>OX336391.1:690812615-692012615 GCA_946902985.2 Meconema thalassinum
GTTCCAAGGCCAAGTTGTAAGCGAATATTTTCCTGATAGGGATGTCAAAGAGCTTGTTCAGAGGAAATCAATGAAGCGAGCCAGGCTAACTTAGCTAAAAAACTTTACGAGCCCTACAGTAGTCGCATATGATGTGTAACATCTGACATAGAAGAAACCTCACGTGAAATTGTTGATACACCGGTATTTTATAATATTATTGGCACAAATATTAATCTATTGTAAAAGGGAGTGTTTTACAGATATTGTAGTTTATAATACGGAACTCATTTTATTAGAGATTTGTAGCTTCCACCAGCACTAGCCTAAATAAATAATACGATATGGATCAACTAGATTAATAGACGCGACACTGCTCATAACCTTAAATTCCTTATAAATAGGTGAACTTGCGAGTAAATGCAATGTGCACAGCAGTAGATGATGAAAGGCTTGCCCAGTTCCCGGACCTCTTGATTCACAGACCAACACGTAATTTCATATGGATTATTTTAAAATGAGTCATATTGATATGATAAATATCGTTTAAAATAATAATCTGGTAGCAGAAATATCTACCCCGGCCGGGATTCGAACCCAAGATCTCTAGATTGACAGTCAAAGGTGCTAACACCACGGGTATTTCGACCACGCAAATATAGTGCACAAGATGGTGTCTTAATTCCACGTTCCAATCATACTGCATTACGGAATTAAGTTTCATTTATATTTTGCTTGTTCTGATAATGTTCCTGCGTGAAATTGAGTTTAAAATGCCTTATGTACAGGCCCTCTTGTGAGTAAAGAGACTGTGTTCTGCAATAGTTCACGAAGGCTTGCCCATTTCCCGTATAAATTACTTTGAGTTTCAAACAGTTGACACCAGAGTTCGCATGAGCGTTGACCGTCAGAATGACAGTGTTGATCACTATTATCCAGTGATTGAAACACAGACTCTTAATAAATCATAATTGTTTTCAGCAAATATGATATAATGAATATTTTTACACCAAAGAACGACAACTTTCAGATGATTCATTGTAGGAATATTTGTAATGGCGCCTCCAAACCATGAAGTAATCCGTATGAGTAATCCACAGCAGCTTTACACACTTCCGTCCGATCCACTTCCGTCCCATTTTTCAAAATCACTCCCACAAAACTATCCAGCAACCGAATGGAAAGATGTTACACATCAAAAAGAAAGATACAAGTTTAAAGATTTAAAGATAAAACTAGCCCGGTACTGCAAAGCATCTTCTTTAGTTTTCTACACATTGGTGATGTACATGTTAATATGTGATTCAGGCGGAACCCTAGCCCATTAGTATCACAATTCGAAACCAAAATTAATGTTTTAAATCTTCAAATCCATTTACTGTATTTCTGAAAGACGCAATGCAATTCCATTTATTACATTACTGTGAAAGTTTTCAAACGGCTATAAGGTTATCACGGAACCAAATTAAGCTGTAAAATTCATCAATACGTATAATGCACTTAAGGGGGTCAAGGGATACTCTAGAATTTTTTCACGCGATTTACACGTGCGGGTGTGGTACGGAAGGTCTATTATATCCCTATCCCTAAATTATTATTATTATTATTATATTATGGCGTACAACGACAAGGCAAAGCTCATTTTCAGCTCCTTGGTGTCAGAAACCGAACTCGGAGGTTCCGAGTATACATCTTCTTCCAAAACAGTCTAATACAATCTTAAGGTTGAGGTCTGTGGGCATGTTTGCGGTGACTGAACAGCCCAATGTGTGCATGAAACAAGCGTCCACACAGAAGTGTTGGTGGAGGGCGTGGCTGTGCTGCACGGAGCTTTCGTGCTTGTCGGTTGGCCTTAACAATTCTACGACGTTCTTCTTCAAACATTTTGACAACAGCCGGGATGGTCTGGCGCCAAGTTGAACAGTCTTCAGCTAGCTGGTCCCAGGTTTGTGGATTGAGACCTGTCAAATGGTCTCTGGTGAGTTAGCCGTGGTCGTTACGGCATGACTGTTGGCAGTCGCTCACATCCAGGAGGCGAGGAGGTTCGAATCCCCCCGCCGGCAACCTTGAAGATGGTCTTCTGTGGTTTCCCATCTTCCTTCCAGGCAAATGCCGGGGTTGGTCCCTAACTATAGGCCACAGCCGCTACCTTCCAACTCCTCGACCTTCCAATCCTACTTTCCTCCCAACGGTACTTGTAGCTCACCCATTGGGTGTCCGTCTAGAAGCAGCTACAAAACTCGCGAGCCGAACATGTCCTCGGACACTCCCGGCACTAAAAGCCATACGCTAAAAAAAATTGGTCTCTGTTTAAATTGGTCCTTTATTTAATAAACAACTGAAGGAATGGAAGCCGGTAACCATGACAACAGTATCTCAAGAGGTGACAACCAACTTTCCATCTATTTCTGTAAGAAACAATGCCACTCCATTTATTACATTTCTGTGAAAGTTTGCAAATGGCTAGACGGTTATCATGGGACCATCTTAGACTGTAAAATTAATCAATCCTCTTATGGGGGGTAATGGGGTGCCTGAGATTTTTTTCACACGACCTACACGTGCTATGAGTCGTACAGAAAGTATATTATATCTCCAAACAGCAACATTATTTTCAAAAATTCCTGAATTGAAATACAGTAGTGTATAATTTTTTTTTTTTTTTTTTTGCTTTTAAGAATTTGAGCCAATGGAGGCTAAAAAACCCGAATTTTCATTTATAATTTACAAGCTGTACCCGGCATGCGTTGCAATGCCAATCAAAGAAAGTGTTGGCGTTGAAATTCTGTTTCTTGAAGTACTTTGGATACACAACATGTTAACTGCCTCTAAGCTATCGTAAAATGGATTTTCTAATTTAGAACCATTCGTGGAAGCGTGCACAACAACTTTCAAAAGTTTCATCGCTGTCACTCATTTGTTGAATCTACTCGTACGCTACCTGTTGTGAAATGGATTTACTAAGTCGAAACCCTTCCCTGTCGTGTACACAATAACTCATCAATGTTTCATCGCAATCGGATGAATTGTATATGCACGTATACGGGGTTTTGTTTAAACGATTCGTGCGCTGTCACTCATTTGTTGAATCTACTCGTGCGCTACCTATTGAGAAATGTATTACTAAGTCGAAGCCCTTCCCTGGCGTGTACACAATAACTCATCAAGGTTTCATCGCAATCGAAGAATGTTATATGAACGCAATAGGTGATTTTGTTGAAACGCTTCGCGCGTCGTCACCCATTTGTTGCATCTACTCTTGCGCTACTTATTGTGAAATGGATTTACTAAGTCCCCTTCCCTGGCGGGTACACAATAACTGATCAATGTTTCATCACAATCGGATGAATAGTATATGAACGCATACCTGATTTTGTTTAAACGATTCGCGCTCCGTCACTCATTTGTTGAATCTACTCGTGCGCTACCTACTGTAAAATGTATTTACTAAGTTAGAAACCGTCACGTAAGTGTCCACAACATCTCACCCAAGTTTCATCGCTATCGGACTAATGGGATATGAAGACATAGGGGACTGTATTGAAACGCTCCGCATGTCGTCGTTCATTTGTCGAATCTACTCGTGTGCTACCTACTGTGAAATGTATTTACTAAGCCAGAAACCTTCCTTGGAGTGTCCACCATATTTCATCCAAGTTTCACCGCTAACGGCAGAATGGTATATGACCTTATACGGGACTTTGTTGAAACGCTTCGTGCGTCGTCCCTCATTTGTTGAATCAACTTGTGCGCTGCATATTTTATAGTGGATTTACGAAGCCAGAAATTTTCCATGACGTGTACACAACATCTCACCCAAGTTTCATAGCTACGGACGAATGGTACATGAATGGATACGGGACTTGGTTGAAACGCTTCGCGTGTCGTCGCTCATTTGTTGATTCTACTCTTGCGCTACATATTGTAATATGGATGTACTCAGCCAGAAACCTTCCCTGGATTGTACACAACATCTCACCCAAGTTTCATCGCAATCGGATGAATGGTATGTGAACGTATACGGGACGTTGTCGAAACGCTTCGCGCGTAGTCACTCATTTGTTGAATATAAACGTGCGCTTCGTATTGTAAAATGGATTTACTTAGCCAGAAACCTTTCCTGGAGTGTACACAACAATTCACCAAACATTTATCACTATCAGACGACTGGTATATGACTTTATACGGGACTTTGTTCGCGTGTCATTGCTCATTTGTTGAATCTACTGGTGCGATACCTGTTGTAAAATGTATGTACTAAGCCAGAAACCTTCCCTGGAGTGTACACAACATCTCACCCAAGTTTCATCGCTATCGGATGAATGGTATATGAAATTATATGGCACATTGTTGAAACGCTTCGCGCGCCGTTGCTCATTTGTTGATTCTACTCGTGCTCTACCTATTTTTAAAGGGATTTACTAAGCTAGAAACCTTCCCTGGAGTGCACACAAAATCTCAGCATAGTTTCATCGCTATCGGACGAATGGTATATGAACGTATACGGGATTTTGTTTGAACGATTCGTGCTCTGTCACTCATTTGTTGATTCTACTCGTACGCTACCTATTGAGAAATGAATTTGCTAAGTCGAAACCCTACCCTGGCGTGTACACAATAACTCATCAAGGTTTCATCACAATCGAAGAAGGTTATATGAACCCAATATGGGATTTTGTTGAAACGCTTCGCGCGTCGGCACCCATTTTTTGCATCTACTCTTGCGCTACTTATTGTGAAATGGATTTACTAAGTCGAAACCCTTCCCTGGCGTGTACACAATAACTGATCAATGTATCATCGCAATCGGATGAATAGTATATGAACGCATACCGGATTTTGTTTAAACGATTCACGCTCCGTCACACATGTGTTGAATCTACTCGTGCGCTACCTGCTGTAAAATGTATTTACCAAGTTAGAAACCGTCACGTAAGTGTCCACAACATCTCACCCAAGTTTCATCGCTATCGGAGTAATGGGATATGAAGACATAGGGGAGTGTATTGAAACGCTCCGCGTGTCGTCGTTCATTTGTCGAATCTACTCGTGTGCTACCTACTGTGAAATATATTTACTAAGCCAGAAACCTTCCTTGGAGTGTCCACCATATTTCACCCAAGTTTCACCGCTAACGGCAGAATGGTATATGACCTTATACGGGACTTTGTTGAAACGCTTCGCGCGTCGTCCCTCATTTGTTGAATCTACTTGTGCGCTGCCTGTTGTATAGTGGATTTGCTAAGCCAGAAACCTTCCATGAAGTGTACACAACATCTCACCCAAGTTTCATAGCTATCGGACGAATGGTATATGAATGCAGACGGGACATGGTTGAAACGCTTCGCGTGTCGTCGCTCATTTGTTGATTCAACTTGCGCTACTTATTGTAATATGGATGTACTCAGCCAGAAACCTTCCCTGGAGTGTACACAACATCTCACCCAAGTTTCATCGCAATCGGATGAACGGTATGTGAACGTATACGGGACGTTGTCGAAACGCTTCGCGCGTAGTCACTCATTTGTTGAATCTAAACGTGCGCTTCGTATTGTAAAATGGATTAACTAAGCCAGAAATCTTTCCTGTAGTGTACACAACAATTCACCAAACATTTATCACTGTCAGACGAATAGTATATGACCTTATACGGGACTTTGTTGAAACGCTTCGCGTGTCATCGCTCATTTGTTGAATCTACTGCTGCGCTACCTATTGTAAAATGGATGTACTAAGCCAGAAACCTTCCCTGGAGTGTACACAACAGCTCACCCAAGTTTCATCGCTATCGGATGAATGGTATATGACATTATATGGGACTTTGATGAAAAACTTCGCGCGTCGTCGCTCATTTGTTGATTCTGCTCCTGCTCTTCCTATTTTTAAAGGGATTTACTAAGCCAGAAACCTTCCCTGGAGTGCACACATCTCAGCCTAGTTTCATCGCTATCGGACGAATGGTATATGAACGCATACGTGACTTTGTTGAAATGCTTCACGCGTCGTAGCTCATTTGTTGAATCTACTCGTGCGCTGCCTATTGTAAAGTGGATTTAATAAGCCAGAAAATTTCCCTGAAGTGTGCACAACATTTTACGCAAGTTTCATAGCTATCGGACGAATGGTATATGAATGCATACGGGACATTTTTGAAACACTTTGCGTGTCGTCGCTCATTTGTTGAATCTACTCGTGCGCTATCTACTGTGAAATGTACTCACTAATTTGGAAACCTTCACGTAAGTGTATACAACATCTCACCCAAGTTTCATCGCTATCGGACGAATGGTATATGAACACATACGGGACTTGTTTGAAACGCTTCGCGCATCGTCACTCATTTGTTGAATCTACGCGTGCGCTACCTATTGTAAAATGGATTTACTAAGTCAGAAACCTTCCTTAGAGTGTACTCAACATCTCACCCAAGTTTCATCGCAATCGGTTGAGTGGTATATGAATGCATAGGAGACATACACACACACCCACAGACAAACTATCACGTAAGATTGATTTTTATATATATAGAAGATAGAAGATAAAAGGGGACTTTACACAACGCTAAGGGTCAGTTTTTATGTGACGTGTTTTGCGTTTCGTCTACGAGGTTTTGAATTTTATTTTCACGTCAGGAAGTACTCGTTGGGTGAATTTCGTTTGAGAGCATATTTTAACTAATTTTTTTTGTCGACAAACGGTTTCGTCGTAATGATGATTTTGTTTGATACTGTGTTGTTGATATATCTATATGGGTGATATGTTGTAGTCAATGGATTTGTCTGTCTTCCTGTGTATCTTTATGTACCGGTACACCTATAACTTGTGATCGGATGCTTGGAGCATCATAAAGTTAGGTATGGTATCCATGAGAGTCAATACACCAATCATTTATAAAACTCTTCACCGTACTTCTCATAGAAGGGTGAGTATAGGGAAATACTTTTCAATATACATGCTATAATAGGCGAAATATAAAAATTATCCAAGAAGGACGACCAAAGCATATGTTGCGCTTCTCAATGTGGACACAAAATTCGGGAGCCTATAAACGGTCTCCAAAAACATTTTAAGGCCCTTAAATTAACATTGTCTGTGATATTCCCAGAAAACTAACTTCGCTCTGATAAACTTATGAAGGAACGACAAGTCGCTAACCACTGCAACAGTGGCTCAATTGATAACGTCTGGTTGTTAATACCGAAGACCGTTCGAAGAACGGGTACTTCTGCTATTTTATATACTGTATATGCCTATATCGTTGAGGCCATCTAGGACCACGTTAAGTCTTGCTACACTTGGCAATTTGCTTCGCTTTCCTCTGAGCCCAGAATTCCCTCATTCTCTGTGAGTGGGCCATCTTGCGCTCCGCTGTCCTGGTCGTACCTTGTCTTCTTTTCGGTTTCGGTGTATCACCCCGGGTTAGCCCATTAGTCAGTACCTTTTTGCGTAAGAGATCTCTATTGAAGGCGTCGACAGGTTTTAGATGCATCATTTTGAGGTCATCTATGGTATTCATAAACCAGGGCTTTGTGGTTTTGGGTTTGCAGTCAAAAAAAAATTAAAAATCTGTTTAGTCGCCCTGTTTCCGTCCATTCGTTTGAGATGACCGTAATACCGTGCCCGCCTTCTACGGATCGATTCTGAAATTTTCTCTATTTCACTGTAGATTTCTTTGTTGGATTTTTTATAATGGATGCCATTCTTCTAATTTGATCCCATTTTACCTCTGATGATTTTGCATTCTTTTTTCTCCAGTTCTTCGAGGAGTCCTTTTGTTATGTGAGCTAACTTGGAATAACATTGACTCTGACCATATACCGTCACTCACTTACTATCTTTATTTTGTATCACGTCAATCAACATCTGTCCCAGCAACTGTTCCTATGCACACCAAAGCTGTCAAAAACCACTGCCTCCTTATCCAACATACACTCCCACCTTCTTTAGTGGGGCTAAAGAATCATGAACATATGATTGATATGGCACCCATGAGGTGGAACAACATTGAAACTTACCACACTATTAACACAGGACAGTACATATACTCCCAAAAGGTTATCATGTATCGTAGTTAAACAGAGTAATCAATTATCCCAGTATCTAGCTGGTCGTTTAACTTCTCTACCGCATTTGGTCTTAAGTGGTTCTTTCTCATCATTAACCACTCACTTACAGATTCACCACGCTTTTACTCATGACCCTTTTCTGTTACCACAGCGAAATGTTTGTCGACTGTTGAAACCTCTAGAGGATAGAGACGCTGTAAAGGACGAACAAACACTCCTACACTGGTCTTGAGTTTTTCCACCCGAATGTTGCCATCTGCGCCAGGTATTAAGTCAATGATTCGAGCGGTGGGCCACTCGATTCTCTTCTTGGCTGTCTCGATGAGCACTAGATCTCCCACCTCGATCGCTGTTGGATTCTTCTCTTTCCCTTTCTGGATAAGAAGTCCTAGATATTCCTTCCTGAATCTTGACTTGAAGGCTTCTCTGACTCTATTAAGGTGGCGGAGTTTTCTTTGAGTGTTCGTTTTCTCCAATATGTCCAAATCTGGCGTTCTATCTTCCACCATATCCTTGAATAACATAGCTGGATTCAAAGGAACCAAGTCATCTGGATCTTCTGTCACATACGTTAGAGGCCGACTATTGATCACAGGCTCGGCATCACAAACACAAGTCAGCAATTCCTCATAATTCAGAGTGGCTCTCCCCAATACTCAACGAAGCACATCTTTGACGGAACGTATCAATCGCTCCCACCAAGCAGCTGATGGTGGTATGAACTTCCATTGGATCTTCTTGACACTGTATTCAAGTTCAATCTCTTCCCAGTTCAGTTCTTTGAAGAGGTTATTAGATCCTACAAAGTTTGTCCCGTTGTCACTGTAGATGGTAGTCGGCCTTCCTCTCCTATCGATGAACCGACGTAGAGCCAGAAGAAATGCCGAAGTACTGAATGAGGTTGTGAGTTCAAGATGGATACACCGGTACACTGCACAAGTGAACGGGACTATGTATGCCTTACATCCATCTTTCAGGAACAGTGGACCTGCCAGGTCTACTCCACAAACTTCAAAAACTCTCGCTGTGGTGACACGGTCCTTCGGTAGGGGTGACATAGGGACTTCTAGCTTCTTCGAATTGTACCTAGCACAAGTGATACAGGACTTAACCACTCGACGAATAGCTCTTCTACCTTGGATGATCCAGAATCTTTCCCGCAAGTGTCCCATGAGAAACTGGATTCCACCATGTGAGTTGTGGACATGTGCTTCCAGTATAATTGAATCAACAGCCGGATTTCGATGGGGAAGAAGTATTGGTTCTCGAAAACCAAATGAATCGCTCATATACAATAGCTTCGTTCTCACCCGGAGCAAGCCATCCTTGGAAGTAACTCTGATTCCCGCGATGACACTTCTTTCCTTTGGGAAACACTCCACCTGAATCATTTTCAGCAACATATATTCTGTCTGCTGGATCTCTTCTGGTTGTAGGTTTCCCAGCTTTCTATCAAGTTTGCTCCTAGGGTGAGTATTATGAACAAACCTCCGAATCCATGATATCATACTTAAGTTCCTATTGAAAGTTGGGAATCTCATATACCAGGTGTCCGAAACTTCTACATTAGTAGCGCACATTGTAGTCTTCCTTTTCTCCTGGTATAACTCTTCGTCTACCGCTGAATACTCGCTACTAGGCCACAATTCCGGGGAAGCCTTCAACCATTTCGGACCTTTCCACCATTCACTTTCAAGCAACTGTGAGGCATTACATCCCCTGGAGGGCATATCTGCTGGATTCATGTTGCCTGGAACGAACCGCCATTCTTCCGGCTTACTTAAGGCTAAAATGCTCCTTACTCTGTTACCTACAAATGTACCCCAGTCATCATTTTTGTGAATCCAAGACAACGCGGTGGTCGAGTCACTCCAGTAGAACCTAGGGATTGTCACCAATTTCAAGGATTCAAGTACGTATTTCATGAGACACGCACCAATATAGCAGCCCAATAGTTCTAAGCGTGGAACGGTTGCCTTCTTCTGAGGTGTTACCCGACATTTTGCCTGTATTAGCTGAACAGAAGTGTAGTTGTCATGCTGTACCCTCAAGAAAATCGCGCTAGCGTAGACATCTTTGCTGGCATCACAGAAGCAGTGTAGCTGCCAGTCTTCTGGATTTGTTTTGCCTTCTGTCATGTTCCGTGGAATCTGTACATAGTTGAGAATGGGAAGTTCTTGGCCCCATTTCTCAAATCTGGCTGCTGGCCCCTCTGGTAAGTTTTCATCCCATCCATACTTGTTGATTTCTTGCAGAATTAATTTAGGAATGAGCAACACAGGGCACAGGAACCCTATCGGATCGAATACCCGATGTAGTCTAGCCAAGATCGTACGTTTGGTAATGGTCTCACACAAATCAGTGTACTTTACCTCGATCATCAGACAATCTGATTGGCGATCCCAGGTGAGACCCAATACTGGGGTGGTTGTCGCAACAAATGCATCCCCCTTTGCAAACACTTCTTGCAGATTGTCATGAGGCAGGTCAACCCCTGCCCCATCCTGTATGCTCCATGCCCACTGTCGTAGCTCCATCTGTGCTTCCACTAAGATGCTCGTGGCCTTGGATTTGAACTCTCTCAACTCCCACTCAGAGTCTACTGACGTCACACAATTGTCCACGTACAGGGCACTCAACAGCTTTTTCGCAACATCTTTATCGTCTGCTGAAACCGTACTTAAATGTAGTTCAATCACTGCTGCCAGTAAGAAAGGGCTGCAGTTCAGTCCAAAAACCACCCGTTTATGTCTATACATGACGGTCTCTGTCGACAAATTTTCCTTCCACCACAAAAACCTTAAATAATCCCGATCTTCCTTTCTAACCTCAATCATGAGAAAAGCCTTACCAATGTCGGCGACCACACCTATCCTTCCTATACGGAATCGGTGGATGATGGTGGGAAGGAGCTCTATAAGGTTAGGCCCTTTTTCCAAACAATCATTGAGAGAGGGAGCTCAACCCCTCTTACAAGAAGCATCGAAGACAGGTCTGGTAGGTGTGGTAAGGCTCTCTGGTTTCAAAACTGGATGGTGAGGAAGGTAATGTGCATTGTTATCAATCTCACTGTCAGGCACTATTTCAATGATTCCTTCCTTTAACCATGCTGTAAACACTTTGGAATATTTGTCAACCACTCCCCGTTCTGTGCGCTTCTTGGTAGTAGACTTCAATCTTCTCTGAGCAATTTCTAAATTATTGGGAATATTCACAGGTTCACAAATCCAAGGCAGTCCCACCGTGTACCGTCCATCAGATGACTGGCTGACATATTGCCCAAAATGTATCTTTCCTTGCTCTTCCCGTCTACTCTTGGAAGTGGGTTCAATGGGGTCCCGAATACCGATTAAATCTAAGTCCCACAAGTCAGAAATCGTGACTTCTCTTTGTTTCATGGATATCACACTCATTGAGAGACTGTCACCCACATCTGGACCCTTTTTTCGTCCACTAATTGTCCAACCGAGTTTAGTTTCTATTGCTGTAAGACCATTCTTGAGTTGATGAACACGACCAGTCAGCAACTTACCGTACAGGTCATTCCCAATCAAGATATCAATTTCCGATGGTCCTTCACCAGCACCGTCAACCCAAATCTTCTCTCTTTGAAGTTCTCTCAACGAAGGTCCTTTAGGCACTTGAGGAATCACTTCACACATCTGGGGGTGATCCAACATATTGATCTTCTCTTTAAATGAACCACTCACATTGCTGATATCAATTTTGTACACTTTATGCTTACGAAATTCCTTGGCACAACCTAATAACATATGACACAATCTTATTTCCTTCACCGGATATAGTTCTAACTTCTCTGCTGTTTTCTTCAGTATATAGGTTCTTTGCGACCCAGTGTCGTACATAACCCTACTTTTCTAGTGATTTCTTTAGTTTGGATCACTGCAAAAGCTGTCTGCAACAGGACGTCTCCCGAGCAACTTGACATACCCGATTGTACAGAAGTAGCCTCTTTGTTGGTGGTATCCGTTACGTCTCTGCTATTTCTGAACACACAAGAGTAGTATGACCTTTGTGACAGATTAGACATTTCACTGGCACCTTACACAGTTTTGCTAAATGTCCTGTCTTCAGACAGTTAAAGCACGCGTTCTTACCTTTAGCATGTGCTCTCTTCTTATCCAATGACAGAGAGTGTGCTTTAGTACACAACTGGCTATCATGGTACTTCCCACAAAAGATGCAGCTGGAGGATTGACTGGAGAACAGCCCCATGGCCGTCGGTATTTCTTCTTTCCGGCGTTGAAACTTGGGAGACTTATTCTTCTGTCGCTCAATGGAAGTGTCAATAAATCCGCCCCTAGCCAGATTTCTTTGGTCCTCTCCTTCTACCTCACGTTTGAGAAAATCCATGAGATAATCAAGTTCACACTTCTTTGAATTACCAGGTTTATCAGGATCAGTTGGTCCTTCCTTGCCATAATTGGAACTCCTTTGCCAGGCTACCATCAACTCCTCCGGAAGACTGGACTCCACCATGGGGTACAGAAATGTAGCTATTTGTTCAGTGGTCACGCCTAAAGTCTCTATTGCCCGTAAATGTGTCTCAAGTATATCATACATACGAGCAGGGGCGCACCCAGGGGGGGGCTTTGGGGGCTTAAGCCCCCTCCAAAGACCTGGGAACACTTTAAAAATATTGATGATATCTTTCAAGAAAATTGATTGCATAACGGGCTCCAGAATATTTAGTGTTGGAACGTTGGAACATTTTGCGATTTTCTACTGATTTAAAATAGAATTATGTTAGGCCTATATTTATGCAACACTTGAGTGATAATATATATTTCCGGCCGTTGTCGTAACTATGCTCGGAGCAAGATGCGCGTGGGACTGCGGTGAAAATTTCTCTCCCCAAGGTATTGTGCTGTGCTCTGTGTCAGGCGTCAAGTCAGTAGTGGTGTTTGTAAAAGTTGATTCGTTGATTGTTGTTGTGTTTGTATTTTCTATTGGCTATTTGTGTTCGTAGTGTGTCCAATTAGACTAGTAGTAATGGGAGACAAAAGAAAGTCAAACATGCAAAACTACTTTAAACCGTTAAAAATCAATAAATATGATGTGGTTAGTATTAGTGAATGTGGCAATCCTTCAACGAGTAAGGAACTGTTAACAAGGACTGCAAGCATAGAAAAACAGCCAAGTTGTTCGTCAGAGGAGGGCTCAGAGGCAAATGTGAGCAGACCTAAGGCCGTTGTAAGTAAACATAACATGGAATTGAACATTGGTTTATTTAAAAACAAAGTGCTGACGGACAATGAAAAGTTCAAAGTTTTGAATGACAAATGGGTTCCTCATAGCAACTTTAACTTTCCTTTTAGATCGCATGGGAACCAACAACGAAAATTTTCGTTTTCATGGCTAAAGAAATATACCTGACTTTCGTATTCTGGAATTGAAGATTCTGCATACTGTGTCCATTGTATGCTTTTTTTCAAAAAAAGAAATAGGTAAGAGTAACACTCAACATACTGGACAACTTTTTGAAGAAGGTTTTTGTAACTGGAAAAAAGCCCTAGAGAAGTTTGAAAAACATGCAAACTCACAGTATCATAAAGACTCATGTGAAAGCGAAGCTAACTTTAAAAGAGTTATGGACTGCCGAATGAAACCGATTGACAAATCTCTTGATAAAGGGAAAAGACATCCAAGCCCAAAATAATGTGAAAAGAATAATTCCAATAACAGAAACTATTATTTTGTGTGGCAGCCAAAATATCGCCCTTAGGAACCATAGAGATTATGGTCAGTTTCAAATCGACAACAAACCATTTGAAAATGAGGGGAACTTAAGAGCTTTGCTCAGAGCTAGAATTTAAGCAGGTGACAACAATTTGAAAGATCACTTTGGGTCATGTGGCAAAAATGCAACCTATAGGCCTATAAGTTGGAATTTTCAAAATCATGTCGTCGATGCTTGTAACCAAATAATAACTGAAAAAATAGCAAGTAAAGTAAAAGAAGCTTAGTTTTTTAGTGTTCTCGCAGATGAAACATCTGATATTTCAACTGTTGAACAGTTGTCTTTGTGTTTACGTTATGTAACGCCAAATACTTTAAATAGTAATGAAATATGTGTGCAATTTTTGAAGTTCATGCCTCGAACCTCTACAACGGGTAGAGTATTGGCAAAAACATTGATTACAGGTCTTGAAGACAGTAATATCGACATAAATAACCTACGTGGCTAGGGGTACAATGGGTGGCTGCCATGAGTGCAAAGTTTAAAGGGGCTCAAGCGTGCATCCAAGAAGCTCACCCCACAGCAATTTACGTGCATTGCGCTCCTCATAGCCTTAACCTGGCATTGTCAACAGCGTCTGAGGTTGTATCAATCAGGAACTGCTTTGGAATAGTGGAGAAGTTGTGGGATTTATTTAACACTCCTAAAAGACAAGCAGTTTTAAAACAGTGCATTGAATCTGAGGTAAATCTTGAAACCAACAAGAAAAAAATCCTGCAGCTTTGTCCAACGAGATGGGTACAAAGGCACGATGCTATTTTTGTTAAAAAAAACTGCTGCAACCTCTTGAAGTAGCGTTAGAGGAGATTAAAAACTGGAATGATAGGGAATCTTCTTCAGGAGCTCTAATACTACTAAACTCCTTAAGTTAAGGTGAATTTATAATTTCTCTCATGGCATCATAAAAACTGCTTGGTTACACAGTAAACCTAATCAAAAAGCTTCAGGGAACTGATTTAGATTTATCGTCTGCAATTACACACGCTGAAACCGTGATTGAAAGCTTAAAATCTCTAAGAAAAAATGCAGATCAAAAATTTCACTCGTTGTTTGAAGAAGCTACCAAAATTGCTAATAACTGCGGTTCAATAATTTCGATGCCACGAACAGTTGGAAGACAGAACAGTAGCAAAATACCAGCAGAAACTCCAGAATTATACTATAAAAGATCTGTTTTCATCCCTTGGATTGACTCTTTCATTATTACATTGGAATCTCGATTTATCAAGCATAAAGACTTAAAGAGTTTTGAGTGCTTACTGCCATCAGGCAATGCATCACATACACATAAAGAAACCTTCCAAGAAAAAATGCAACCTGATTTCTTACAGCTGTGTAATTTTTATAAGAATGACATAATTGAAAGTGGAGGAAACAACAAAGGCCTGCTTATGGCTGAGTTTGAACTGTGGTACAAGAGCTTGAAGACCCACGCTAATATTCCTAAAACGCAATCGATGTGTTGAATCTATGTGACAAGGACTTGTTTCCTAATATCCACACATTGTTGAGAATTTTGTGTACCATCCCTGTGACTACAAGCACTGCTGAGAGGTCATTTTCTACACTACGTCGGCTGAAAACATATCTTAGGAATACCATGGATGCAGACAGGCTGACTGGACTAGCAGCACTGAATATTGACCCGGAAATTGAAGTCACCAGTACAGAGGTAGTTTCCGTTTTGAAAAAAATCTGCTAGGCGGCTGGATTTTGTTCTGTGAAATTTGAGTTTCCACTTTATTCAAACAACGTTAATGTTAATTCATTAATACATGATTTGTATTCAACTATTTGTTTAAACTTGCATTCAGTCTGTGTAATTAAGTTCAACTTGAAATTCTAGAAATGTTTAAGATTTTTTATTATAATGTTAGTTATTAAGGAAAATTAAAATAACATATATTTTCACGTACAGTACATAAAATATTTGTTACAATCCATAACACTATGGTATACAATTTCATCTCGTAATTTTTAAAATGTAATTTTTAGTTCCAATTAAATTTACATATTCAAAATCAAAATGTTATTATTAATTTCCTAAAACCTATACTAGTTCTTGGTATACAGTAAACAACTCAAAACTTAGTAAATGATTGCAGATAATTGATGTTACACATCAATCTGACGATCCTGGTAGCTGGATATATAGTTATGATAATAGTGAGCAGAGCAATCGAGTCGTTATCACTCTGATCGTGATCAAAAGTTAATTCTAGATAAAAATCATGCAGTTCCTTTTTATTACTTGTATAACCTTAGATCAATGGAACTGTAACTAAAATTTGTATAAAACCAATGCACATTTTGTTTAAATAATCTCCAGTCCAATAGCATCTTTTGTATTGGTTTTAACAGAGCATTCTACAGTATGTTTGACCTTATAGAATACCGTATCTTTTTATGCATATGATCTTAAATATCATATTTACATACAAGACAATTAATGGACAATTTCTCTTTCCATAGCTGAAATCATGTTATTGAGGAAAGCCCCCTCCAAACCAAAAGTCTGGGTGCGCCCCTGCATACGAGACCCTTCGACTGCCTGTTTCGTGTTTGCATTGTCAATCACTAGTTTCAAAAGCTCACGCACGTACACCTGCTTCGGTAATTTCTCTCTTCCAAACCGTTGTTTGAGAGCTTCAATTACCTTTGCGTAGTTTCCAGCAGTCTGTGGGTAACTACCAACCAAATCCTGAGCTCTTGATCCTACTTCCATTGATTGAACCAAGTAATGGAATTTGTCACTGCCGTGAAGTGAAGTGTCTTCGTGAATCTTCGAAAAGGAAGCCCAGAATCCTAGCCACTCCTTGAAGTCCCCATTAAACTTCCGCAGTTCGATTTTGGGTAGTCTGTACCTCCTCGTGTCCTCTCCAGACGAACTCAACACAGTGCTTGTTCCCGTTACACCGTTTGTTTCGTTAATTTTCAATGCTTTTAACCTCAAAACTGTTGTTTTCCTTTCATACTCATCGATGGTATTTTGTTCTTCATCAAGAGTTTCTTCGTCACAATCATCATACAGCGCGTCTATTACCTTACTATCGAGTTCTTTAAGTTCTACCATATTATTATTAATTAACTCGATTAATGCACAGATGACTTCTTGATCTCTTTGGGACTTCTCGAACACCCGTGTGACTTCATTGCACAGCTTTGTTACCGATCGCCGAATCACGGAACGAACTTTCTTTGTCCTTTCAATGTTATCCATTTCCGTATCACGTCGGGGTCACCAGAAATATGTTATGTGAACTAACTTGGAATAACATTGACTCTGACCATATACCGTCACTCACTTATTATCTTTATTTTGTATCACGTCAATCAACATCTGTCCCAGCAACTGTTCCTATGCACACCAAAGCTGTCAAAAACCACTGCCTCCTTATCCAACACCTTTATTAGCATTTAGGGACAGTGTTTCGGCTGCATAACTACTGGCTTCTGAACAGTTTCATAATGACGTAGTTTAGTATTTTTGAACAGGCATTTTTGTTGTAGATTGAGCGCGATGTTTGATAGGCTATTTCGAGTTTGCGTGCTCGTTCATTGAGTGCTTGTTTGTTCAGTCCACTTTTCATGATGATCTCTCCCAAGTTTTTCCACTCGGTTGATCTTGCCATATTTTACCATTGCTATCTCTCTTCCTGCTGGACAGGAGCGTTATTCACAATCCCTCCGCGGGATCTTACTCACGGCTAATTATCAAGCTCATCGAAGGACTAGTTCCAATTCGACATTAATTAGTTAGTACTTGAAGGGATTAATTATATTGCTCAATTTCAGCCATGCTAACGGCTAATTGTTTAGTCCAACGTGGGAAGAAACTGTCTTGCTCCATTTGACATTAACTCTGGCTAATTACTAAGCCCAACATGGGATTAACTGTCTCACTCAATTTGACATTAACTCTGACTATTTACTAAGCCTGTCATGGGATTAACTGTCTTACTCCATTTGACATTAACTCTGGCTAATTACTAAGCCCAACATGGGATTAACTGTCTTGCTCAATTTGACAATAACTCTGGCTATTTACTAAGCCTGCCATGGGATTAACTGTCTTACTCCATTTGACATTACCTCTGGCTAATTACTAAGCCCAACATGGGATTAACTGTCTTGCTCAATTTGACATTAACTCTGGCTAATTACTAAGCCCAACATGGGATTAACTGTCTTGCTCAATTTGAAATTAACTCTGGCTAATTACTAAGCCCAACATGGGATTAACTGTCTTGCTCAATTTGACATTAACTCTGGCTAATTACTAAGCCCAACATGGGATTAACTGTCTTGCACCATTTGACATTAACTATGGCTAATTACTAAGCCCAACATGGAATTAACTGTCTTGCACCATTTGACATTAACTCTGGCTAATTACTAAGCCTGTAATGGGATTAACTGTCTTGCTCCATTTGACATTAACTCTGGCTAATAACTAAGCCCAACATGGGATTAACTGTCTTGCTCAATTTGACATTAACTCTGGCTGATTACTAAGCCCAACATGGGATTAACTGTCTTGCACCATTTGACATTAACTCCGGCTAATTACTAAGCCCGACATGGGATTAACTTTCTTGCTCCATTTGACATTAACTCTGGCTAATTACTAAGCCCGACATGGGATTAACTGTTTTGCTCAATTGGACATTAACTCTGACTATTTACTGAGCCTGTCATGGGATTAACTGTCTTGCACCATTTGACATTAACTCTGGCTACTTACTAAGCCCGACATGGGATTAACTGTCTTGCTCCATTGGATATTAACTCTGGCTAATTACTAAGCCCGACATGGGATTAAATGTCTTGCTCCATTTGACATTAACTCTGGCTAACTACTAAGCCCATCGTGGGATTAACTGTCTTGCTCCATTTGACATTAACCCTGGCTAACTACTAAGCCCATCGTGGGTTTAACTGTCTTGCTCCATTTGACATTAACTCTGGCTAACTACTAAGCCCATCGTGGGATTAACTGTCTTGCTCTATTTGACATTAACTCTGGCTAATTGCTAAGCCCATCGTGGGATTAACTGTCTTGATCCATTTGACATTAACTCTGGCTTACTACTAAGCACAACGTGGGATTAACTATCTTGCTCCATTTGACATTAACTCTGGCTAACTACTAAGCCCATCGTGAGATTAACTGTCTTGCTCCATTTGACATTAAACTCTGAGTATTTACTAAGCCCGTCATTGGATTAACTGTCTTGCTCCATTTGACATTAACTCTGAGTATTTACTAAACCCGTCAAGGGATTAACTGTCTTGCTCCATTTGACATTAACTCTGAGTATTTACTAAGCCCGTCGTGGGATTAACTGTTTTGCTCCATGTGACATTAACTCCTGAGTTTTTACTAAGCCAGTCGTGGGATTAACTGTCTTGCTCCATTTGACATTAACTCTGAGTATTTACTAAGTCCGTCGTGGGATTAACTGTCTTGCTCCATTCGACATTAAGTCTGAGTATTTACTAAGCCCGTCGTGGGATTAACTGTCTTGCTCCATGAGACATTAACTCCTGAGTATTTACTAAGCCCATCGTGGGATTAACTTTCTTGCTCCATGTGACATTAACTCTGAGTATTTACTAAGCCCGTCGTGGGATTAACTCTTTTGCTCCATGTGACATTAACTCCTGAGTATTTACTAAGCCCGTCGTGGGATTAACTGTCTTGCTCCGTTTGACATTAACTCTGAGTATTTACTAACCCCGACATGGGATTAACTGTCTTGCTCCATTTGACATTAACTCTGACTATTGACTAAGCCCGTCGTGGGATTAACTGTCTTGCTCCATTTGACATTAACTCTGACTATTTACTAAGCCCATCGTGGGATTAACTGTCTTGCTCCATTTGACATTAACTCTGAGTATTTACTAAGCCCGTCGTGGGATTAACTGTCTTGCTCCATTTGACATTAACTCTGAGTATTTACTAAGCCCGTTATGGGATTAACTGTCTTGCTCCATTTGACATTAACTCTGACTATTTACTAAGCCCGTCGTGGGATTAACTGTCTTGCTCCATTTGACATTAACTCTTACTATTTACTAAGCCCATCGTGGGATTAACTGTCTTGCTCCATTTGACATTAACTCTGACTATTTACTAAGCCCGTCGTGGGATTAGCTGTCTTGCTCCATTTGACATTAACTCTGAGTATTTACTAAGCCCGTCAGGGGATTAACCGTCTTGCTCCATTTGACATTAACTCTGACTATTTACTAAGCCCGTCGTGGGATTAACTGTCTTTCTCCATTTGACATTAACTCTGGATAATTACTAAGCCCGTCGTGGGAATAACTGTCTTGCTCGATTTGACATTAACTCTGACTATTTACTAAGCCCGTCGTGGGATTAACTGTCTTTCCCCATTTGACATTAACTCTGACTATTTACTAAGCCCGTCGTGGGATTAACTGTCTTGCTCCATTTGACATTAACTCTGACTATTTACTAAGCCCGTCGTGGGATTAACTGTCTTTCCCCATTTGACATTAACTCTGACTATTTACTAAGCCCGTCGTGGGATTAACTGTCTTACTCCATTTGACATTAACCCTGGCTAATTACTAAGTCCAACATGGGATTAACTGTCTTGCTCCATTTGACATTAACTCTGGCTAATTACAAAGCCCAACATGGGATTAACTGTCTTGCTCAATTTGACATTAACTCTGGCTAATTACTAAGCCCAACATGGGATTAACTGTCTTGCACCATTTGATATTAACTCCGGCTAATTACTAAGCCCGACATGGGATTAACTGTCTTGCTCCATTTGACATTAACTCTGGCTAATTACTAAGCCCGACATGGGATTAACTGTTTTGCTCAATTTGGCATTAACTCCGACTATTTACTGAGCCTGTCATGGGATTAACTGTCTTGCACCATTTGACATTAACTCTGGCTAATTACTAAGGCCGACATGGGATTAACTGTCTTGCTCAATTTGATATTAACTCTGGCTAATTACTAAGCCCGACATGTGATTAAATGTCTTGCTCCATTTGACATTAACTCTGGCTAACTACTAAGCCAATCGTGGGATTAACTGTCTTGCTCCATTTGACATTAACCCTGGCTAACTACTAAGCCCATCGTGGGTTTAACTGTCTTGCTCCATTTGACATTAACCCTGGCTAACTACTAAGCCCATCGTGGGTTTAACTGTCTTGCTCCATTTGACATTAACTCTGGCAAATTTCTAAGCCCATCGTGGGATTAACTGTCTTGCTCCATTTGACATTAACTCTGGCTTACTAATAAGCCCAACGTGGGATTAACTGTCTTGCTCCATTTGACATTAACTCTGGCTAGTTACTAAGCCCATCGTGGGATTAACTGTCTTGCTCCATTTGACATTAAACTGTGAGTATTTACTTAGCCCGTCATCGGATTAACTGTCTTGCTCCATTTGACATTAACTCTGAGTATTTACTAAGCCCGTCAAGGGATTAACTGTCTTGCTCCATTTGACATTAACTCTGAGTATTTACTAAGCCCGTCAAAGGATTAACTGTCTTGCTCCATGTGACATTAACTCTGAGTATTTACTAAGCCCGGCGTGGGATTAACTGTCTTGCTCCATTTGACATTAACTCTGAGTATTTACTAAGTCCGTCGTGGGATTAACTGTCTTGCTCCATTCGACATTAAGTCTGAGTATTTACTAAGCCCGTCGTGGGATTAACTGTCTTGCTGCATGAGACATTAACTCCTGAGTATTTACTAAGCCCATCGTGGGATTAACTGTTTTGCATCATGTGACATTAACTCTGAGTATTTACTAAGCCCGTCGTGGGATTAACTGTTTTGCATCATGTGACATTAACTCCTGAGTTTTTACTAAGCCCGTCGTGAGATTAACTGTCTTGCTCCATTTGACATTAACTCTGAGTATTTACTAAGCCCGTCGTGGGATTAACTGTCTTGCTCCATTTGACATTAACTCTGACTATTAACTAAGCCCGTCGTGGGATTAACTGTCTTTCTCCATTTGACATTAACTCTGACTATTTACTAAGCCCGTCGTGGGATTAACTGTCTTGCTCCATTTGACATTAACTCTGAGTATCTACTAAGCCCGTCGTGGGATTAACTGTTTTGCATCATGTGACATTAACTCCTGAGTTTTTACTAAGCCCGTCGTGGGATTAACTGTCTTGCTCCATTTGACATTAACTCCGACTATTTACTAAGCCCGTCGTGGGATTAACTGTCTTGCTCCATTTGACATTAACTCCGACTATTTACTAAGCCCGTCGTGGGATTAACTGTCTTGCTCCATTTGACATTAACTCCGACTATTTACTAAGCCCGTCGTGGGATTAACTCTCTTGCTCCATTTGACATTAACTCTGACTATTTACTAAGCCCGTCGTGGGATTAACTCTCTTGCTCCATTTGACATTAACTCTGACTATTTACTAAGCCCGTCAAGGGATTATCTGTCTTGCTCCATTTGACATTAACTCTGACTATTTACTAAGTCCGTCAAGGGATTATCTGTCTTGCTCCATTTGACATTAACTCTGAGTATTTACTAAGCCCGTCGTGGGATTAACTGTCTTGCTCCATTTGACATTAACTCTGACTATTTACTAAGCCCGTCGTGGGATTAACTGTCTTGCTCCATTTGACATTAACTCTGACTATTTACTAAGCCCGTCATGGGATTAACTGTCTTGCTCCATTTGACATTAACTCTGAGTATTTACTAAGTCCGTCGTGGGATTAACTGTCTTGCTCCATTTGACATTAACTCGGGCTAATTACTAAGCCCGTCGTGGGATTAACTGTCTTGCTCCATTCGACATTAAGTCTGAGTATTTACTAAGCCCGTCGAGGGATTAACTGTCTTGCTCCATTTGACATTAACTTTGAGTATTTACTAAGCCCGTCATGGGATTAACTGTCTTGCTCCATGTGACATTAACTCTGAGTACTTACTAAGCCCGTCATGGGATTAACTGTCTTGCTCCATTTGACATTAACTCTGAGTATTTACTAAGTCCGTCGTGGGATTAACTGTCTTGCTCCATTTGACATTAACTCGGGCTAATTACTAAGCCCGTCGTGGGATTAACTGACTTGCTCCATTCGACATTAAGTCTGAGTATTTACTAAGCCCGTCGTGGGATTAACTGTCTTGCTCCATTTGACATTAACTTTGAGTATTTACTAAGCCCGTCATGGGATTAACTGTCTTGCTCCATTTGGCATTAACTCTGGCTAATTACTAAGCCCGTCGTGGGATTAACTGTCTTGCTCCATTTGACATTAACTCTGACTATTTACTAAGCCCGTCATGGGATTAACTATCTTGCTCCATTTGACATTAACTCGGGCTAATTACTAAGCCCGTCGTGGGATTAACTGTCTTGCTCCATTTGACATTAACTCTGACTATTTACTAAGCCCGTCGTGGGATTAACTGTCTTGCTCCATTTGACATTAACTCTGACTATTTACTAAGCCCGTCGTGGGATTTACTGTGTGCTCCATTTGACATTAACTCTGACTATTTACTAAGCCCGTCGTGGGATTAACTGTCTTGCTCCATTTGACATTAACTCTGACTATTTACTAAGCCCGTCGTGGGATTAACTGTCTTGCTCCATTTGACATTAACTCTGACTATTTACTAAGCCCGTCGTGGGATTAACTGTCTTGCTCCATTTGACATTAACTCTGACTATTTACTAAGCCCGTCGTGGGATTAACTGTCTTGCTCCATTTGACATTAACTCTGACTATTTACTAAGCCCGTCGTGGGATTAACTGTCTTGCTCCATTTGACATTAACTCTGACTATTTACTAAGCCCGTCGTGGGATTAACTGTCTTGCTCCATTTGACATTAACTCTGAGTATTTACTAAGCCCGTTATGGGATTAACTGTCTTGCTCCATTTGACATTAACTCTGAGTATTTACTAAGCCCGTTATGGGATTAACTGTCTTGCTCCATTTGACATTTACTCTGAGTATTTACTAAGCCCGTTATGGGATTAACTGTCTTGCTCCATTTGACATTAACTCTGACTATTTACTAAGCCCGTCGTGGGATTAACTGTCTTTCCCCATTTGACATTAACTCTGACTATTTACTAAGCCAGTCGTGGGATTAACTGTCTTGCTCCATTTGACATTAACTCTGACTATTTACTAAGCCAGTCGTGGGATTAACTATCTTGCTCCATTTGACATTAGCTCTGACTATTTACTAAGCCCGTCGTGGGATTAACTGTCTTGCTCCATTTGACATTAACTCTGGCTAATTACTAAGCCCGTCGTGGGATTAACTGTCTTGCTCCATTTGACATTAACTCTGACTATTTACTAAGCCCGTCGTGGGATTAACTGTCTTGCTCCATTTGGCATTAACTCTGGCTAATTACTAAGCCCGTCGTGGGATTAACTGTCTTGCTCCATTTGACATTAACTCTGACTATTTAATAAGCCCGTCGTGGGATTAACTGTCTTGCTCCATTTGACATTAACTCTGACTATTTACTACGCCCGTCGTGGGATTAACTGTCTTGCTCCATTTGGCATTAACTCTGGCTAATTACTAAGCCCGTCGTGGGATTAACTGTCTTGCTCCATTTGTCATTAACTCCGACTATTTACTAAGCCCGTCGTGGGATTAACTGTCTTGCTCCATTTGACATTAACTCTGACTATTTACTAAGCCCGTCGTGGGATTAACTGTCTTGCTCCATTTGACATTAACTCTGACTATTTACTAAGCCCGTCGTGGGATTAACTGTCTTGCTCCATTTGACATTAACTCTGACTATTTACTAAGCCCGTCGTGGGATTAACTGTCTTGCTCCATTTGACATTAACTCTGAGTATTTACTAAGCCCGTCATGGGATTAACTGTCTTGCTCCATTTGACAATAACTCCGGCTAATTACTTGTCCGTCGTGAGCTGTGTTATTTCCTTTCAAGAAACTGCTAGTCTTGGGATTGAACCCTGTTTTTGAACTCTTGAAGAACTCACTCCCTATTACAGTGCATTTTGATTTCCAGAAGCCATAAAATACTCAAAAAGCAAAGCCAATCCATTTTGCAAATCTGCCCCATTCAACTCATATTGCCTCATATTTTCCAATTATCCACATTTTGTGTAAACTATACTCAATAAGCACATCCATTTCACAATGTTAATCAACCTTCTATATTTCTGTTTGTATACTTGAAACACCTTTACTAGGGTTCGCCTTCTTGTAACGTATGATCTAACGTACCTACTACAACCATCTGTAAGTTAGTTGGCACTTTCATACTAAAGCTTTAATGCTCATTATTTTAAATTACTTTATAATACTTGGTGAAGTTGTATTTATTTGTCTCGTGGTCCATAACTTGTTCCGGCCCATGGCAAATTCTTGCCGCTCAATCAATCAATCTTTCTTATTGTGGCCTAAAGCTCACTAGCCACGGCAGCCTTATGCCATTTATCTTAAAAACCAATCATTGTTGAGCCGTGAATTCTGCTCAAGGCTTTGTAAACTGGCTGTATTCTGTAATGATGAATTGTATGTTTGAATTAGGCGCGCTGCCTCTTGGCAATCGCTCCCTATATGGTTGAAACAGTTGCTTTTATTGGCGACAGGTGGCAGCAGCGTGCAGAGTTCTGTGCGTGGTAAGCTAAAAACCGAACCATCATTGTCCCGGAAATCCATGACGTAAGTCACCTGACCTACTGAAAGTCGATTAATAATTACCACCCAAACCTATCGAAAGGGGCGTGTGCATAAACCAACTGTTTGCTATTGTTGTTTTATCTGCCACATAAGCTGATTGGCGGAGTTCAAATAGGAGTTCCGTGTGAAAAACTTAGGCGGTTGAAAACGGTAGCCATCTTCGCTTCGAACTTGTGGTAATAAGTAGTGCAACTGATAGTCTCTCGGGGAGGGCCTTTCGTCCTTCCCTGAGGCTAGAATTGATTTGAAGTGAAGATTTATCTTATCTGGAAAAGTACACGAGGATTGAAAGACCATGGATTCGATATAACTTATTATACAGGGTTTCTATAAAAGAACTCCGGGGTTTTAAAAATTAATATCTTAGTAACTGTAGAAGATAGCAAAATGTAGTTAATTTCTCTGAAACGAGTAGCTCATCAAGTTTTACTCATACCAATTGGGAATGTTTTCATCAACAGTTGGCAGCGCTTCGGAACTTTGACCTTGAAACAACGTAGCGGCAGTCGGTGCTGTCTGGATTGCCGCGCTATGGCGACGCCGCAACAAAAGGCTCAATGCGTTATTTGGCTAATAGAAACTAATTCTGTTGTTACGGTTTAAAGAAACTTTCGACGTAATTATGGTGTTGACCCGCCTACGGATAAAACCATTCGCCAATGGTTAAGTGCTTTCAAACAAACAGGAAGTGTTTTAAAACAAAAGTCGCCGGGTAGGCCGCGTGTGTCACAAGAGATTGTGGACAGAATCCGAGCTTCATGCCTTCGAAGCCCTAAGAAATCATTGACAAGACGCAGTCTGGAGTTGGGGTTACCAAGATCAACAGTTCATCAGGCAGTTCATAAAAAACTTCGTGTAATTGCTTACAAAATTCAACTGTTACACCACATTAAACCGGCAGACAAGATTAAGAGATTAGACTTTTCTGTTTCTATGCTAAACAAAATCGATGAAAATAATGATTTAAAAAAAATAGTGTTGAAGCGACTTTTCATGTGAACGGGTCTGTAAACAGTCATAATTGCAGAATTAGGGGATCAGATCCGCCCCATGAGTTCAAAGATTATGAACGTGACACGCCAAAAGTGAATGTTTGGTGTGGTCTTATGCATGATAGAGTAATAGGTCTCTTCATTTTTGTTAAAAGAAATATCAATGGTGATGTCTATTGTGACATGTTAGAGGAATATGTTTTTCCTCAGTTATATCACATTGAGGCGGAGAAGGGTTTAGTCCACTTCCAACAAGATGGGGCACCGCCACACTTCATTTTGCGTGTGCGTGAGGCACTTGACGCTCGACTCGGCAACAGATGGATTGGAAGGGAAAGACCTATTCCATGGCCTCCAAGGAGCCCTGATATGACTCCATTGGACTTTTTCTTCTGGGGGCATATCAAGAATCTTGTGTATGCGGAGCAAATTCATGATGTTGGCCATCTCAGGGAACGAATAATCCATTGTGTGGCAACCGTCCCCCCAGACATGCTGGCCAGGACAAGGGAAGAGGTGGAATACCCTTACGATGTGTGCCATGCCACTAACGGGGCTCATATTAAACTTAAATAAATTGTAAAAAAAACTTGAAAATGCAACCTTTCCAATCATGCATTAAACATTAATATAACTTTTATACTTCATTACAATATTTTGCCTCAAAACCCCGGAGTTCTTTTATAGACACCCTGTACAGTATTATATGGAATAAATGGATTCTATTGGAAAGTGACCTGTTGAATGTGAGTGATCTACTGGCATGGCAGCCCAAGGGAAAATCAGCAGGAATGTGCTCTGTATTTAGTGGAGGAGTGAGGTACATGGGAATGTGGTACCATGGTTGTCTATTTAGTATGCTAAATGAAATGTGATAATACATGGAGCAATGGTGTGTGATTTAATTTAAAATAGGGAGCTCACAAAAAACACTATTTTACCCCCGGGTAAGGGTAGTATTTATCTTAGAGTAAACATGACATGTCGTATAAATAAAGGGGCTAGAGACCTATAATTTAAGCCCACTCAAGACTTTCTCCGATAATTGGTTCGAGAGGTACCTGAAAGAAGCAGGAACAGAAAAGTAGTGTCTCCCGTGCAATTACAGTAGGTTCTTTGGGGGAAAATTGTAAAAATAATTAATCTACGATAAAGAGGGCTTCATCCCAAATAAAATGAACCCACATACAGTACAACTGTGTATCATTATTCATTCCCAAAATCTTGTGTCGATGCTCTAGTAGTTTGGTCCATTGGCAAAATCTAAAAAGTAATAAATAAAAATAATAAAAATTAAAACCTTCAATAAAAATTAATAGTTAAAACAACAACATTTTCAAAATATGTAGTTAGGTCCTTTGGTAAAAGTTGAAAAAATAAATGGTCGACGGTAATGGAGGCTTCATCCTGAGTAATATGAAACCTCACACAAGTCTCTAAGATTATTGGTTTAGGAGATATTAAAAAAGTCGATGACCTACTAGTTTTGGGTTCTTTGCTAATAGCAATAATAATAATAATAATAATAAATAAATAAATAATTAATAGTGAATAACGATTGATTATCATTTGTAAAGCCCGCAATTCAAGAGTGCGGTTGCGCGTGGTGGCCATGACACTGTGTAGGACTATCACAGTCTCTCTACTATAATATGTAATCCCCTTTTTGCACTTAACAGACACGTTTTTTTTTTTTTGCATAACCTGCACCCTGTCTGGTTTCCTTAAGAACCAATCAGATGATCCCTTCTATTGTCCAAGCAGGAAGATCTCTGCTCGAGCTGCGACTGTTGATGGTTTCCAAGGAAGCCAGGTGGTCCACCAGAATACCGGTGTAGCGATGCCCACCGCCCATCCGTATTGTATTTGGTTGCTGTTCTAGTGCACACGGCACTATTACCATTCATTTTACTATGATAATTTTGTTGTCTGTAGTAATAATAATAATATCGTATGGCCTCGGTGCCGGGTGCAAGCTTTGTTATTTGACACCCAAAGGGTAGCTTGCATGTCGACTTTCGTACTTCCTTGAAGCACTATGAAAGTCAAGGATTTAGATATCTATGCTCCTTGAACACTATAGCGCTTTCTAGTAGAGAAATTAGGAACTTTGTGTTGACGGAAACTCCCGTGATTAATTTTGCCATTATGAACACTGCCTATTGAATTCAAATGGGTATTTTGATATGCCAACATCGTATGACATGGTGTCGTAATTTTTTCCGTCTTTCAAAAAATCACTTAACACGCCCAGGAGCGAACCTGCAAGCTTGAGGTTAGTAGACCGACATGTTGACCACTCACCCACCGTGGCAAGCTTGTTGTCTGTGATAACATTGGCTTCGGTGGCGTAGTTGGTAGCATGCTGAACTGCTGTGCCCAAGATAGCGGGTTCAAACCCGGCCGAAGTCGTCGGATTTTTTAAGAGCGTTAAAAATCCTTCAGTATGACTTCCTTCGGATGGGAAGTAAAGCCGGCGGTCCTGTGTCATAGATTTATGGCATGTAAAATATCCTTCCACCGACTAAACATGTGTGAAGCTAAATTGTTAGGTTAGATTTCGTCGGAACGCTCTATCAAATTTCCAACGTTCACCATTAGGTATCATTGATATCTGGTAGCGAAAGTTGGAACTACTTGAAATTGAACTGAACTTTTAGTTCACCCTATGGGTGTCCGCTTGAAGCAGCTACATCCTCTGGCGAGCCGAGCATGTCCTCGGACACTCCCGGCACTAAAAGCCATACGATAAATAAATAAATAAATAAATAAATAAATTGGATTGATAGGAACCACGCTTTTCTTTTGACATTAGAGGACATTTTGAGGTTAGGGTTTCCCTTGTGGTTTTAATTTACAATTTCTCAACTCTTCAAAGACATGGTAAGGGAAAGGTTCAATTCTCTTCGCTGTATTGGAGAAGGACCTGACCCGACATGGCCTGGCCCGTATGAATAGCTTCGTCACCACTATTGCGTATTATCATGCGGTATAAATAATTGAAATTTCTCATTCAAAAGGTCCCGTCTCTTGGATCAAGTTCATCATTATCACAATAGTAACAAGTAGTTCCGTGAAGAACTACTTAGCCTATTTTCATATATCCAACTTATATTAATTGCCTTTATCAACATACAAATTTTCAGTTTGATTGCTGTAATAGATTCGTAGATATTGAGAACCGTCTAAATATTTCGGATGGTCGTCATGTTGGATTTTTATATATAGGCCTTAGAGTTATGTACTATTACATGAAGGTTATTGTGTAGGTGTTTTATTCAAACTTCAATCGCATGATTAGGACACAAGAAATAAAAACGAGATTTTAAAATTTCGCTCAGCCGCCATCTTGTGGCAATAAAAATAATTTAAATGAATTAGATGCCAGTGAATTAAAATTTATGTAAGCATATACCGTACCAAGTTTCCCTGCGCTCGGAAGGTTAAATCGCGAGAAACGTCCATTTGAATATTTAAATTTGGCATCGCCGCCATGTTGGATTTGTGCTCACCAGGTTATTGAACGCCCCATAGGTGAACTTAAGTTTATAGCCTCTATACAATACAAAATTTCAGTTTGATTGCTCTCATAGATAAATAGATATTAAGAACCGTCAAAATATTTCGGATGGTCGCCAAGTTGGATTTTAATATATGTAGGGCATAGAGTTACTTTTAGGTGAGGATTATTGTGTACGTTCATTATCTAAACGTTGATTTCGATCGCATGATTAGAACAGAAGAAATAAAAATATAATTTTAGAATTTTGCACAGACGCCATCTTCAGGTTATGTAAACAATTGAACTAAATTAGATGTCGGTGCATTGAAATTTGAATAGTCATTTGCTGTACCAAGTTTCACTGCGTTCGGATGGTTAAATCGCGAGAAAAGTCTATTTAAATGTTCCAAATTCGCTTGGCCGCCATGTTCGTTTTGTAGTTATCAGGTTTTTAAAAGTCACATAGGTGAACGTCTAGTAGTTCCCTTTACTACCGTACAAAATTTCAGGGTGATGTGAGTAATAGTTTCGGAGATACTGAATGCCGCTGAAATATTTCGCACAGCCGCCATGTTGCATTGGTGAGACGTAATAAAATTTGAACGGCACGATTGGGGTCGGCCAAAATTGTGCTATGACCTTACCGAGTTTCATTGAAATCGCTCCAGCCATTTAGAAGTTATTAGGGGGACACAAACGGACGCACACACATACACACACACGGACAAAAGGTGATCTCAAAAGTCTGTTTTTTTTTCATAAACGAAAAATAGGCTAAAAATATAACAATATAAATTGAAATCGGTTTCTTGATAAAGCGGAAGCCTGATTCCCCTCCTAGAAAGCTGAGAATATGTAATAAACATTCCATCTCCCCTATGTTATTCCTTCAGGCTACACACAACCCTGCGTGATAGATATATTCCAGATCACGCAGACCTCCCTTTGAATACCTTTACTCTGTGTCACCTGCACTTGGTGACGATAAGAGCTGTCCTTCAAACCGTGTTATCTGGCGAACCGGTCCTGGAGACCATGCGCGTATTCTCAAGTTACGTATTGAATATTCTTCAAATTTTAAATCTTAAAATATTTCTACGGAATTCATAACGTTTAACTCAAGAATAGACTGACAATTATTGGGAAAGTGCAGAAAACACTGCGACATCTGTTATCTTCACACTGTAGCTGTGTTGATAAATACAATCCGTGTGCGATAGATGTTTCTGTCATGTAAAATGACACTTCTGTTGATCTGAAAACAGAAAAAAATATACGAGCCTTACAGTAGTCGAATATGATGTGTTACATCTGACATGTTATCCTACCTTGAAGTTGTTACCGTATTTATTATCCTTGACATTCATCAACACACAAACAATCTTTTTATTTTTTACACTCTCATAATTAGGGCTCGGATCGATATGCTCGAAAACCATGTGTTTTATGCTCGATAGATATGCTCTAAAAACCCATTATATGCGGTTAAATATGCAGAATATGCTCGAAAAACACCGATAAACCATAGAAAGGAAAGTGAAAGGAAAAAGCCAATAACATACCTTTATATTCGAGCTTTATTTTCTAATTGTATGTATGATACACTGCAATATACCCGTATTCAAGTTTTTCAAATATAGGCCTGTATAAGAGAAGTTTTCTTATACAAGTTACAGTTTAAAAGTTCATTTACAAAATGTTTCGAATTAGGCGAGTCAATAAAGTAGATCTGCATTGGTCTGTACAACGAGAATGTTTTCTATGTTTTCAGTTTTGAATGATATTCATAACCCAGTTAATAAAAGTTTCAATGACGAGAACGACCTCACTAAAGGTTAAAACACCTGCGGTTTTATTATTCGCACACGATAATCTCCTCAATAATTATTTCTGTTTTCGAACCTTAAGGATGGTCAGGCCCCGAATTCGGGGGGAATACTAAGAAAAACAAACTTTTTAGACGAAAACCACAAGAATATGCATTTATATGCTTCTATTATGAAAACCGCGGTTTTATGCATTTATATGCTCGATAAATTTCAATTCTGTTGGTCCCAGAGAGGTGAAAATACCACCGAAAGGCTTCTTTCAACGTGTACTATTCAGGAAAAAATATGCAAATATGCTCGAATCCGAGCCCTACTCATAATACATAACAATTCCAAGACTCACTTTTTTTCTTCACTGCCTATTTGATATTTCTACTCTCGCACTGCCTTCTTGATACTCTGCTGTTACAAACTAATCCGTATATGATAAACATTCCACATGATACCACTGCCCGCTGGATCACAACTGGCAGTGCGTCTTACACACTTCCGTCCCATTTTTTTCAAAATCACTCCCTCAAAAATATCCAGCACCGAGTGGAAAGATGTTACACATCAAAAGAGTGAGGTTGAGGATCTTCGTATATTAGCCTATCATTTGTTGGACGGTGCCCGCCTTCTCCATATTGCCGCGCCCTCTCGTGGTTTAATAATATATCAAAATATTTCAACTGGGGCCTTTTAATTTTTAGCATTCATTGTTTGTGTCCAAGGGACATTATCCGTACAGAGATATATTAGCTGCACACAAACTGACAGTAGGTTCAGATAATGAGTATAATTAGGCTTCTTCCTCGTGGCTATCAGCTGCAAGCTAGGAAGATGGCAGTAGTCATGTTCCAAGCTATTCATTGGACACTTAATTATATAATATTAAAACTCAGCAATTGTTCTAGGTTCGTGCCGTGCCTTGTGTGGAGTTTCGCCTAGGACACCAAGCTGGCCCATCAGCGGGTTCTTGGTGTCTGTGCACAGACCCCTACAGGAGTGTTCTTAGGCGAAACCCCACACAAGACACGGCATAAACCTAGAAGAATTGCTGAGTTTTAATTCACTGGCCGTAAAAGCCAATATAGGCTACCATCTTTTTGGAAGCCTTCATATGGAAGTTATGAGGGGGTGCGTGGTGCAGCCTGTAGAGGCGCTGGGCTTCTAACTGAAAGGAGTGGGTTCGATCCCCACCCAGGTAGTGGATTTTAGAAACAAAACTATCACTTTCGGAAACGCAAATATCCCTGGGGTTCACTCAGCCTACACCAGAAATGAGTACCCAGGGTACTCCCGGCGCCTCCATGGCCTGTATGGAGTTGACTTTGCTTTGCTATGGGGAGGTTATGGATGCATGAGGTTTTAGTTCTCGCAGTGAGGAGGCGCACGTGCGCTTCATGAAAACGGAGGTAACGCGCATTTCGCTACTCCTGTGGGGGTCCGGGCATGGACACCACGAGCCCGCTGATGAGCCAGCTTGGTGTCCCAGGCGAAACCCCACACAAGACACGGCACAAACCTAGACAAATTGCTGAGTTTAAATTCACTGGCCTTGAAAGCCAATATACCATCTTTCTTCTACTACTTCTTCTTCTTCTTATTATTATTATTTTGCTTTTACGGCCTCAATGGACCACTTCAGTCAATCATTTCTTGGTCCTCTTCTTCAGTAAGTTTCCTTTCCGAGTCGCCCAGTAGCTCTTCATTCGCTCTGATCTTCTCAGGCGTTCCTCATCTGTAAATACCCTTTTTACTGTATTACGTTTGTCTATTTTTGGTCGAAATATAGGCCTACCATCTTTATATAATATGAGATATTAAATAGGCTTATTCTAAAATAATGCATGACGGTGTATTGTCCACTTCCTATGTTCAGTAACTTACCGTTGGCATTGAGAAGCCGAGCGAAATGGCACCTTGATAACAAGTGCTTGCACTAGCACATGCATTGTCACAGCCTGTTTGATGGTCATGCTTGATAGATCGCCTGGAAGTAAAAATATACGAATGAAGTCCCTTGTGGCTCAGAGGTAACGTTCTCGCCTGCAAAACCCAAGATAGGGGGATCGGATCCCGGTGTAGCCAGTTGTCATTTCACGGTGCTTAAATGCGAGGGAGCAGTGTCAGTAGATTAACTAGCACGTTAAAGACCCCCTTTGGGGCAAAATTCCGTCCCCCTGGCGTCTCTAAAAGCCGCAGTAGTTAAAAGGGACGTAAAACGAATGACATTGTTATTATGAAAAGTCCTTACGGTATGTCCTCTCGAAATACTTCCTGGTGTATAAAATAAACCAAATATAACAACCGTTTCGCAAAGTTTTAGAGCGAGTGTACCGGGAGTTTCGGGACCTTTTGATACATATTTATTTTATGCCATAAAACACATAATTGTCGAATGTACGGTAAGCAACTTTGTGATCGAACCTCGTATACCTACCTTCCGTGCGCTGAGAGGAGATGTTATCTGAGCCAGTGTATTTATTGCCCCTCTGTGAGCCAGATTTAGAAAAGAGGACACTTCCGGGGTGGCTGAGCCTGGTCTACAGTCCAGGTGGTTGTACTCTCTGGGATGGTATCAAAACATGAAAGCTAACATCCGCGCTACATTCCTCTCGCGAAACACAATGTGACAACTACAAGGTTGTCCGTAAGCTATCAAACTTTCCTTCAAAGAAAATCCCAATCGGTCGATTAGACTTTGCCACTCTTTGGCTTCATTTCCCCATGGCACCATCGTTTACATCAGAGGTTCCCATTAGGGATTTTTCACGGACCCCCTAGAGTGATCGTTATGTAAGCACGGACCCCCTGCTCAAAAAGCTAGCCAATACTTAAATCATTTAAAATCTTAATGGAAACCTCTGGTTTTGAGTACTGTGCCCAATTATTTGTATGTCAATATTAATTTATTTAATTCTATAACATCATATAGTTTTCTTAGGTCGCAAAGGTAGTTAGTGGCACAGACCTAAAAGTAACAATGCAGTCGTTGATAAGGAACAAGTCCTACTTATTATCATTTTGCTAAGAACACTGATGTGTAAAAGGGGCCGGCGTTCAATAAGACGAACGTAACCTATTCCTTCCCGCAATTATTTCTCGAGGTCGGGTTGCAATTTCAAAACGTTCACCCTGAAATCAGGCTCCTTGTCTAGTCTATTTCTATACTTGCTTTTCATTACGCACATTGTGGAAAAAATTTGTTCGCACAAGTAAGTTGTTGCGAACGGAAGAATATTTTTATTACCTTATCGCTGATTCCCATGTACTCCTTTCGAGCTGTCACCCAGAATTCGGCTAGCTTTTCTTCATTAACAATTTTCTTCATTTTACCACTTGAGGTCAATTCATTGAGTTGGTGTTGTTCCTGCTCTGATATAAGCTGAATACTTTCAATTTTGAGATTGGTGCTGAATGGGTCTCGATTCCAGCAGTTATTGCCATCAGGCTCAGGAAAATATTCCCGAAAAGTAGTTGCAAGACTACGAGCATGTTCGGTTATATTTCCTTTGCCTCGCAAGGCAAATCTTCGTTAGATGACTGCAGAAACGTTTTTAGTGTAGGGAAATTGGCATATGAGCCTTTTTGGGCCCTTGCTGTCCAAATATTACACTTCTTCACAATCGCAATGGCCTTGTCTTCAACTCTGAAGACATCAACGTAGTCACCTTACAAACTCAAATTCAAAACATTCAAGTGATGAAACACGTCAGCCAATTAAGCAGTTCTGCAAAGCTAAGAAATGTCATTGAGCAAATCCTCATGTATCGCCCAAAGAAGAAAGATGCGTACCTCATCTTTCAGTTCGAAAAACCTCGTTCAGATCCTGCCCCTTGAAAGCCATCGCACTTCAGTATGAATGTGAAGCTGCTCATGCTCGCTACCCATATCTGCAGAGCAATGCAAATAACCTGCATTTTATGGAACTGAATTTGACGTTGTTTATTACTTTTACCACTGCATTAAGGGTGTCCTGCAGCAGTTCAGGCAGTTCTTTGGCTACTAATGCTTCCCTGTGAATACAGCAAAGTGTCTAATCCTCTTCATATCTGGAGCTACCTTTTTCACTTCAGCTTGAAGGCCCTTCCGGCATCCGGACAGAGCTTTCGCGCCATCTGTAGACAGACCCACACATTTATTTCAGGCATTAATATGTTTATTAAAATAATCGTTCAAAGCTGCGAAAATATTGTCTGCTGTTGTGTGTTCTAGTTCACAGGAAAAAAAAAATCTTCATATATTTCGTCACGGCATAAAATAAACGTACACAAACCAACATTATCGCCTTTCTTGATATGTCGGTACTCTCATCCAACTGCAGAGCAAACATGTCACACATGTATCTTCAATATTGCTTGACACATCTGTAATTCGCCTTTGCACAGTATTGTTACACTGCTGGACGGAACTTACAAGCTTTGCGGCAACATCGCCCAGCATTCTCTTGCACAAGGTAGAATGAGCTCTTCAGCAATTGTATGGTTTTTGGCACCTTTGCAACAAGCTCAGGTAATTCGTAGGATGCAAGCGTTGAATTTTCATTCCCATTGGCACCAGAACTTTTGGTAATTACTTTCAGACATGATTTCAGTTCAACTAATCTTTGTGCTCCGTGTGTTTGGTATCCACTGTAGATGCCTCCGGAGATTTTCAGGTTTCATACTGTCGTTGCCAAGGGTTTCAATGAGGCTTAGGACAATCTTCAGGTCCACAATACGTAAAGCCAATTTCCAAATATTTTATGTCGTATTTCCTACTTTTCGCAATAGACTTACTCTTTGAATGGCTACGCTCAAGACAGGCAGAGAACAGAACACAAACAGCTGCAGAACGTTCTCTAGCGGGAAACTTGGAAAGCTCAAATTACGCTGCGCCACATATGAATGCGCCACTTATGCTGTGGGTGGCAACGCATAATTATTAATATTTTTAAGGAACTCTTTGTACTTTCTCCGTTTAGCATTTTCATTATTGCGTTACTTTTTGAGGACACTTCGCGGACCCCCTGGCCAACCGTCGCGGACCCCCTGGCCAACCGTCGCGGACCCCCTGGCCAACCGTCGCGGACATTACCATGTGTAGGCTATAAACATTTACTGCGCGCAGATGGTTAAATCGCGAGAAAATTATATTAAAATGTTTCACCTTTGCTTGGCTGCCATGTTCGTTTTGTATTTTACAGGATTTCGCAAGTCTCATAGGTGAACTTCTAGTACTACCCTGCATCACCGTACAAAATTTCAGGGTGATATCAGTGATAGTTTCGGAGATATAGAATGCCGGTGAAATATTTCGCACAGCCGCCATCTTGATGCTATGCAAACAATTAGATGCCAGTGCATTGCAATGTGTATACACATTTGCTGTACCAAGTTCCATTGTGTTTGGATACTTAAATCACGAAAAAGGTCTATTTAAAGTTTCAACTTCGATTGGCCGCCGTGTTTGTTTTGTAGTTAACAGGTTTTTAAAAGTCACGTAGGTGAACTTCTAGTAGTCCCCTTTATCATCGTACACTATTTCAGGGTGATATCGGTAATAGTTTCGGAGATATAGAATGCCGGTGAAATATTTCGCATAGCCGCCATGTTGGATTGGTGAGACGTAGGCCTAATATCTTTCGAAGGATGGGATCAGGGTCGGCCGAAATAGTACTATGACCTTACCGAGGTTCATTGAAATTGCTCCAACCGTTTAGAAGTAATTAGGGAGGGGGTGGCGGAGGACACACACATAAGCCTATTGTTTCATAAATGAAAACAAGCTGTTCAGTAAAGTACTCTCTCTTAAATGTTTGGGTATAGTTGTAACTGGTATATTGGCTTTCACGGCCAGTGAATTAAAAATCAGCAATCTTTCTAGGTTTGTGTCTTGTCTTGTGTGGGGTTTCGCCTAGGACACCAAGCTGGCTCATCGGCTTTTGGTCTCCCCGCCCTGACCCCCACTGGAGTAGCGAACTGCGCACCTCTCCCTCACACCAAGAGCCCGCCGATGAGCCAGCTTGGTGTCATAAAGCGAAACCCCGCCAAGACACGGCACAAACCGAGAAGAATTGCTGAGTTCTTATAGTTGTAACTCTTTGTCCTTATCAAGGAATATAAGTGTTGTGTCCTACAAAGACCAAGTTTGATTGTAATTGTGCTTTTTCATCGAAATGAAATACTTGCCACGGTGGGTGAGTGGTTATCGTATTGGACTACCAACGCCAAGCTTGCTGGTTCGCTCCTGGCCGTGGTAAGTAATTTTTGAAAGGCGACAAAAATCACCACACGCGTGTCATAAGATGTTGGCATGTTAAAAGAACCCACTTGAATTCAGTAGGCCGTGTCCATAATGGCAAAATTAATCTTGGGATTTTCCGCCAACACAAAGTTCCTCATTTCTCTACTAGAAAGCGCTATAGTGTCAAATCGCTTAGATATCTAACCTCCTTGACTTTCATAGTGCTTCAGGGAATAACAAAAATCGACACGCAAGCTTCCCGGCACCCGAGGCCATACGATATTATTATCGAAATGAAAAAGCAAGCAAGTTAATCCGCTTAAAGCCAATTGCCTTATTTAATACGTGACCACATTGCGGTGAAAGTGCGGTATTATGTTAGAGTAAGAGGCGAATTCATTGTAATTTATTTCCTAAAGCTAACGCAAGTCAGTAATGAATTCATTTTGATGATTGAGTTGAATGTAAATCTTATTTTCAAAGTTTCTGTGTCAATCTTATTAATCATCATCATCATCTGCATTTCCCCTTTTCCAACTGACACTGGGTGGGGGCAAATAAGGTTCCTCTCCACTTTGTTCTGTCGTTCCACCATTCTTCTTCCGACACGGTGTTCCAATCCTGGTTCAGTTTTCCAATGCTATACTTCACAGAGTCCATCCAACGCATTCTTGGTCATCCGTCGTTCCAGTAGGCGGCTTCGGTGGCGTAGTCGGTAGCATGCTGAGCTTCTATGCCCAAGATAGCGGGTTCAAACCCGGCCGAAGCCGTCGGATTTTTAAGAGCGTTAAAAATCCCTCAGTATGCCTTCCTTCAGAGGGGAAGTAAAGCCGGCGGTCCCATGTCATAGATTTATGGCATGTTAAAGAACTTTCCACTAATTGCACCAGTGTGAAGCTAAATTGGATAGGTTAAGAATGTAAACAACGCTCTTAGGTTTCTACGTTCGTTGCGGTGGCGTCTAGTAGCTAAGTTCTGAACTTGGCCTAGTAGTCGTTGACGGTGGCGCTTGGCGGCAAAAGTAGGAACTATTTGAAAAATTCTAAGTTGCAGTACTTAAATAAAAAAAAACAGATAATACACACTAATACAGTCATCACAATTAATACCGGTTATCAGACAGATTCTACACACACCCAATGTACACGGGGCACATGACCGCGTTGTCGCAGCCCCTAAACTTAAGAACCAACCAACTGTCGTTCCAGTGCTCGTCTTGGTAGCCTTACTTCATTCATCCGTTTGACATGTCCAAACCATCTCAATCTGTTTTGCTCCAGTTTGTCATTTAGTTTCTGTACTCCCAGTTCTTTCCGTATATCTTCATTTCTCACTCTGTCTCTTCTCGTTTTCTGGACCATACTTCTCAGGAATCTCATCTCAGCTGCGTGCACTCTGCTCTCATCCCTCTTAGTAATTGTCCAAGTTTCTGTTGCACATGTAATTATAGGAACATAATACGCTTTGTACATAACTTCTCTAGCCTTAATTGGTATATCCTTGTTGCATACTAGTCCCCGTACCTGTTGGTAGAAAGCACTCCCGAGTTGTATTCTTCTGCTAATTTCCAAATCTAGTCTTCCATCTTCAGTCAGTTCACTTCCCACGTATTTGAAGTGTTTCACCACAAACACTGGGTGAAAAGGCAAAAACTTCTTTGTATCAACTTGTAAATGACATATATACTACATGAGAAATACCTGGAGATTTTGAGAAAACTGTAGTGATACCTATTGCAAAAAGTAACCATGCACATAAATGTCAAGATTACAGAACTATAAGCCTGACAACTCATGCTTCCAAAATACTCACAAGAATTGTCTACCACCGCATGGAGAAGAGAATTGAAGAAAATCTCTCCGAAGAAATAGAGGAACGAGGGAAGCAATCCTGAGTCCGAGAACAATTATTGAAAAAGCCATAAGAATCAATAAAAACATCCTCATTGCTTTCATTGACATAGAGAAAGCTTTTGATAATGTAAATTGGAACATTATGTTCAAAGCCCTAAAAGCTTGAACGTGGACTACAGAGATCGGAAAATCATTTACCAGTTGTACAAGAACCAGACAGCAATTAGTAGAAAGGGACAAATGGCCGCGAAAATAGGAAAAGGAGTAAGACAAGGGTGCAGCCTTTCACCTCTGCTCTTAAATGTATATGTAGAAGAAGCAATAAAAGAATTTACATGCACACATGGAATAAAAATAAACGGTGAATTGTATCAAACAATACGTTTCGCAGATGACATTGCCCTCATAGCAGATGATGAGAAAAAACTAGAAATTGCATTAAATGAATTAAATGATCATCTAAGGGTAAAATGTAACATGAAGATTAACAAAACAAAAACCAAGATATTGAAATGTAGTCGAGATGGTGGTCAGAACAGTAATGTATGGCTGGGAGGAGAAAGAGTGGCTCAAGTAAATCTTTTCAAGTACAGTGCACTCCCGATAATTCGCGTGCGGATAATTCGTTTTGCGGTTAATTCGCGGGCCTCCAAGAGTATTTTTAAATAGAAATTCTCACCTGAACTAATCACCACGCTAAGTAAAGCAATAACGCCGTCGTTTAAAAGAATTTTGATGCGACGCAACGCGTAAAGACGAAATCATTGAGATTCGAGAAGACTGAACTCCTTTCTCTGCGATGTCACAGTAGGCCTACTTGCGCAATCTTCGAAACATACGAGCATGTTGGCGCGAGTGGTATAGCACAGATTTCCTTATTTTCGAATCTCAAACAATACAAGAGAAATGCACTTTCACTCGGAACCAAACCCCCCTTTCCCAACAGCCACACTCCAAGGTCGCTGATCCGCATGTTGTGATCTTGTGAAGGGTGGATGCGCGGATAGCATATTGTCAACAGCGATTATTGCGTAATGGCGCAAATTTGCGCTACACCGTGAGCGTGTTTGTTGGATGCTCTTCATGCAGTCAACAAGTCATGGGAGAAAAATACCGCTACTACGTTCGTACAAAAGCAAGCTCTTGCCGAATTCTGTGACGACGATATTTCGAACGGGCAAGCTAGACGTCGATAAAGACGATTATGATTTAAGACAAGAAAACAAAGAAGAAATAACACGGAATTTGACTGTTGGTGAGGAATACTGAGATCCAGTTGATGTCGAGTGCGGGAGTGATGCAACGGAACTCCCGAAAGTTTCCCACAGTCAAGCTAGTGTCTCTAATCACACTTATCTCTTAATAGAAAAACTAGATGAATTTTCGTTCTCATATGTTTTCTTCGGAAATGTTTAATTGAAAATTAGAATAAACGATCTAAGAAACAAAACGTGACGACTGTTTTTTGTTGTTTTAAATATTAATGTAGGCATAATCCACATAGGCCTACCTCTACCAGACCCAAAACAACTGTGAACATGGGTTCGCCCAGTAGCGAGCGTCTAGCTGAATACTGTTGCCACAGGAGACTGGCGGAGATGACACAGCTCTACGCTCGCAGTATACGCACGACTTTCTCCGTGAACACAAGGCGCTCCGAATGTAAGAGCGTATGCGAGCTGGGGGCCTAATCCTACGAATATCTATGCTCACAACGGATTGCACACAATGGCATATATGAGATGCCACACAAATGTTATTCGTGCACTCCTGGTGTAGCGACCAGCATTCTTGGCTGTGATCCAGGAGGTCCGGGTTCGATTCCCGGCTCTGCCAAGCAATTTAAATCTAGTCTGAGGGCTGGAACAGGGTACACTCAGCCTAGTGAGGCAAAACTGGGAAGATGTGGGTTAGAATCCTACCTCAGACATCCAGGAAGTGGTTTCTCTTTTATACTCCAGGCAAATGCCGGGATGGTTCCTAACATAAGATCACGGACGCCTCGTTCCCAATCCTCACAAGCATACAAATATAAACACTCTAATACAGACGCCACAGTGACCCAGACTTTCAGACAAGTACACGGGGCTAAAGAACGAAGATGCCCTAGCCCCTCAAATGAAACACCAATAACAATGCTATTATTTCACATGATGTAATCTACACCCCAAGTCATTCTGATTAACATTGCCTGTGGTCTTTTTATAAGGTAATAGAAATACAGAAAACAATTTATTGGGGTCAGTTTTTGTTTATTGGAGACCACCTTGTGGTGTACTGGCTAGCACACTTGCTGTCCATTCTAGGCTGTCACCGTGGAAGCCCGAGTTCGATTCCCAAGAAATGTAATTCTGGTCTGTGGGCTAGAACAGGGTACACTCTGCCTCGTGATGCAAAACTGGGAAGATGTGGGTCTGATCCCTACCTCAGCCACCCTGGAAGTGTTTTTTCTGTGGATTCGCACTTCTACTCCAGGCAAATGTCGGGATGGTACCTAACGTGCCACGGCCGCTTCCTACCCAAATCCTACCTGAATTAAAAATACACACACTAGTACAGACATCAAAGTGACACAGGTTATCAGACAAATTCCACACACACCCAAACGGGGCTACATGACCACGATGTCACAAAGCCCCTAAAACTATCATCAACAACAACAACAACAACCCGTGAGGTCCGGATTCGATTCACAGCTCAATCAAGACATTTAGTTCTGGTCTCAGGGTTAGAACTGGGTACGCTATGCCTCGTGAGGTAAAACTGTGAAGAGGTGAGTTTTATTCTACTCAATTACAAAAAATAAAAACATAATTGCTGACACCACAATAACATAGGTTATCAGATTTTGTGTTTTTACGTACTTCTGTATTCGAAAACTTCTTTTAAAGGCCATATACCCTGAAAATTATATTTCTTGCTTGGCTGTGTAAAACTGTTTGGCTGCCATTTGCCTTGCTAAGGGACATTGTTATGAGTTCAAAACTTCAGCCCACAGCACTTTTTAAAGCTCCACTACTGAATTGAAACAGCAATGCCGTCACTCTTCGTTATCTTCCCTAGCGAACCTAAATATTTCAACACCTAATCATTCTCTCTCTAATTATCCCTTCAATTCAAGGACAGATGGAATGATTTTTTTTTCAAACATTTAGAATTTTGATCTCCCGGATGGCTTGTCGTAGCGTTACGGGGTTTGGACAGTCAACTTAAAAATTTTTTGGTTTTTTACTTAGGGTCATCGAAATAATTGAAGAATTAATGATTTTCGTGCGCGGAGAGAAATAACGATTTTGTACGGCGTAGTGAGCCCTGCGTGATGAGTTAACTGGGCAACGCCTCGCTATGCTATTGGCTGGTGCGAGTGAGCGAGGTAATCTGGCTCCTCCCTCATGTTCACAGTTGTTTTGGGCCTGGTATAGCCTAGCATGTCTTATAAGACACTACCTAGTACAATCAAGTGTTATAATTATTTTCTATCTAAATTGCATTTTGTAAATATTGTCAATTCAAATAACAGTACAGTAAGTATGTAGTTAGTTTTAGTTGTAAGTAGGTAGTTAGTTTGTCTATTAGCTATATGTCATTGTTCTATTAGACTGTGGTGTGTGAGTGTGTCTGGTAGCAGTTGCATTGTTTATTAGTTATAGTTCATTGTTTCAGTAGACTGTGATGTGTGAGGGTGCATGTGAGTGTGCCTGGTGACAGACTGTTTTAGTGGTAGTATTTGTTGTTGGTGGAACTTTTGAATTTTTTTCGTTAGTAGAATTTTGGTATTTAATTGTTAGTACGGTAGAAGGTTAGTATTTTTGTTAGTAGAATTGCTCTTTACTTATTCTGAAAGGCAGTAGCAGCCTTTCAGAATAAATCAATTCTTTACTTGTCTTATAGACGGTTATGATATTGATAATATAAGCCAAATAATGGCTACACTGCGTCCTGCTGCACGACTGAAAGCAACGGGAAACTACAGCCGTATGCTATTCCCGAGGACATGCACCTCTCTATGCATAATTACTTGTGATGATGGCCTCTTCCCTTGTAAAATTTCAATCCGGAGGTAAACTAGTCCCCCGTTCGGATCTCCGGGTGGGGGCTACTCGAGAGGGGGTTAACATCACAGAAGTGGCAAAGAGGAAATTTGACATTCTACGGATCGGAGCGTGGAATGTTAGAAGTCTGCTAGGAAGTGGAAGGTTAGAAAACATAGAAAGGGAAATGGATAGGTTGAGGTTGGATTTGGTTGGGATTAGTGAAATGCGCTGGCAGGAAGAACAGGACTTTTGGTCAGGAGACTATAGGGTCATTAGCACTAAATCAAACAATGGCCAAGCAGGGGTTGGCCTCATATTGAGTAGGAAACGTTGACAGCGGGTGGAATATTATGAGCAATATAGTGAATGGATTATTGTAGCAAAAATCAATACTAAACCTACCTGCACCACAGTGGTACAAGTCTATATGCCTACCAGTCAAGCTGATGATGAGGATGTTGAAGAGGTCTACGAAGAAATAGACGAAATTCTGAGGTATATCAAGGGTGATGAAAATGTTATAGTTATGGGAGATTGGAATGCTGTGGTAGGAAAAGGGAGAGAAGGGAAGATAGTAGGAGATTTCGGATTAGGTGAAAGGAATGATCGAGGAAGCAGGCTGGTAGAATTCTGCACCGAGCATGAATTGGTCATAGCTAACACCTTATTCAATAAACACAATATAAGAATATACACATGGATGAGACCAGGAGATACAGGGCGTTACCAAATCGACTTCATTATGGTCAAGCAGAGGTTTAGAAACCAGATTTTGGATTGTAAAACATATCCTGGTGCTGACATAAACTCTGACCACAATCTGGTTGTAATGAAATGCAGATTAAAGTTGAAGAAACTGAAGAAAAGTCAAAAGCCAAAAAGGTGGGCAATAGACAGACTGAAAGAGAAGGATGTAAACGAAAGATTCAAGAAGAGTATAAAGAAAGGACTAATGAAAAACCCTAAACTAACTTCAATTGCAGACGAATGGGCACTTTTGAAGAATGAAATAACAAAATCCGCAGAAGAAAACATTGGTAGGAAAGAAAGAATAGGTAGAAAACCGTGGATCACTCAGGATATACTAGAATTGATGGATGAAAGGCGAAAACACAAGAATGTAAGAGACCAAAAGGGGAAAGCAGAATACAGACGACTGAGAAATGAGGTTAACAAGAAGTGCAAGGAAGTGAAAGAAGAATGGTTGAAAGAGAAATGGGCAGGTATAGAAAATTGTCTGAAATTAGGAAAAGTAGACACAGCTTATCGAAGGATTAAGAATACTTTTGGGGAAAAGAAGACTAAGTGCTGTAATATTAAGGACACAAATGGAAAGCCTCTAACAGATAGGGAAGAAAAGGTTGAGGGATGGAAAGCTTACATAGAGAGTTTGTATAAGGGAAAGGAGATTGAGAATCATGTAATGGAAAGGGAGGAGGAAATTGATGAGGATGCGAAAGGAGATTTAATATTGAGATCAGAATTTGATAGAGCTTTGGAAGACTTAAGCAGGAACAAAGCACCAGGCATAGATGATATACCGATTGAGTTGCTACGCTGCATAGGAGATGGTCTGATCAGGTTATTTCACTTGGTGTGTAGGATTTATGAGACAGGTGAGGTACCCCCTGATTTCAAGAAGAATGTAATCATCCCTATACCAAAGGAAGTGGGAGCTGACAGATGCGAGGATTACCGTACAATCAGCTTGATTACTCATGCTTCAATTATCCTGTCTAGAATAATTTACAAGAGGATTGAAAGCCAGATAGAAATGGAGTTGGGTGAAGACCAGTTTGGTTTCAGGAGAAATGTAGGAACAAGGGAAGCTGTACTAAGTCTTAGGTTGATTTTGGAAGGTAGAATAAGGAATGATAAGAGAACGTTCATGGCTTTTGTAGACTTAGAAAAGGCTTTTGATAACGTTGATTGGACTAAATTGTTTGACATTTTGAAATCGATTGGAATAAAGTACAGGGATAGGAGGGTGATATACAATCTATACAGAAACCAGACAGCAGCCATTCGAGCTGAAGGGCATGAGAGAGAAGCTGGTATTCAGAAAGGTGTAAGGCAAGTCTGCAACTTATCACCCATACTTTTCAATCTTTACATTGAACAAGCAATGAAGGAAATTAGAGAAAAATTTAAAGTGGGAGTGAAGATTCAAGGAGAAATAATTTCAACTCTGAGATTTGCTGATGACATCGTCATCTCGGCCGACAAGCCTGAGGATTTGAATGAGTTTTTGAATGGTATGGACTCCGTCCTACGGAAAGAATTCATGATGAAAATTAATAAATGTAAAACAAAAATACTGGAATGCAGCCGAAATAAATCAGAAACCTATATGGAGATCAAATTGGCAGGTGAAAAGCTGAAGGAAGTAGGAGACTTCTCTTACTTAAGAAGCAGAATAACCAGTGATGGACGAAGCAAAGAGGATATAAAAAGTAGGTTGGCTCAGGCAAAGAAAGCATTTCTACAAAAAAGGAATCTGCTGACATCGAATATAGATTTAGGTATTAGGAAGTCATTTTTGAAAGCCTTTGTCTGGAGCTGGCGCTCTATGGAAGTGAAACTTGGACTATTGGTGCAGCAGAAAAGAGGAGAATTGAAGCATTTGAAATGTGGTGTTACAGGAGAATGATGAAGATCAGATGGGTAGATAGGATTACAAACAAAGAGGTATTAAGACGAGTGGGAGAGGAGAGATGTTTCTGGCGACTGCTAATGAAGAGGAGAGATAGGTTGGTAGGACACATACTAAGACACCCAGGAATAGCAAGCCTAGTTATGGAAGGAAGGGTCGAGGACAAGAACTGTAGGGGTAGACCAAGGTTAGAATATGTTAAACAGATTGCCTCGGATGTAGGGTGTCGGAGCTATTGAGATGAAACGATTAGCTCAGGACAGGGAAGCATGGAGAGCTGCATCAAACCAGTCGAAAGACTGAAGACTCAAACAACACCACTTCCAATTCGTTATCTCCTGCTTTGATTACTCCTTTACCTTCTTTCTTATCTCTACTCATCACCACTGATTTACTCTTCTCCACATTTATCTTCAATGCCCATTGCTCAATCTTTTCATTCATTACGTCTAACTGTTCTTGTTCCTCCATCTTATCCTCGCCCCAGATCACAACATCGTTTGCAAACAACATTACCTTCATCTTTGCCCTACTATAATCTTTCATTGCTGCCTTCATGATGCCATCCATCACCGTTAAGAACAATAAGGGTGACATCACACTTCCTTGCTTTAGTCCAGTGTCAATTTTAAACCATTCTGATGTCCCGACTCTAGTCTTCACACTACTGTAACAATCCATGCACATTCCATTTATCATGTCTCTCAGTTCCTATTTGTTAAGCTTTCCCAAACTTTTGTTCTAGGGATGCTATCATAGGCCTTTTCTAGATCAATAAACGTCATAGCCATATCCTTCCCATATTCCCAATTCTTTTCAATGTTCTGTCTCATAATGAAAATGGGTTCCATGTTGACCTACCTTCTCTAAATCCAAACTGCTCCTCCTCTATTTGGCTTCCTACCTTTATTCTAATTCTTCTTTCTAGGATTCTTTCCATTACTTTGGCAACATGCGAGATGATGGTGATTCCTCGGTAGTTACCACACACCTTCCTATCTCCTTTCTTGAATTGGCAATATAATTACTATTATCCAGTCTTCAGGTACTTTCTTCTCTCTCCACACACTCCTGAGAAGTCTGTATGTCCACTGCAGTCCCACTTGTCCCGCCGCCTTGATCATTTCTATTGCCACTTTGTCGATTCCCACAGCTTTCCCCATCTTCATCTTCCTAACTGCCCATTCCACTTCTGCCATAGTTATGCCTGGTTCTTCTTCTATTTTTTCCTCCACCGTGTTGGCAGTCTTCTCCGCATGTCTAGCGGCTTCGGTGGCGTAGTCGGTAGCATGCTGAACTGCTATGCCCAAGATAGCGGGTTCAAACCCGGCCGAAGTCGTCGGATTTTTTTAAGAGCGTTAAAATCCTTCAGTATGCCTTCCTTCGGAGGGGAAGTAAAGCCGGCGGTCCCATGTCATAGATTTATGGCATGTAAAAGATCCTTTCACAGACTAAACTTGTGTAAAGCAAAATTTGTTAGGTTAGATTTCGTCAGAACGCTCTATCAAAGTTCCAACGTTCACCACTAGGTATCATTGATATCTGGTGGCGAAAGTTGGAACTACTTGAAATTGAACGGAACTTGTAGCTCGCCCTTTAGGGTGTCCGCTGGAAGCAGCTACAGACTCAGGCGAGCCGAACATGTCCTCGGACACTCCCGGCACTAAAAGCCATACGATAAATAAATAAATCCGCATGTCTGGCGTCTCACATTCAACAGCTCGCTGAAATATTCTTTCCATCTGTCCTTTATCTCTTCTGGTTTTGTCAATATTTCACCTTCTTTGTTCTTCACGAACCCAGTGTTCACCTTTTCATTCCTTCTACTTTTTATAATTCCAAATATAATTTTTTCCCCACAATATAAATCCTCGCTTATTTCCTGGGTGAATTCTTCCCAGGGTTTCTTCTTTTCTTCTTTAATTACTTTCTTGCAATCTCTGTTTGCTTCTATGTATTTTTCTCTACTTTCGTCAGTCTTTTTTGTTTTCCAAGCCTTCCAAGTTTTCTTCTTCTCTCTTACCTTTTCTTTCACTCTATCATTGCACCATTTTGTCGCCTTTACCCGTACCTTTCCTGATGTTCTACCACATGTTTTCTCTGCACTGTTTATAAATGCACTCTGAATCTGTTCTTGCAATTCTTTCTCAAACTGTTCTGCAATCTCCTTTTCCTTTAGTCTCCAGACCTTAATCTTTCTTTCCCTTTTTTCTGGTAATTTCATGCCCTAAACTACTTTTAGTTTTTCTACCACTGCCCTATGGTCTCCTCCAAAGGCTTCCTCTGGCATGGCTGTGACATTCATTAGCTGTTTCCGATGTCCTTTTCCGACTAATGCGGTAGTATATGAGAGTTTTCGTTCTTCTATCTACCCATCCATACCTCGTTATCTTCTGACTATTTTTCTTTCTGAATCACGTATTCCCTATAATTAATTGGTTCCGCTGACAGAAATCCATTAAGAAATCCCCTTCTGGGTTCTTACTGCCATAACCATAAATATGGTCCCAAACTCTCCTCTCTTCCTTGTGTGTCTCTCCCCAATTGTGCATTCAAATCTCCCATTACCATTATTTCCTTATCCTCTATATATTTCTCCACACCTTCAAGGAATTCTTCTAAGTTCTCTTATTTATTCCCCGTTTGTGGAGCATATCTTTGAAACAGATCCTTTGTCCCTGTCTGGAACTGGATCCTTCCGATGATCAAACTGTCACTTATCTTCTTCACCTCCTCCACATACTCTAGGACATCCTTTCTTATAATCATTCCTACTCCATTTCTTGCCTGCTGTCCTCCACTGTGAAACAGCCTGTATCCTTCCTTTAGTTTTCTTTTCCCTTTTTCTTTCCATTTCGTTTCACTGAGACCGAGGATGGATATATCCTTCTCCATCATGAAGTCCACTAGCTCCCAGTCAACCTTATTATGCTTTGAAAAGATTCAGAGTATCGACATTCGTATTTTGCGTGTGGTTATAATCAGGCATTAATGTGAGCCCAGTTTATTTTACAGGGGTGCACGATAAGTACAAGTGCAGTATATTTATTAATTGCAATAGGATAATTTGGTCGTTTGAGTAAAGCTGTGTTGTGATATGGGAAAAGGTAACTGTTAGCTTTAGGTTTATTGTGTTTACTTTAGAATTAGGCAAGGTCTTGTGAGGATTGGGCGGTACTGAGGATCGATTTCCTTTGGATTGTACCAAGTCGCGGTAATTTTTACTTTTAGATTCTTAAGGAGTGTATTTCCATCAGAAATCAGTTTCTAGCGCTATTTAGGTCATAATTCAGGAAGGATAAAGTGTATAGATGTTCAGGACGCACCTATTAATATTTAATAAGTACATGTGTGTTGAACATTGTACACCAATAGAATACTGTCACGAAATCACTTAGCGTAAATATTTTATCTCAGTAAACACATTAAATTTACTGTTCTACAAGCAGAATAGGCAAGGCTATTTCGTATCGTGATCATTCTCCTCCATAAATTCTTCCTCGAAAATACCTGCGTCTCATCCAAATTCTTGCGTTATAACGTCATAGATTCCTCCTCAGTAAGTCGCTTTGGATGTTTAGCTCCTATGTAAGCCCTAAGAACACGGATTAATGAGACACGGGGATTGTTTCTAATTCTATTAAAATATGATTAAAGCTAATAAAACATAACACTGAGTGAAATAACTGAATCAATATTAGACTTATAAATATAGCTACTCGCATGGTTTACGCAACAGCTCATTGTTTATTCCTGTGAACCAGCACAAACGAATCAGACAACACTGACACTGCTTGTAGTTGTTTTGGAACACTTTAGGGATATGTTAGATGACACCTAACAGCCTGCAGAAACATTACAACCAAAACTATACCATCTTTAGCACGGCTGGTGCACTTATACACCAGAGCGTGTACTGCGTTGTTCTTGTGGGCTTGTGTTCGTAGCATTTGTTGCATTGTTTGCTAGATTGGGAAGGAACAATAGAAAACCGAATGTCGACTGTATGTAACTGATCGATATAATTGATTATCGTTTTGATGGCTTTATTAAAACATCGTAGGCTGTTCTATAAGATCAATTTCGATTGTGAGCGAGTCGGCTTTTATTCTTCTGGAAGAGACTCCTGTTAGACAAACAATACCTTTCTCTACTTCGACAACAGATTGCGGGACGAGTACAATCATCGCCGTCTATATTCTCAAGCCGTGCTGTTAGTAGAATTGGTCCGTAAGTTCTATAAACACGTAAGACACATGCTAAGTTTTATTCATGTTATGACAGCATGTAAAAGCAGTCTGTACTAACTATTTCAACACCCGTGAAATTCCTCGTGGTAAATCAGACCTGCTGAAAGTTGTAGAAGTGAGTATTTCCCGTATTACGTTGCATGTGTAACCAATATCTGCTAATGAATTTAACCAACAAATTCTTCGCTAATATTTCATTAAACTATTTCAGATACCTAGGAAGTGTTGTGAGCCTGGCTGTAAGTCAAATTATGACAGCTCTATTAAAATAACTGGTTATATTACAACGTTTTGATCACTACAGCGAGGTGGACTTTCAGTGTCTAGTAGGCCTAATTTAGTTTAGGTATATATCTTCATGGGGCCTCTATATTCCAGTACATTATGAACTGTACTCACTTGGCAAGTGCCTTTAGATAGATTTCATTACAAAGCTACCTATTTTTAGCCTATTTTCAATTTTGAAAAAAATTGGCTTATGAAATCACCTTTTGTCCGTGTGTCTGTGTGTGCGCGCGCGTGTGGGTGTCCCCCTAATAACTTTTAAACGGCTGGAGCTATTTCAATAAAACTCGGTAATTTTATAGCACTATTCTGGACGACCCCGACCGTGCCCTTCAAATTTTGTTACGTCTCACCAATCCAACATGGCGGCTTTGCGAATTATTTCACCAACATTCAATATCTCCGAAACTATTACCGATATCACCCTGGAATTTTGTACGGTGATAAAGAGAACTACTAGAAGTTCACCTATGTGACCTTCGAAAACCTGGTAACTAAACAGACAACATGGCAGCCAAGCGAATTTGCGACTTGTAAATAGACGTTTCTCCCGATTTAACCAACCAAAAGCAATGATACTGGGTACAGTATATATTTATATACATTGTAATGCACCGACATCTAACTTCGTTCAACTGTTTACATAGACTCAAGATGGCGGCTGTGCGAAATATTTCACCGGCATTCTATATCTCTGAAACTATTACCGGTATCACCCTGAAATTTTGTAAGGAGATAAAGGGCACTATTGGAAGTTCATCCATGAGACTTTCAAAAACCGGTTAACTACAAAACGAACATGGCGGCCAAGCGACGTTGAAAATTTTAAATAGACTTTTCTCGCGATTAAACGATCAAAACGCAATGAAACATTGTACAGCAAATGTTTATACACATTGTAATGCACTGGTATCTAATTTAGTTCAATTGTTTACATAACCTCAAGATGGCGGCTGTGCGATTTTAAAATTAAATTTTTATTTCCTGTGTCGTAATCATGCGATCGAAGTGAAAGTTTGAATAATGAACCTACGCAATAATTTTCCTTTAATGGTACATGACTCTATGGCCTATACATTTAACAATCCAAAATGGCGACCATCCGAAATATTTAGACGGCTCTGAATATCTACGAATCTATTATAGCAATCAAACTGATTTTTTTATGTTCATAGGGGCTATGACTATAAGTTCACCTATAGGACTTTCAATAACCTGGTGATCACAAATCCAACATGGCGGCGACGCGAAGTATAAATATTCACATGGACGTTTCTCGCAATTTAACCATCCAAGCGCAGTGAAACTTGGTACAGTAAATTCTTATACAAATGTTAATCCACTGGCATCTAATTTATTTCAATTGTTTCCATAACCACAAGATGGCAGCTGTGCGAAATTTTAAAATCTCGTTTTTACTTCTTGTGTCCTAATCTTGAGATTGACGTTTGAATGCTACACGTACACAATAATCTTCATATAATAGTACTGTCCCCGTTTACCCGGACAGTAAGCTGTCAGATATCCGCCCCCTCAATCGGATTGCCAACAATCAATCGCACCAGCTCAGCTACATCATTGAAAATGGCACTGACAGATACTACCGAGGTTTGAACACAGACGTTACCAAAAAAAAAAAATTATTGTGGAACACACCAAAATAGACGGGGTTACATACTTACATTTACTTACCTCTTATAAATATCTCGGGGATTGGGTTGACAACAGGATCCTTAAAGTATGCTCTCACAATAACCTTCACCATGACATTTAAAAATGAACCAGACCGAAGACGAGAACTTTGAACTGTACAAGAGCTTTATTTTCACATAAAGAGCATGATTTTCACAACTCAACAAAATAAACGTGGCTATCAGTAGCCTGTGTCAATCTGACTACGTCCTCCTAAAGGACTTGCAAATTATCAAACAGTATGTTAGCTCCCTTGAGCTCAAAATAACGTAACATTTTAAAACACATTTGGATTGGATGAGGAAGTCAGGGTACGACATATATAGAGCATTTGGTTTCCTTTAATAAACATTGCACTTGTGTAAATAGGCACAAGGCCGGAGTATCGACCTCACCCGCTTGTAACCAGATGTCTGGCCGGCTGGTCTACTCTTCAACTTGGCGCATGCCCGTCAAATGGGGCTCCCTACTCACACCACACTGTGTAAGAACTCAGCTCCTTTTAAATCTTTAAATGTCTACAAGACAACTCATACATATTGACGCAAATCTTTCAAATGCTTAACTTCCATCCCACTGGATTATTTTAACTATCCTTAAACTTGTTAAGTTATCATCCAAATGTTTAATCAGCATAATTTAGAGTATCAAACACACTCTTAAATGTTTATAACAAAATGACATAAATTATTTATAACAATTAGAAATTGTTTATAATATTGTCGAAAATAAGTACAAAATTTTTGAACACGCCTTTAACATTCCTTTCGTTCCACATTATTGTCAAAGATATTTACATTTATTATTTACACTATCAACATTTAAATTATTTAAATTAATAATTTAAGAAATACATTGAACCACATGTTTTATCCGTTTGGTAAATTCATAATCGTGTTTAATATAATCGACCAATGAAGGTTAGTTATACATGTAAATGTCACAATCTGGTTTAATAAAGGTTGTAATAATTTTAATTATTTGTGAAGGTAATCTTCATTCAAAATCTTATCTCAAATTCTTTCACAACTCTTGTTAATTATAACAGTAAATTCACTTGATTAATTTTCAACGAACTATGACAATATACTCTAGCGGAAAATACTTCGCTTACAAAATAATGCACAAACTGCATTCAAAATAGCCCAAAATTCATCATATATTAATCTATATGGCATTAAAACTTCCACCGAACTTACAAAACTTCCACAAATAATTCTTTATCATTATTAATTACAGTGGGAATCTCCTTCATTTATTTAAGGGCTTTATACATCAGCGACTTTCAACGTGTCCGCTGCACTATCGATTATACATTCATAGTTCCACTTAAAAATTCTTATATCAATAATTGTTTCAAAACTGTTGTCATTTAAACTTCGTGGATTTCATTCATGAATCGAAATGAAATAAAAATTTGCCAATCACAAACAAATTTAATAGTGAATACGCTTATATACGCCTGTCTGGTCTATCAAAATTTAAGATTAACATCTTCAAAGAATTGTAGTATAAAAATACTATCATCAAACAAAGTGCGACTAACTGCAAAATGGTCGAATAGAATCCAACTAGACTGGGGAATGCAAACATCATTATATAAATCTCTATATGAGAAAAAACCTAACACAAGTTTCACGAATTTAATGCATTCAATAATTCATAATTAATGTTCATCTTTCACAAAATTGCCTAAGATGCAATGGTCGTTCATGACTGACTATAAATGTCTGTGTTGCAATCAATTCAAATAACGACTAGTATTTCCAAGATCGTCGACAACGTACTGGATTTTAACGCTCTAAAATCATTTAAATGTTCTTCCTTCTTGATGATGACAGAAAATTGGTCAAAGTAATTAAACTGGGGTAGAATTACTTTAATAAAGTGACACGCTGTCTGAATTTAAATCTGCCATAAAAATCATTAACTTACAGTCAAATCGTGACTACAAAAATAAGCAAATTACTGAAAAATCTAAATATCAGTCTCAACTGATTCAAAATCATTTAACTATGCCCATGACATAACAATGTCTTAATAAAACGTCGAAAAAGGCATAACTCAACAAGGTGTACTGAGAATAGGAATCTCAAACAAGAATATCGGGCAAAAATACATGAGGACAAAAATATAGGAAAAATGGTTGCTCAAACATTGCTAAGAAACTCAAATACAATAAACGTTCACGACTACCTTATCTGCCGATTGACGTTCCAGAGGAAAATTCCCCAAAGAAGACTGTTGATGGATCCATTTCACCAGGTTAAAGCTGAGCTCCATCCTTGAAACCAGAAACAGCACCATCGAAGAATCGAACTGCTTCACGAAGACGAACGACATCCTTCCGGCAATAATCTTCTTTGTGAGTCGGGATAACCCTGACCTCTCTTGAAAAATCCCTGAAGTTCCAGTTGAAAATCGCCATGAAGTTTTTGTATAAATTTCCGAAGAAATATTCATATTCAGAAAGTATGAAATCATTTCTATTGCTGTTTGATAGTGTTCAGCCTTTACTCACGAAACATGGGTGTAGATGGTTATTTACCACATGTTCGCTTGTATGGAATAGCAATTAGCGAAGTTCCATGTTGCTATTTTACTCCGTTGAAATATGTCCCATCTGCTCTTCGGTAATAGTATTAGAAGAACAAACTGCCTTATTAAATTGCTCCATTATATTGTAGCGTTGTGTCACAAAAGCAATCTGAAGTCTCCCTATTTCACTAGCCCTGTCAGCCGTAGCGTTGAGTCTGGCTATACAAAGTGTTTCTCCTGTGGCGAGAAAATCACTTTTGTCAGTCGTCTAATTTTGTCAATAACTTCCAAAATACTTCTTCGAAATTGTTCAGCTTTTCTACAGTCCTTACTGTAGTAATGCACAAGAGAATTAGCTTATAAGCGACCGCTAACTGTTCACAGCTAATCTTGTAGAAGCGTTATAAGTGTCGTTTCAACTTCACCTAGATTTACTTCACCGTAAACCTGCACTGCTTGTAAGTTCGACTCTCGTTTCATGCAGTGGCTTCGCCACGCGTTTCAAAGACGACTTTTTCACTACTAATCTCACTCGACGTTTCACTGAAATGCTTATTTGAAATCTGACGATTGATTTATAATCTGAGAATGAGGCTCCTCTCTTCTGCGCAAGGCCTTTTATGAACTTCATGAGGGGCGTATCTATCCCTTCCATCGCGTGTTACTGCGTCATCGCTAGAAGTTCCAACTTCGTCAATACATGACGGATTTTCGTAATTCAAAAACTGAAAATAAATTTCACCAAAATTCCAGATCAATGCCTCTACTGCAAATGGATTTCCACAATTCTGCATTCCAAAAAGTAATAAAAATACCATAGTTTTAGCAATCTCCGTCTTCCTTAAGACTATCGTTCATTGGTTTAAGTCTCCCCTCCAATAGCATAATTTCTTCCTCAGCAGAATTCCACGTTTCTCGCGACTGCGTCGTAGATCTCGGATCCTTCTCGAAGAAATGCTGACGTCACTGAGAATCTCAGCTCAAGTAGCCTGCTGGCATAACGTCTGCGTCATCCGTGCTTACGTCATGACTACCCACGTCATAACTATGACAGCCATAACTTTCGCTATAATTTCCAAAATAGCCACCGTGGTCTCTATATAATTCAATTACGGGGGCATTCTCCTCTCACCACGTTTTAAAAACAGTTGCAAATTGTTTTTAAACTCAGTGTTACAAGTACCTCAACTCTCTTGAACACGAAATTGAATTATTACTGGCTTACTCTAGGATAGTATCTTTTTAAATTTCCAGCATTGAACTTGCCGTAAATGACGTTATTCTCATCATCGTAGAGTTCATAGCAGTTGTTTCCATAGGCGTTCGTAATCCTAAACGGCCCCATGAATACATTTCCAAATTTGGGGTATATTTTCTTGCCCATATCAGCCTTGACAGGTCTGCGTAATAATACAAGATTTCCAACTTGTAAGGGTGCACCAAAGCGTTTTCCAGCTACTCTTTTCAATCGTTTCTCTGCTGCTTTCTGGAGTTGTTCCTTCGCCTTGTCAATCCTCTGCTGCCTTCCTAAGTCGGGATCTCTAGGAATGTGGTTGAAAATATTATCCCACGGCCTTTCTGGGTTTCTTCCAAGATGAAGTCGCATTGGCACTTCTCCTGTGCTCTCCTGCACTGTAGAGTTCAGACATTCCTCTATAAGGGGTACAAATCTCACCCAACCAGAATGATCATTTGGACAGAAAATTCGACAGAATTTCGAAAATTCAGCCATATATCTTTCTGAGGAATTCGATTCTGGGTAACGCACGCTTGAAAATAAGTGCTTAATGCCAAGCCTTTCCATGTCCGCTGCAAATTCCACGGGTGTAAATTGCGTTCCATGATCTGACAGTAGATATTCTGGTATACCAGCTTTAGGAAATACAGCATTTTCCAGTCTGCTTACTACGTTCCTTGTGTTCGCTTTCTGCATGGGACTCATTGTAACAAATTTTGAGAAAACATCCACGGTAACCAACAGGTACTGGTTACCCTGATATCCCTTCGGACAGGGGCCAAATATGTCCGTCGCCATAAGTTCGTTTGGCTTAGAAGGAATCATAGCCTTCGGTTTTCCTTTTAATAAAGCAGAAGCATACTTTGCTCTTTGACATTTGTCACAAGATCTAATGACCTTGGCAATGCTGGAACGCATGTTAGTCCAGATAAATCTCTCTTTAAGAGTATTAAGAGTCTTATCTAAACCGGCATGTCCAGTTGCGTGATGAGCTACCCACACTAAATTGACAACAAGTTTAGGTGGCACGACTATTCGGAGTTTTGTATGCGCAGAGTCAGCATACTTGCATACGATGTCTCCACTCAAGACAAAGTGTCGTGAATTTCTCCGTGTAACTGCATAGTCAACATCAGTATTGTCCATGTAACCCTTGAGGAACCTGTACATTTTCCTTATTGGAGCGTGTCTCTTCTGTGACACACCGATTCGGGCTAATCTCCTAACTGTTTCTTGATCTTCTTGCTCCAATTGTACATGGTGTATCTGCACATTTTTGATAGGGTTACGTGATAAAGCATCAGCCAGTAAGTTGTCTTTCCCAGGCTGATGGACAATAGTGGCGTTAAACTGTTGGGTGAACAAAGCCCAACGTGTCAATCTATCACTCGACATGTCAGTTTGCAGCATAAACTGTAGTGCTTTATGGTCAGTAATAATGATGACCTTATGTCCCAGCAGTATTTTCTTCCAGGCTTGCAATGCTGTTACAAAAGCTAACGCTTCAAGCTCCGTCGTGAAGTAATTTTCCTCGTGTTTCTTCAACTTCCGACTAGTGAACGCAATGTAGGTCTTGTTGCCTGCCTCGTCTTTCTGGTATAAGACTGCACTAATGCCTACTCTTGATGCATCAGACTCAATATAGAACACCTTCTCAAAGTCTGGGTACTCCAGTTTCACATTATTTCTGAGCATCTCTTTTGCTTTCTCAAAAGCCTCGTCTGCAGCGGTACTCCATTTCCATCTGTTATTCTTCTTGAGTAAGTCATACAGCGGAGCCATAATTTCCGAGTATCTTGGACAGTGGCTGCTAATAAATTGGCATGCTCCTACAAATTCTCTGACTTGTTTCACCTTAGTTGGCTTTGGAAATCTCGTGATCGCATCTACTTTTTTCATGTTTGGATGATATCCATCTTTATCAATAGTATGCCCCAAGTAATTTATTTCTTGCTTCAAGAATTGACATTTTCCAAAATTCACCTTGATATTGGCCTCCCGTAAATTCTCGAACAACTTTCTTAAGTGCACTAAATGTTCTGCGGCGCTGGGTGAAGATACGATTAAATCGTCGATGTAGCAGATTACATTTTCTTTCACTTCGTCAGTGAGCTTACTATCAAGTGCTCGAATAAGTGCTGGTCCACTGTTAACCATACCAAAAGGCATTCGGACAAAGACCCATGACGTCTGGTCAAATAGGAATCCAGTGTACTGCATACTATCTTCTTCTAGCTGAACTTGATAAAATGAAGACGTCAAGTCAAGAACGCTGAAACATGCTCTTCCTTTGAATTTTCGAAGCAGATCTCTAATCTTGGGTGGTCGGTCATTTTCTGGAAGAATCTTCAAGTTAATGGTCCTGGCATCGAGACAAAGACGTATCTGACCATTACTTTTCTTCACTACTGTGATGGGGTTTATATAAGACGACGCCTGTTTTTTAATAATACCGTCTACCTCCATTTTTCTGATTAACCCCCGTACTTCTTGATAGTATTTCTCAGGAATGGGGTATATTCTCTTCTGGTAAGGGGTTTCATCTGTCAGCCTTATCTTGTATTTATAATCCTTAATCAATCCAGGCTTTTCATCGAAAATATCTTGGAATTCCTTTATCAGATCCTCAAATTCCCCCTGAATTTCTTCAAATCCTTCAGTTTTTCTACTGGGTATTTCTGCTAAATTTTCCACTTCATTAACTATAGTATTCAAAATTTCTTCCCTAAGGTCTATTTCCAGACTGTTTTTCACGTCCTGTTTTTCTATCTCTTCTGTGATTATGTACCCATCATTAAAGCTAATACTTCTGTTCTTCATGTCAATAATAGCTCCGACCTTCGATATAAAATCGATTCCAAGCACCATATCAAAATTGATCTTGCTCACTACAATGAAGATCTGTTCATAATTCCTTCCATTGATCTCAAAGTTCAATAACACTTGAATCTTGCACTTCACTGCCTTATCTTGGAATATCCCTCTCACTTTGACGGTAGAAACAGGTAGAACTGTCATGTTCTCTCCTCTTAGCAGACTTTGATAACATTCCTCTGAAATGATGGAGATAATTGCACCAGTATCCATCAGGGCTTTATACTGTTGTCCATCTATCCGTACAGAAATAATAGGTAAGGCACATGGTCTTTCCTCTTTAACTATACCCCTCTCTTCTAGCAAATCTTCATCAGTCACTTCATATATCTCATTAATCGTAATCAGGTGTGGTGTGGCAATGTATTTACAGGTTCTTACTGACGTTGAGAAATCGGCGTTTTTTTTTTGTGTTACCGACCTCAAAATTCTGCTGGCTCGTAGAAGGCCCAGGATCGATTACAACATCCTGCCTTTTCTTTTGGTTGTCGGCTTCTTTTTCCCGTAATTCTTTCAGGTATTGCTGGCTTTCCTTCTCTCTTTCCTGATACTGATCGGGTGTCATAACCTGACCTTGAGGATTCTGATTTCTGTTTTGGCTCTGGTTATTCCTGTTATAATTTCGGTTATAACCATTACTGTTATAATATCTGCCTCTTCCATTGTAAATTCCTCGGTTATAGTTCCAGCCTCTTCTCTGTTGATATGGTCGGTAACCTTGCGATCTGTTATTTCGAAACTGGTTATTCCTGTGAGGACCTACATTGTCAGTTTTCTCCTCATCTGGCTTGTCAGTTTGTTGGACTTGGTCCATATATACAGTATTTATTTCTTTATACTCCTGCCTTTGACCTTTCTGCACCACGTTAGGCATTGGACTTGTGTAGTCTAACCTCCTCAGTAATTCATCCATGCTGGTTAAATCCCTGATGTTGGACGAAATTATTAGCCTTCTCACCTCAACTGGCAGCATACGAGAAATCGCATCAATAAGTTGCTCCGTGGACAATGGGGGTTGTAAAAATCTCAAGCGGGATAATTGACTCGTAAAGAAATCAGCGTACCACGTTGGAAGAGTACCGGAGTATTTTCTTGAATACACCTCCGCTCTTAACGAATTCTGCGCTTCTATGGACCAAAATCGTTTGATTAATGCCTCTGCAAACTCGTCAAAGTTACTGAATGTGTATCTAAATGCGCAAAAACCATTCGAGGGGTCCTCCAATCAAATATCTCTCCACTATCTTCATCTCTCTCTCTCTGGGAATGTGAGCTTCGATGAAATAATCTTTGAGGTTCCTTACATATTCGGTAGGTGTCAAACTATCCGTGTTACTGAATTTTTGCGGTTTATCTTCAAAATTCCTGATGACCGTTACGTTCCTCGGATATGAATCCGGGTAGTTTTTCCCACTATCACGATAGTTCCACTCAGGTTCCATATTCCTCTCGTCATCTTCCTCCCTGAATCTGGATATACGTTCTTCAGGAGTCACGTCTCTCTCTTCTGGATCTAGGTTATATCTTCTGGCATAATTCCTACTAGTTTCGCAAGTGAAGCCTACTGTATCCTTGTCAGTGATTTCCGTTAAGACTTTCTTGATTAATTCTTCTTTGTAGGTCTCCATTAAATTAGCCTCTCCTAACTTCAACTTCTGTAGTTTACTCGTCGTTTCATTCACATCAGAGACAACTTTATGAATCTGTTCCTCTAATGCAGATTTTAATGTTTGCACATCCTGATCTAATTTTGTCCTATCTTCAACTTGTCTTTCGGATAGCGAATCCATCCTGACGCTTAAATCTTTCCTAATCTGTACTACTTCATTGTTAATATCAATTTGAGTACTGGCAAGTTTCCTTGCAATACGATCCTGAATTTGGGTTACATGTTCCCCACTTGACCTAATCCACTCTTCTTTCCAAATTGCTACATTTTCCGTTAACATTTCTGCTATGTCTAATTCAATATCCTCTTTCAATACTTTATTATGGTCTAATACTTGGGTTCTCATGACCTCTACATCAAACTTTAAACCTTCTAAAGACGCTGTCGTTCTAACTGACTCATCAACTAGCCTAGTCGTTAATGCACTTATATTACGTGTACAAAGAGTTTTCGAATTTTCTATCTCTTCCCTGACTTTATTTACATCAGTTTGGACTTTAGCAACATCTACGAAAACTGTGTTGACCTCTACTTGAATTTTATTTATGTCACTTTGCATTTCGTTTACATCCGAATGAATGTTATTAATATCAACCTGAACATTGGACACATCAGTTCTAACATTTTGGATTCCTCTTTGGACTTCCTCAACCTTGTCTTGGACAGTCGCAACATCATTTTTGACAACAACTACCTCAGCCCTAGCACAAGAAATATCACTACGGACATTAGCAACATCTAAATTCAACATTGTCAGATCTTTATGCACATTAGCAACATCTATTTTAACATCAGCAACATTTTTATGCATATTAGACACATCTATTTTAACATTGGACATGTCTGAACGGATGTCAGTTACAGTATTCTCAATTCCTTGGGTATTAATCTCTAAACGCGACATATTATCCTCTAAGTTAGCAGAACTGGTCTGAAGAGTTTTCATATTCTCCTCCATTCGACTAGTACTCCTAGCTTCCATTTCCTTTATGCTCTCACTCATGATAGCTTTCAAATTAGCAGACATCTCCGCTAACATCATCTTCAAACTTTCATCTGCCATTACAATATTATTCAAAAATTAGACTGCTGTAGGGACATACATCAAAAGAGCAAAATAACAACATTTGAGCAACACTTTTCACCATATATAAATTTGATCAATTTTCTGTCTTAAATCTAACTTATAACTACCTTATAATTAACTTTCGAAGACACTTCATGTTGAAACAAACTCAAGCACATGTTCAAATTTCCCTGGCTCATTTTAAAATATCCTAACACAAATAATTTTACATTTACAATCCAAATAATTTAATTTTATCTTTAATATGACTGAAATGTCATAAGCCGGTCAAATAAAATAAGATTCCAGATCATAGGCGATTTTTCTAAGTTTCCAGCCCATTTAACCTTTCTCAAGTCGTATAAGATCTGATCTTTTCTGAGTGTAATTTTCCTACTACAATACAACATTTAATTCCTATATAATCACACTCTTAAATTCTACAATTGGCCTAGACCTCTAACAAAGAATCAACCTCTTTATTTGAGTCTAATCGAACCACACGTTTTAGGTTTGCCAATCCTACTGGCGTTCAACCTGGTGATCCAGTTATGTTGAATCGAGCCCCAACGTTTTAGGTGCGCCAATCCTTCTGTTGACTCATCCCCACGTTCTTGGGTCGCCAATCCTTCTGTCCCCGTTTACCCGGATAGTAGGCTGTCAGATATCCGCCCCCTCAATCGGATTGCCAACAATCAATCGCACCAGCTCAGCTACATCAATGAAAATGGCACTGACAGATACTACCGAGGTTTGAACACAGAAGTTACCAAAAAAAAAATTATTGTGGAACACACCAAAATAGACGGGGTTACATACTTACATTTACTTACCTCTTATAAATATCTCGGGGATTGGGTTGACAACAGGATCCTTAAAGTATGCTCTCACAATAACCTTCACCATGACATTTAAAAATGAACCAGACCGAAGACGAGAACTTTGAACTGTACAAGAGCTTTATTTTCACATAAAGAGCATGATTTTCACAACTCAACAAAATAAACGTGGCTATCAGTAGAGTAGGGGGGTAATAGGGGTTCCAAGCCACTCTAGAACCCTCCTCTTACCACTACTAAGCCTCAGCCATGTTAAATATCTCTCGAACGCGTAGTCCGATTTTGACAAATGAGGTATCGTTGGACTCGGGCTGACGTCCTCTTTGCTATGGACCACTCGTTATATTTTTCAAATTTTTTTTGAAAATTTTTGTTTTCGAAACTAGGTGATAGTTTGAAAACCAAAGATGATAGAACGTTATGCCATGGCCCAAACGAATGGTCGTTATGACCTTTATTTTCTATAATAAAACGTTTTTACTTTTTATGTTTTTTTGAAAACACTCGAATTTTGAAAATCCTATATTTTGGAAACTAGGAACTCTACAAAAAAATTGTTTGACATAAATGAAAGGTCCCTATGCCCTCTACCCCCAAAATAAATTTCAAGTCTCTAGAGAAAAAAATTGTGTGTAGTAGTGTGGTAAGGGGGAGCTGCTTCCAAAAGCAAGTGGTGAGCCCCTGCGACCTTGGAATGGAAGGAGCCATGCTGGGAGGGCGTGCTTGGATTCGTTTTTTTCGTCTCGTCGTGCTCTTTACGGGAATGTCGGTGTCGAAAAGATGACAATTTGGAAACATGTTTTTTTGGGGGAAAAACGTGATTTTGAACTTTTTGCTATATCTCACGAACCAATAACGCTAGAGGCGTGTTCGACAGGTCCAAGGACTCGGGCTGACGTCCTCTTTGCTATGGACCACTCGTTATAATTTTTAATAAAATTTGAAACTCGATTTTGGGGTAAACACGTGTTTTTTGTGATTTTGTCGATATCTCACGAAGCAATAACGCTAGAGGCATGTACGACGGGTCCAAGGATTCGGGCAGACGTCCTCTTTGCTATGAACTACTCGTTGTAATTTTAAAAAATTTTGGAAACGCGATTTTGGGGTAAACACGTGTTTTTTGTGATTTTTGCCGATATTTCACGAACCCATAACGCTAGAGACGTGTACGAGGTGTCCTAGGACTCGGGCTAACGCCCCCTTTCAAATGTGGTAGATATTTTTTTTCCAAAAAGATAATTCACAAAGGGCCTAACGCCATACATGTTGAAATAACGTTTTCTTTTTCTTTGCCTGTTTATAATGTCCATGAAGCGTGGTGGTTGAGAGAGACGATACTGCTGGGTGTGTGTGTTTCAACGAACTTGTCGCTGACCACGGTGGCTGTGTTCAATAGATTAATTGATATTTCGACGAGTCGGTGTATGACAGAGCGAGCGTGCGTTTTCTGATATTTTACCTTTAACGTGTAAACGGTGATGAGAACTTGGTTCTATGTTGATCGAAGCGAGTACAGAAAACAAACTTACAGGAGGTGAATGTCATTTGAGCTTATTGAAAGGCTCCGATCTGACTTGACAACAGGTGCAATGGAAAAAATGACCAAGACGCTTGAAGGTGAAATAATCTGACCATTGTGCTGGCAGGGAAGTGCGAAAGGCGTGCACACATGTGTGAAACCACAGGCACGCTAAACCAGTGACATCCTGTCTTGCTTCGTACGTGACAAAATGCAAGTCCATGTGACATTTGATCTACCGCAGGTGTTCGCCTGAGACGTTAGCTGTCCACGTGCGCGATAACTGTTAACAAGTCACATCCTGTTTTGCTGCGTACGTGACAAAATGCAAGTTCATGTGAAATTTGATCCGGCACAGGTGTTCGCCTGGGACGTTAGCTGTCCACGTGACCGATAACAGAATGTTCAAAGCGTGGGAAAAAATGATTATACATGCAACGTAGCATATATAAAGACATGTCGTTATCATTTCCACTCTCACTTGGGTGCACTACCTTTGAACACACTGCGTTGCATGAAACCCCTGGTCTTGTTTAACAGTTTTGGTGTTGGTGGAAAATACTTAACCGTGTTGTGGGGTAGGTATTTATTTATATACTTATTCATTTATACATTTATTGATTAATATATATGTATATTTACAAGCAATTATTTATTGATTAAGTAATTAATGATTTTATTTATTTGTTTGCAGATAACCGGCATACCTTACATGTCTGAGGGAGAAGAAACCATTGCACTTTTGAGCCCACTAGAAGGGAAGAGCAACAAGTCACTGCAAGTAAAGGTGAGATGATTTTTTTAAACTAACTTGTTTCATTTTTTTGTTTTATGTTTTATTTTATGAAATGTATGTATTAACCTGAATTTAGGTATTTATAGCGGTTTATTTTATTTATTTTTAGAAACTTGGAAAGAATAGCCTTACCGCCGTAGCACTCGCTGAAAAAAAACAGAAACGCACTAAAGCGAAACCACTGCCAAAGAGTGAACTGTTTAAAACTCAGGTAAGTCCAACTTAAAAATGCTATTCCATTTTACCACTACTGAAAACTCGTAGACAAAAAAAAAATTCATTACCTGTACATGACTGGGACAATGATTGCTTTCTTGATTAATGGCTATGTTGTTGTTGTTGACTGGGAAAAGTACAAGGCCATGTTGGATTTTCTAAAAATAAAAATAATAAATTTAATTTATGGGTGGTTCCCTATGGACTCAACGAATATCCACAGGTTTGAACATGATAATGTGAACAAAATGACATGACATTCATTTTTGTTTATATATTGGTTAAAGGGAGGGTGGGGGAATGTAAATGACTGTAGCTTTATAAAAAAGAAAATAAGTACATGGGTTACTGTTAGTGCCAACATACAGTTTATTTTTAATGGTGTTTTGATATATTAATGCCAATTAACGTTAACGTTTTATTTACAAGTATTGATTGATTGATTGATTGAGTGATGGGTTATTTTGTTTGCTTTTAGGTGTCGTCATGTGCCATTAACGTAATGAACAGACAGTGAACAAGCATGCATTATGCTTTAAAGTACTCTGTGCAATGCTAATAACTTACAATAAGAAAAAGTTTTATTATAACACATGGCGTTAGTACCAAATACAACAAGTGAGCAAGTTGGTTTACCACGTGGGTTGAATTTAAAATCAGAACATGATTGATGGTTAACATTTGAATCCTGGCCTGTAGGCTTTTTGTCGACGCATGAACTTGCAAAAGCCGGTTTTTTTACTTGAACCGAGAAGATGTGGTGCGCTGTGTGTTTTGTCGTATTGAACTTTCACACTGGGAAGAAGGGGATGATCCCTTTAGAGACCATTTGCGATGGTCTCCTCACTGTCCTTACATGCTTGGAAAGCAAGTGGGTAACCTACCCGTGCATTCATTTTACCGAACCACAAGGCCTTTGGCCGCTACTTACGTTGCTGAATCACAAATAAATAATAATAATGATGTATTACCAGTCAACGGTAGTGTCGATATATGTGGTCCATATGCCATAGACAGTGTTGAATTGGCGTGTGCTTTTGAAAAATTGGGAGTTTGCAAGACTAAAGCACTAGCACACACAGAGTACAGCTCTGTTGAAAAACGTTTCGAATCTTATAAAAATGTTTGGCCATTAATATTAAAACACTTTACCAAACAGCTAAGTGAAGCTGGATTTTTTTATACTGGTGAAGGGGATAAAACAATATGTTTTTATTGTGGATTTGCTTTAAAGGATTGGCAAATGACTGATGACCCTTTTGTGCAACACGCTCGTTGGTTACCAAACTGTAAATACATGGTGTTGCTTAAAGGTCAGGAATTTGTGAACACTATTCGTAAAGAAAAAGTGATTGCAGCACAAGACATAAAAGTGCCTTTAGAGTTAGAGCACGCGGAGCAAATACATAAGGCTGAAAGAAAAGACTTGTCTCACGAACAGATACAAAAGTGTGACCAACAATTATGTAAAATTTGTTATCAAGAAGAACTAGGTGTTGTATTTTTACCCTGTGGACACATGATAGCCTGTGTCAAGTATGCATTAGAACTTAACACTTGTGCTATATGCAGAAAAGTAGTATCTGCAACAGTTAGGGCATTTCTTGCATAACTAGTATAATTTATTCGCCATGGATAGTGCAAAATCCCTAATTGCACAATATTATTAAAGCTGTTTTCGAGTGTAATAGATATGCTTTTGTTTTGTTTATAGACTACTACAATGAATGTTTTGAATGCTGTGGGACAATCATGTGGCTTAGAGACAAAGAAGCTCAGCGAATTGCCAACGCATATTCCATTCCGCATTATCAAGATTCGGAAATTGAAAACAGCATATGGTGATCGTGTACTTTGTGAATGTGAAAACTTTGAGACATTTCTGCCTATACGGTTTAATGATATGTCGGAGAGTGTTTTTGATGAAGTCAATAATGCTGTGCAACCTGTACACTTAATTTATGAAGGTTTTAAAAACAATAGGTGCATGGTTCGTTTTAATTAAATAAATAAATAATGTGAAATAATAATGGAAAATATAAGTAATGACAATATACTGAAAAAGAAAGAAAATATGTGTATAGAATAGTAATGTTTTAGTGTTTAGTGTTGTCTTTAAAAATATTATGATGAAACCAAAAAAAAATGTATATAAAGTTTGTAAATAAATGCAAAATGATGTTACAATGCTGTTTTATTTTATACAAAGTTAATATATTTAACATTGCAGAGTATACATGATTATGACAATAAATGCACACTGAATACAAGCCTTTCTCACTTTACAATAGTCTGTTATAGTTTTAAACACAAGGCTTGTTGTAGATCATTTTCTAGCAATGTCCATTCAATGTTGTTTTCGAAAAGTGGGGAAGCCGCAATGGTTGTATTGACATAAAAACCTTATGGTTATTACTATTTAGTCACTTTGATCCCCTTGCAGATCAAGAGCAGATAACCTAGTTGTTCCACTCTTTAAAACGACAACAACAACACTACCTCTTGCATAGTTTGTGATGTTGATGGCTCTTGCGACGTGGAAGATGGATTAAAAATAACTTTGAGAACAGGGGTTAAACGTTGATCATTAAACAATGCACTATTTTGAGTAGCAATATGGTTTTCTTGATTTTTTGTCGACGGCAACTGTGTTTCATGCGGTACACTACATTGATGATCACTGACACTTAAAACCTCACTATTTTTACTTTTTAGGTCACCACGACAATGTTTGGAACGTTGCTTTGAACAACGCCAAATAACAGTTCCATTTTTATTGGTTCGTTTCACAATATATGAATATCCTTTATAGTATGCGTAAGGCTTACCATACCTAGTCACTGATACTTCCATATCAACTGTCAAGCATAGACTAAGCTCTAGTAAAGTCAACTTGGTAATAAGAATACTAGTTTAATGTGAGAGCAAATATGGATCCAAAGAGTTCAGGTAAAAGTGAAAGCAAATAAGCAAATATTAGAAACAAGAGTTGGGGTGAAAGTGGTCGCAAAGTGGTAGACCCATTACACAATAATTTCAGCACGACGAAGCTCTTGTTCAATTTCTTTGATTTCCCAATCGTGACCAGTATGGCCAGCTTGACGTGAGGCATGCAACAACTGTAGCCGCTGGACGAGCTTATTGGGATTGTGCCAGTATACAAATTTAACAAATGGATTTTTAGGTGTAAACAAAGCATTACCATTATCATGATCATTATCATCATCGTCATCATCATTATCATCATCATGATCACCATTATCATCATGACCATCATCACTGTTACTATATAGTCCTTTTTGATCCTCTTGCAATACCACTTTATTTATAGTCTGAGGTGATTTTGACAGTGTTGAAGGTTTCTTGGACGTTGACAACTGTCCTAACATGACGTTTTGAGGACATGATAAGTCCTTTTGAACAAACACTGCACTATCTTTAGCCGCAATATCGTTTTCTTGAACTTGCTTTTTAGCATTTTGATAATTGTTTGTAAACAGTAAGCGTGGTTCGTTTCGAGCACTACATTGATGAACACTCACACTTAAAACCTTTCCATTTTTACTTTTCAGATTGCCTCGACATTTTGTTGACCTCTCTTTTGAGCATCGCCAGAATATTATTCCATTCACATTCTGGCGATTATAGTTATAGGAGTAGCCTTGATAGAGTGCACGTAGCCTACCTTTGTTGGTTGTAATAAGTTCCATAGTAGTAACTGACCTGTCAGTACGATGTTCACACTACAAAGGTTACAACTGTTTTGCTGATGGAGTGACCTACCATAAGCTTATATATTGGCTTATGTGTTGGCTTTTTGTGTTGGCTTTTCGTGTTGGCTTTTGTGTTGGCTTATGTGTTGACTTTTTGTGTTGGCTTTTTGTGTTGGCTTTTCATGTTGGCTTTTCGTGTTGGCTTATGTGTTGGCTTTTTGTGTTGGCTTTTTGTGTTGGCTTTTCGTGTTGGCTTTTCGTGTTGGCTTATGTGTTGGCTTTTTGTGTTGGCTTTTTGTGTTGGCTTTTCATGTTGGCTTTTCGTGTTGGCTTTTCGTGTTGGCTTTTTGTGTTGGCTTTTCGTGTTGGCATTTCGTGTTGGCTTTTGTGTTGGCTTTTCGTGTTGGCTTTTTGTGTTGGCTTTTCGTGTTGGCATTTCGTGTTGGCTTTTCGTGTTGGCTTTTCGTGTTGGCTTTTTTTGTATTGGCCTTTCGTGTTGGCTTTTTGTATTGGCTTTTCGTGTTGGCTTTTTGTGTTGGCTTTAGTATTGGCTTTTGTATTGGCTTATTTGACAAGTTATTTGTGTCAATGTATTTAGTGGATTTTTTCTTGGTGTTGGAAAGTAGTTGAAAGAGAGGGAATAATTAAAGACTTAACCTCAGCTCACTAACCTAACCTAACCTAACCTAACCTTTCAACTCTCAGATGTTAATTAAATTCTGTGCATAGTCGAGTTGGAGCCCAAGACCTCAGGGGTAAGAAAACAATTATTTTTGACGACTTATTTTGGTAACTTATTTTAATGGCTAACCTAACTTTACCTAACCTAACCTAACCTAACCTCAGCTCACTTTGGATATTACTAGTAAGTGTTCATATCCTCTGCTAGGTAGCATGCTAGTAGTACAGGTAGTGCTCATATTTACCGCTAGATAGCGGAAACATACTTTGCATGTTGCATGTGACACTTGTGAAGTTTAACCACATGCAAGACGTGCTTGTATAAGTTCTCTATTTAAACTCAATATACAATTAACCACTAAATGTTCAGAACTAACATGTATAGCCATGTGTAGGGTATATAGGAGACCCTTAGCAAGAAAGGCTGTCTAACCCACGAGTGTACAGCCTTGTCATTCGCAGTAAGCACTTGTTGGCTTTCTCAAATTGTTGTTGTTGTTGTTTTCTGCCAACAGGTGCTTACTGCGAATGACAAGGCTGTACACTCGTGGGTTAGACAGCCTTTCTTGCTAAGGGTCTCCTATATACCCTACACATGGCTATACATGTTAGTTCTGAACATTTAGTGGTTAATTGTATATTGAGTTTAAATAGAGAACTTATACAAGCACGTCTTGCATGTGGTTAAACTTCACAAGTGTCACATGCAACATGCAAAGTATGTTTCCGCTATCTAGCGGTAAATATGAGCACTACCTGTACTACTAGCATGCTACCTAGCAGAGGATATGAACACTTACTAGTAATATCCAAAGTGAGCTGAGGTTAGGTTAGGTTAGGTTAGGTAAAGTTAGGTTAGCCATTAAAATAAGTTACCAAAATAAGTCGTCAAAAATAATTGTTTTCTTACCCCTGAGGTCTTGGGCTCCAACTCGACTATGCACAGAATTTAATTAACATCTGAGAGTTGAAAGGTTAGGTTAGGTTAGGTTAGGTTAGGTTAGTGAGCTGAGGTTAAGTCTTTAATTATTCCCTCTCTTTCAACTACTTTCCAACACCAAGAAAAAATCCACTAAATACATTGACACAAATAACTTGTCAAATAAGCCAATACAAAAGCCAATACTAAAGCCAACACAAAAAGCCAACACGAAAAGCCAATACAAAAAGCCAACACGAAAGGCCAATACAAAAAAAGCCAACACGAAAAGCCAACACGAAAAGCCAACACGAAATGCCAACACGAAAAGCCAACACAAAAAGCCAACACGAAAAGCCAACACAAAAGCCAACACGAAATGCCAACACGAAAAGCCAACACAAAAAGCCAACACGAAAAGCCAACATGAAAAGCCAACACAAAAAGCCAACACAAAAAGCCAACACGAAAAGCCAACACGAAAAGCCAACACAAAAAGCCAACACAAAAAGCCAACACATAAGCCAACACGAAAAGCCAACATGAAAAGCCAACACAAAAAGCCAACACAAAAAGTCAACACATAAGCCAACACAAAAGCCAACACGAAAAGCCAACACAAAAAGCCAACACATAAGCCAATATATAAGCTTATGGTAGGTCACTCCATCAGCAAAACAGTTGTAACCTTTGTAGTGTGAACATCGTACTGACAGGTCAGTTACTACTATGGAACTTATTACAACCAACAAAGGTAGGCTACGTGCACTCTATCAAGGCTACTCCTATAACTATAATCGCCAGAATGTGAATGGAATAATATTCTGGCGATGCTCAAAAGAGAGGTCAACAAAATGTCGAGGCAATCTGAAAAGTAAAAATGGAAAGGTTTTAAGTGTGAGTGTTCATCAATGTAGTGCTCGAAACGAACCACGCTTACTGTTTACAAACAATTATCAAAATGCTAAAAAGCAAGTTCAAGAAAACGATATTGCGGCTAAAGATAGTGCAGTGTTTGTTCAAAAGGACTTATCATGTCCTCAAAACGTCATGTTAGGACAGTTGTCAACGTCCAAGAAACCTTCAACACTGTCAAAATCACCTCAGACTATAAATAAAGTGGTATTGCAAGAGGATCAAAAAGGACTATATAGTAACAGTGATGATGGTCATGATGATAATGGTGATCATGATGATGATAATGATGATGACGATGATGATAATGATCATGATAATGGTAATGCTTTGTTTACACCTAAAAATCCATTTGTTAAATTTGTATACTGGCACAATCCCAATAAGCTCGTCCAGCGGCTACAGTTGTTGCATGCCTCACGTCAAGCTGGCCATACTGGTCACGATTGGGAAATCAAAGAAATTGAACAAGAGCTTCGTCGTGCTGAAATTATTGTGTAATGGGTCTACCACTTTGCGACCACTTTCACCCCAACTCTTGTTTCTAATATTTGCTTATTTGCTTTCACTTTTACCTGAACTCTTTGGATCCATATTTGCTCTCACATTAAACTAGTATTCTTATTACCAAGTTGACTTTACTAGAGCTTAGTCTATGCTTGACAGTTGATATGGAAGTATCAGTGACTAGGTATGGTAAGCCTTACGCATACTATAAAGGATATTCATATATTGTGAAACGAACCAATAAAAATGGAACTGTTATTTGGCGTTGTTCAAAGCAACGTTCCAAACATTGTCGTGGTGACCTAAAAAGTAAAAATAGTGAGGTTTTAAGTGTCAGTGATCATCAATGTAGTGTACCGCATGAAACACAGTTGCCGTCGACAAAAAATCAAGAAAACCATATTGCTACTCAAAATAGTGCATTGTTTAATGATCAACGTTTAACCCCTGTTCTCAAAGTTATTTTTAATCCATCTTCCACGTCGCAAGAGCCATCAACATCACAAACTATGCAAGAGGTAGTGTTGTTGTTGTCGTTTTAAAGAGTGGAACAACTAGGTCATCTGCTCTTGATCTGCAAGGGGATCAAAGTGACTAAATAGTAATAACCATAAGGTTTTTATGTCAATACAACCATTGCGGCTTCCCCACTTTTCGAAAACAACATTGAATGGACATTGCTAGAAAATGATCTACAACAAGCCTTGTGTTTAAAACTATAACAGACTATTGTAAAGTGAGAAAGGCTTGTATTCAGTGTGCATTTATTGTCATAATCATGTATACTCTGCAATGTTAAATATATTAACTTTGTATAAAATAAAACAGCATTGTAACATCATTTTGCATTTATTTACAAACTTTATATACATTTTTTTTGGTTTCATCATAATATTTTTAAAGACAACACTAAACACTAAAACATTACTATTCTATACACATATTTTCTTTCTTTTTCAGTATATTGTCATTACTTATATTTTCCATTATTATTTCACATTATTTATTTATTTAATTAAAACGAACCATGCACCTATTGTTTTTAAAACCTTCATAAATTAAGTGTACAGGTTGCACAGCATTATTGACTTCATCAAAAACACTCTCCGACATATCATTAAACCGTATAGGCAGAAATGTCTCAAAGTTTTCACATTCACAAAGTACACGATCACCATATGCTGTTTTCAATTTCCGAATCTTGATAATGCGGAATGGAATATGCGTTGGCAATTCGCTGAGCTTCTTTGTCTCTAAGCCACATGATTGTCCCACAGCATTCAAAACATTCATTGTAGTAGTCTATAAACAAAACAAAAGCATATCTATTACACTCGAAAACAGCTTTAATAATATTGTGCAATTAGGGATTTTGCACTATCCATGGCGAATAAATTATACTAGTTATGCAAGAAATGCCCTAACTGTTGCAGATACTACTTTTCTGCATATAGCACAAGTGTTAAGTTCTAATGCATACTTGACACAGGCTATCATGTGTCCACAGGGTAAAAATACAACACCTAGTTCTTCTTGATAACAAATTTTACATAATTGTTGGTCACACTTTTGTATCTGTTCGTGAGACAAGTCTTTTCTTTCAGCCTTATGTATTTGCTCCGCGTGCTCTAACTCTAAAGGCACTTTTATGTCTTGTGCTGCAATCACTTTTTCTTTACGAATAGTGTTCACAAATTCCTGACCTTTAAGCAACACCATGTATTTACAGTTTGGTAACCAACGAGCGTGTTGCACAAAAGGGTCATCAGTCATTTGCCAATCCTTTAAAGCAAATCCACAATAAAAACATATTGTTTTATCCCCTTCACCAGTATAAAAAAATCCAGCTTCACTTAGCTGTTTGGTAAAGTGTTTTAATATTAATGGCCAAACATTTTTATAAGATTCGAAACGTTTTTCAACAGAGCTGTACTCTGTGTGTGCTAGTGCTTTAGTCTTGCAAACTCCCAATTTTTCAAAAGCACACGCCAATTCAACACTGTCTATGGCATATGGACCACATATATCGACACTACCGTTGACTGGTAATACATCATTATTATTATTTATTTGTGATTCAGCAACGTAAGTAGCGGCCAAAGGCCTTGTGGTTCGGTAAAATGAATGCACGGGTAGGTTACCCACTTGCTTTCCAAGCATGTAAGGACAGTGAGGAGACCATCGCAAATGGTCTCTAAAGGGATCATCCCCTTCTTCCCAGTGTGAAAGTTCAATACGACAAAACACACAGCGCACCACATCTTCTCGGTTCAAGTAAAAAAAAACCGGCTTTTGCAAGTTCATGCGTCGACAAAAAGCCTACAGGCCAGGATTCAAATGTTAACCATCAATCATGTTCTGATTTTAAATTCAACCCACGTGGTAAACCAACTTGCTCACTTGTTGTATTTGGTACTAACGCCATGTGTTATAATAAAACTTTTTCTTATTGTAAGTTATTAGCATTGCACAGAGTACTTTAAAGCATAATGCATGCTTGTTCACTGTCTGTTCATTACGTTAATGGCACATGACGACACCTAAAAGCAAACAAAATAACCCATCACTCAATCAATCAATCAATCAATACTTGTAAATAAAACGTTAACGTTAATTGGCATTAATATATCAAAACACCATTAAAAATAAACTGTATGTTGGCACTAACAGTAACCCATGTACTTATTTTCTTTTTTATAAAGCTACAGTCATTTACATTCCCCCACCCTCCCTTTAACCAATATATAAACAAAAATGAATGTCATGTCATTTTGTTCACATTATCATGTTCAAACCTGTGGATATTCGTTGAGTCCATAGGGAACCACCCATAAATTAAATTTATTATTTTTATTTTTAGAAAATCCAACATGGCCTTGTACTTTTCCCAGTCAACAACAACAACATAGCCATTAATCAAGAAAGCAATCATTGTCCCAGTCATGTACAGGTAATGAATTTTTTTTTTGTCTACGAGTTTTCAGTAGTGGTAAAATGGAATAGCATTTTTAAGTTGGACTTACCTGAGTTTTAAACAGTTCACTCTTTGGCAGTGGTTTCGCTTTAGTGCGTTTCTGTTTTTTTTTCAGCGACTGCTACGGCGGTAAGGCTATTCTTTCCAAGTTTCTAAAAATAAATAAAATAAACCGCTATAAATACCTAAATTCAGGTTAATACATACATTTCATAAAATAAAACATAAAACAAAAAAATGAAACAAGTTAGTTTAAAAAAATCATCTCACCTTTACTTGCAGTGACTTGTTGCTCTTCCCTTCTAGTGGGCTCAAAAGTGCAATGGTTTCTTCTCCCTCAGACATGTAAGGTATGCCGGTTATCTGCAAACAAATAAATAAAATCATTAATTACTTAATCAATAAATAATTGCTTGTAAATATACATATATATTAATCAATAAATGTATAAATGAATAAGTATATAAATAAATACCTACCCCACAACACGGTTAAGTATTTTCCACCAACACCAAAACTGTTAAACAAGACCAGGGGTTTCATGCAACGCAGTGTGTTCAAAGGTAGTGCACCCAAGTGAGAGTGGAAATGATAACGACATGTCTTTATATATGCTACGTTGCATGTATAATCATTTTTTCCCACGCTTTGAACATTCTGTTATCGGTCACGTGGACAGCTAACGTCCCAGGCGAACACCTGTGCCGGATCAAATTTCACATGAACTTGCATTTTGTCACGTACGCAGCAAAACAGGATGTAACTTGTTAACAGTTATCGCGCACGTGGACAGCTAACGTCTCAGGCGAACACCTGCGGTAGATCAAATGTCACATGGACTTGCATTTTGTCACGTACGAAGCAAGACAGGATGTCACTGGTTTAGCGTGCCTGTGGTTTCACACATGTGTGCACGCCTTTCGCACTTCCCTGCCAGCAAAATGGTCAGATTATTTCACCTTCAAGCGTCTTGGTCATTTTTTCCATTGCACCTGTTGTCAAGTCAGATCGGAGCCTTTCAATAAGCTCAAATGACATTCACCTCCTGTAAGTTTGTTTTCTGTACTCGCTTCGATCAACATAGAACCAAGTTCTCATCACCGTTTACACGTTAAAGGTAAAATATCAGAAAACGCACGCTCGCTCTGTCATACACCGACTCGTCGAAATATCAATTAATCTATTGAACACAGCCACCGTGGTCAGCGACAAGTTCGTTGAAACACACACACCCAGCAGTATCGTCTCTCTCAACCACCACGCTTCATGGACATTATAAACAGGCAAAGAAAAAGAAAACGTTATTTCAACATGTATGGCGTTAGGCCCTTTGTGAATTATCTTTTTGGAAAAAAAATATCTACCACATTTGAAAGGGGGCGTTAGCCCGAGTCCTAGGACACCTCGTACACGTCTCTAGCGTTATTGGTTCGTGAAATATCGGCAAAAATCACAAAAAACACGTGTTTACCCCAAAATCGCGTTTCCAAAATTTTTTAAAATTACAACGAGTAGTTCATAGCAAAGAGGACGTCTGCCCGAATCCTTGGACCCGTCGTACATGCCTCTAGCGTTATTGCTTCGTGAGATATCGACAAAATCACAAAAAACACGTGTTTACCCCAAAATCGAGTTTCCAATTTTATTAAAAATTATAACGAGTGGTCCATAGCAAAGAGGACGTCAGCCCGAGTCCTTGGACCTGTCGAACACGCCTCTAGCTTTATTGGTTCGTGAGATATAGCAAAAAGTTCAAAATCACGTTTTTCCCCCAAAAAAACATGTTTCCAAATTGTCATCTTTTCGACACCGACATTCCCGTAAAGAGCACGACGAGACGAAAAAAACGAATCCAAGCACGCCCTCCTAGCATGGCTCCTTCCATTCCAAGGTCGCAGGGGCTCACCACTTGCTTTTGGAAGCAGCTCCCCTTACCACACTACTACACACAATTTTTTTCTCTAGAGACTTGAAATTTATTTTGGGGGTAGAGGGCATAGGGACCTTTCATTTATGTCAAACAATTTCTTTTGTAGAGTTCCTAGTTTCCAAAATATAGGATTTTCAAAATTCGAGTGTTTTCAAAAAAACATAAAAAGTAAAAAAGTTTTATTATAGAAAATAAAGGTCATAAAGACCATTCGTTTGGGCCATGGCATAACGTTCTATCATCTTTGGTTTTCAAACTATCACCTAGTTTCGAAAACAAAAATTTTCAAAAAAAAATTGAAAAATATAACGAGTGGACCATAGCAAAGAGGACGTCAGCCCGAGTCCAACGATACCTCATTTGTCAAAATCGGACTACGCGTTCGAGAGATATTTAACATGGCTGAGGCTTAGTAGTGGTAAGAGGAGGGTTCTATAGTGGCTTGGAACCCCTATTACCCCCCTACTCAGTAGCCTGTGTCAATCTGACTACGTCCTCCTAAAGGACTTGCAAATTATCAAACAGTATGTTAGCTCCCTTGAGCTCAAAATAACGTAACATTTTAAAACACATTTGGATTGGATGAGGAAGTCAGGGTACGAAATATATAGAGCTTTTGGTTTCCTTTAATAAACATTGCACTTGTATAAATAGGCACAAGGCCGGAGTATCGACCTCACCCGCTTGTAACCAGATGTCTGGCCAGCTGGTCTACTCTTCAACTTGGCGCATGCCCGTCAAATGGGGCTCCCTACTCACACCACACTGTGTAAGAATTCAGCTCCTTTTAAATCTTTAAATGTCTACAAGACAACTCATACATATTGACGCAAATCTTTCAAATGCTTAACTTCCATTCCACTGGATTATTTTAACTATCCTTAAACTTGTTAAGTTATCATCCAAATGTTTAATCAGCATAATTTAGAGTATCAAACACACTCTTAAATGTTTATAACAAAATCACATAAATTATTTATAACAATTAGAAATTGTTTATAATATTGTCGAAAATAAGTACAAAATTTTTGAACACGCCTTTAACATTCCTTTCGTTCCACATTATTGTCAAAGATATTTACATTTATTATTTACACTATCAACATTTAAATTATTTAAATTAATAATTTAAGAAATACATTGAACCACATGTTTTATCCGTTTGGTAAATTCATAATCGTGTTTAATATAATCGACCAATGAAGGTTAGTTATACATGTAAATGTCACAATCTGGTTTAATAAAGGTTGTAATAATTTTAATTATTTGTGAAGGTAATCTTCATTCAAAATCTTATCTCAAATTCTTTCACAACTCTTGTTAATTATAACAGTAAATTCACTTGATTAATTTTCAACGAACTATGACAATATACTCTAGCGGAAAATACTTCGCTTACAAAATAATGCACAAACTGCATTCAAAATAGCCCAAAATTCATCATATATTAATCTATATGGCATTAAAACTTCCACCGAACTTACAAAACTTCCACAAATAATTCTTTATCATTATTAATTACAGTGGGAATCTCCTTCATTTATTTAAGGGCTTTATACATCAGCGACTTTCAACATGTCCGCTGCACTATCGATTATACATTCATAGTTCCACTTAAAAATTCTTATATCAATAATTGTTTCAAAACTGTTGTCATTTAAACTTCGTGGATTTCATTCATGAATCGAAATGAAATAAAAATTTGCCAATCACAAACAAATTTAATAGTGAATACGCTTATATACGCCTGTCTGGTCTATCAAAATTTAAGATTAACATCTTCAAAGAATTGTAGTATAAAAATACTATCATCAAACAAAGTGCGACTAACTGCTAAATGGTCGAATAGAATCCAACTAGACTGGGGAATGCAAACAACATTATATAAATCTCTATATGAGAAAAAACCTAACACAAGTTTCACGAATTTAATGCATTCAATAATTCATAATTAATGTTCATCTTTCACAAAATTGCCTAAGATGCAATGGTCGTTCATGACTGACTATAAATGTCTGTGTTGCAATCAATTCAAATAACGACTAGTATTTCCAAGATCGTCGACAACGTACTGGATTTTAACGCTCTAAAATCATTTAAATGTTCTTCCTTCTTGATGATGACAGAAAATTGGTCAAAGTAATTAAACTGGGGTAGAATTACTTTAATAAAGTGACACGCTGTCTGAATTTAAATCTGCCATAAAAATCATTAACTTACAGTCAAATCGTGACTACAAAAATAAGCAAATTACTGAAAAATCTAAATATCAGTCTCAACTGATTCAAAATCATTTAACTATGCCCATGACATAACAATGTCTTAATAAAACGTCGAAAAAGGCATAACTCAACAAGGTGTACTGAGAATAGGAATCTCAAACAAGAATATCGGGCAAAAATACATGAGGACAAAAATATAGGAAAAATGGTTGCTCAAACATTGCTAAGAAACTCAAATAAAATAAACGTTCACGACTACCTTATCTGCCGATTGACGTTCCAGAGGAAAATTCCCCAAAGAAGACTGTTGATGGATCCATTTCACCAGGTTAAAGCTGAGCTCCATCCTTGAAACCAGAAACAGCACCATCGAAGAATCGAACTGCTTCACGAAGACGAACGACATCCTTCCGGCAATAATCTTCTTTGTGAGTCGGGATAACCCTGACCTCTCTTGAAAAATCCCTGAAGTTCCAGTTGAAAATCGCCATGAAGTTTTTGTATAAATTTCCGAAGAAATATTCATATTCAGAAAGTATGAAATCATTTCTATTGCTGTTTGATATTGTTCAGCCTTTACTCACGAAACATGGGTGTAGATGGTTATTTACCACATGTTCGCTTGTATGGAATAGCAATTAGCGAAGTTCCATGTTGCTATTTTACTCCGTTGAAATATGTCCCAATTGCATTAAGTCCTTTAGCCTTCCATCTGCTCTTCGGTAATAGTATTAGAAGAACAAACTGCCTTATTAAATTGCTCCATTATATTGTAGCGTTGTGTCACAAAAGCAATCTGAAGTCTCCCTATTTCACTAGCCCTGTCAGCCGTAGCGTTGAGTCTGGCTATACAAAGTGTTTCTCCTGTGGCGAGAAAATCACTTTTGTCAGTCGTCTAATTTTGTCAATAACTTCCAAAATACTTCTTCGAAATTGTTCAGCTTTTCTACAGTCCTTACTGTAGTAATGCACAAGAGAATTAGCTTATAAGCGACCGCTAACTGTTCACAGCTAATCTTGTAGAAGCGTTATAAGTGTCGTTTCAACTTCACCTAGATTTACTTCACCGTAAACCTGCACTGCTTGTAAGTTCGACTCTCGTTTCATGCAGTGGCTTCGCCACGCGTTACAAAGACGACTTTTTCACTACTAATCTCACTCGACGTTTCACTGAAATGCTTATTTGAAATCTGACGATTGATTTATAATCTGAGAATGAGGCTCCTCTCTTCTGCGCAAGGCCTTTTATGAACTTCATGAGGGGCGTATCTATCCCTTCCATCGCGTGTTACTGCGTCATCGCTAGAAGTTCCAACTTCGTCAATACATGACGGATTTTCGTAATTCAAAAACTGAAAATAAATTTCACCAAAATTCCAGATCAATGCCTCTACTGCAAATGGATTTCCACAATTCTGCATTCCAAAAAGTAATAAAAATACCATAGTTTTAGCAATCTCCGTCTTCCTTAAGACTATCGTTCATTGGTTTAAGTCTCCCCTCCAATAGCATAATTTCTTCCTCAGCAGAATTCCACGTTTCTCGCGACTGCGTCGTAGATCTCGGATCCTTCTCGAAGAAATGCTGACGTCACTGAGAATCTCAGCTCAAGTAGCCTGCTGGCATAACGTTTACGTCATCCGTGCTTACGTCATGACTACCCACGTCATAACTATGACAGCCATAACTTTCGCTATAATTTCCAAAATAGCCACCGTGGTCTCTATATAATTCAATTACGGGGGCATTCTCCTCTCACCACGTTTTAAAAACAGTTGCAAATTGTTTTTAAACTCAGTGTTACAAGTACCTCAACTCTCTTGAACACGAAATTGAATTATTACTGGCTTACTCTAGGATAGTATCTTTTTAAATTTCCAGCATTGAACTTGCCGTAAATGACGTTATTCTCATCATCGTAGAGTTCATAGCAGTTGTTTCCATAGGCGTTCGTAATCCTAAACGGCCCCATGAATACATTTCCAAATTTGGGGTATATTTTCTTGCCCATATCAGCCTTGACAGGTCTGCGTAATAATACAAGATTTCCAACTTGTAAGGGTGCACCAAAGCGTTTTCCAGCTACTCTTTTCAATCGTTTCTCTGCTGCTTTCTGGAGTTGTTCCTTCGCCTTGTCAATCCTCTGCTGCCTTCCTAAGTCGGGATCTCTAGGAATCTGGTTGAAAAGATTATCCCTCGGCCTTTCTGGGTTTCTTCCAAGATGAAGTCGCATTGGCACTTCTCCTGTGCTCTCCTGCACTGTAGAGTTCAGACATTCCTCTATAAGGGGTACAAATCTCACCCAACCAGAATGATCATTTGGACAGAATATTCGACAGAATTTCGAAAATTCAGCCATATATCTTTCTGAGGAATTCGATTCTGGGTAACGCACGCTTGAAAATAAGTGCTTAATGCCAAGCCTTTCCATGTCCGCTGCAAATTCCACGGATGTAAATTGCGTTCCATGATCTGACAGTAGATATTCTGGTATACCAGCTTTAGGAAATACAGCATTTTCCAGTCTGCTTACTACGTTCCTTGTGTTCGCTTTCTGCATGGGACTCATTGTAACAAATTTTGAGAAAACATCCACGGTAACCAACAGGTACTGGTTACCCTGATATCCCTTCGGACAGGGGCCAAATATGTCCGTCGCCATAAGTTCGTTTGGCTTAGAAGGAATCATAGCCTTCGGTTTTCCTTTTAATAAAGCAGAAGCATACTTTGCTCTTTGACATTTGTCACAAGATCTAATGACCTTGGCAATGCTGGAACGCATGTTAGTCCAGATAAATCTCTCTTTAAGAGTATTAAGAGTCTTATCTAAACCGGCATGTCCAGTTGCGTGATGAGCTACCCACACTAAATTGACAACAAGTTTAGGTGGCACGACTATTCGGAGTTTTGTATGCGCAGAGTCAGCATACTTGCATACGATGTCTCCACTCAAGACAAAGTGTCGTGAATTTCTCCGTGTAACTGCATAACTATGACAGCCATAACTTTCGCTATAATTTCCAAAATAGCCACCGTGGTCTCTATATAATTCAATTACGGGGGCAGTACATAACTCTAGGACCTACATATATAAAAATCCAACATGGCGACCATCCGAAATATTTAGTCGGTTCTCAATATCTACGAATCTATCACAACCTTCCAACTGAAATGTTGTACAGTATGTTGATAGAGGCAATTAACATGAGTAGGATAGGCTGTATGAAAATAGGCTGTACAGTTCTTCACGGAACTACTTGTTTTAATTAAGTGGCCAGTGGAGCAGTATTGTTAGATGCTTGGAGGCCTATTGTGACTACGATTAGTGCATCTGTGGACAAAACGTGAAGAATTTATTATCAAAAGCAGTCTCTAAGATCGTAAGAAGAGTATAAGATATATTTTCTGAGCGCGTCAATGACGGCGGCAGTGAGCATAGCATACATTGGGACATTGAGGTACTTTTATTATTACCTTATCGGGAATCCACAGTACATAGCATGATAACATGTATCCTTTATTTGTGATATTTGTGTGTAGATTCAGCGGACGTTATGTTCTGTTGTATTTTCGGAAATTTTTGGCGTCACAATCTATGTGTTTACGCAGTGTTAGCAATTACTATGTGCTTTCGCTAGGCCTCCCAGGTGACAGATGGGCGGTGTTGCCAAACCTTATGACACGGCTTGAGAATTGTAGATGGCGATGGTACGGGGCGTTTCATAGGCGTGTAACAATGATAACACTCGGTGTTCAACAGAGCGTAGTCTCCTCGCATTCCCTTCTGTGTTAAGTCATGTAATGTACACCTTATTGAGGAAAGTAGAAATGCTCAACTTTTGCCACTTACAGAATTCGCTTCAGCTGGAAATTTCTACCACTTTCTTTACCAGTTCAGTCGCGCGTTTACGATAATCGAACCAGATATATTTATTCCCTCGGGATATTGTATTCTTACTTCGATGTTCCGTGGAATCTCTTGCCTATTCAATATATCACGTCAGTAATGCTTCTAGCATATCGCAGTGGCGGCCGGTAATAACGTTGCACAACGACCAGATTTCTTTAAGAAACATAATTAATACCGTAATAATATTTTTAGTAATAAAAGCTGTATGTTTCCTTTTATATGTATAGGAATTCATAATTTTGGTCTTCAATAATTCAGGAAATCTTATAGTGTAGTAAGTTACTGTGAACTGTCCGAGAAAGCGAAGCACGCTAACTCTCTAGGAGCGCTCGTCCGTTTGGTCTTTGCCAGCCCCAAGCACCGACCAGATCTCAATAGTGAAGGGTATGGCAGAGTAAGTCCTATCCCAACAGTTAACTCGGCTGGTCGTTGCCCGCTGATTGCAACAAGGGAGCCGAAGTGCGAGATGCCCCGTCAACAGCCTTGCGCATAATTGCCCTCTTATATAACTTACGTTGTTTTGTTCTCGTGAAGGTTTGCATGAAGACTAACTTAAATCCGATGACAATGTGATGTTCTATGAACTACGACTTTTGTGATGTATGAGGTTCATTCGTTTAACCGCCCAATTGAATACAGTTTTCTCTGACATCAAGCAGTCTTTTATCCTATCCCCCCTAATGAGAATAGTGCAACACCCAGAACAATTATCCGCCAGCCACCACTGGCATATCGTAGACGGCAAGCTAACAGTTCACACCATTTCATGAACCTGTAACCGGCCAGTTCTACTCTTAGATATTGCTTCCTGGATACGCGGAATATTGATTTTATTTATTTATCGTATGGCTTTTAGGCCGGGAGTGTCCGAGGACATGTTCGGCTTGCCTGAGTCTGTAGCTGCTTCCCGCGGACACCCTTCGCGTGAGCTACAAGTTCCGTTCAATTTCAAGTAGTTCCAACTTTCCCTACCAGATATCAATGATACCTAGTGGTGAACGTTGGAACATTTGATAGAGCGTTCAGACGAAATCTAACCTAACAATTTAGCTTCACACAAGTTTAGTCTGTGGAAGGATCTTTTACATGCCATTAATCTATGACATGGGACCGCTGGCGACTTCGGCCGGGTTTGAACCCGCTATCTTTGGCACAGCCGTTCAGCATGCTACCAACTAAGCCCCGTAGGCTGGAGATGGACAACACATGAGCCTCTTCCACCACTCAGGAGTTCATAATTATTGTTGGCGACCACGAGGCTCCAGATGACCATAAAATAAGTATGGTACCAGGTGCAGCTTGTACAGGGGAAAGGGGGGGGGGGAGAAGCTCTGAACTAAGTAGGGGCTTCTCTGTACCCTGTGGAAGACGGATCTGGGTGGGGAAGTCCTCAACCCCGACACGGCTCGTCCCAATGGCTGATAGGGGCTCTCGTAAGAGAGTGGTGCTTGCACCCGCGGATCAACTGAGGACATGATATAGTGGCAGCAACTATATCATTATTGCTCAGACAATGATCGATACGTCGACCTTGTATCAGCAAAAAGCTGCTTCCCGTCCTGTCATCCTTGGATGATGAGATGTGAGGTGGTTACTGCGCATTGAGGAAGGCAACGGGAAACCACCTCAATTAATTTTCCCTAGAATATAAGACATGCATGTTGCCCACCAACCTAGCGGTTGAGAAGAGGAAGAAGATCGTATTGCTAAAATCCTACGTCGGTACAACATACGGACTGTATTTGGAACTTCTGTTAAAATTAGGCAACTCCTGCGACCAACTAAGGACAGTTTGCCTAAATTGCAACAACCGGGTATCTACAGAGTTCCCTGTACTTGTGGCAAGGTTTACATCGGGCAGACTTCGAGAACAATATGCACTCGCATTAAGGAATATAATAGATGTATCAGGCTCATTCAACCTGATAAATCAGCTGTTGCCGATCATGCTTTAACACCTGGCCATGATGTCATGTTCCAAGGAGTGGATGTTCTTGCCCGTATAAAGCAATATCGTCCCAGAATCATCAGGGAGGCAGTTGAAATACGTAAACACCCAGATAATTTCAACCGCGACACCGGCTACAATCTCAGTGAATCCTGGCTACCTATTATCAGAACCCTGAGAAAGTAATTCACTGCTGCTTTCCGTTGTCCCTAACATGGGGCTATAATGGCGTCCATCTTTGGGCACCTTCTATATGTTCTTCGTTGCTTTCTCTTAGCAACATTGTCGTATTCCAGATTATTCCTGACGATGAAAGACATGGTTTCTTTCGAAACGCGTCGAATTTTAATATAATTAAACACGGCATAAGCCCAAAATTCAACATTATGAATAGTAACACGGGCCGTGAAAGTCTAAATGACAATATAAGAAGAAGACCATTTAATTGTGTCGACGTCCTCTACCCTGTGTTCGTGGAGATTGTTGTTGTTTCAAATGAGTGTAATATCAAGGTCAGCTGTCTCTCAACTACAATTACGCTATTGAAGAAGGGACAAAGAAGAGTTCCGACACCTCAAAAAGACACGTTATGGGGAAAACAAAGGTCGTCAAAGAATGGAGAATACCGTCTAGGCCAGACATGGGCAAACATTTTAGAGGCACAACGAGATGCAATACAAAATAATCTAGGTAGGCCGAAAAAAAGAACAACACATGACTTTTTATTTCTGTATTTTAACTCAAACTAAACTTATCGGCTACAATGGTAGAAAACTTAGGGAAATAGAACACACCTTCGTTATTGTTAGAAGAGGAAGGAGAATGTGACAAGTGAAACTGTGACTGTGCTTCTAAAAGTATTTCATAATCTGGTTGAAACTGGGATGAGCTGATTCTTAGTAGCGCAATCTATTTCTGACGCTATTATTACAAAGCTTCGTTGTAGTAAACACATATTCACAGATATAGTAAGATGCGAACATTGCAGTTATCTTCTGTGCATGAGATTTCAAGTTTGGTAAGCTTGATTTTGGTAGGGCCTCGTAAATCTCAATTTACCAAACGTTGAGGAATAGTTGCTTCAATTCGTTGTTCCATTGTAACTCAATCAGTTGTAGCTGCTACTCTAAATTTACTGTTTCACAGTCAACATTAAATGGCATCTCCTTATTTTGGGATGGACCTTCCCTCTCTGCCTTTCGTGGCCCTACTAAGCTCTCGGATTCCTCCAGGTTTGATAGCCCACCTTTAACATAAAAGGAAGGATGCTTGTGATTGTAAACCACGAGAGCTCATTTTAGCGAGGAATCCGAAGCATCGACGGGACATTTCCATGGTCCTAAATCCTTTCAAGTGCCTCAATCTTCATTCTTCGAGGGTGGAGGGCATTTCTTTTCCCCTGTCTTTTATTTACCTTGCTTGTGTCCTTGTAGCAAGTTAGATATAAATTAATAGGTCGTTGTAGTACATATGTTCAATATCATTAATTTAATTAAGACAGATGACCTAGATCCTTCGCACCAATCAGAAGATGGGAGGCAAGCGGCTTTATCGCTGCGCCATCACGACTCATTTTTAGCCTATTTTCATCATATGAAAGCTAGGCTTGTAAGATCACCTTTCGTCTGTGTGTGTGTGCGCGCGTCCCCCCCCCCCTTAATAAAATTAAACAGCTGGAGCGATTTCATTGAAACTCAGTAAGGACATCTTACTATCTTGTCCAAACGCAACCGTGCCATTAAAATTTCAAAACGTTTCGCCAATCCAACATGGCGGCTGCGCGAAATATTTCAACGGCATTCTATAGATCTGAAACTGTTACTGATATCAACCCGAACTCTTGTATGGTGTACAGAATACTCCGAAAATGTTACCTATATAACATACAGAAACCTTTTAAGTACAAAACCAACTTGGCGGCCAAGTGAAATTAAAAATTAAAATGAAATTTTCTCGCGATTTTATCCGAGCGCATTGAAACTTGGCTGATTGGTTCCTCAGTTTAGCCCCGTGTACTTTGGTGCGTGTAGACTCTGTCTGATGAATATGAAAATCCACTGCCTGCTTCCAGTCAACCGACCGGGTCAGGGAATGGAATGAATGAAGCCCCCATCTAGCGGCGAGGATATGAACTGTGCCGGCTGCCGAAGCCTGTCGCACTCCTCGGAGGCAATAATTAAATGAATGACAGATGAAATGAAATGAGAGTGGAGAGTGTTGCTGGAATGAACTTTTGACATGGACAACCGGAGTACCCGGAGAGAAACCTGTCTGCCTCCGTTTTGTCCAGCACAAATCTGACATGGAGTGTCCGGGATTTGAACCACGGACCCAGAGGTGAGAGGCCGGCATGCTGCCGCCTAAGCCACGGAGGCTGGTTAGAATCTGTCTGATAACCGGTGTTAATTGTGATGGCTGGATTAATGTCTATCTGTTTTTAATTCAAGTAAGGACTGCAGACATTCGATTGTCAAGTAGTTCTAACTTTTGCTACCAAACGCCACCATCAGCGACCAATTAGTTCTCAACTTGGTTACTAGATGTTACCGCAGTTAGGTCCTGGCGGCAAACGTTGGAACCTAAGAGCGTTATCAAATCTAACCTATAATTTAGCTTTACACAAGTGTAATTAGTGGAAGGTTCTTTATCATGCCATACATCTATGACATGGGACCGCCGGCTTTACTTCCCCTCCGAAGGAAGGCATACTGAGGGATTTTTAACGCTCTTAAAAAATCCGACGACTTCGGCCGGGTTTGCGGTAAATGTTTATACAAGATTTAATCTACTGGTATCAATTTTAATTGTTGTCAAAGACGTATGATGGTGGCTGTGTGAAATTTTAAATTATGGTACAGGTATTATATTTTGTGTTCTAATCATGATATAGAAAGCCGTTCAAATATTTCGCGCAGCCACCATGTTGGATTGACGAAACGTATTGAAATGTGATCGTTTGTATAGTGAACCAACGCAATTATTTTCATCTACTAGTACATAACTACATACAGAACAATCCAACATGGCGAGCATCCGAAATAATTCACCGAATCTCAACATCAACGCATTCATTGCAGCAATCAAACTGAAATTTTGTATGTTGATAGAGTATATTAAAATAAGTTAATCTATGGGACTATCAATAACCTGACGCGCACAAAACTAAGATGGCGTTGTATGGATATTTTAATATTTAAATGAATTCTTCCTGCGACTTAATGACTCTAGCGCTGTGAAACCAGGGGACGGTAAATCTTCATACAAGATGCAATTTTTATGATAATTTAAAAATGGCGGTTGTGCTTTTTATTTCTAGTGTCTTCAGTAAGGAATAGAAATGTAGGTTCGTATAATGAGCCACCATTATAATATTAATCTGCGGGCATATAATTCCATATCTTATTATTATTATTATTAGTGATTCAAGCCCACTGAGGAGTGCTTCTGCGATGCTTTCTTTGTTCTCCAATCTCTCCTCAGTTTAGCCAATAACTTGTCCTTCCTCTCCTGAATTCCATATATACTATACTGTATAACTTACTAGCAGTAGTACCCGGCTTCGCCCGGTGGAATGATGATAATGTTTTAAGGTCTCCTTAGAAATATAATGGACTTAAAATCTAAGTCATTTGCCCCCAAAGACAATGAGGGAGTAATATCTAGGTCATTTGCCCTTTTGATAAGGATGATAATAAAAACTACTGTTGAATTGACACGTCAAACTTACAAACTACCGTAATAGAAATACATATTTCAAAATTCACAGGCGAGGAAGACTTATTGTGTGTGGTGATTAATGGTGTAATGGGCGTAACATCTAGGTCATTTGCTCTTATGATGAGGATGATAAGGGAAACTACTACCGGTATTGAATTGACACTTCAACGTATAATGTACACAATGTACTGTAATAAAAATAACTATATGGCGGCTTCGGTGGCGTATTTGGTAGCATGCTGAGCTTCTATGCCCAAGATAGCGGGTTCAAACCCGGCCAAAGACGTCGGATATTTTAAGAGCGTTAAAAATCCGTCAGTATGCCTTTCTTCGGAGGGGAAGTAAAGCCGGCGGTCCCATGTCAGATTTATGGCATGTTAAAGAACCTTCCACTAATTACACCTGTGTGAAGCTAAATTGGATAGGTAAACAACGCTCATAGATGTCTACGTCCGTTGCCAAGAGCCGACTGCAGTGGCGTCTAGTAGCTAAGTTCCGAACTTGGCCTAGTAGTCGTTGACGGTGGCGCTTGGCGGCAAAAGTACGAACTATTTGAAGAATTCTAAGTTGCCGTTTGTACTTAAATTAAAAAACAGATAACACACACTAATACAGTCATCACATTTAACACCGGTTATCAGACAGATTCTACACACACCCAAAGTACACGGGGCTACATGACCGCGTTGTCACAGCCCCAAACTTAACAACCAACCAACCAAAAATAAATATTTTAAAAATCACAGTCGAGAAAGACTTTATGCGGCGGTGATTATTGGTATGATGCGCGTAACATCTAGGTCATTTGCACTTATGATGATAATAATAAGGTAATGAAAAAATGACTACTAAACGAACATGGTGTTATTTTAAAACTGATATAGGTAATTCAGGTGTCTAGCTTCGATGTCTTCCAAAGTCTCAACCTTATTTTCTGGCTTAGGCCTGTACTGGATGCGTCTAGTGAAAGAGCGTACTGCTCGGCAAAGACAAAGAATATAGGTCCAAGCTGCACGAACCTGAGATGATCGCAGATGATGACGAAATATGATGACACACGTTCGGGGTTCCCCGTCCTATACAGAATGACCGGGACACTCACTGTTTCGCAACGGCCCTGTGCTGGCATCAGCATAGACAGCAGGAGATAACACGGCGGGCTGTGGAAAGTACTCTCAAGTCACCTCGCGATGAATCAGCAAGCTATTCTCACAACTGACCCCTCCCCCCAGGGTCTCACAACTTGTGGGACGTGGGTTGGCGAACACGGAACCCCAGCTGAGTCTGGCATCGCTTCTACTTCCTGGTGCCGGGCTTATTTCAGTTCTCTTTCCTGTCGGCCTCCCTTGGTCAACTCTTGTTCTCTTCCGACCCAGACTGTATTAGGGTATCCGAGGGCTAGGGAGTCTTTCAATTTCCCGCCTTAATTGGATTTGTCTCATCTTTCCTGATACCCTCATTCTTCGAAGTTTCTGCCTTCTATTCCTTTTCATAATATCTCCTGTCTTCTGCTCAAGGCCCTCAAAGAGGCAGGGTGTGTGTAGACCCACCACTTCTGGTACCCTCTCAAGGGCCCATGACTGGTGAGTTAGGAAGCTGGCAACCCCGAGGAATTCCTGAGTTACTTGCAGGGGATGGAGTGGTATGTCAGAAATTTCAAGTGGACAGTGTTACGCATCGGGTTCCAAAGGGTAAGTATACACACTTTGTTTTCGATCGGTGAACGATGTAGATTTGTACCAAAAGGCCTTAATGCGGGAAATGGAGTGGTCTGTCCGAAATTTCGAGTGGACAGTGTTACTCGTCGAGTTCCAAACGGTAATTATGTAAAATCTGGTTAGTAGTGGAGTGATGACAGTTCCAACGCACTCTAGAACCCTCCTCGACCCACTACTAAGCCTCAGCCATGTTAAATATCTCTCGAACGCATGGTCCGATTTTGACAAATGAGGTATCGTTGGACTCGGGCTGACGTCCTCTTTGCTATGGACCACTCGTTATATTTTTCAAATTTTTTTGAAAATTTTTGTTTTCGAAACTAGGTGATAGTTTGAAAACTAATCATGATAGAACGTTGTGCCATGGCTCAAACGAATGGTCTTTATGCCCTTTATTTTCTATAATGAAACGTTTTTACTTTTATGTTTTTTTTGAAAACACTCGAATTTTGAAAATTCTATATTTTGGAAACTAGGAACTCTACAAAAACGTTTATTTGACATAAATGAAAGGTCCCTATGCCCTCTACCCTCAAAATAAATTTCAAGTCGCTAGAGCAAAAATTTGTGTTTTGTAAGTAGTGGGATGACACGGGAGCTGTCTACTAACTTATTGAACCCTCCTCGTATTTGCCCCGAAGCTGATATCTCGCTAACCAATGGTCGGATTTGAACATACAGGGTGTCCTAGCACTCGTAGTGATGCCCCCTACTTTCCTATAGGCTCTGAATTTAATGAGAAGACCAAAACTAAAAGGTCATGTGCTTTTAATATCTCGCGAACAAATCATGCTAGAGGCATGTTCGACAGGTCCAAGGACTCGGGGTGACGTCCTCTCTGCTATGGACCACTCATTATAATTTTTAATAAAATTGGAAACTCGATTTTGGGGTAAACACGTGTTTTTTATGATTTTTGCCGATATTTCACGAACCAATAACGCTAGAGACGTGTACGAGGTATCCTAGGACTCGGGCTAACGCCCCCCTTTCAAATGTGGTAGATATTTTTTTCCAAAAAATAATTCACAAAGGGCCTAACGCCGTACATGTTGAAAAAACGTTTTCTTTTTCTTTACTTGTTTATAATGTTTATAAAGCGTGGTGGTTGAGAGAGACGATACGGCTGAGTGTGTGTGTTTGACCAAACCTGTCGCTTAGCACAAGGACCATGCTTAATAGAACAATCGCTATTTCGGCGGGTCGGTGTATGACAGAGCGAGCGTGCGTTTTCCTGATATTTTACCTTTGACGTGTAAACGGTAATGAGAACTTGGTTCTATGTTGGTCAAAGCGAGTACAGAAAACAAACTTACAGGAGGTGAAGGTCATTTGAGCTTATTGGAAGGCGTTGATCTGACTTGACAACAGGTGACGCTTGAAGGTGAAATAATCTGACCATCGTGGTGGCAGGGGAGTGTGAAAGGCATGCACACACATGTGTGAAACCACATGTAGGCTAAACCAGTGACATCCTGTTTTGCTTCGTACGTGACAAAATGCAAGTTCATGTGAAATTTGATCTACCGCAGGTGTTCGCTTGGGACGTTATCTGTCCACATGCGCGATAACTGTTAACAAGTTACATCCTGTCTTGCTTCGTACGTGACAAAATGCAAGTTCATGTGAAATTTGATCCGGCACAGGTGTTCGCCTGGGACGTTAGCTGTCCACGTGCCTGATAACAGAATGTTCAAAGCGTGGGAATCGCTGAATCAGTAAAAAGTATGATGCAACTTGTCGGAATGATGGCACAACCAATAGATAGGCAAGAGCTGCAAACAGCAGTGGTGGGAGGTGAAGGGAGGGAGAGGGGAGGGGTAATGTATGAGAGAACACAGGAGGAAAGGGAAAGACAAACATGTATGAATATGCACGAAGCGCGGAGCGCTGTACACATAGAGCTATAGGTGGTGTACAACATGGGTGAATAAATAAAAAGTACACAGGTTCACACAACATGTAATTTATTGATCCAGGAATTAAACGTAGAGTTAAACCCTAACCATTTGACGTAGAGTTTATTTCCTTTTTGTTTCAACACTTTTTCCACAAGATAATGCTGAGGAAATGCTGTTTTCTGAAGTTCATGGAGATAAAATCTACCTTTTATGGGTTGACGGTTGAGGTCCTCGAGTAAATAGGTGACTGGAGTGTCCAAGTTGACTCGACGAATTCGAAATAGTTCAGTCCCCCACTGAGGCGTGTAGCCCTTATTGAAGGCAGACTTAAATTTGCTCACACGAACAAAATCCCCAATGTTCAGTCGGTGACGTTTAGGATCGGCTGCTTTTATGGGGTTAAACAGTTTATCCAATCGCTGAATATTTTTAGTCACGAGGCGTGGCTTGGTCCCAATCGTTCTATGTTTGGTGTCATTGTAACGTGACACTAGCTCAGGTAACATGTCCAACCAGCGATAACTGCCCTGAGCGGTAAACGCTTTCCACATATGGGTTTTCAATGTTCGGTTGAACCGTTCGACCACACTGGCTTTGAGATTGCTGTACGTGGTGTAATGGTGAATATCCTTAGATTTGAGAAAACTGGAGAAGTCCTTGTTGAAAAATTCTTTCCCCTGGTCGGTTTGTAGCAACTGAGGTTGACGTTTGGAGTGTTGAATAATATGTTGAAAGGCCTTGGTAACTACTGGACCAGACTTGCGACGCACAGGTTCAACAAAGGCCATTTTGGAATAGACATCAATGACGGTCAACATATAGCGTACACCGTCGTTAACGCTAGCATAGGGTATCATTTCAACCAAGTCAGCCTGCCAAAGTTCATCCACACCTCGTGAAATCACCTTGAGTCGTGGATAATGACGCCTAGCTGGGCGATGCAACTCGTGAGCAATACCCATTTTAATGGGTGAGGGCTTAAACAATAATTTTGGCATTTCGAAGTTCTTGTTCAATTTCTTGAATTTCCCAATCGTGACCGGTGTGGCCAGCTTGACGTGAAGCATGCAACAACTGTAGCCGCTGGACGAGCTTATTGGGATTGTGCCAGTAGGTAACATCCACAAGGGGTTTTAATGGTTTAAATGTCACTCCCGAAGCGGACACTTTACGACGAGTACTTTGACTAGTGGGAAACATTTTTGCAATGATGGTTTTATATTTTTGAGATATATTGGCATTCACTTGTTGCGTGGGATCATACTGTCTCTTATGGGCATGGGTATCCAATAAAATGGATTTATATTTATCAAGATCCTCTGACGTATAATCATGGGAAGAGGGGGTCCGAGAAAAGAGCAGCTTTAACAGTCCTGGCGTTAATTTATAGTTGATGTTTTTAATGACAGCTTTAGTACGAGCAAATTTAATGGATGAATCGCCAATTTTAAAACTATCATCCTCATAGCGAACACCATACGTGGTATCTGTGTTTCCAATAAATAGATCGGTGAAATAGGGTTCCAATGTTGATCCATAATATTTTATTAAAATGGTTTTCAGTTGAGCTTTATGTTGAGGCGTGGCCAGGAGTTGTGAAAACGGAGACGCTCTGAAAGGGCAAGATGTTTCGACCATGGCCAAGGATTTCTTTTTTCTCAAAAACTCTGCAAGGGGTGCGGCCTTTTTTTGAGGCGTAAACACATGTTCCTCCTCATCCTCAACTTCGCTAACACTAGTCAAATCTTCCACTTCCTCTTCCTCAGGGTCCTCGTCCAGCGTCTGCGTGGCTTGTGAAACGGTGGGTAGCGTTTCAGATGGCTTGAAAGAGGGTTTCAACATGGCTTTTAGTGGAGGTGCTAAATGTTGCTGAATAAACAAAGCATGATTGGCACGTGATTGTTTCAATTGACGAAACTTTTGGCGAATAGTATTTTTTGCTCTAATAATATGCTTTTTCAATTGACTCTCTGCTAACGCCATGGTGTCTTGACAAATGACTTGATGGGGAATGAGACAGGGCCTTAAATAGCAATAAAATGATCAAACCCTAAGCGATACCGTCCTTGGTTGAGTTCACTTTGTTTGTCAATCACTAAACAGGCATGACTTTGAGTGTTCCAGCACTTGGCACACAATTCTGTAAACATTTGAAAGGTCATATCTGGATTCACATGTTCATTATAAATGTGACGACTGTTCCTCTCGTCCTGGCGAAATAAAACAATGACATTGGCATTGTCACGAATCAACTGTTTGGACATTTTAGAATACGTTTGCCCAAGATAGAAGCAATCGATATGTTTGTGTCGACCCATGCTGAAATAGCTTTGAATGATGCCTTGACGTTCAGTGGATACATCATCGAAAATCATGAGTGAATCAGGCTTTACTTCATCCGGTGAAATCACATTTTCTTGCATGGAAAATGTAAAATAACCCATATTCTCTTTTTGTAATCCAGACATGACTTGATCCAGAAACACGTAGAGGGGTTGGTAGAGAGATTTTGCAAAAATATAAATATTTTGAAAACGCAGACCATTGGGCGCTGTGATGAGCGTTAGCAAAAGATTAGTCTTTCCACAGCCGGAAGGCCCCACAATGATGCAGCGAATGGAAGATGGAAACAGTGAACCATGGCGTTGTTCACGTGATGTGGGACAGAGATGGGAAACCATGTCCCCCACGGGGAATGACTCTTGCAGCTTAATAATCTTCATGTCAACTAAGGCTTAGACAGGCTAGCCGGCTGTCTATATACAGGACACCGAGCCTTGTCATAGAAACAGTAGACTGGTACTACAGGTTGAAGATGGATGTCTTTGGACGTGCGTTGATGGCCAAAGCTAGGCCTGTCCCCATACATGATCCTAAACAGGAAACAGATCCTGCTAATAAACACTATGTGGATAGGTCAGTAGTGCCACGCACAAAACAGGGAGATTATGACTTTAAGGGAAATCGGTTAACCCATGTAAAACATCCTCAAGTGTCTACAGACGTTACTACGAAAAAGTATGTGGATAACAAAGTGTATGAGTTTTATGACAAAGTGCCCCAGCTTACGGTGAATGGCTATAGCGCTAATCACCATCGGATTATTCACGTGGAAGACCCGCAAGACGAAGACGATGTTTGTACCAAGCGTTACATGACCTATGAAATGAAAAGGCTTTATAAATTTATCCCATGTGTATTTTTAGTGTATCTGACAAATGACAAACCTGTGATTGACAGAAACCATTTATCGTTAGTCCATGATCAGCACTTGACCTATGTGCTTGCTTCGGGTTTAAGCCACTATCGATTACACTCTGATGGAACCATTCACATCAAATATGCCATACCTGATGAGAACCATTTACAAATAAAGATAAATGGTCATAGGATGTTGGTCCATAACCATGAAATGGTCAATGCTGGTGACGAATTATCCTTTCACCTCATGTTGACATGGGATGAAAAGCAAGCGGGAAAAACCATAAACGATTTCCCACTTTATGTGGAATTGGAATATACAGCCATGAAATAACCATCTGACGTTAGTTGTGATTTAAACTTTCTTGTGAAAGGTTGTTGGTCATTATCATCATGGTGAAACAAAGGTATGCAGTGAGAAAGACTAAAAAAAGGACTTTGTCCTTGGCAAAGCCTGGGCTTACAACATTCGTGGACAAGCCCTTGCGAAAGAAAAAAAGAAAAAATAATGTATTGACCATAAGGAAAGCCCTTCGAGCAGCACAGAGACATGTTATTCCAAAACGTCGGCGACAGGTTTCAAACCAAGGGCGAGTGATTCCCGTCCCCAAACGAGCGGGATTTTTACCTGCATTATTTGCCGGTTTGGCTGCTCTGGGCTCACTTTTGGGCGGTGCCAGTGCAGTGGCGAAAACCATTAAAGCCGCGCAGCAGGGCAAGCAACAACTCAAAGAAAGTCAGCGACAAAATGAAACGATGGAAGCGATTGTCATGGGGGCTAGAAATGCCAATTTAAAGCCAGCCTTTTATCAACAAGGATATGGGATTTCACCATTTCGAAATATTAAAAAAAAAATAACCTCAGCCATAGCAAAACATGCCCTGACGCATCAACAAGTGGAAAGCTATGCTAAACAACTAAAGCTTTCTCATTTTCGAGGTGTGTTTATGCGAAACCAATTACCCCCACGACCCTGGAAACAGGAATGTGCTGTTGTCAATTTGGATGATCACCGAGGACCAGGAACGCATTATGTAGCTTATGTCAAAGAGGGATCCATGGTATGGTACTTTGACAGTTTTGGGAATTTGCCCCCGCCCATGGAACTAGTGACCTATTTTGGAAACAGGATCAAGATATATTATAATGTGAAACGAGAGCAAACGTTTAACAGCCAACAGTGTGGACGTTTGTGTTTAATTTTTTTATATAAAACGCAGCATAAGCAAAAACGCCACCAGTATGTCGGCAGAAAGTAAAACGTTTACAGTGCATGGACGTGGACCTGAAGTCAGCCTAGACTTTTACCCGCCTATCGAATTGAGTGAAAAACCCTATGGTTTAGGACTTGTTTCTCTTGAAACGTACAATCGAATATACAACATACGTGAAAATGTGAACAACAAGTTTTACTATGATGATTCTGTGCTCACCCTGAACTCTGGTGGATACACGATCGATGATATTTATGAACACATTTATGTGGTGTTGATCAATCAATATGGTTTAAAGTCATTTCTCGATGGAACGCACAAGTTTGAACTTGTAGGAAATACCAACACTCATCGCTGCAGTATTTTCTCCTCATTCAACATTGACTTTAAAACACACCCCGATTCCATTGGCCCATTACTAGGATTTAAACCACGTGTGTTGGAGCCCAACAAAAAACATGAATCAGACCATGAAGTGAAATTCATTGAGGACCATCATGTGTCGGTGACGTGTAATATTATTAGCCAAGTGTACACCAATCAGGAACCATCGCATTCACTTTATGACTTTATTGTGACATCGCCCAATGGCTATATTATTCGTGAAAACCCTCCAGTGGTGCTTTTTCATGCTGTGGCTGTCGATAGTATTAGTAATATAACATTAAGACTGATCAATAGAGATCAACAACTCATTGATCTAGATTCTACCACACCAGTGACTTACAAGTTGGTGCTAAAGCCACTATGAAGTTTGTGTATAAAGCAACAACACCGTCTAGGAATGGTGTTAGTTGTTTGCAACGTGAATACACGTTAACATCTCAAGGCAAGCAGATTTTACAGCATTTGGGTTACCACGTCAATCCTCATAATGAATTCTATCCTAGAGATAGCGAACCACATCGAGGAGCAACCAGGAGTGGTAAGAATTGATCTCCATTCCTATCAAGCTCAAACACCTGGACTCAATAACAATGATGAAATTCAATTTGTTATCAACAACCAAGATATTTACACCCTACCGCATGAAAGTGTCATTCAGATTGAAGGTCGGCTCACCAAAGCCGATGGCTCTACACCCACTACATCCAAGTTGGCCAACCATGGTTTGGCCTTTCTGTTTTCTGAAGTGCGGTATGTCATTAACGATATCGTGGTGGATAGCACTCGAAATGTGGGCATTTCCAGTGTCATGAAACTATACCCCTCTTATAGTGAGGAAGAAGGTAAAACACTTTGCATGGCAGGTTGGTGTCCTGACTCGACCAATGACTGGATGGTACACACCGATGGAACCTTTACTGGATATTTACCTCTTAAACTGATTCTAGGCTTTGCTGAAGATCACCAACGCATTGTGGTCAACGCAAGGCAAGTGCTTTACCTAGTGAGAGACAGGAGTGATAATAATGCACTCAAGGGAGCTGACAATGCCCCCATCGATTCAAAAGTTCAACTACAACGCTTGCTATGGAAAGTGCCTCATGTGACCCTTGAAGATAGCAAAAAACTGGACGTACTCAAAATGGTAAAGAGAGATATGCCTCTACCCATGGAATTTAGAAGCTGGGCACTCCATGAGTATCCGCTATTGCCCACTACCAACACACACAGTTGGTCTGTAAAAACAGCTCGCTATACAGAGAGACCTCTCTACCTGATCGTGGGTTTTCAAACGAATCGCAAGTATCAACAAACCAAAGATGCCTCGCAATTTGATCACCTGCAATTGAGAAATGCACGTCTTTTCCTCAACGGAGCTGTGTTTCCCTATGAAGGACTGGATTTGGATTTTTCAAAAAATAAGTTTGGGCCCCTGTACGACTTGTTTTCTAAATTTCGATGGTCGTATTATCAAAAAGAGAACGGCCCCATGCTACTACCCCAAGCGTTTAAGGCAAGAGCACCACTGATTGTTTTTGACTGTTCATACCTGGAAGAGTCTGTCAAGCCATCCAATATCGACATTCGACTAGATTTTGAAACGCATGACAATGTACCAGCCAATACGACGGCCTACTGTTTGATTATTCACCACAAACAAGTCAACTATTATCCACTGTCCAACCAAGTGACGAGTGTATAAATAACAGGTCATCCCACGTCAAGCCGCTCAGTCATGTCTTGCTTTAAAGCCTCAAGAGACGTTACATCCATGAATTTAAACTCTGAGGAACAACGTTTCAAGACTTTTGCCACATGGCCAGTGCCTTTCATAAACCCTCAAGCCTTGGCGGCCGCTGGATTCTACTATTTAAAAACAAGAGATGAAGTGAAATGTGCCTTTTGTCCCATCATCATAGACCAATGGCAGGAAGGCGATGAACCCATGCAGGAACATCAGCGCTGGTCACCCACTTGCCCCTACCTGCGTAGAGTGGAAGTGGGAAATATATCCTGTCATTCAAGCTATCCCTCACTTGTGACTCTGGGTGATGAAAAGAAAACAAGTTACGATACGTGTGGACCGTATGGTGTCCATGGTGCTTCGGTGAGCAGCTCACCATCAAAAACGCCTAGTTTAGAGACATTGGGACATCATCGGTGTTATGGACGTTACAAACACAAGAGACTATATTGTTGTATCAGTTGCTATCGTCCTTATCCCAAAATGAGAAAAGCCTGTAAGACGTGTTATGATAATAAAATGATGTAATTCTTAAATTGTTATTTTTGCATGTCCCCCCCCCCCCTGTCCTACCCTAACCTTAATTTGAAACTAGCATGGCAGGTAAGTCCATGTCATGATCACACCTGATCGTCAGTCAGTCGTCAGTTGAACTCGGTCCAGGCAAGCGTCAACATGTTGCGCACACTCATTGTGGATTGCCAAGGGTTTAAAATTGGTGACAACAAATTTATATTTAAACAAGTGGCCATGATCGATTGTACCACGTTTTGGATATCGCAAGCTACGCATTTGCTATTTAAACCACCCCATGCTTTTGATTTGTTGTGTGAAAAAGACCGTAAACAAACCCAGTGGATTGAAAATCATAGGCAACTAGACTGGAATCAGGGAACCATTTCCTATAAATATTTGGACGTGGTCATGAAAGCACACTTGTCCTCGGCCAATGTGGTATTTGTGAAAGGTAATGAAAAACGTCAATGGTTGCAACCATTTTTGGCGTCTTACTGCCAATGTATCGACCTCATGGAGTTGGGCTGCCCCTCCCTGCAAACGCTCATGGATACTTGTTCCTGTGGCAACATTACCCATACAGCCCTATCACATGCGTGGCATCTCTTTCATTGGTTAACCACCCATGCCTGCTGGGAGTTGTTGAACAAAATTATAACTCAAGATTTACCTGTGAATGACGTCAGTGAGATTTCTACAAGCGACGTGTAAACATCTACAGCACGTGATACCATGGAGAAAGGCAATGCTACGGACAAAGCCATCGGCAAGTTCTTTGTGTGCAAAAAGAAACTAGACAGTTTTACCAAAGAGGAACTCTTGGCGCTGCCCAAGTCGTTCATTTATTATGTGGCCGCCAACGCAGTGAAAGAAATCTGGCAACATGTACCAAAATCATGGACTCAAGACCCTGTGTTGAGTGAATTGCAACCCTGTACGGATTACGATCACCATAAGCAAGTGGCTATGGCAAAAATACCGTCTATGCGTCAGTGTGCGACTTGCCAGCTAGTGAAACTGTATCACGGTCATAAAAGTCCGTGTAAAGACTTTGTTGAATCATTCCACGGGTGTCATGGCGAGAAAAAGCAACAACAACAACAAACACAAACATCGTCCACAGAGGAGGAGGAAGACCAAACCTTTTTACCATCGATGGAAAAGGATATGCCAGACCTGTACTGGCAATGGCGTCATTGACAAAGTAATTCAATACCTACCTTTTGAAATCCATCTTCCAGGTTATCGTTTTTGTGGCCCTGGAACTTGTCTCGAAAAACGTTTACAACGTGGTGATGTACCCATTAATCTTTTGGATCAAGCATGCAAGGAACATGACCTTTCTTATCGCCATAGTCATCCTGGTTTAAGACATGTGGCAGATAAATTGTTATTGAAGAAAGCTAAACAACGTTTCACATCCAGTGATGCCTCAGTAGGTGAAAGGATGGCAGCCCTAATTGTCATGAGTGCTATGAAAGGAAAGTTGATGATGCATGGACATAAACATTGAGGAGTGAGGAATTGGGATGTGTTTGTATTCTATATTTCTTTTGTCAATTCACTATGACTATGAAATAAAAACAAAGGTTTACCAGAGCACAATGATTTGTTATTTTTAATTTTAAGAAATCGTGATGTTGATGGCTGATTTTTTCATTTTACACATTTCACACATTGCCATTTGTCATTTTGCAATTTACAGATGTGAAAAATGTTCGTTTCAAGTTTTATGATTTTGATGAAATGGATTTTTCCAGTTTGTTGATGACACTTTTTAAACAATGTCTGTTTGAAGTTTTTAAATTTTCAAATTTCACACATGGCCATTTCCAGTTTTTAAAAATGTCCGTTTTAAGTTTTGCGTTTTTGGTGATATGGAAACATGGATTTTCCATTTTGCTGTTTTCACATTTTTCCATTTGGTGTATGTCGAAAGTTGAGATTTGACAATGATGTTGATGCGAGTGCTTGACCTTGATAATACTGCAATGTGCTGATGCGTGTTTGGAGAAACGTCGAGGTCTACGACTACTGCAGGTAAGACTGTTTTTGCAAAAATAATGTCTATTGTCTGCCACATTTCAATGAAAAACGAAACTATTTAAAACAAAATGAGTATATAAGTGACCATTTACCCCCTCCCCACCCACCCACCCTACCTCACCGTGTTTACTCTGGTCAATCATACACACCAGTTTTCTCTCTCTCCACTCATACATTCACACCTGTCTTTGGGAACAAACACAACCACCTTATTTATTCCCAAAAGCACATTCTCGACATGCACACTCATCCCAAAAAAAAACTTTTTAGTTTATCATTTACATTACGAAAAATAATTAAATACTAGTTATTAAAGTTACTAAAAATCTTACTTATTTCATATTTACAAAAAAACTCAATTTTGTACAGCGTTAAAAGAATCAAACTATTTACCAATCAAAAAATTTAAAAAATAAGGTTGCATAGAACTTTTTAAAGAGCAAAAGGTCCAAGTGGGTTGTCACTATTTACAAAATCTACTATTTACAATGACAGAAACCAATATTTACAAAATTCTAAATCTACAAGTTACAAAAAGCCATGTCCCATAAACGATTAAACAGTGAAATCACACCTCGTCCTCGTTGCGATCATAATCCCAGGGCAGGCTAGTGAGCAGGTCATCAGCCCACACACGCTTGTTATCCATGGAGGCGAGGGTGCGTTTTCTCTGTTCCACAAGATACAAATGATGGTTGCTGGATTGTATCCTGCACTGTGTATGAGACATAGCTTTGCCAGTGCGTAAAACCGCTAGATAGTCATCAACACGTAGCGATTTTACCACTGCCCTACCTACACCTTTTGCTCTTTTGGCTTCCTTACAGTCGAGTGTGCGGTAAGCATACATTTTCGAAGCCAAACCTACGAATTCCGTCATAATGGAATCACCGCATTCATCGTTTAAAACGCCCATTTTCTTCTTGTTTTTTATGGGCAGCTGAAACACGTTGTCAGCACTATAGCAAGAGGTGTCGAACCAGTCACTATGTTGCCTCATGACGTCATAGGGGTTGCAGTGGCGAATGTGGTAAATGAATGAGTCCGTGTCCATATACAAAAGAGAGACGTCCTCAAAATGGCGTTTGGCAAACTCATAGTGGAATCGATACATGACCGATTTAGAAAAGTCTAAAATGACTTGACCCAAGTAAATGGGTTTATCCATGGTCACGCTGGTCTTACTCATTTCAATAGTAGCCAAATCCTCATCGATAATTTTGATCGATTTGAAATTTGGCTTGGCAATGTACCGCCGGGCACCCCACTGCCCCTCCCAGACATTCACCAATTTAATGTCACGGTATTTGCGGACATTCTCCATAGACTTGCCATAGATGCAGTTGTTCATTAATTTAAAAAAATTAATTTCAAACTGCTGTGTTGCCATTTGTCGGTGCTCTGTGTTGAGTCGCATGTATGGCTCAAGCCATGCTTTTTGAGCAAAAGAAATACCCCTGTGGATTTTCTTCAACACCAAGCCTTGGGCGAGGCATTGCACCAACATTTGGATATGTAGCACATACCGATTTTTGTTGTAAAGTGTGCCCATGAGTTTTTCAGTTTTCACTTTACTGTCAGGGGGAACCATTTGCTCAAGGCAGAATGGGAAATCGGCATGTTCATCATACAAGGATGAGGGATATTCAATATCCACTTCTAGCACATATCCACGGCCTGTTTCTTGGCTAGCCATGTTCACATCAAATTCTGACACTTGTTTGTCTGTCAGCCAAGCAAACTTCCCATAGGGCAAAGGCTGACTCATGGCGTAACCATACAAATTATTCACGTCATAGTACATTAAGTACGATTCTGGTTTTTCCGGTGAATAATCAGGCATGTAGACATTGTTCGCTTCGGCATGGCGCTGGTTAAGTGACACAAAGCCGCCACGAATGCCCTTTTCAAAAAATAGAACCATGTCTACGTCAGTGAGTAAATCCAATTCCACTTGAGTGTATTTTAAAGCGGCATCAAACGAGAGTCCAGGACTTGTGTAATAGTGAGCCGGGTCAAGACCGTAAATGTGTTGACACAAGTTACGGAATTTTTCAAACACATCAGTGAGCAGCAATACATCCAGTTTTAGGTAATGCAAGGCATATTCACTTAGCGTGTTCATGCCAAACACTCGCCAAACTTGACATGCATGTGCATAGTCTTCATCGGAAACGGTACTGCGTGTTAGTTTGGAGTAAAATTTCTCTTGTGGTGGGAGTTTTCTTTGCTTTAACACGTCCCAGCTGTTGCAGAAATCATACGGGAATATACCTTTCCGAATGCACAATTGAAATTGCTCAGGATCATTAAAATGCATTCTAGTATTTTTTAATTCCTCCTCATTCAAGCCATTCACAAGGCTGTCTAGCGAGGATGCCATAAACTTAAAGGAATCCAAAAATCGAATGCTAAAGTCGCCCAACCACCATGTCAGGGCCGTAAAACGCTCATGGTTTTGGGGAATAATGGTAAACGAGCCCTTGTTGACATGGCCCAATTCACGAATCAAAAACTGAATGTCATAATTCGCCAGATTGTGGAAAAAGACACTAATGAAACGAGGAGCTGGAAAGTTCAAGTTACATTTACTATGCGCAGCTCCACGAAACTCCCCCGTAAAGTGCGAGTGATCACGAACGGTGTCTTCAGCACTGATCAGTGGCTTTTCGCAAATATGACATGTCGTGGCATGCTCATACTGCTGCTGTTGTTCTGGAGATAGACTCATGGGTACTGGGTGGTCCAGTAATTCCTGTACATGGTCGGCCAACTTCACAAGTTCATCCAAGAACCATTTGGCACAATCTGGCCCCTCACGGTATTTGTAAACCGATTGTGTGGGGTCATGGGCACACACCACATTAAATCCTATGGCAAAAGGTTCATGTTTTTGAATGGGTGTGGTTGAGCTCATGGTGGGATCTGGTTCACATCCCGCCATGGGTGTGGTGAGAGCTTCGAAATCTGCATACACCACATAGGGGACAGTGTCATGCTTGTGAATGTCCTTAAACTTTAACACAGCCTTGCCCCCTTGTGGCAATACCAATCTCACCGCTTCCTGAGTAACACAATCTACCCTATGACGTTCTAAGAGCATGGGAGTTGTAAAATATTGCAAGCATCGATCACAAATATGTTTTTTACCATCATGTTTGGACATTTGACTGCTTAGCAATCTACTCAAGCTTTTAATGAGGCAATAGTGATTCACCTCTCCTACAGATAAATATAAAAGATGAATGTGGTGTCGTTTCGGTTCTTTTGTGGCATAAAGAGGACCCACAATCACATTACCATTAAGGCCATACACCATGAACGAAAAGTCCTGGTTATCTTGTTCAAACCTATGGATCTCGGTTAAGTCCATAGGGAACGATACTCGAGTTAAATTTAACGTATGTTTCAATTCATTAAACTTGGCCTTGTACATTCCTGGTCGACAACTGTCACGTTGTGCTGGTTGCAAAAACGCAGCCACAGACCACAGAAAGCAATCATTGTCACGATTCTTTATATTGACCACAGCATTTTTCGAAGCTATTGCTGGTGGTGTTTTAATATAGCTAGACCCAGCATTCAACGGGTTGAATTGGCAAATGTTGATTTGTAGATGATGAATTTTGTCTAAGGCTAGACCACTCGGTCCTTGTTGCAGTTTATCAAATTTTGATAGCAAGACATTCACCACGTGGGTTTCATACCACTGTTCCAAATTATGGGCTATGAATAGCTCTTGCATTTTACTGCAAATATAAAATGTCTCTTTATGCTCTACGTTCTTCTTTTTTATATGAAATCGCACACCAGTTCTGTATTCACCTTTAAAGCCGTATGCAACCTTTGCGCTGTACAAATTTCAATTTAAAAAATTTCAAAACAAGATTCTAAAAATTCTTTGGGAATCAAACTTTTTCTAACATTGACCACGCGGCCAGAGCACACACGCGATTTAAAACAACTATTTAGGGGTTCCCAAATTAACGTATCGGTAGCAGTGGCAAAAGACATTATTTTGAAAGAACACTCTCACCTGAGTTTAGAAATGTAGACTGTCTGACAATGGTCCCAAACACACACGTTCCTGGTTATTAACAAAGGTCAAGCGTTTTCCAACACTCTAAAAAGAAATAAAATAAACCACCATAAGTATATCCATTCCATATAGTTTATGCCTTTCATAAACAGAACAAAATCAAACAGGTTATATTATATAATAACACAAATCTCACCTTGACGTGTAATGCTTTGCTATATTCCCGTCTCGTGGGCTAGTGTGGAAATGGTTTTCTTTTCTATCTGTCTGTCTTTCTCTTTCTTTAATATATTTCCCACAGACACACGACAGGTAGGCTATACACGTTATCTGCAAACAAATAAATAAATAAAATCATTAATTATCTAATCAATAAATAATGGCATGTATTTATATAAAATCAATAAATATATAAATGAATAAATATATACCTACCCCACAACAAGGTTAAGTATTTTCCACCAACACCAAAACTGATAAACAAGACCAGGGGTTTCATGCAACGCAGTGTGTTCAAAGGTAGTCACCTAAGTGAGCGTGGAAATGATAACGACATGTCTTTATATATGCTACGTTGCATGTATAATCTTTTTTCCCCATGCTTTGAACATTCTCTTATCAGGCACGTGGACAGCTAACGTCCCAGGCGAACACCTGTGCCGGATCAAATTTCACGTCAACTTGCATTTTGTCACGTACGAAGCAAAACAGGCTGTAACTTGTTAACAGTTATCGCGCACGTGGACAGCTAAAACCCAAGCGAACACCTGTGGAAGATCAAATTTCACATGAACTTGCATTTTGTCACGTACGAAGCAAAACAGGATGTCACTGGTTTAGCCTACATGTGGTTTCACACATGTGTGTGCATGCCTTTCACACTCCCCTGCCACCACGATGGTCAGATTATTTCACCTTCAAGCGTCACCTGTTGTCAAGTCAGATCAACGCCTTCCAATAAGCTCAAATGACCTTCACCTCCTGTAAGTTTGTTTTCTGTACTCGCTTTGACCAACATAGAACCAAGTTCTCATTACCGTTTACACGTCAAAGGTAAAATATCAGGAAAACGCACGCTCGCTCTGTCATACACCGACCCGCCGAAATAGCGATTGTTCTATTAAGCATGGTCCTTGTGCTAAGCGACAGGTTTGGTCAAACACACACACTCAGCCGTATCGTCTCTCTCAACCACCACGCTTTATAAACATTATAAACAAGTAAAGAAAAAGAAAACGTTTTTTCAACATGTACGGCGTTAGGCCCTTTGTGAATTATTTTTTGGAAAACAATATCTACCACATTTGAAAGGGGGGCGTTAGCCCGAGTCCTAGGACACCTCGTACACGTCTCTAGCGTTATTGGTTCGTGAAATATCGGCAAAAATCATAAAAAACACGTGTTTACCCCAAAATCGCGTTTCCAAAATTTTAAAAAATTACAACGAGTGGTCTATAGCAAAAGGACGTCTGCCCGAATCCTTGGACCCATCGTACATGCCTCTAGCGTTATTGCTTCGTGAAATATCGGCAAAATCACAAAAACACGTGTTTACCCCAAAATCGAGTTTCCCAAATCTTTTAAAATTACAATGAGTGGTCCATAGCAAAGAGGACATCACCCCGAGTACTTGGACCTGTCGAACACACCTCTAGCATGATTGGTTCACGAGATATCGGCAAAATCACAAAAACACGTGTTTACCCCAAAATCGAGTTTCCAATTTTATTAAAAATTATAATGAGTGGTCCATAGCAGAGAGGACGTCACCCCGAGTCCTTGGACCTGTCGAACATGCCTCTAGCATGATTGGTTCGCGAGATATTAAAAGCACATGACCTTTTAGTTTTGGTCTTCTCATTAAATTAAGAGCCTATAGGAAAGTAGGGGGCATCACTACGAGTGCTAGGACACCCTGTATGTTCAAATCCGACCATTGGTTAGCGAGATATCAGCTTCGGGGCAAATACGAGGAGGGTTCAATAAGTTAGTAGACAGCTCCCGTGTCATCCCACTACTTACAAAACACAAATTTTTGCTCTAGCGACTTGAAATTTATTTTGAGGGTAGAGGGCATAGGGACCTTTCATTTATGTCAAATAAACGTTTTTGTAGAGTTCCTAGTTTCCAAAATATAGAATTTTCAAAATTCGAGTGTTTTCAAAACAAACATAAAAGTAAAAACGTTTCATTATAGAAAATAAAGGGCATAAAGACCATTCGTTTGAGCCATGTCACAACGTTCTATCATGTTTAGTTTTCAAACTATCACCTAGTTTCGAAAACAAAAATTTTCAAAAAAAATTTGAAAAATATAACGAGTGGTCCATAGCAAAGAGGACGTCAGCCCGAGTCCAACGATACCTCATTTGTCAAAATCGGACCATGCGTTCGAGAGATATTTAACATGGCTGAGGCTTAGTAGTGGGTCGAGGAGGGTTCTAGAGTGCGTTGGAACTGTCATCACTCCACTACTCTGGTTGAGATCGGTGAAACGGTGTAGTTTCGTGCCAAGGGCCAAAATGCAGGGAATGGAGTGGCCTGTCCAAATTTTAAAGTGGACAGTGTTACTCATCGGGTTCCAAAGGGTAAGTAAACGCATTTTGTTTTCGATCTGTGAACGATGTAGATTTGTGCCAAAGGGCCTAAATGCGTGGAATGGAGTGGTCTGTCCGAAATTTCGAGTGGACAGTGTTACTCGTGGAGTTCCAAAGGGTAATTATGTAAAATCTGGTTGAGATCGGCGAAACGGTGTAGTTTTCTGCCAGAGGGCCAAAAAGCAGGGAATAGTGTGGTCTGTCCGAAATTTAAAGTGAACAGTGTTACTTGTCGGGTTCTACGGGTAAGTATATAAAATTGGGGTCAGATCGGTGAAACGGTGTAGATTTGTGCCAAACAGCCTAAATGCAAGGGATGGAGTGGCCTCGCCGCAATTTCAAGCAGACAGTGTTAGTCGCAGTGTTCCAAAGGGTAAATATACAAATTTTGGTTGAGATCGGTGAAACGGTGTAGATTTGGGACAAAGGGCCTAAATGCAGGGAATGGAGTGGTCTGTCCGCAATTTCAAGCAGATAGTGTTACTCGCTGGGTACCAAAGGGTAAGTTTCCGAATATTGGTTCTGATCGGTAAAACGGTGTAGATTTGTGCCAAAGTGCCTAAATGCAGGGAATGGGGTGGTCTGTCCGAAATTTTAAGTGGACAGTGTTACTCGCAGGGTTCCAAAGGGTAAGTATACAAAGTTTGGTTCAGATCGATGAAACGGTGTAGATTTGTGCCAAAGGGCCTAAATGCAGGGGATGGAGTAGCCTCTCCGCAATTTCAAGCAGACAGTGTTAGTCGCAGTGTTCCAAAGGGTAAATATACAAATTTTGGTTGAGATCGGTGGAACGGTGTAGATTTGGGCCAAAGGGCCTAAATGCAGGGAATGGAGTGGTCTGTCCGCAATTTCAAGCAGACAGTGTTACTCGCAGGGTTCCAAAGGGTAAGTATGCACATTTTGGTTCAGATCGGTTAAACGGTGTAGATTTGTGCAAAAAGGGCCTAAATGCAGGGAATGGCGTGGTCTGTCCGAAATTTCAAGCACACAGTGTTAGTCGCAGTGTTCCATAGGGTAAATATACAAATTTTGGTTGAGATCGGTGAAACGGTGTAGATTTGGGCCAAAGGGCCTAAATGCAGGGAATGGAGTGGTCTGTCCGCAATTTCAAGCAGACAGTGTTACTCGCAGGGCACCAAAGGGTAAGAATACGAATTTTGGTTCTGATCGGTGAAACGGTGTAGATTTGAACCAAAGGGCCTAAATGCAGGGAATGGGGTGGTCTGTCCGAAATTTTAAGTGGTCAGTGTTACTCGCAGGGTTCCAAAGGGTAAATATACAAATTTTGGTTGAGATCGGTGAAACGGTGTGGATTTGGAACAAAGGGCCTAAATGCAGGGAATGGGGGGGTCTGTCCGAAATTTCAAGTGGACAGTGTTACTCGCAGGGTTCCAAAGGTTAAATATACAACTTTTGGTTCAGATCGGTGAAACGGTGTAGATTTGTGCAAAAGGGCCTAAATGCAGGGCATGGGGTGGTCTGTCCGAAATTTAATGTTGACAGGGTTACCCGCAAGGTTCCAAAGAGTAAGTATACAAATTTTGGTTCAGATCGGTGAAACGGTGTAGATTTGTATACATAACAGACAGACAGACAGACAAACTTTGTGCTTTATATATATAGATATAAAAACTGGGAACCCGCCCGGGAACAGTTATGAATGCATTACGTGATAAGCGCTATTTTTTCGATGTCAATGAACTAATGATGGCTTAAAAACACTGACTGCAGTATGGAGATGCATGTGCAACGAATTCTTGTCAGAAGTAATTTTAAGAATGGCGAGATGCATGAAACACAAGTCCAATCTTAACTTGACTGTGTATTTTGCGGAACGAAACATTCACAGGTGAAATGAAGAAAAGCTGAGTTACACTTTCTGTGAAACTCCAAACACAACCACTCTTCTCTGAAGTCTTAACTCAACACAACTCGTGAGTTTGCTGCTGGCTGTATCTGGGGTAATAGGTTCGCCCGCTAGCTAGGCTGTAACTGGCGTGATAGGCTCGCCCCGAGCTAACTCGTAAACTGTCATCTCAGTAATTGAAAGGACATTGTTGGAAGAAATTAAAACGTAAAAACACTTATAATGGGCTCTCCTAGACTTCATGTAGAACTTTTCATTCTGAAAAATTCTTACACTCATAGTATATTGATATTTTTAACAGTTAACCCAGCGTAAACTTAAAAAGTGCACGGACGCCGGGTGTTTACTCCACTTTTTCACTGAAATCGTTACTGCTTGGCTTCCTTTGTTCATAAATAAATTACATTCTACAGAAACCTTCCTCGAGATATCCTTCACAGAATGGTGAAAACCGCATCAACATCTATCCAGCGGTTCTCGAGATTACCCATGACATCCAAGAATCGGGGACATTGTTTTATACTAAATAGAGATGAATGCTTGTTTGTTCGTCTCCTATGCGTTCATATACCATTCATCCGATTGCGATTAAATTTTGGTGAGTTGTTGTGCACACTTCCGGGGTGGTTATAGGCATAGTGAATCCATTTTTAATAGACAGCGCGCAAGTACCTTCAACAAAATGGCGCGCGATTCGTTTCAACAAAGTCCCACATGCGTTCATATAGGCCTACCATTCATTCGATTGCGATGAAACTTTGGTGAGTTGTTGAGCACGCTCCAACGAATATTTCTGAGATAGCAATCCATTTTACAATAGTTTAGAGGCTGTCTGCCTGTCTGTTGGGTAGTCAGCCCGAAGGCTGGTTGGATCCTCAAAAAGTACCGCCGTTAGGTTATGTGGGTATATACCCACAAAAACCCAAGGCAGACCTATATTGAGGCATACTAGGCAAGATGAGGAGTAAGGTAGTTTGCCATTGCTTTCCTCACTGAGTCAGAACAGCAGTACTAGCCCAATGAGTAGAACCTTTCACAGCATCCACAGGCACTTACTGTGCCTTGAATGTCATTACTAAGCACCACCCATACCCCAGTAGCTTCCATATAATCACAGCCATGAGTGAGACTGAGACATCGGTGAAAAGCCACATTTTACTCTAGCCTGTGCCAACAGACAAATGCAAATGTACTGCATTCATCAAGAGATGGCTAACAGGCCAAGTTTAGAGGCAGTTAACGGAAAAAGAAAACAATATTGTGTGTCCAAAAGCACTTAAACAAACAAAGTTACAACGCCAACACTTTCTTTGATTGGCGTTGCAACGCATTGCATGCCGGGTACAGCTAGTATCTATATAAAACAATCCAAAATGGCGTCCATGTGATATATTTCAATGATTCACGATAATTCTGAAACTATTTAAGTAATCAAACTGAAATTTTGTTTGGTGATAGACTGAGAACATAAAAACAATATGGTGGACACGTAGTTTACTGGCGATCCAATCACCTGAGAGCTCAGTATAGATGTTATATTGTTTCAAAAATTGTAGCTGATATCAGCTCAAAATTTTGAAAGCTTTTTTTCATTCCTCGCATTGTGTTGAAGCGATTGAAGAGCAGATTCGTATAGTGGGCTATTGGCAGTACATTCATTCGCTTAAATCGTATACACAGTGCATTTGACGGTTCTTAAAATAAACTCCTGAGACTCGGTATCACTGATACTGAATGTGATGGTGTAAGTGGACAGTTATATCCCTTTAAAGAGCACTCTGGTGGCGGTCGCGAAAGTCAATTAAAGACAGACTCTCCCTGACTTTCTTCAAATACCAAGGCACAACAGTTGTCATGGTGCTATTGATACATGACCATTATTATCAAGGAATATTACTCCTTGGTTATATTATGTGCATTAGAGTAAAACATAGGCGGCTTCGGTGGCGTAGTCGGTAGCATGCTGAGCTTCTATGCCCAAGATAGCGGGTTCAATCCCAGCCGAAGCCGTCGGATTTTTTATGAGCGTTAAAATCTCTCAGTACGCCTTCCTTCGGAGGGGAAGTAAAGCCGGCGGTCCCATGTCATAGATTGATGGCATGTTAAAGAACCTTCCAGTAATTGCGCCTGTGTGAAGCTAAATTGGTTAGGTTAAGAATGTAAACAACGCTCTTAGGTTTCCACGTTGCCAAGAGCCGACTGCGGTGGTGTCTAGTAGCTAAGTTCTGAACTAGGCCTAGTAGTCGTTGACGGTGGCGCTCGGCGGAACTATTTGAAAATTCTAAGTTGCAGCAATAAAATAAAAATAAAACAAACAGGTAACACACACTAATACAGTCATCACAATTAACACCGGTTATCAGATAGATTCTACACACACCCAAAGTACACGGGGCTTGATGACCGCGTTGTCGCAGCCCCTAAACTTAAGAACCAACCAGAGTAAGACATAAATATATAAGGGTTTAAGTATTTAGTATGTGTTCTTGCTTCGATTATATCAAGCGTGCATACGATCACTAAAATACATGACATGGACACATCACATCACACTTTAATAGGCGCGAGAGTTTTCATGAAAAAGACCAGTGGCGGATTTAGATTTTACGCGCTCCTAGGCCCGTGGGGTTTTCCCACTCCCTCTTCATACCATCGTGAAGAAGGTAATTTTTATTTTATTCTAATGTGTCGTGAAGTAAAATCAATTAGTTACACTAGAATAATGAGAGAATCATCTGTTTCTAAAGTTGTATATCTAAACTATAAATAAATAGGTCAACGAGATATTAAAATAATTATGTTTAAACCATTTAAGACTCATTATACACTTACTGATATTGAGATATACAAATACAGTACATCATACAACCTACAGCTATGCATAATGAATTATTAATATTAAACTGATATTATTATTATTAACCTTATTGGCCACATTGGACCACTTGAGTCTTCCATGTACACTTTTTCTTTGAAGGTTGTATTGTTTGATTCTTCTTATCTGCCCAGTACTTCTTCATTCGTTCTGATGGCAGTGTTCTTAATTCGTCTGAAATCTCTACAGGCCGTCTGTGCATCATTTCTGATATTAATATTCAAGACTTAAATTTTCTGCTAATAAATCATAAAAGTGAAACATGGGACTGTCAAAAGAACTGAGAAGTTTAAATATCTAGGTGAATGGATAGAACCCAATGGGCTGGATAAAGAAGCAAATAGGGCAAAAGCTAGAAAATTGGATTTGGCTTATAGGTTAACCCAGAACAGATACAACAAACGAGCAATATCCTACAAGGCAAAACTCAGACACTATAGCACAGTAAGTAAAGCCAGAGTGTCTCTACGCCTCGGAGTGCTTGACACTGAATAAGAAAGGGGATCTTCAGGAACTGGAAAAAAAGGAGAGGAAAATTTTGCGGAAAATTTTAGGACCACAGAAAACTGCTGTCGGGACATGGAAGAACAGAAGGAATGATGACCTCTATAAACACACTGAAAAAATTACTGTCACAATGCGGAAGCGAAGGTTGAAATTCTACGGACATTTGGTGAGAATGGACGAGAACCGACTGACTAAGAGGATATTACAGAGCTGAAGGCTACAACTAAGTGGGTAGAAGAGGTTAAAAGAGACGCCAAGGAAAGTGGACTCACAGTGGATGTGATCCACAACAGAAAAGAGTTCAGAAACCGAATTACAACATCAAGATGTTCGAGGAGAAAACACCTAAAATTAGAGCCAAACTGGTAATATCCGAGGAGGAGCGAAAGATCAGAAGTGAACGAATGAAGAGGTTTTGGAAGAGAAGAGGAGATTATCCAGAAAGCCTTAGGTTCCATGCGGTCCACAGGCGGCCAAATTCGGAAGAGAAGAGGAGATTAACCAGAAAGCCTTAGGTTCCATGCGGTCCACAGGCGGCCAAATTCGGAAGAGAAGAGGAGATTAACCAGAAAGCCTTAGGTTCCATGCGGTCCACAGGCGGCCAAATTCGGAAGAGAAGAGGAGATTATCCAGAAAGCCTTAGGTTCCATGCGGTCCACAGGCGGCCAAATTCGGAAGAGAAGAGGAGATTAACCAGAAAGCCTTAGGTTCCATGCGGTCCACAGGCGGCCAAATTCGGAAGAGAAGAGGAGATTATCCAGAAAGCCTTAGGTTCCATGCGGTCCACAGGCGGCCAAATTCGGAAGAGAAGAGGAGATTATCCAGAAAGCCTTAGGTTCCATGCGGTCCACAGGCGGCCAAATTCGGAAGAGAAGAGGAGATTAACCAGAAAGCCTTAGGTTCCATGCGGTCCACAGGCGGCCAAATTCGGAAGAGAAGAGGAGATTAACCAGAAAGCCTTAGGTTCCATGCGGTCCACAGGCGGCCAAATTCGGAAGAGAAGAGGAGATTATCCAGAAAGCCTTAGGTTCCATGCGGTCCACAGGCGGCCAAATTCGGAAGAGAAGAGGAGATTATCCAGAAAGCCTTAGGTTCCATGCGGTCCACAGGCGGCCAAATTCGGAAGAGAAGAGGAGATTATCCAGAAAGCCTTAGTTTCCATGCGGTCCACAGGCGGCCAAATTCGGAAGAGAAGAGGAGATTATCCAGAAAGCCTTAGGTTCCATGCGGTCCACAGGCGGCCAAATTCGGAAGAGAAGAGGAGATTAACCAGAAAGCCTTAGGTTCCATGCGGTCCACAGGCGGCCAAATTCGGAAGAGAAGAGGAGATTATCCAGAAAGCCTTAGGTTCCATGCGGTCCACAGGCGGCCAAATTCGGAAGAGAAGAGGAGATTAACCAGAAAGCCTTAGGTTCCATGCGGTCCACAGGAAGAGAAGCCTTAGGTTTCATGCGGTCCACAGGAAGAGAAGCCTTAGGTTCCATGCGGCCCACAGGCGGCCAAATTCGGAAGAGAAGAGGAGATTAACCAGAAAGCCTTGGGTTCCATGCGGTCCACAGGCGGCCAAATTCGGAAGAGAAGAGGAGATTAACCAGAAAGCCTTAGGTTCCATGCGGTCCACAGGCGGCCAAATTCGGAAGAGAAGAGGAGATTATCCAGAAAGCCTTAGGTTCCATGCGGTCCACAGGAAGAGAAGCCTTAGGTTCCATGCGGTCCACAGGCGGCCAAATTCGGAAGAAAGAAAGAAATCATAAAACATTTCTGTTCTAAAGCTGAAGTCGAAAATTCTGCTGTTGCAAAACATTTGTTGGACGTAGACGTGTTTTGTAGTCTATAACATTTTTTTTGGAAATTTCCTGACAAAAAGAATTCGGATTAATGGTACGCCCCTCAGCCGGGCCCTATGAGGCCTAGTGGTAAATCCAGCCCTGGGTGCGATATATGAAAATAGGCTACAACTTGTTGTATATCACTTATACCGTACATGAGACTGATGACCATTTCATTTCTACCCCTGATTCCTGTTCCAATGTAAAAAATATGCAATACTAAACCTCTAGAAATTCATCCACCTAGGCGAAGACGCCATCCACCCTCTGAGTGCGCAACGCTTGAAATCTGGAGCCTTCCCTGGGCTGATATTGTAGATCAGGGCTTCACAACCCGCGGCCCCCAAAGTCAGTATATGCAGCCCGCGGATACATATTTTATACTATTGAACACGTGAATAGTGAATGATGAGATTTTACCCATTATTGTAGGCCCTAGTTGAGATTAAAAAATTATAAAAATGTTTCGTTTAAGTGATACACTGTTGGAGAGAAACTTGCGCATTGCCATCTCTAACATTGAACCTGATATTGACGGACAATTGAAAATAAACAATGCCAAGCATCACATTAGGAGCATTAGGCTACTACTTGATTTGATGGTCAGTTTGACGATATATTGATTTTCATTTTTTATATACTTAGATGTTGAGAATTCTCTTTTTTCTAAAAATAAAAATTTTTCAACCTTGTGATAGTATTATATACCCCTAAACCTTTTCGAATTAGGAGTAAGATGATTGTAAATCAGTAATTGGATAACTTAATAACGCGATTTCCCGAATAACTTCAAAAATGGATTTAAACCATTTAGAGGACACATAAATGGTATTGAAACACATTTCTTGTCTGCTGGTAAAATAGGATATTCAGATAATAGTAACATTAGCTTTAGCGGTAGGGTTTGGCAAGTGTCGAAGTGGAAAGGTAACTTGCGGCCCGGCCACTTATAAATAGGCTGTGCACCCCTTATGTTATGAACTGACGGCAGTAAGAGAAAATTATCATCTTAGCTGGATCAATCCTACACGGTTTTTCTGTAAGTTACATTTCTGCCGTGTGTGCTTACCAGTTCAATCCATAAACACCTAGTTGGCTATTATTTATTTATTTATTTATTTATTTACATAGGTCCCAATGAGCCAGAGCTCGTGTTAGGGACAATCAAGTAACATAGTTACAGCATGGCATATATATAATTTTCGTAACATTATATTTTTTAGTTTAATAGTAACTTATATTAGATTGCTAGTGGCTAACTTTACAGAGATGATTCGGTATGATACATTGCATTCCTTAAGGCTATTGGATATGGGCTATTCATTCCTTAATAGGAAGTCTTCTGTTTTCCTCTTAAATGTTTTTATAGAGAAACTTTCCCTTATGCCTAATGGTAGCGAGTTGTATTCTTTTATTATAGAGGACATAATTCCTTTAGTTCCAAATTTAATGGATTGGGAATGGCTGGTGAATATTCGATTTACTCCTCTTGTTGCATAATGATGAATGCCATTTGCATGGGTAAAATGGATGTGTGTGTGTATCAATTTGTTTTCTAATTTGTATACAAATACTGTTGCTGACATAGCTATTTGTTTTTGCAGTGGCATAATTTTAGTTCTCGAGTATAAATCATTTGAGTGTGTGAGCCAAGGAAATCCAAAGATAGATTTTAAAGCACGTTTCTGGAGTATCTCAAGTTCTTTTATCAGCTCCTTCTTACAATATCCCCATATGAAATGCATGTACATTATATGTGAATGTATCAGAGCAAAGTATATATTTTTCAATTGTTAGCTAGTAAGACAGCTATATCTTAATCTGAAAATAATACCAATTATAGGGCTGATTTTATGTTTTACATTTTCTACATGATTTTCCCAGGTTAGTGCACTATCTAGTGTGATACCTATGTTGCCGATTTAACCCTTTCTATTTCTTTAAAAACGAAAACCATTAACCCTCCAGTGGTTATGAGGGGTGCTCACAACACCCCAGCATTATTGTTTGTTATGTTGTAAAGTTACTAAGTTGACTATGATGGTGGCAGGCTCTGTAGCTTCTCACCGAACATTGTCATTTGAAATAAACTCATTGTTGGCCATAAGTAACAAACTGATTGAATGCTATAAACGTTTATTGACACTGGGGTGCTGTATACACCCTACCTAACAACTTGCATAACACCTTTTTGGCGAAGTCCTTTTGAGATTATACACCTAGTTCAGTGTAGAAGCTTTGTTTGCCTTACCATGTCTTCCGATAAAGAACAACAGCGTATAAGGAGAATACTTGAAGAAGGAACTGAAGAAGTCAGACAAGAAAACCATACACTTCTGCTACAGATGTCAAGAGTTCATGTGCCTGAATCATATGGACAGTACGGTATATGCCGCACGTGCTGCAATGATTCTTCCTCTGATGACACTGATGACTGATAAGATTTCAGTAATGGTTTCGTGACATAAGTGTATTAAAAATACAATGTAATCTTTACATTAGTGAGTGATTTTTACATGAACTTTGGTACTAAAGACAGAAACTTTCCAAATTTTATTAATGATTATCAGTCTCCTTCTCTTTCAACATTTCTCATTGTAAAACAGAATATCATTAATTTTGTGTTGTTTTATGGATGTGTGTTATGTTTGGATTAGTAAAACACAAAACTGAACTTTTCTAAGAAATGAGCGAACGCAAAATGCTTGAAATAGCAACATGTAGAATCAAGCAACGAAAAAATATAGGCATATCTTCCAAAGGCTTTAATTTCTTTAGTGAATTAATTCATTGTTGTAAGGTAATTAAAACTGGCTTAAAAGGATGTGAATAGTATGCAAAATAAGTAAGAAATTTTCTGAAAAATGTATGTCCGAGATATTCCAGCAAAAGTTTGGGGTGATCTCAGCACCCCACCTAACCACTTATGTAATTTTAAACCATCTAATAACTTTAAAGGTTAAATCTGCTTCCAGAAACTGTAAATGACTCTCTACAACACTTCTTCTTCTTCCTTATTAGAAATACTCTACTATACAGTAGTTTTCCTTCAACCCAAAAATACTCTACTCCTCCACAAATTTCGGTCTTCAGCATCTTCCTCGGTTAAGCCTCTGGTAGCCCTGCTTCTCTTTACACCATCCATCCATTGTTCTCTTGGTTTACCCCGTATCCGTTTGCCTTCAGCTTGCCAATGTAACATTACATTTGGCATTCTACTATTCTGCATCCTTTTCACTTGTCCAGACCATTGTAATCTACTTTCTTCAACCACTTCCAGCACATTCTTTATTACCTGAACAATTTCTCTGATTCTCGTATTTCTAATTTTATCCATCGATTCTCTTGCCGCCCTCCTCCAATAACCCATCTCTGTTACTAATAATTTGTTTGTTTGCTGTCTGTTTAACGTCCACGTTTCTGCTCCATATAACAAAATACCTTGCACCAATGATCTGTAAATAATTTTGTTAGTTTTGTTTAACATATTTCTGATCCATAAAACGGAATGTAATGCTCCAATTGTTCTCCTAGCCTCACTTACTCTCTTCTCAATTGCAGATGTACTTGTTTCCCCAGCTTCTATTATTGAACCCAATTATTTAAATTTAGTGACTTTGAATTTCTGCATTTCCAATCTGTAGTTTCTCACCACCGTTATTCTCTAATGTAAGGTATTCCGTTTTGTTGTAATTGATATTTAGTCCCCACATTTGATATTCCTCAATTCATTTCCTCATCATATAAGAGGCATCGTCTCCAGGGCCGGATTTACCCAAAGTTACGCTATAGGCACCTCTCCATTGAGCGCCCCTCCTCACTTGAGCCCCCCCCCCCCCCCGATTTTAGCCTATTTTCAATTTTGAAAAAATAGGCTTGTGAGATCACCTTTTGTCCGTGTGTGCGCGCGCGCGTGTGTGTGTGTGTGTGTGTGTGTGTGAGGTGTGTGTGTGTGTCCCCCTAATAAAATCTAAACGGCTGGAGCGATTTCAATGAAACTCGGTAAGTTCATAGCACCATTCCGGGCGACCTCGACCGTCCCCTTCAAATTTTGTTACATCTCACCAATCCAACATGGCGGCTGTGCGAAATATGTCCCCAGCATTCAATATCTCCGAAACTATTTCCGATATCACCCTGGATTTTTTTACAGTGATAAAGGAAACTACTAGAAGTTCACCTATATAACTTTTGAAAAACTGATAATTACAAAACCAACATGGCGGCCACGCGAATTTGCGACTTTTATATAGACCTTTCTCGCGATTTAGCCAACCAAACGCAATAACACTTGGTACAGTATATGTTTATACACATTGTAATGCACCGACATCAAACATCGTTCAATTGTTTACATAACCACAAGATGGCGGATGTGCGAAATATTTCATCGGCAATCTTTATCTCTGAAACTATTAGAGTTATCACCCTGAAACTTTGTACGGAGATAAAGGGCACTACTGGAAGTTCATCTATAGGACTTTCAAAAACCGGGTAACTACAAACCGAACATGGCGGCCAAGCGAATTTGAAAATTTTAAATAGACCTTTCTCGCGAATTAATGTTCCAAACGCAATGAAATCTGGTACAGGAAATGTTCATACACATTGTAATGCACTGATATCTAATTTAGTTCAATTGTTTACATAACCTCAAGATGGCGGCTGTGCAAATTTTAAAATTAAGTTTTTATTTCTTGTGTCATAATCATGCGATCGAAGTGAAAGTTTGAATAATGAACCTACGCAATAATTTTCCTCTAATGGTACATGCCTCTATGGCCTATACATTTATCAATCCAACATGGTGACCATCCGAAATATTTAGACGGCTCTGAATATCTACGAATCTATTATAGCAATCAAACTGATTTTTTTATGTTCATAGGGGCTATGAACTTAAGTTTACCTATAGGACTTTAAATAACAAATCCAACATGGCGGCGACGCGAAGTATAAATATTCACATGGACGTTTCTCGCAATTATACCATCCGAGTGCCGTGAAACTTGGCACAGTAAATCCTTATACGAATGTTAATCCACTGGCATCTTATTTATTTCAATTGTTTCCATAACCACAAGATGGCAGCTGTGCGAAATTTTAAAATCTCATAGTTACTTCTTGTGTCCTGATCATGCGATTGAATTTTGAATTATACACGTACACAATAATCTTCATGTAACAGTACATAACTCTAGGACCTACATATATAAAATCCAACATGGTGACCATCCGAAATATTTAGTCGGTTCTCAATACCTACGAATCTATTACAGCAATCAAACTGAAATTTTGTATGTTGATAGTGGCAATTAACATAAGTAGGATATATGAAAATAGGCTGTATAGTTCTTCACGGAACTACTTGTTATGATAAGGCATAGCCACTCGCATAAGGTAAGGTTCGAAAAAAAGGAATAAACAGATATGGCTGACAGCATAATTTTATGCTTGAATTTTTTCGTAGGGAAAACATAGTCAATTCAATAAAAAACAGCTTGGAGTAAAACTACATGAAACAGTTTAACTTTTATGCAACCAAAACACTTTATGAATACCCTTTCCAAAAATAATATCTAGCCTTAATTCATACAACAACAAGTAGTTCCGTGAAGAACTAAACAGCCTATTTTCATATATCCTCCTCTGTCCTTACGTAGCATATATGCTACATGCGGTTTTTATTTTTTTCTGACTCAAGCGCTGGCTTCACTGCGGGTTGCCGGCTGTAGCATATAGTCTATAGGTCGCGCATCACGCACATTACTTTTTTTTGTTACTCGCTCTAGCGAATAGGTGACAGCACCTCTGTGAATATTGAAGTTGGCGGACTGGTAACCATGGAAACAAGACATACAGGTAATTAATATGTTTTTGTATATTAAAGTAATGTAAATGTTAAAAAAATTGCTTACAATTGATCAACAGTTAATGTGCTATTGAATGTAAGTTTCGGTAATATACTAAAATACTCACACGATCACGATTTGCATTACGTAGCATATACTCTACATCAGGCAATGACCTTGACATTTCATACTTGCAACATGATTTTATGTCTGAATTTTCCTCATTTTTAGAATGTCTTTCAGTGCTGTAGATAATGCTGAAGTCACATGTGGCTTAAATGTTGAGAAATATGCGGTCTTTAAATATTATATAGCCTACTTTCTCTTACCACATAGCCTAATTTCTCTTAGCATGTAATAAAAGAGGTAACATTAAATTTCACCTTTTATTTATTCATTCAGCCTTGAATGATGCAGACATTGTGGAACTGATTGACTCTATCGATCCTGATGTGTCTGATATTGAGCTGGAGATTGGAGATGATGATGATGGGAGGGAAGATGACCCGAGATTGAATACAGCATCTTCAACAATGAAGATGAAGTGAATGATGGACCTGATGATGGTGATGACGATGGAAATCGAAACTTGACGCGCCGCAGAATACCAGCGCCTATAACGTCTGTTCAATCCAGGAAGTTTCATGCTTTGCATCTACCAGAAATGATGAGCAGAACGCAAAAAGGTAGATCATGATGTAGACTACCGAGCTGAAAGGGATTCACGTTTGTACAGTGCAAAAAATGCAAAATATACCTGCGCTTTACGAAAGAAAAGAGACTGTTTCTCAGCATTCCATGAGTCATAACTGGATATTGTGGATTGTACCTTCAATTTTATGTTCTTTTGAATATAACTTTTTTAGTGCTTTGACTTTTTAGTCAAAAATTTTTAAACATAGTTTCTTAATTATTTTTATTTTGACTTTAGATAATGCCAAATAAATATAGAAAAATTTACAAAAAATTATGTTACTATTGTACATACTTTACAAGGCATTAAACCATTAGTAATCGTGTATCACAAAATAATTTAGCATTGCAAAGTAGTGGGAGGAGAGTAGTCATTAAGTCCTGATGTAGCATATATGCTACATGTCATAATAGTCCAGTGATTTCGATTTTTTTTTCATAAATATGTATTTTTTTACCTAATTGCAATAAGTTAAACACAGAAAAGTATATTTCAAAGTTCTGAACTGAGCTCAGGACTGAAGAGGACCTATTTATGTTAATTGCCTCTATCAACATACAAAATTTCAGTTTGATTGCTGTAATAGATTCGTAGATATCGAGAACCGACTAAATATTGCGGATGGTCGCCATGATGGATTTTTATATATGTAGGTCTTAGAGTTATGTACTGTTACATGAAGATTATTGTGTACGTGTAGTATTCAAACTTCAATCGCATGATTAGGACACAAGAAGTAAGAACGAGATTTTAAAATTTCGCACAGCTGCCTTCTTGTGGTTATGGAACAATAGAAAAAAATTATATGCCAATGGATGAACATTTGTATAAGGATTTACTGTACCAAGTGTCACTGCACTCGGATGGTTAAATTGCGAGAAACGACCATGTGCATATTTATACATCGCGTCGCCGCCATTTTGGATTTGTGATCACCAGGTCATTGAACGTCCTATAGGTGAACTTATGTTCATTGCCCCTATGAACATACAAAAATTCAGTTTGATTGCTGTAACAGATTCGTAGATATTGAGATCCATCTAAATAGTTTGGAGGGTCGCCATGTTGGATTGTTATATGTATAGGCCATAGAGTCATGTACCATTAAAGGAAAATTATTGCGTAGGTCCATTATTCAAACTTTCACTTCGATCGCATAATTACGACACAAGAAATAGAAACTTAATTTTAAAATTCGCACAGCCGCCATCTTGAGATTATGTAAACAAATGAACTAAATTAGATACCAGTGCATTACAATGTGTATAAACATTTGCTGAACCAAGTTTCATTGCGTTTGAATCATTAAATCGCGAGAAAGGTCTATTTAAAATTATCAAATTCGCTTGGCCGCCATATTCGTTTTGTAGTTATCCGGTATTTAAAAGTCTGATGGATGAACTTCCAGTAGTGCCCTTTATCTCCGTACAAAATTTCAGGGCGATACCGTTAATAGTTTCAGAGATACAGAATGCCAGTGAATATTTCGCACAGCCGCCATCTTGAGGTTATGTAAACAATTGAACTAAGGTAGATGTCAGTGCATTACAATGTGTATAAACATATACTGTACCAAGTTTTATTGCGGTTGGTTAAATCGCGAGAAACGTGTATTTAAAAGTCGCAAATTCGCGTGGCCGCCATGTTAGTTTTGTAGTTACCAGGTTTTCAAAGGTCACATAAGTGAACTTCTAGTAGTTCCCTTAATCACCATACTAAATTCCATGGTGATATCGGTAATAGTTTCGGAGATATTGAATGCTGGTGAAATATTTCGCACAGCCGCCATGTTGGATTGGTGAGACGTAACAAAATTTGAACGGCGCGGTCGGGGTCGTCCGGAATAGTGCTATGAACTTACCGAGTTTCATTGAAATCGGTCTAGCCGTTTAGAAGTTATTAGGGGGGACACACACTATATCACACACACAAACACACGCACACACAGACACACGGACAAAAGGTGATCTCATAAGCCTATTTTTCATAAATGAAAATAGGCTAAAAATGAAGAGTAGCTTCAAAAATCAGAACATAATTTACTGCTGTAAATGAATGAACTGCGGTAGCACGAAATATATTTAAAAAATAGTAGAAAACACACTAATTTTAAAACGCCTGAAGAGCAGTGGTACGAACGACATTTTAAATTGAACAAAGCGCCTCTAAAATACAAATAAGGCCAACTGCATATCTTCCTGCAATATCTTTTAGAGAAATTAAAGTGCAGATTAAAAACATGAATGAAGACATATCGGGGCCTGCCTCCTCAAACAAAACGAGTACTACTTCAACATTTTCCTTCTTGCCTTCTTTTCGGCATATTCATTAATTATGGCACCACAGTTCAAGTTTATCGTCATATCTTTTTCAATCGCTAGGAGTGCGATAGAGTTTAACCTTTCTTCTTTAGTGACTGACCGCAAATAGTTATTGACGCGATTCAGTATGATCTTTCTCCAGAACAATTGGTCACTGGAATGGTGAGAAGTATCCGTAAAGCAATGTTTACATTCGGGTACATATCGTGTAAATCTTTTTCATGAAGGAAAGGGCTGAGCGCAGAGGCTGAACTACCTTTAAAATCTGCAATTTTTTAATGTTCCTTGAAATGCAAGCACTCGTCAGCCAGTGCACTTTGTAACTCATCCACATACATTTCTGAGAGATCGTCAGCGATTTTTTTTTTTATCATTGGTCCATCTAGGTCTAACAGGTTTTCTAGAAAATAAAATCTCTTATGGAGGACTTTGTAAGCCTCACTTCGCCTCTTAAGCTCAGCACTTAGTACATCCAGAATTACATAAAATACATTGACACGAACATTTCCTGAGCCTTCTGACGGTACATATTCTCCTTGCTTTGTCTCATCATTCCTAGTCTTTCGTTCCGGTCTTCTCTTTAGGTCGTAGGAATATTGAGCAATACCGCTTAATTCTTTGGCTTCTTTCTCATAGACATCGAAATTATCTCTTAAACTTTGCACAAATTCCGCTAACGATGCGTAACATTCTACCACAGTGCTCAAATTAGTGCTAACTTTTTGGAGCTTCTGGCTGACAGTATTAAAACTTTTTAGAATGGTAGTCCCAAAAAAACTACTAGGAAAGCAGTTTATAATTGTAGGATATTGCTTAAGATGCCTTTGGCTTCACTTCGAGTGTTTGCCTTTTGATTTCTTTCTTCGTGAATACTCTCAAGAGCTGCCACGACGCCACACCAGCCTTCCCTCAGAGCTTGACAAGCGTCATATCGTGCCGACCACCGAGTCACTGATGGGCTTTTTAGTACGCGCGCGATAAAGTTCTTTAAAATTTTCCATCTGTAGGTCGAAGCAGTAAAAAAGTTGTACAGTTCTTGAGCTGTTAAAAATACCTTACAGATTCTGAACAAGATTCAGCGGCATGAGTTCCAACCAAATTTAGTGAATGGGGTGAGCATGGTGCATAGAGAGCTAAGGGATTCAAGGCCGCTATTTGAGCTTGCAACCCGGAATATTCGACGGACATATTACTTGCGTTATCGTAAGATTGGCCTCGAATATCCTCCACTTTCAAATCTATATCTTCCAACTTAGCCTTTACTGCATCAAAAAGCTGCTCTGACTTGTGCCCGATGCTCGCCATAAATCCTAGAAACCCTTATTTTGGTTCACCATTGGCCATAACATTTTGTTTGTCCGCTGAGGTAAATTTAAATTTGTGTTGCTTTCTCCCCCTAAGGTGTCATTTGAATTAAATGTAGGCCTAGAATTTTCATTCTCTTTTTCATCAATTTTGGCTTGTTGGAGCTGAAAAGGAAAATCCCGTATTAATTAGAGCACTTCAAACATAGTAAATTTAAAAAGAACAACTATTAATATACTCTGCAGGCACGGTACGGTTTCGAGGCCAGTCTGAGTTTTTACGTATGTTACTTTGTGCAACAGTGTATCAAGGAATCGCCTATTGGGAATGGCCTACTTTGCGTAAAGTAATTCGTGTACGGTAGCTTACCTCAAGTTGCTGAACTCCATCGCAGTCAATGCCGTGAACCGCAGAGCAAGAATTGTTATTGTTATCCGAATTTGTCGTTGGAGGTGTAGGATTCACACACGCACTAAACATCTCATTTATTTTCCGACATTTTGATAGTGTAACCTCGGCTTTCTTATCCTCTTCAGCTTTGCGGACACGGTTTTGGTAACCAGACAATGTTTTGCTGCCCATAGTTTAAAACATTTACTTGCAGATCACATCACAACACAACGCAAGCTCGAACTCGCACACAGGACAAGCAAGGGGGGTGGGGCGCGGGACACTTCGATGCTACTACAATGCAAGCAAACCCAGCTACCGCAACAACAGCGCACGTAGCACAGCTCCGCTCGCCCGCCTCCCCTCCTCGTCCCTCTCACAATTGTCGGGAAGAAAGGGCGTCGAGCAGCATAACGAAGAGCGAAGTGGAAGGGCATGCGACAAAGACACGATAATATTTCTAAATGTCTCTGCTCATTTCTCAATATTTATTTTAGCATATATACTGCTATAATCCTAACTTAGCACATTTAAAGTCGTAGCAAAGAGGGCGCCTGACGGCGGTGCCCTTCGGGGCGCCTCCAGTGCAGATCATTGCCGGTTGCCTAACCGAAGGGGCGCCTTCCGGCGCCCCTAGGCACGTGCCTATTTTGCCTTACGGTAAATCCGGCCCTGATCGTATCTTGCGTATATCAACACACCATTGAATATATCTGATAGCTTGAGTTTAAAATACCGCCATCTTGCGTGATCATTGGAGGTTGATCAGCAGTGTCATTGGCTATTTGGTAGGCTTTGAAAGCTGAGAAAAGAGTTGGAACTGACTGCGTGGCACAGCGTAACGTTCTAAGCTGCTGCTCCCAAGGTTGCAGGATCGAATCCTTCGGAGTCAGTTGGCATTTGAGGGTGCGCTGTTGCGAGGGAGCCGTGTCAGTAGATTTGCTGGCACGTTAAAAATCCCATTCGGGGCTATATTCCGGCACTCCGGAATCTCTGGAAGCCACAATAGTTATATAAAGTACATTATGCAACGAGCCTATAATGGCAATAATTAAGACAGGAGTATGCTTATAAAACGAGCGTATGCGAGTTTTATAATTTCCATACGAGTGTCTTAATTACTGATACGTGACTGTATCCTAACTTATCTTTGGCTTGTACTGAATTGATAACACTGCTCCATCTGTGAGGGTGAATGGGAACTACGATACGTTAGCGCTCGTCTGGAGATTATCCTTGGTAAACTCAGCCATTGTGTTGCTTTCTCCGCTACCAGATGGCGGGTAGACCACTTCCACTCCAGTATCTGTATGGTGGAGCGCTCCGTGTCAACCGTAGGAACTAACATTTGCGACTTCCGAAGTCCAACATGACCGTCTGAATCTTTGTTTAAAATTAGTAGTAATTGTAACGTCGCCTCCGTAGCGTAGCGGTCAGCATGGTTAGCTGCCGTCCCGGAGGTCCTGGGTTCGATTCCCGGCTCTGCCACGAAATTTGAAAAGTGGTATGAGGACTGGAACGGGGTCCACTCAGCCTCGGGTGTTCCAACTGAGTAGAGGGGGTTCGTTTCCCACCTCAGCCATTCTCGAAGTGGTTTTCCGTGGTTTCCCACTTCGTCTTCGGGCAAATGCCGGGATGGTACCTTCTTCAAGGCCATGGCCGCCTCCTTCCCTCTTCCTTGCCTATCCATCCTGACCATTCATTACCTTCCCTCATGAGGCCCCTGTTCGCTTTGCAGGTGAGGCCGCCTGGGCGAGGTGCCAATCACACCTCACCAGTTATATCCACTCCGATTAGATGTTCCCAGCTCTAGGACTCTGCCCGTAGAGGCGGTAGTGGTGAGTTCCCTCGCTGAGTCCGTGGGTTCCACCAACCTGGAGGGTAAACGACTAAGAGAGAGAGAGAGTAATTGTAACATTGTGTTACGATATAATTGAACTATCGATCGACCTGGTAACGGTTTGTTACCCTACGAGTGTGAGTGTTGGAGATGATTATTGTCTGAACCTCGACGAAGAAAGCCACACGATGTAGGGGCTCTAAAATTTGCTCCAAGAGGAGCCTAGCCACGGCTAGGCAAAGGTGATTGGCCTCGTGGCAGCTTGATTCTATTGAGGGGGGGGGGGGATTTATTTAAATAATTTGCTTCGGCCAACCAAGGTATGTAATTTGAAAGTGTACTAAGTGATTGAATTCGTTGTGGAAGTAACTGGTATCTGCGCAGTTTTGTATTATTTGTTGTGATAACCTTTGTGAAGTTTAGAGCTCGTTCTTCTATTTATATTTAGTGCTGGTATTACCAGTTGAATTGTGTCTCTTAAGTAAGTTGTGTTTGTTGGATAGAGTAACATATTTGGGATCGAACAAAGTTGCGTAGTGTCAGTTATGACTACAATAATTCAGTTACTTATATTTTATTTTTATTGCATGTAATTGGTGAAGTTTCTTTGTCATACCCAGGCGTGCTGCCCTGTAGGTCAACTGACATTCTTTTTTGAGACTGTCCTATCCGAGTTTTATAACCTCTAAATGTATTTATTAATTAATTATTAACCTTATTTACTTTCCTCCCGGATAGGCCATGTAGAATATTCCTTGGAATACTGTTTAATTACCATCTTAGTGATGGTCTTTTCATCTTATGTCCTGGTTACCATGTGAACCCTTGGCCATTGTTCCTTGTTATCATTATTAAAGGGGAGGTTTTTGTTTTTTTTCTTGCTGATTGAGACAAGAACATTGGATTTGGTTTGGAGCAGTCACACTAATTAAAGACTCCCATATTATCAAGCTTATTTAATTATTTTCTTCTTGATTTTGGGTCGAACCTTAGAATTAATTAACTTGGTTATGTGGTCTTCACCACCTTAAGGTAATTTATGATTTTACCAATTTTTCTATCAATTAACTTGATGGATTCTTCTTCTCTTCTCTGGTTCGGTAACAACGAAGTTTTAGTTTCACATATGGATTTTTAATTTAGATTCTTCACTTATCTAAGTCAATTATTTGTTCCTCATATTGCCTTTGTGGAAAAACCTTACTGTAATTTGTTACTATGTTAAAATATATTTTGGTTACCCTAAGAGTTGTTTCTTGGTGTTCTCTGTTCTCAGTAGACATGTATTTTAAGTCTCTTATTACCTTGGGTTATATTCTGTCCATCACGCTCCTTCCACATATTAATTATTCTTTGTTGTTGGTATGATAGTGTACCTTACTTCTGGATTACTTTCCTCTTGTTTTTTAAATGATCGTAACAGGTCATTATTGGTATCTGGAGCGTGGTTCATTTTCTTAATCGGAATTAATTGGAGACTTAAATACAGTATTGAAAGTGATAGGAACACTAAGAAATATTCTTAGGCCTGTCTAGTCTGAATTTACTAATTCTTGGTGTCATTGTTTGTTTCATGTCTTATCGAGGGTTGATGGAAAACAGACTTCTAACGTCAGTCTCCTCTTTAAACAAGGACGAAATCTTTCATGAAATAATTATTAGGGGGCAAACTCCCTGGAATCATCGTGAGAAGGATTTGATACTGTTGTCTTCGATGAAATCTGTACCGGTTTGCATTCCAAATTGGGATGAATTTGATTGGACTAAAGGTAAGGACCTTGTTGTACCAAATATTAATAAATTATTTATCCTGTTTGAGTTCTTGTCCACTGCTGATAATAGTTCGGTTAGTCAATTTAATCGTTTTATGCTTCATTTAGTGCATTGGTACCATCGTCTTGCAGATTTAATTGAAGTTTGGAAGGAAAAAGACAGTGAATTTGGTGATAAATTGATTTCTTTGCGTGCTAGGTTATGCAAGTGCTATACTTATTTGTTTGATGAAACTAAACGCAGTGATAGGACTAATCGTGTTGATAATCCTGACGTTGATGTACCTGATACTGGTGATTGTAGCGAATTGACTAATGTTAGTCGTGTCGAAGGGGAGTTGTTGAATAATTTAGGACCAATTTCTTCGTCAGTTGAATCAGTGAACATGCATTTTTGGAAGGTACGTCTGCATTGATTAACAGAAGACCTGAAGTTAATTCTGATAATCTGAGGGATAATTTTTCCAGATCGTTACCTGATATGCCCTTGAATTGTGTTATGAATGACTTGCCAAGTAGATATCCTACAGTTTCTAGGCCTGTACCTAGGAATGAAGGTATGTTCGAATATGCTAGGGTTGGAGAGGTTAATCAAATGGCTCCTTCCCAAATACCTGGCGCGTCGATGCATGATAATATGTCCAGGGTATTAGATCCGTGTGATGAGGTTAAGTTTTCTAGCCTTCCACATCCTCTTAGTGCATGTCTGAAGGATTTGCAAATATGCAGTGGTAACGACATTAATCAATTGGTAAATTTTTTGAAAGTTCTAATTTATTTAATTGATAACGTGGTGGTATTTAAATTATCGAATGCCAAAATTTTTCAAATCATTTTTCCTTATACGGTTGGATTGTTGAGGGAAAAGATTGTGGAGGCAATGAGTTCTCAGACTTCATTAGTAGATTTTCATGAGGATGTTTTAGAATCCTTCATTCCCCCTCGTGCCTTAAGTGTACTTCGACATAACTTGTTTTTTAGAGTACAAATGTTAAGAGAACCCCTTAATGATTATTTCCTAGACATTAAAACCTTTTACAGAGTTTTAAAGGTAAACTTGTCCGAAAAACAGTTAGTTTCTTCGATCATTGCTGGGATAAATCCCGAATGTCGCTCCTATTTCGTTTTAGAATCCAATGGAATTCCTTAATGGAATTAAACGAAATTATTAGGTAGGCGGGAACTATCAGAGATGCTGATTCATTGAGAGTATGCAACGTTCCTCCACCAATTAACTTGGGTAATGTAATGCAGTCTGCTTATTTACCTAACAACTGCGTTTCTTCGCCTATGATTTCCCCAACTGTGTGTCCAATTAACTTGAGTAATGTAATGCAGTCTGCTTATTTACCTAATAACTGTGTTTATTCGCCGATGATTTCCCCAACACGTGAGTCCAATTAACTTGGGTAATGTAATGAAGTCTGCTTATTTACCTAATAACTGTTGTTCTTCGCCTATGATTTCCCCAAATGTGAGTCACCCTAGTATGTTTGCTAGTCCATATGTTTCTGCACCTATGAATTTTAGTAATCTTATTCCAACTGTTGGTTTTCCTAATACCACTGTGCCTACAAACATGTATGTACCTGAGATATCTCCTCCGAGCTACCCAACTGGTAGTAATTTACAATGGCAAATGGCATCTTCACCCAACGAGGTAAGAATTAACAAAGGGAGAAGATGTGATCGTTGTGGTTCCTACAACCATATTGCTCGATGGTGTGATAGGAAATTTAATCGCGATAAATGATGCCATCTAAAGGATATCTCCTCGGATTGTCATATATCAAAGAATTATACTAACAAAAAAGAGTTTAAAATTTTTGATAATAGTGATTATGACAGAGATGCCTATAAAATAATGAAATTAGTAGTCGTATTATGCGTGCGTCTAGGAGTAACTGCCCGTTTATTGAGATCTATATTAACAACGAACCTGTTTCAGCATTGATTGATTCAGGCAGTACTTATTCTTTTTTAGATAGGAAATGGTTTGAAAGTATGAAATCGGTATGCAAATTTGGCGAGTTGGTAAATTAATCTAATAATGTTATCTCGGCGAATTCTACGGCTCTTAATGTGTTAGGTTATGTTATCGTCAAGATTAACATTGCTGATTTCTCATGGAAATTTAAGTTCTGGATAGTTAACAATTTGTCCTGTAGCGTGATACATGGGGCCAATTTTATTTCTCATACTGGCTTATTAATTGATTTGAGGACAAGGTTATGTTGGTTTCAATTCAAACCTAAATTAAATATTACAATTAACCAGATGCATGATAATAATGTTGTTAACTCAGCTCAACTGGATTCTAAACCTGTGACTGTTGATGATCTTGAGTTTAATAATTTAAATGAACATCAGTCCAAGCAAATTAAACTTTTATGTTCGGAATTCCCCGAGGTTTTGACTGACAAACTGGGTGTAACTAATCATTTGGAATATGAGATAGAACTTTCCGACACCATTCCTGTACGCGCTTCCCCATACAGATTGTCTCCACCTAAAATGAAGGTGTTAAAAGAAATTATAGACGATATGCTTAAGGAGGGAATTATCAGGAAATCAACTTCAGCATATGCGTCTCCTATTTTCCTCGTACCTAAACCTAATGGACAATACAGACCTGTTATTGTTTACCGTGCACTTAACAAAAAGGTTATTTTGCAAGCTATTCCTCTTCCGGACTTACAATCTTGCTTTGCCTGGTTCCAGGGAGCCAATTTCTTTATTATTCTCGATCTCAATAGTGCCTATTTCCAGGTACCCTTAACAGAAAGGTCTAAAGCCATTACGGCATTCACGACAGACTGGAATCTTTTTGAGTTCCAACGCCTCCAGTTCGGTTTGTCTACCGGAGCTGCAGTGCTCAGTAGATTGTTAGATAATGTGTTAGATGGTATTAAATTTAAATCTGTATACCACTATTTGGATGACGTTATATTCAGTAGAACTTTCGATGAACATTTACAACATGTAAGAGAGGTGTTATCTAGACTTAGAGGGGCGGGACTTACTGTTAAGCTTTCTAAGGTATCTTTTGCAAAGCCTCAGATCTCCTTCCTAGGGCACATAATTTCATCTTCTGGGATATCCATAGATCATTCAAGAACCCAGTCCATTAGGGAGTATAGACCACCAAAGACAGGCAAAGAAATCGCCCGCTTCATTGGCATGATTAATTACTTTCGTAAGTTTATACCCAATTTTACCCATCGTGCTGCACTTATCAACAAATTAAGGAAAAAGGGAGTCGAGTTTGCTAGGGGTCCTGACCAGGATGCAGCTTTCGAAGATCTGAAAATGGCTTTAAACAACGCCCCCATTCTTGCCATCCCTGATTGTTCTAAGAATTTCATCATTCAGACTGATGCTTCTAATAGCGCTGTCGGTGCAGTCCTTTTACAAGAACATGAGTTAGGACGTTTACCCGTTGCATACGCTTCGAGAACTTTGAACGATGCCAAGAAGAAATACTCAGTGTATGAGTTAGAGGGTCTAGCGGTGATGTTTGCCTTGGAAAAGTTCAAGCTGTATGTGGAACATGTTCAGTTTGATTTAGAGACCGATAATCAGGCCTTGAGTTGGGTCCTGGGTAAACCTAGGAAGACCGGTTGAATAGCCAGATGGGCTACTTGCATCCTTTCTTTCAAGTTCAATGTTAGACATATAAAAGGATCTGATAATGTTATCGCAGATTGCCTGAGTAGGATGTACGGTGAAAATGATGTTGATTTGGTGAATTCTGGTGAAAATGATAACATCTATAACAATCTTGCAAATGTTATCCTTTCTAACTGCCCTAAATTGATCCGAGATGTTTCGGAATACCAGAGAGAATACCCTGTCATCGGTGAGATTAATGGTAAACTGGAGAAAGGAGAAGTAGTAAAACCTTACTCTTTGAAGGCTAATGTTCTGTTGTAAAGCTCGGAATGATAAATTTCCGAAAATTGTCATTCCATCAGTCTTAATTCCTATGATCTTTAAATACTTCCACGAGTCTGCGATTGGCGGACATTTGGGTGTGTTCAAAACGAGAGGGAAAATTCGCCGAAATTTTATCTGGAAAGGGATTGATAAAGATGTGCGCAAAATGGTGAACAATTGTGATACTTGTAAGAGGGCTAAACCCCTTAATAACTCGAAAACTGGTCTGTTGTCATCTGATATTGCCTAGGTTCCTATGGAAAGAATTTTTGTCGATTATGTAGGACCTTTTCCAGTATCGAAGTCAGGAAACCGCTTTGTGTTGGTATGCACCGACGGATTTTCTCGTTTTAATTGGTTATTCCCTACCAAAGCTGCTACTACTCAAACGGTAATCTCTTGTCTTAAACAAATCTTCGCATACTTCGGCCCATGCCAAACTTTGGTATCTGATAATGCGAAGTGCTTTACTTCACATGTTTTCAAGAATTTTTTGTTTGACCTCTCCATTTCACACGTCACTAGCACGCCCTGTTACCCTTAAGGTTCGTACGCCGAAAGGGTAAATCGCAATTTACGGGCTGCCCTAATTGCTTTTCACCATAAGGACCACAGTCTTTGGGACACCAGTTTACCTTGGCTTTTTCCTTTAACACTGCTGTTCAAGAGTCACACAAAACGACTCCCTTCTCTCTAATATTCTCCTTCGGACATAATTCTCCAATCTCAAACTTATGGTCCTTAAACCAACTATTGCCCGACCAGTACACCTTTAATGATGTAAGATCGATCTGGAAGAAGGCAAGAAGTAACATGAAGGTGGCTCACGAAAGGTTAGAGAAAAGATACAACGCAGGTCGAAAGCCTTCATCGTTAAAAGCCGGTGATGAGGTTTACATAAAAAAATTCACGTTGAGAGAAGTTGGCCCTAAGGAATCAGGCAAGTTACGGGAATGGTTTCGTGGCCCTTATAAGGTAGTTATATATGTGACACCCATCACTCTATTGTTATACGACTCCGTAAAGAAGAAGTTTTTCAAAGTCCATTTATCCCATGTGAAGAAAGGTACGGATTTGCCCAAAAGTGAGAGTAATTAATTTTCTAAATTGTGTAGAACAAACTGTATGTGTGAGGCATGAGTGAGTTTGGTGTGAATGTGGTAAGTTAGTTTTGCATTTGCAATTGGGTGGGAAATTAATTGTTGTTCTTGTGTCAAATAAGGTTAGGTTTTGTGTTGTTAAAGTTATCGTTTAACTCAGTTTTGCTTTGATACCGAGTATATAAATGACTATTTCGTTGAAATTCTTCTTACGATCCTTATTATTTTCTGGTATTGAACTAGTGTTTTAAGGTGACATAAGGTAATGCACTGAATACAAGGTAAGTACCTTAGGAAAAGGCTCCCATATGTTCTCCAAACTGGTGTACGTAAGTCATCTTTATTGCTTGCTTGATCTGGGAGGTAAAGCTTATCGTAAGTATGGTTTGTTATGTTTTGGTAATGTTTGTAAAAGAAGGATGTTTGATGCTAAAAAGGCCCATGATGTTCTTTCTAGATGCGTTCTTTTAGTTCGTTTTATTTCTGTCTGAACTGGGTAAGCATAGTGTGAAAGCAATGTGTAAATTAATATTATGGTGAAAGGGAAATGCTAATAGGGCTCATTTTGGTTCTCATGAAGTACGTGCGGTGTACGTTTTTTGTTATTCTGTTCGATCCGAGTCAACATTTATGTATGTAAAAGTTGTGTGTTGATGTGTTCTGCAATGGAATTTTTATGAATAATGATTTATATTCTGGTAGATTTGTTGGGAATATTTTCTTTGTGGGTGGTAAATTGTAATTGGGATTTGTGAGGTTATGTGTGAGTGTATGAAAGATTTGTGTATTTGGGTTTGTCTACACGTGTATTCAGTTTCTATAACTTTTGGGTCTTTTAATTATTGTTTCTGGTAAAATTATTTTGTGTCATTTCCTCATGTTGGTTTCTGTTCCTCCTTTCCTTGCACAATTATTTCATTACTGTCGTTGTTTATTGGCATCATATGGATTTTTCATGGTTTTGGTTTAAACATTTTCCTTGGTTTATGGTATTTTTTTGGCATTATATTTTTGGTAAGGGTTCGGTGGTGTGTTATTTTAAATTTCTGTGGATGTCGTTAATCAAGTAAATGGGAGTAATTGTTTGGTCGAATTTTGGACTTAATTGTCGTCTGTTTGATTTTTCCTGGTTGTCATTTGATTTTGGCTTTTCTCATCGTCGATTGTAGTTTTGGGTTTACTGTTTTCTAGTAAGTTAATACAAGGTACAATAGGGTTCTAATACCTAAGTCTCTGTCAATTTGTCATTTAAGTTTGTTTTATTTAGATGTCCTTGCCATCTAAGAGTTTTGTTCTTGTGATCAACGAGGCTGATGTGTGGATTTCCTGATCCATCTATTTTGTGTTGCTTAACTTAGTTTTTGTTTTCTTCTGGTTTATGATACCAAGAGGATGTAAATATTCACAATATTTGTTTGTTTTGACCATGAATTGTGAAAGTTAATCTGAAATTTATGTAAAAGTGAAGAATCTTTGAGCTTATTTGAGTATTATCTAATTATTTCAATGGCAATTTGATTATTGTAATTTTTGTTGGTCTTTTCTAAAATAAAAACAAGATGTTCAGCAAAGAACATATAGCCTACTTTCTCCTAAATGTATGGGTATCTTTATGACTCTTTGTCCTCATCCCTAAAACAATCACCCCAACCACAATGTATTGTTTGTTTTCTTTTATATTGATAATAAGCCAGTAAGTGTCAAGATCAATATTATATACTTTATGATGATTGAATAACAAAACTACTAACTTATTGTAATGCATTCACGTCCGTTAATCTCTATATTAAGCCAGCCTGCAAAATTAAGAATCTTCCGCCCCAATCATCTTCCGCCCCAAACACAGTAGGTGGTGCTGCGACCTATCAGTGAATTAATCTTTATCTTGTACGCCTATGCACTGCCATCGTAATGTACTACGATGGCAGTGTTCTATGGGTGTTGAATGAGTAGGCAGTTTAAAGTAGCCAAGAGGGAGGCGATCCAGCTGGCAGTGTTTAAAGGTATTCGGAGCGCGATCGTGGCTAATAGTTGAACTACCAGTATTACAAAATTGCCATACTTCAGGAGGCCAGCTCAGGCATTTACACAGCGTTATGTTTGGAACAATATTACCCACATAACCCACAAGAGGACAGCACCGTACAGAGGCATTAAGAAGGCTGTGGTTAATGACAACGTGTATCTAGTTCTTCTATTCTCCCTTTTCTTATGTCTTCTGTTTATGTGCGATGCTGGGACTGTGATTTTATTAATATACGAGTGTATACTTTATCCTCTCCTTTGAGCTAATTGACATTTTATTCAGTATCTGTGGGAAAAGCTCGTGCACATCATTTGTAAAAGAATTCAAGAAAAAAAACCTAACTGTAGCAGTATTCGATCCCCAGTCAACTGCGTGTCAGACTAACATGCTAGCCCAGAGCTAACCGTATCCATGACGTCAGGTGTTCTTAACTGACATATTAGATACAAACTGTTGGCAAATAATGACTTTAAATAAACGATTTCTTCACTGCAGTACATCTTCATTAAAGATCATTTCATACAAAGTTTATATTATTGTATCAGTACGGTATATCACATACAACATACTAAAACTACTGAAATATAAGACAGGCACATGAGGACAGCTGCCATCTTGTCGTGTGACACAAACGGCTCAGCTCTTTTAAGCCACTCATACTGTATAATATTATAATATTAAATTATAATAAATAACGGATCACGACCTTCAGGATAGCTTAAACCCCCCTAGGCTCGATAATCGGAATTGGTGGGTCTTAAGCTATTTATTAAAATGGTTGCATAATTCACACGGCCGCCATCCTGAAATGGCATGGCCGATGACCTTGAATTTTGGGTGAAAGACGCGTCCTATATAAAGGTATGTTGTCACCAAATTTGGTAGAGATCGGAAGATTAGTTTAGCCGTAATTTGATTTTACGTTTTGAACATTTGAGTGGCCGCCATTCTGTTTTGGTAAAGATGGCGGCGATATAAAGTATGACACTGAGGTGTCCTTTACTAGTGCTACCTCTGTACCAAATTTCGTTCAATTCGGTTTCACCGTGTTCGAATTGATAGGGGGGGACAGACATTCAGAGTACACACACACAGACACACACACACACACACATACACAGACTCACACACACACATACACACACACACACACACACACAGACTCACACACACACATACACACACACAGACAGACACACTTTTTTCGCCCTGTGTTGATCTCATAAGTCTACTTTCATTTTTTGCAAAAATCGAAAGTAGGCTAATAAAGGGTAACCGTATTATTTGGGTGGGTAATGCAAAGCATACTGAACATGACTTGTCATTAGTCTTAAGAAGAAACTAGGACATATTCTGTCGCAGTCCATATTTGTTTACAGGGAAGATCTGAAGACAGTCCAACCTGGTCGATGTGCAGTACCATTGTGAAGATCCAAGGGCCCGGAAAATCATGATGGAAGCTGCAGTCTCTCTCTGATCGCACTCATCTTCGCTCTACAGGAAGACCATATATATTCTCGAATGTAATACCATTGTATTCAAGAATATCTGTATCCTTGTATTTGACAAAAAGTAAGACGTTGTTGTTCTAAGCATGTCTGGAAACTTGAAAAGTGACTGTTAACGATCAGTTGGTGTACTTGTGCATGTTAATTGTGGATGAACTTTATTAGGATAACCACCTACTAAATTACTACCTCAAGTGACCTTATAAAATTCTCTATCTCCTTTTCTGAACTTTCACGTGTCCAAAATTTGCGGAAGGTGGCCACGATTCGAAGGGAGGGAGTATTGATACGTGACTGTATCCTAACTTAACTTTGGCTTGTACTGAATTGATAACACTGCTCCATCTGTGAGGGTGAATGGGAACTACGATACGTTAGCGCTCGTCTGGTAAACTAAGGTATTGTGTTGCTTTCTCCGCTACCAGATGGCGGGTAGACCACTTCCACTCCAGTATCAGTATGGTGGAGAACTCCGTGTCAGCCGTAGGAACTAACATTTGCGTCTTCCGGAGTCCAACATGGCCGTCTGAATCTTTGTTTACAATTAGTAGTAATTGTAACATGGTGTTACGATATAATTGGACTATCGATCGACCTGGTAACGGTTTGTTACCCTACGAGTGTGAGTGTTGGAGATGATTATTGTCTGAACCACGACGAAGAAAGCCACACGATGTAGGGGCTCTAAAATTTGCTCCAAGAAGAGCCTAGCCACGGCTAGGCAAAGGTGATTGGCCTCGTGGCAGCTTCATTCTATTGAGGGGGGGGGGGGGGGGGGAATTTATTTAAATAATTTGTTTCGGCCAACCAAGGTATGTAATTTGAAAGTGTACTAAGTGATTGAATTCGTTGTGGAAGTAACTGGTATCTGCGCAGTTTTGTATTATTTGTTGTGATAACCTTTGTGAAGTTTAGAGCTCGTTCTTCTATTTATATTTAGTGCTGGTATTACCAGTTGAATTGTGCCTCTTAAGTAAGTTGTGTTTGTTGGATAGAGTAACATATTTGGGATCGAACAAAGTTGCGTAGTGTCAGTTATGACTACAATAATTCAGTTACTTATATTTTATTTTTATTGCATGTAATTGGTGAAGTTTCTTTGTCATACCCAGGCGTGCTGCCCTGTAGGTCAACTGACATTCTTTTTTGCGACTGTCCTATCCGAGTTTTATAACCTCTAAATTTATTTATTAATTAATTATTAACCTTATTTACTTTCCTCCCGGATAGGCCATGTAGAATATTCCTTGGAATACTGTTTAATTACCATCTTAGTGATGGTCTTTTCATCTTATGTCCTGGTTACCATGTGAACCCTTGGGCATTGTTCCTTGTTATCATGATTAAAGGGGAGTTTTTTTTTCTTGCTGATTGAGACAAGAACATTGGATTTGGTTTGGAGTAGTCACACTAATTAAAGGCTCCCATATTATCAAGTTTTTTTAATTATTTTCTTCTTGATTTTGGGTCATACCTTGGAATTAATTAAGATGATTATGTGGTCTTCACCACCTTAAGGTAATTTATGATTTTACCAATTTTTCTTTAATTGAATTATCAATTAACTTGATGGATTCTTCTTCTCTTCTCTGGTTCGGTAACAAGGAAGTTTTAGTTTCACATATGGATTTTTAATTTAGATTCTTCACTTATCTAAGTCAATTATTTGTTCCTCATATTGCCTTTGTGGAAAAACCTTACTGTAATTTGTTACTATGTTAAAATATATTTTGGTTACCCTAAGAGTTGTTTCTTGGTGTTCTCTGTTCTCAGTAGACATGTATTTTAAGTCTCTTACTACCTTGGGTTATATTCTGTCCATCACGCTCCTTCCACATATTAATTATTCTTTGTTGTTGGTATGATAGTGTACCTTACTTCTGGATTACTTTTCTCTTGTTTTTTAAATGATCGTAACAGGTCAATTACCATTATAGGCGAGTTGCATACGACTGTTTATATTCGACGATAATTATTATAACTAATTTATGTCCGATCATACATATCGAGATTTCGCCAGTTTTGTGTACTGAACAGAGCGCATGAGACGCAGAGAATGCCTTGTATTTGACCATGGCCTCCTCGATTACCCTACTATGACACTAGGCCAGGCAGTGAAATTTAAATTAGAAGGCCTTGGAACTCAGCGCATCTAATTATCTAATTGGTCAAAGAACTGTTTCTTGAGCTCTGATTGGTGGGAGAAACTGTTTCATAATGAAAAATAGTGTTATAATGAGCCTCATTATAGTACAGTTTTCTAACATATAATAGTCAGGGTCGAATATAAAAGGGACGTAAAACATGCTGGGCTCGAAATCTTTAATCTTTTAGACTGTAGCGTAACATGAAAGTTAAGTACGGTACCGGAACCTCAACGAGTTACTCTGAGGAGGAGGATCAGCTGATGATCCAAAATGGCGGACGTATTATATCTTCAAATAACACTTGTGGCATGTTATTAGTTCACGAGTACGAGCGCCCTTATTTCTCCTGGCCTCGTGTTGCTTTTAAAATACCATTTTCATCTTGACGTTTCACCATAAAGGTTAGAATTTCATTTGGGCGGCTTCGGTGGCGTAGTCGGTAGCATGCTGAGCTTCTATGCCCAAGATAGCGGGTTCAAACCCGGCCGAAGCCGTCGGATTTTTTAAGAGCGTTAAAAATCCCTCAGTATGCCCTCCTTCGGAGGGGAAGTAAAGCCGGCGGTCCCATGTCATAGATTTATGGCATGTTAAAGAACCTTCCACTAATTGCACCCGTGTGAAGCTAAATTGGATAGGTTAAGAATGTAAACTACGCTCTTAGGTTTCTGCGTTCGTTGCCAAGAGCCGACTGCAGTGGCGTCTAGTAGATAAGTTCTGAACTTGGCCTAGTAGTCGTTGACGGTGACGCTTGGCGGCAAAAGTAGGAACTATTTGAAAAATTCTAAGTTGAAGTACTTAAATAAAAAAAAAACAACAGATAACACACACTAATACAGTCATCACAATTAACACCGGTTATCAGACAGATTCTACACACACCCAAAATACACGGGACTACATGACCGGGTTTGTCGCAGCCCCTAAACTTAAGGACCAACCAACCAGAATTTCATTTCATTAGGTGGATTTTGTTTGTCCTAATTGAACCTGTTCAATGGTCTGGTGTATTCAGAATATTTGAAGCCTGTGACCTTATTGAACATGTGAACACCTTAAATAGTTTGTAATTTATTTGTATTATTTCCACGTCGCTTAAAGATCCAGTTTGAACTTATTTTAATTAGTTGGTATTTTTCTCCTTCTGCATATCAATGGTGGGAGTTTCTTTCTTACTTGATTTCCCCATTTTTTTTTTAGGGTTTGGGTTTCTCTTCTTAAGACAGATTATTTCAAGACAGAGGATCTTTTGTTTTGTCCAACAAAACAACATTTTTGGTGACGAAAAGGTCATATCCGTACGCATGATGCAGTTGTTACTCGTATTTCAATCTCTTAAGATTGGAGAAAAATGTTAATGAATTAAAAAAATGTTATTACAAATGAGTGTAGAATGGATGATTTGGATTGTTTTGGGGGGTTAATTAAAATTTCTTCGTAAAACTAAGTTTTGGTTTAAGTGAATTTTAATTATATTTTTAGTTTATTGGATGGTCACGAGCGCTTCTATCATCTCTGGTTTCGTCCTTACTTACCTGGTCTTGGTATCCTCGAAATACTTACTCTGTGGAGGGGTTCAGTTCTGGTTCCGTCTCCTTACTTGTAGGTTAGGTTTGTTGACAGTTTAACGTCAAGACTTGCGTCTTCTGCTCCCCAGCTGGTGTGAAATTCAGCATTCGCAATTTGGTATTTTAGTGAGGATGATTGCCATCAACTCAATATTGTAGTTGTATTTCTTTTAGGTTGGTAGCATTAGCATGATTGTTTCGGCCTGTGTGTGAAAGTCTCGGTTATCATTATATAGCCTACCAGTGGAACAGATAATCGTCGAACCAGTGCTGCTCAGAAATGGAAACACCAGGCGATGAATCTACTGTATTTGCGTCCAGCTACCGAGATATCAGCGGGGCTTCGGGGCTCTTCGTCTTCTATCGGCAAAACTCGCGTTAGCTCCGAACGCTCAGCGCTCAGCGTGCAAATAAACAGCAGGCTGTGGAATTGTGCATTGAGCTAGAATCTCTTATTGTAGGTTTAGCACACTATATTATATGTGCATTAAAACTACTTTCATAACATTCTGTTAAGACATGAATAACAATAATTTTCCATTACATCCATTAACACGGTAGTTCGTTAACTAAACAGTTTAATCTCATAAGAATTACAAATTAAACACTCGTGTTCGTAAGACAAGTCATGAATGAATAAAATATGTACCAAAATGAGTCCTTGTTGTGCTTTATTGACGTCAGAAAAGTTGGATGGCGCAGCCACGCGGCAGAATGTTGAAGCTGTAACATTGTGATTGGTGAGATTTATTTAGATGGTGAAGCATTGACGTCGTGATGGAAACAGAAAGAAATTTGTCAAATTCGAGGAGGTACTGCTCTGTATAAGGTTGCAAAACGTATAAAACGGCTACGAAATATCTTCACTACTTTCCTGTACAAAAAGTTCAGAGAGAAAGATGGGTTTCGTCGCTGTCAATTGGAAAACGTGTTACATGTTACATGACAGTGTGCAGCCTGCATTTTTGTGAAGACGACTTCTTTCCACCGGTATTGTTGATTATTGATAGTTATTGTCTCTAATTTGTATTCACATGGATTTAGCTACATCTAAAATACTGATAAACTTATAGCCTATTACTTCTGTGCCGTACAAAGAATGTAATCCGCTCTTCGTAAACTTATTTAAGGGGTTCTTCCGATTGACAATAGCCGAATGGTTAGAAAACTTAAGAAAAATGCTGTTCCTAGCCTTAATTTGCCAGAGAATTTATATTCTTGCCTTTGAACAGCAAGTATGTAGGTCATTGAAGTATGATTTGGCTTAAATTGTGTTTTTCGCTATGATCTCCCTACTGTTGAATTTAGTTAATTAAAATGTAAAATCTTAGTTTTAAGTACCGGTTTGGTGACCCATCATCCCAGGCAGGCCGGTAACACCTATACTACTCAGGCAGATAGGTCACTTAGTCGTAATTTTAAAGTTATAGTGATGTTAAGTATAGGCTACATATGCGGTAATGTAGTGGAAGACCGGATCGGCCTAGGCTATTCTAACTTTAATTAGTTCTCATTTCAGGGTTTTACAGTTTTGAGTGCGAATAGTTGGTTTGAAAGTTGTACAACAGTAAGGAGAGTATGTTTTGTATAGGTTTTAATTGGTATTATGGTTTATGTCGAGCTGAGGAGTGAATTTGGTTTGGCTTTTAGTGTAGTTTTTGATCTGTTCCGTTTGCTTATGACAAGTTCAAATGAAGACTCCAGCTTTGTTAAATATCTGTATTTTAAATATTTAATTAAATATATTGATAAAGAGGATGCCTCCATTTTAACTTGCCTGTGGCAAGAGATTAATAAATTAACATTCTTGCCTTTGAACAGCAAGTATGTAGGTCAATATTTGCAATATTGAAGTATGATTTGAGCATCCCAAGTAACGCTTCTTTGAACCCAAAACATTCATGCAAATTCAGGGTTGCTTGATTCAATTTATTATTAGGGAGTCATCCTTTGTGTTATGTGAGATATATATATATATATTGTGAAATTAATAAAAAACATCGATACCGCTAGGCTCCCAAGTACAGGCTTCATATATGTAACAGCAGACAGTAAATTAACTATCTACATGTGGGTAATATTTTTAACTGGTAGTAATTAGGCACTGCATTTAAATTGATTATAAAAATATTTCTATCAATGACAGGAAATATGTAGTATTTTGTCATCATAAATTAGAAGCCATAACAAACGCACACCCAATTACTTCACGTCACCATATCGCCGCCATATTGCAAACAGCTGACCGTAAGCTCCTCCCCCGTTTCGGACGTCAACGGGTTCTATATCATCGCACTCCTACCCGTCAGGCTTAACGAAATTCAATTTGCGGAGCGTCTTTTGTGGCTTCATCGTGGCAAACAGAGACTTTATTGTAGATTTAGCACACTATATTATATGCAGGGCCCGGATGTTGATGACATGTCACCTTTTTACTGAGCTGTCTAAAACAATGCTGAAGTACATAGAAACTCCGCACGGGCCACGCCTTCTTCAAATATGTCATTTTTATTTTGCATATTTTTGCATTTTTTCTTATCTTTCCATTTTAAGAGCATTTTTTAAAGTTTGGTCTTATTATAGAGAAATCGGCCTTTTGAGGTCATTTCTTTCCAATGTAGTCATGTCACAGCTTTATATGAGGGAGTTACGTCTCTCAGAGTTAAGAAGTTAGAAGCTGATACAAGATAATTTGAAATATTGTAATATTGATTCCTTTTCCTTAATCAACCAGGTGGAAACTAGTCTTAGCAACAATCGTGGCGAAATTGCTGCGGGTATTGCAACAAAACTGAAAAAATTGCCGCACAAAAACACCGGGTATAAAACATTATGCAAAATCTCAGACATTTATTCTGGTGAAAACTACTGCATGGATGGAACTGAGGAGGATTTAGCAGCCATCGACCTTCCTCACTTCAAGTACGCTCCGATCACATCAGTTGATGCTGAACGCAGCTTTTCGAGATATAAAAGCTTGTTGGCTGATAATCGCAGATCATTTACATTTGAAAACATCAGAATGACATTCGTAGTGCAGTGCAACTCAGACTAAAGTGAACATAAACCTTTTGTTAAGGGCTATAAATCTATTTTGATTGACTTTTCAGTTTGAACAAGATATCATTTTTGAAATATTGGTGAGTTTATTATTATAAGATCATTTTCTCCATTTTATATTGCATTCTCAAAATTTTAGGACATTTATTACAGTCAATGTTGAAAATTTTAAGTAGGCCTACATTTTTTAAACTTTTTAGGACATCAACATCCGGGCCCTAATTATATGTGTACGTTAAGACTATTCATAATATTCTGTAAAGACATGAATAATAATAATTTTCCATTACATCAATCAACACGGTAGTTCGTTAAGTAAACAATTTAATCACAGAAGAATTACGAAGCTGTATTGTAGCACGAATAACTTGAAATACTTCAGAAAACAGAACTTCAGATTTATTGCATTCCACTAGCATGGTGAAGCATGGCTCAGTACCACGTGTTTAACTGACAATGGAGGGGAAACCCGAGCTAACGCGAGGTTTGCCGATAGCAGGCGAAGGGCCCCGAAGCCCAGCTGACATCTCGGTATCTAGACGCAAGTGATGAATCTTCGAAGATGTTTTTATTTTATGTGATTGAGACTGTGTAAGATTAAAGTAGTAAATCAATTGTAATTGTTATAGAATTTTAAGTAACGTATTGTTGTGTAGCGCACTCAAGTGAGGCTGAAGGATTAGGTTGGTGAATGCCACGTCTGGAGTCGCGTTCCACAAGGCAGAGTCCTGTTTAGGAGAAGGTTTACAAGTGAGAGCAAAGGCCTGAAGCCTGTGCTCTCTCTTGAGGAACGGGAGTAACAATATACACCAGAAGATTTGCTTTACAGACATATTTATAGGTAGAAAGAAATAGGACAAAGAAAAATGATAGTAAGTAAATTTGGACATAAATAAGTATTTAGAACACAATGAATTTGATGACATAATTTTCCAAAAAAATATATTATGTATTTACGTTTATTGGCTTTTAAAACGGGACTTCTCTTTAACATAAAGTTCACAAAATATATATAGAGCCTTCATATTTTTTTCTTAGTATTTTTTTCTTTTTGTTTTGACTTATGTTACAAGAACAGTGTTCACAGGTACAAACTGAGAATCAGTTGGCTTTAACACAGGAAGAACGGGGTTGGATGACGCCACCCGCATAGGCTGGTGGCAACACATAGAACTTCCTTTATACTTCATAACGGTAAGAATAAAATTAATTAAGACAATAATAATCATATTATACTTAGAGGAACTGTGACAATCTTATGTCACTAAGAGCAGTAACTCGTAATTCACACAGACATACACGGGAAGGAGTTACAAGTAGGAACGGGAACTGTTTATACAAGGGAAGGAGTTACAAGTAGGAACGGGAACGGTTCACACAAGGGAAGGAGTTACAAGTAGGAACGGGAACTGCTCATACAAGGGAAGGAGTTACAAGTAGGAACGGGAACTGTTCATACAAGGGAAGGAGTTACAAGTAGGAACGGGAACTGCTCATACAAGGGAAGGAGTTACAAGTAGGAACGGGAACTGTTGATACAAGGGAAGGAGTTACAGGTAGGAACGGGAGCAATTCATTCTCACGAGGGAAGGAGTTACAAGTAGGAACGGGAACTGCTCATACAAGGGAAGGAGTTACAAGTAGGAACGGGAGCAATTCATTCTCACGAGGAAAGGAGTTACAAGTAGGAACGGGAACTGTTGATACAAGGGAAGGAGTTACAGGTAGGAACGGGAACTGTTTATACAAGGGAGGGAGTTACAAGAAAGAACGGGAACTGTTTATACAAGGGAAGGAGTTACGAGTAGGAACGGGAACTGTTGATACAAGGGAAGGTGTTACAGGTAGGAACGGGAACTGTTTATACAAGGGAAGGAGTTACAAGTAGGAACGGGAACTGTTTATACAAGGGAAGGAGTTACAAGTAGGAACGGGAACTGTTTATACAAGGGAAGGAGTTACGAGTAGGAACTGGAAATGTTCATACAAGGGAAGGAGTTACAGGAACAATTCATACTAGGGAACACACAGGATCTACAACTGGATGGACTGATTTGCTGTGTTCGCAATATAGGCCTGCGTAGAGCGAACTTACTGGCTGAGGCGGGGACCAGGGAGAGGCTATACATCCAACATTACCATAGTAAAATATACAATGTGAGTGATGAGTGATTCATTCCAAACAATGAAAGCGTTCCTGAGGTGGACAGAGAGGGGCTCTGCCACCTACACTACACACAGAATTTATAAGAAGGTGGGAATTTTTCTTATATATTTTTTTGAACTTTTTTGAAAGTATTTTCTTAAATTACACTTTACATCAAAAAAATTCCATAAAATGTTTGTGCAAAAATGGTGCAAGACAACAATAATAATAATAAGAATAAGAATAATAACAAAATAATGGCAGGAATATTGTAGTTATCACAATGTGCTGTATAGGCGTGCCAAGAGTTGGTGTGCAATAGCGGTACCGAGTCTTTATCCTCTCTGTTTACAAAGCCAGGTAAATAACAAGAATTTTATTGCCGGCTTTCTTTCTCCTTAAATAGAAGTTTAAAATTCCATTCCGTAGGCCGTTGCCGCGGCCATGCTGGTCAGTCTTGAGTGTGTACAGTGATACAATTAAAAAATAAACTGGAAGGAAGCTGTAAACTCACCTCCTCTCCTCAACTCCCTTCCTTTAGACTCTATAACATAGCATCCTACCGAGGCTCAGGGTAGAACGCTGGCTACACACAGCCGTACCGAAATACACTAAACACTAACACTATTTCAGTACGGAGAGCTCAAGACCGGCGGGCACGGCGGGTGACACGAGTGAAGTGAGGTACGACAGTAGACGAAATAAAATAGGTAGAATGTGACAACTAGCGCCCTCTGGCCCACCGCAGTAACGCGTCAGCGAGCACGTCCAGATGAGCCTTCGTCTGCAACAAACAGCAAAACACCAAGTATTAGTTATCTACCCCTCTTAACACAGATAAAATTATACAAGTGAGTCGTCCAGTTGCATAACTAGTTCAATCCACTTGTGAATAAGAATCATTTTCATGAGAAACGTTTCTCGGGACTTTGCGTCGCGTATCTTTTGTGTTTGTTGTTTTCTACTTTGTGTTTTTGGTTTTGTGTTTGCTTTTGCTTTTGAATTTTATTTTTGCTTTTCTTTCTTGGTTTTTGTTTTGTGTTTGTTTTCTGATTTTGCATTTTTGTTTTGAATTTTGCTTTTTGCTTCTTGATTTTTGTTTTCTACTTTTGCTTTTGTTATTGAATTTTGCTTTTTTGCTTCATATTTTTCGTTTTTGTTTTGTGTTTGTTTTCTGGAAAATAAAAATAATACATAACAAAATAAAATGAAACAAAACATAAAAACAACAAAAATTATAAAAACAATTTAAGAGAAAATACAACGAAATAAAATAAAACAAAACAAAATAAATAAAACAAAACAGAACAAAATAAACTAATTAAATAAATAATGTTACGACATGATGCTTATTTACAAGTGGATTAAACGAGTTTTGCAACTGGACGACTCAAATTTGGAATATACTAGCGGACCCGAGCGAGAAATCTCGCATGTTCATAAACCGCACTTTCCCCAATAGGTTTATAATTAGACTTAAGGGAACCAGGACGTGTGATAGGCACTAAATTGTCAACTTTTTTTAGCGAAAAAGATCTCCCTTCTTTCCTGAAGAATTTGGTGTATCCATTATTGTGCTGAAGTGATATTTGATGCAATAAAATTAGGTTAAAACATAATGTTTTATGGCCATACTAGCTAATAGCCAAACATTCTTTTTGTGTTTTCCATAAGTCATACTTTTTGAAGTTTCATGTACCATTTTCTCAGAAACTATCTGATCAATGTGTTTGAAACTTGGAAGTCTCTAAGACCTTATATGGATCTACTTGTGGAAGTAAATTTATTCAGGAATCTTCAATAGTTCATGGAGCCCAGTTTGAAAAGCACTGACAATTTTACAGAAAAAAAAAACTCTTCTCCTGTAAACAATAGGACAATACTTTTACTTCAGTAGCTCAAACATGGTTTAAATATGATGCATACAAAGTTTGTCGGGTCTGGTTTGAGTATTTGCTCAGAAAAAGGGACATGAGAAGGGAATTTTTAACAATATATTTCTTTGAGATTGTTTTGGTAATGCTCTCTCTGACAAAAAGTATTCAACATCGAAGCTTCAAATTCTACCCAAATAATTATGAATTTTCTCTGAATATACCAAAATAAAAGAGAAAGGTTTTTATATTTTTATTTCAACCAAATGATTATAGAACACTATTTACAATTCAGTTAGAATTCCAAGTTCTACGTTCCCTAACTTAAGAAGGCAATCGGTGAAAATTGGATCATCATAACACTCACCGGTTATTCGATATTTATGAAATTATACGATTTGAGTTCTCATTCCTTTGATTTACTGTTTCTGAAATCCATGCAAAATGATAAAGGAAAGACCTCAGAATGTTAAAATGACACGAAACAGGCGTCACAGTGGCGTAAATGTGAAGTGAACAGGAATTATGGAGCGTATTCTCCTACAGCAACAGTATCTGTAAATCGCAAACTTCATACATATTTAAGTCATACTTTTGAGAAAGTATAGATATTTATGAAATTCGAGTGCAATAGTCACTGGTAATGTATATTCTCTTTCATTTGAATGCTCATTTGTCACGATCGGTCGCTTGTGAGCGCCGCAGGAGGGATCTATACTACTAAAATAATATATATGATATTTAAATTCTGAGGTGGAAGCCTAAATATTATTTAAAGGTGGAACACCCGATTCGGTGAGTAGGTTGGGTATCGGGCTGGTCCGGAAGGCACCGGTAGCCAGCCTAACGCCACTATGGTGGATACTGTCCAGCATTTTCAAGGTTGCCAGCCTTGTTGAACTGTATGCCACAGAACCATAGTCTAGCCGGGACAGGACGAGGGCTTGGTAGAACCGTAGCAGCACCGCACGGTCAGCCCCCCACGTAGAGCCACTAAGAAACTTTAGCATGTTCAGTTTCCTGAGACACGCCGTTTCTAGTTTTCGTGTATGGTGCTGCCACGTTAATTTGATATCAAAATGGAGCCGCAGGAAGCGATAAATTTAATGTCAACCACTGGCAACGCAGCATCCCTGAGATGTAGTTCAGGGTGTAAATGTAGCCTCCGGAGCTGACAAAAATCGACGACGTAGGTTTTCGCTGCTGAAAAACGAAAACCCCGGTCGTGAGCCCACTTGCCGACCCGGTTAATAGCAAACTGCAATTGCCGTTACACGACTGCCACACTTCCAGAGCTGTAATGCAGAGCTAAATTGTCTACATACAACGATGGAACTACCGCGGACCCGGCGGCGGCAACAATGCCATTTATAGCAATCGCGAACAAGGTGACACTCAGCACAGAACTCTGAGGAACTCCATTTTCTTGGGTATAATATTGCGATAATGTCCTACCGACCCTTAAGAGTCGGACGGACATGAAATTCGCAATGCAATTTGGTAGATTTCCACGGTGTTCCCACTCATGAAGGGTGGAAAGGATCCCGTAGCGCCATGTGGTGTCGTAGCTTTATCAAGATCACAGAAAACCATGACTAGGTGCTGCTTCCGGAGAAATGCCTCCTGTATGGCGCTCTCAAGTCACACCAGAAGGTCGGTGGTAGACCGTTGAGAGCAAAATCAACACTGGTATTTAGGCAGGAGGGCTCTCTCTTTCAAGAACCACAGCAGCCGACGGTTAACCATCTTCTTCAGCAGCTTATATAGGCCATTTCTCAGACAAATAGGCCTATAGCTGCTGACAAGCCTTGGGAATCGGTATCACGATCCCCTCTCGCCATTGAGATGGGAACTCCCTTTCAATCCATTTACGATTGGATCAACAGTTGTTATATAGCGGAGTTGCACAGATGTCTCAAGATTTCATTATGTATGTTATCCGTTCCAGGAGATGCAGGATGATAACTCCCAGAGTAAAAGGTCAACATCAGAGCATTTACACTTATGTTCACCGATATGTGGGTGATTTATTAAGTTACCGCAGTTATTGTAAACTTACTCAACTGGTCACGGTTTCTTTGTTATGTATGTGTCTTGTTTGTTAAGATATCGATAGCAGTGCCAACTGCTGATTTTTATAATGTGTAGGACGTAATATGCTAGGCCTAATTACAGTATTATAGCTGGGCTAAATTGAGACTCTGTCTAATATTAATTATTCAGTCGCACAGCACTATTACGGACACACTCTTAAGATGTGCACACGCTGAAAACAGACTCTCTATTTATCCGCGCAAAATCGTCACCAATGGTTTAAATTCAACCAATAGCGAGACTTGAGGATCTCAGTAGACGTCCTCAGAGCGCCATTAAACAGACCAAACCTGCCCCTTCCCCCTTAAGGGCTCCCATACATTTCCAAAACTATAAACACGTGCTTTGAGGATGCAAGGCTTCCATCCTCAGTGGCTTTCTACTCCGGGCGGTGAAGCTTACACTTCACCCATCTAGGGGTGAAATACAAAACTAACAAGTACTGACAGGGACAGTGAGACAGAGCTTATCGACAGGGTGCGCAAGGTAGCCCCAAAGACTAGTTTACAAAACAATCATTTTTTTAAAAAACAGTTACAGATGGGAGCTGACTGTAGGATGATCCTGCCACTGATCGTTAGTAGGTATTGTTAGTCACAGGTCAGGTTGGAATGGAATAGGAACTTAGCTTATTGTTTGAGCGATGTGCATCTCTCGCTATGTTTGTCTCTCAATGTGCTCGCCAAGTCTAGAGTAAATCTTCCTGAATATGGCTAATGATAGGCTACTGTATTCCAGACATTTACAGCTATAAAAGACCAATATATCATTCTCGCGATGCATAAGCTAGACAGTCCTCTTAAAGCACACCTTGACTATTGAGAATACCTTGGATTCTGTAATACTGTCGTTAATGCCGGTCCTAATTTAATGATGATCTTGTACAAAGTACATCCCAATCCATAAATATGTTTCCCTCTTTGCTCCCTTGTGTAGCTTGGCAACACCGTTATGTTGTTTACTTGTGTCTCGTTTCCTACGGGGGCTGTTTCCTAATAGTGTGATTGTTTATTTAAGTGCATCTCAATTGCTTCCCAAATTAATACTCTTTGAAAATTTACCTTTTGATGTGTAACATCTTTCCGCTCGGTTGCTGGATAGTTTTGTGGGAGTGATTTTGAAAATTGGGGACGGAAGTGAATCGGGCGGAAGTGGATCGAACGGAAGTGGATCGGACGGAAGTGAAGACGCACTGTCAGAAAAATGGGACGGAATTGAATCGGGCGGAAGTGAAGACGCACTGCCAGAATAATGGGACGGAAGTGGATCGGGCGGAAGTGGATCGAACGGAAGTGGATCGGACGGAAGTGAAGATGCACTGCCAGCTGGATGTACAATTGGAAATGTGTGTATTGGAAACAAGGCAGTGTGTGCTCTGTAGCGCGAGAATGTTATGGCAATACAGTAGGCAGTGCATTTAGCAGGCACTGGTTTGACGAGCACAGTGGCAAATGTTTCACCGACTTTCATTTGTCATTGAGCAGTTTATGAAGCTTCACGTTCAAGGTTGAATATCACATGGGGTAGGGCAAAGACGACAAATGACATTTAAGTAAGCGGCATTATTGTCAAACTGTGGGTGAGTGGTCAAATATTAAATGCATAACAGAATGTTGTTATATGAGTGGAATAAAAGCTGTATTTTCATCATATGTGAGACTAGGTCATTTCATGATTGTAGGAAGCCATGTTTTGATAGTTTACGACGAACTGTATGAGAGCCTTGAGAATAATGAACCTTATAGTTACTGAGGAATGTGCTCACAGTATTTGAGAGTACTGTCGACGTTGTGTGTCACTTTGTTATTATGAATTATTAATTTAAAAGGAAGGAAGCTTGTAGTTTTGCGTGTCCGTTAATCTCACGCTCATGATCCACGGTACCTCCCTTTTACGTGGAATGCGAACCACAGGACATGGCATTTCAATTCGAAAATCTCACATGTATTGACCGGGAATCAAACCCGGTCTACCTTGGTGAGAAACTAACAGCTTGACCGCTGCACCACAAATGTGACAGTAGCATATCTCCAATTAAATCTGTACATTCATCATTGTACCAGTATGAAAATTGAGTTTAAGTTAACATTTTAAGAATGTCCAACCTGTGTAGTATACCAGTAGGATAACATGTCAGATGTTACACATCATATGAGACTACTGTAAGGCTCGTACCTTTTAAAAAAATTAATAAGTCATACCATAGGGAGTAATTAAGCTGCTCAAACCACATTTTACGAATGTGGCATCTTACGCTAGGCGCTTGTGTTGTCAAAACCCATGAATGGTGATTTATAAATACAATAACGTACCAATTTCATATTTGTTGCTTATCTTGATAAAATTACGCTTTAGAAAGCATATTATTGAACCTTTGTTCATATAGTCCAAAGAATGCCAAGTCTTGATGAGATCCAAGCAGGTTGACCACTGCGCCATCGCTACAAGTGGTATCTCTTTTCTGCTCACCTGCTCCAAGCAAACTCCGAGATGGTTCCTAACAGGGGGACGACAGTTCATAGGGAGCGCGTGGGTCGGGGTAAGGCCCTGTACTGGATGTTCTGCCAACCAATGAAGAATTAATTTTAGCACTAAGGTTCCGTAGTTGGCACTCATGAACGCTGACATCAAACCGACTGGCGGAAGTGGGAATAGTCTGTTTTGATTGATTTTCCTCGTGGTGTTGTTGGTTGTTTTGATTTGTTCGGTATTTTGATTATTTATTTGAATTGAATTGAGAGTCAATCATGCCCCTGCAAGGGAGGAAAAATTGCCAAGCACCGGGATGTAAGAATTATAATGATAGTAAGAACAATACGGCAATTTTCATCTTCCTGATGTTGACCATGTGTAAAACTAGTGGGCAATATGGCCTACTCTCGAATAAAAATATATGGAGAATAAATGTGTGCATTTCATCTCTTGTTTGTTTTCTTACCCATTCTCCTTTGCATCGCAATAAAATTTGTGGTTTAGGGCTACGGGGAGGGGTGGTTGGCAGCCGGCATGCTAGGCAAAAAGTGAGGTTATGGCAATATAGTGTGCATTTGGACAGTTTTCTTTATATTCATCGAATATCCCAACAATTCTGTAGAGTAGGAAAGCAATGTTTAACTAGCCTAAAGGTGAATTAAGCTCTAGAACGGCATAACTGTGTCCTTCGTGACAAATATATTGCCAACATTGATATAACTTATATCAAAATGTATTATTTTCCTATCTGGACGAAGACCTAGTGCGCATGGATGTTGCTGCGCTCTGGCGGCCAGTCGTTCGAATAGTCCATGTGGCGCTTGTCAATGAAGTGAAGCAACGTGATTACCAGGCTGCGTTTGTTGAGTTGCGAATTAAAGTTCGAGATGGAAGAAAGTTCTACAAAGACTAAAATAAATTGTTCTGTGGTTGGATGTAACTACTCCTACAGAAATTATCCGCCTGGGACGAAGTTCTTCATATTTACAAACAATAAACAGCACATTCATAGAAGGAACGCTAGGACTGAGGCTTTAAAACGGGACACGAGTAATGGTAAACCATGGCATCCTACAAATAATTCACGTGTTTGTAGTCGGCATTTTATAAACGGAACATCGACAAGAGACCCTGACAGTCCCGGTTACATACCGAGGCTCTACATGAAGACATATTTATCGGATCGGCATCTGCAACGAGAGGGCTGTAGAGTAACTGCGAGATACACGAGGCGAAAAATGAGGCATGAAAATGACGTGGGTGAAGGAAGTGTGATGGAGTATGGTTCATTCAGTTACGCGAGCACACAGACGGATATTGTGACCGTATGTAGTGACAAGACGGAGGTGAACATATTGTTTTCTTCTTTGAGAAATAATTGCGAAGCAGAAGTCCAGACAAATCTGTCAATGCCCCTTGCGAACAAACAATGACTGACACTTGTTTAAAACAAGACTGTAGTGTTTTGTGGACCTTGTGGATAATAAGCATTATTTTTGTGGATACCGGTCAGTGAAAGAAAGCGAACATAATCTTGTTGAAATAGCGGGTGTAAAGCTGGCAGTGTTTCGTATCCTCTTATCGTTGTTACCTTCTGTTTATCATAATTGTACACTTGACAAGGAAAATATGTTACTTCTCCTGTCAATGAAGTGCAAACTGCGTATTAGTTTTGCTGCACTCGGCGTTATGTTTAACTGTCACAGGACTACGGCTTCTTGTTTCGCTCTGTCCTACAGCATCATCCACGATAGCTTCAACAATAGAAGTGGAGATAATTATGGACTCGCCTTCACACTCGGCTTTCAAAATTCTTGTAAAAGCACAGTCTATATATTTAATTTTCTCGTATAGTTCAGTTTTGGTGAATGTTTCTAATCCCACACTTTCCGACACGCTACAAACTGTCCGCTTATTTAATCTATCTTTGAACATTTCTCCTAAATGTTCACCTTTAAAATATTCCGCGATAACATTCTTAGGTTTCTCCCATTGTTGCAGGAAGAAAGTCTTCGAAGAATCTCTCTCGGTATTAACATAATTGCAAAGCGCAGCAATGTGCTTGCAGCATTTGGAAAGGCCTGATTTGCATTCACACTCGGCTGACTGAATGTTCCTGTTGCAATCGATCTGTTAAATATTTACAAAAAAAGACTAACATTAAATAATGAAAAAATAATTAACAACGGCAATGGATACGGGAAATATATATAAGAAAGTTATGTTTAAAATTAATAGTCTAAATATATATTGGAACGATAAACAGAATTCCTGAAGTGCCCTCTGCTCATTATCTCTTCCGTATCTCACCGGCCGCGGTGGTCGAGAGTGCTAACGCGCTACCTCGTGCCTCGCTGGCATCGGGAGAGCGTGAGTTTGAATCCCACCTCGGCCGTCCTGAAAATGGTTTTCGTGGTTTCCCATTTTCAGCACCAGGCAAATGCCGGAACAGTTCCTTTCAATAGGTCCACGGCCGATTTCCTTCCAATATCCCTTCCCTGACCCGTCCTCAAAAGAAAAGTACATGGCCATTGGCTGCATTAATAAAGTAATAAATATACATATGATTTGTGAACCAAAAAGAAAGGTTAATAATACCTTAAGTTTAACAGCATAAGGCGGTTGATTAATGCTCGTTTCTCTTTAACAGAAGCTGTATATTTCTTCTCCCAATCGTTCCTTCATCTGAAATATGTGATTACTTTCATTGAGCTGTCTGGCTTTCTTTAGCGTAGAAGCTCTAAAATACGACGTATCCCACCGAATCTTCTGAAATCCCACGTGAACCTCTATGGACGACGACATTTCAGCTTTAAATTTCTTCATTCACTAGCACACTTCAATCTCCCGCACATGCGAGTACACACACTCGCCACATGGATGTTCTGAACGACTTGCCGCTAGGAGCGCCATGCGCACGACGTCTATATTTCAGCGCCTAGCGAAAAGCGCGGTTAAGTTTGTGTTATTTTCATGAATAATCAATAACTCATCGCAGAACATACTGTTCAATTACGTGTAATAAAGGCTACTTTCATATGGCTTTTTACTTTTTATGTTGCTAGACTTGCCGGAGCAGTACATAGCCTCAGGCGATGCTCTCTCTCTCTCTCTCTCGGAAATTCTATAACCAAAAGTGACGAATCTCTTATAGTTACATGATCCTTGGTTCCTAACGCGCGTATCATTCCCAATCATGGCACCTATTTATTACAAATGCACACACTACTACAGGTACCACTATAGCACAGGTTATCACACATATCCGACACAAATCCAAATACGCGAACCTGAGGTGGCCATAAAATCGTGCCGGAGTTTTAAGGACCTGTGTTATTATAATTGATACGTTCCTATGTCAAAAAGCATTATGAACTTCTTTGGTTGGTTAAGAAACCTTTAAAAGCGACATTTTAACTCCATCTGTGAGTCAGTTCTGGTACTACGGAGCACGCGTCTCACTAACTGGAGATGGAATTGATTACAGCGCGGTCTGTTGAGTAAGTTAGTGCCGTACTGAAATATAGTACGACTATCTCTCCTAGATGGCGCGCGAGTGCGTGATTGTTGAACTCAGTATATTGATCGAACTATCTCGATACATCGAAGTTCGTAACCCTTGGATAAAAATAATGGATCGTTGTAATAATAATAATAATAATAATAATAATAATAATAATAATATCGCATGGCCTCGGGTGCCGGGTGCAAGCTTTGTTATTTGAAAACCAGAGGGGAGCTTGCATGTGGAGTTTTGTTAATCCTTAAAGCACTATAGCGCTTTCTAGTAGAGAAATGAGGAACTTTGTGTTGGCGGAAAATCCCGAGATTATTTTTGCCACTATGAACACGGCCTACTGAATTCAAATGGGTTCTTTGACATGCCAACATGGTATGACATGCGTGCCGTAAATTTTGCCGTCTTTCAAAAATCACTTACCACGGCCAGGGGCGAACCTGCAAGCTTGGGGTTAGTAGACCGACACGATAACCACTCACCCTCCGTGGCAAGCAATCGTTGTTGTGATCCGATTATTACGTTTTGGAATCATGACTTGAGAAGATGTGATTAATTGAAGAGTCGGATTTTGGAGATTTAGACTGGTTTATAAGGTCTACCCACATTCCAATACCACCAGATGGATATAATTGAAACGATCTCCGTTGGAAAGTAATGTTTTGGGAATTCTTATCTTTAAATTTAACTTGCAGTGGCCAACGGGGAAAGGTATGAGTCTCGTAAAAGGGCACTGAAATAATTAGTTGAAATAACCTGTATTTAGTTGTCTAATGCTGTGATAATTCACGTTGGTTATTCGAGGCTTTGAACTATTTGTTAGTTTGCTGTTATTCTCGGTTGAGCTCTCGTGTATTTGTGACGTGATAAGTAAGTGGTTAGGACGACAGAGACTATGTTGTGCAGGTTATGGAAATACTCTTTCAGTGCTCCTATTTATTCTTATGTATATTCTTGGAGGGATTTTCGTGTTATTCTAGGACAAACTGTCCTATGATAACGATGATCATCTTGCCGATAGACCAAGAGTGTTTTCTTTCAATTACGTAATGTTATTAGTTGTTTGAGTCTTCAGTCTTTTGACTGGTTTGATGCAGCTTTCCATGCCTCCCTGTCCTGAGCTAATCGTTTCATATCTACATAGCTACCTCAACCTACATCCGAAGCACTCTGTTTAACATATTCTAACCTTGGTCTACCCCTGCAGTTGTTGTCCTCCACCCTTCCTTCCATAACTAAGCTTGCTATTTTCTCCTGTGAGTCTTAGTATGTGTCCTACCAACCTATCTCTTCTCTTCATTAGCAGTCGCCAGAAACATCTCTCCTCTCCCACTCGTCTTAATACCTCTTCGTTTGTAACCCTATCTACCCATCTGATCTTCATCATTCTCCTGTAACCCCACATTTAAAACGCTTCAAATCTACTCTTTTCTGCTGCACCAATAGTCCATTTTCACTTCCATACAGCGCCACGCTCCAGACAAAGGCCTTCAAAAATGACTTCCTAATACCTAAATCTATATTCGATGTCAACAGATTCCTTTTTTGTAGAAATGCTTTCCTCGCCTGAGCCAACCTACGTTTTATATCCTCTGGTTAGGTTATTTTGCTTCCTAAGTATGAGAAGCTTTTTACCTTCCAATATTTGATGTCCATTTTATTTAATGACCTTATATCTCTAACTCTTGGATCTACTAGTTTAACCTCATATAGGGTCTGTGAAATGTATCACCTATTATGATACTTATTGTATTAATGTAATGGCTTCGTCTCCATGAGTACCAGGTTAGGTACTGTTAAAGCTTTTCTGTTTGTTTAAAACAATTCACGTTTTTGTTTTGAAACTTAATATAAGAAGACATATTGGATTGCATTCGGAAAAGACGTTTTTCGGCTGAGCTCGGAATTAATTGATTATTAGGCATTACTAATTAATTTCGGTCCTCGATTGGTCTTAATATATTTTTAGCTATTGTGTAAGTCACTCAGATATGGTAATTAGCCCATAACGTTAATTATTTTATTTCTCAGTTTAACTTTGAATTGGAGATTGATCTTCATGGATTGAGATTACTATGGATTTTTCTTGATTTGAACACGTCGTCTGTCGTGGATTGATTTATATCTTGGTCAAGTAAATTAATTACTTCCTTTCGTTCCTGAATCCTCACTTAACGTAATTTTATTGACAAATTAAATTTCTGGCTGTTTTCTCCTTTTTTATTTTAAATATTGTGTTACTTATGTAAATGTGAAGTGTTAAATTATATTTTCCCTGAGTTTACGTTCTGTGTTTATATACAATTGCGGACTTGATAACAGATAGTCTCTCTGATTTATATCCTTAGGGTATGTTTTCTTCTGTTCAGCACCTTTCACTCCTTTAATTTGTCTCATTACTATCCTATCTAGGATAGCGAACAGCACAATAATTAAGCATGTGACATAGGCTGACAGCTAGGCACATCTGCATAAATACACAACACATAATCCAAGTTCTTCAGGCGTTTACGAGTATGAAGTTGATTCCTAAGAAGTCACTCTCTAACCACACACGTACAAGAGATGTCTGCCTATCAGCATAGTAACATCCTCTTGGTGGGTGATGGCAAACCCCATCCCTCCAGCAAGTGAGGGCTTGTAAGCTATGGCTTCATGGAAGATGCAAGTTCCCATTTATGAAAGTAACAGCCGAATACTTTTTTTTATAAGGAAAGCTGTTACTTATCTTAGGAGAATTACGTCTTTTCTTCTTTGTGAATCTTGTAAAATATTGTTGGTTAGTTGTGTTGTTTTAAGAGGCGGAACAGTGAGGTCATCTGCCGCTATTGTAAGATGTAACTATCACTTACCGTCTTGTAAAACATACAGGATTGCCGATCTTCATCTTCACCACTTGGGCAGTCGATGAAGCCGTCACAGAGCACATGATCATCAATGCAGCGATATCGGCCCATTCGGTCCGGGGTGGGACAAGCAAACCGCTCCATTCCATCATCCGCTGGTGGGCATTCTGTAACAGGGAGGGTTTAGGATCAGTAACAATGGAACACATCCTATGCTAGTGGGCATTCTGTAACAGGGAGGGTACATGATCAGTGACAATGGAACACATCCCCCACTGGTGGGCATTCTGTAACAGGGAGGGTACAGGATCAGTAACAATGGATCACATCCTCGGCTGGTGGGCATTCTGTAACAGGGAGGGTACAGGATCAGTAACAATGGAATACATCCCCCACTGGTGGGCATTCTGTAACAGGAGTGTACAGGATCAGTAACAATGGAACATATCCTCTACTGGTGGCCATTCTGTAACAGGGAGGGTTTAGGATCAGTAACAATGGAACACATCCTCTGCTAGTGGGCATTCTGTAACAGAGAGGGTACAGGATCAGTAACAATGGAACACACCCACCTCTGTTTCGTTATTATGGAGGGTTATGGCATTCCTCAACATCACTAAACGTTTCCTCCAAATTGTTCGAGATAGATGGTGATCTGTAGTATAGCCGCTTTGAGAATTGCAGCTTTTGTATGTGCTGTCAACTAGCCACCAATGCACATACTGTGTATATCCAGGCTTTCTCAAATTTTCACCAGGGCCACATAGATTAATTTTACGATTATTTAATGCACTCGGGGAACCTGAAGTGAAGAAAAGAATTCAGAATTTAGGTCAAACATCTAACCGAAGCAAATAATTTCATCTTAAGGAAACAGGAAAGAGCAAGAATAACAAATGATTTTTAACCCCTGGCACTACAGCCCATGAAGGGCCTAGGACTACCGTGCGACCACTGCCCAGCCATTTGGCGTGACCAAGATGTCACGGGCCCCTCAGCAGATTCTGTCTCCAGCCAGAATCTCCGTAACTGTTATATCCTATTTCCAGAGCATTCACTCAGTGTCGATGGGCAGAGCAATGAACATGTTCATCATGCAGGGGCGTATATAGAGTTTTATTTCGAGGGGGGGGGGGTTAGGGGGGCAATGCATAGTGCCCTAAGAAAAGAGCGTCCAGGGCTCCTCCCTGGGAAATGTTTGTGTCGTGAGATGGTTTAGTTGTTGTCATGGCTGCCAACGCCCGCACTCCTAGCATGCTTTGCGCTATCTTCCACCCGCAGACGTGAGGTCCTCCCATTCTGAGAGTTAAATATGTGACAGAGTTGGTTTCAATGGCATCGCTGTACTAGTGATTTCACTTTTACTTATTAATTTCTACAAACAAAGCTTAGTATCAATAGTACATTGCTCTTAAATGTTTTAATTCATAAACAAATATTATGTGTGTCAATCACATGTCGTCATGTGAATGGATGAGGAGAAATTACCTCAAGAACTCAGCAAGAAAAGCAGAGCTCAAAGGTGAACAAGTAGCGAGAGAGGGAGACGCGCACACTGTCTAAATACAATCAACAAAGCAAATACCGTGTAAATTAATTTGGTGAATTGATAGCGACCAAGCTCTTGCGAACTTGTACACTCACACCGGAAATATCCCGCGCGTAATGCGAAAACGAAGTTTCACCTTTTACGTTCACGCCTTCAGCATTTGCGAAGCTTGGAAAGTGAAAGTGACCCCGAACACCAGTGAAACAAAACCCAAAAACGCTTGTTCACTGGCTGCAGTAAAACAAAACTCACTCCGCACTTGAGATGTTGCGGTCCTTTTATCGTGTGTGGCCTCCGGAGAGGTGTTGACACTTATGAGTCTTGGTCAGGATGAAATGACGGATAATAGCGTCACAAATAAGCAGTCCCCAAGCGAGGGGCGTGAATCATAGGTGCAGCCGAGATTCTATCCCGGGTCGTTTCGGGTCAAAGCTAGTTTAACCCTACAATAGCCTACTAACATACGTAAAACGTAGGTGTTAGAATAATTTAACTGCTTACAATTCCCCCTACATCTGTCCCCACCCTACCATCTTCCAGCAGTGCTTCTACTGGTCTATGGTGGTGATGTCTATGCTTTTGTTATTAATGCCAATCAGTTCTAGAGGCATAATCATGGGGTAAAGAATTACCTGGAAACGATCCTTGAATTTAACGATATATTGGCTTCCCATGGCAATAACAAAGAGGTGGGGAATTTGATTTGTTACATCACTTCAGAGGGATTATATAAACAACCTCATAAAAACCAGAGACAGTAGAAGGGGCTGGAGAGATAACATACTGCTATTTACGTCTAAGGAAACGACGTCTGTATTTGTTATCATTTTAAATGATCTTGTCGACTTCGTCGTTACGCTGGGGTCTGGCGTTACGTTACGGTGACGGGACGAAATGTACTCAGATGCACTGAGGTGTGTGACGTCATAGTACCGCTCGGTGCATGTGTTCCCCGACAATCTCTACTTCGTTAGTATAAGACAAAAATCCCCGATTCTTGGATGTCACGGGTAATCTCGAGAACCACTGGATGGATTTTGATGCGGTTTTCTCTATTCTGTAAAGGATATCTCGAGGAAAGATTCTGTAGAAAATAATTTATGTATGATCAAAGGAAGCCAAGCAGTAACGATTTCAGTAAAAAAGTCGAAAACAAACTTGGCGTCCGTGCGCTTCTTAAGCTTACGCTGGCAAACCGTTAAAAATATCAATGTACTATGAGCGTAAGAATTGGTCAGCATGAAAAGTTCTACAAAAAAGTCAGCGAGAGCATATCTCTATCTTCAATACATCGCGCACTATAAGTGTTTTTAGACTGGATGGAAGGGGCACGTCCCCGCGCGCTCTGGTGAGCGTGACGGCATCCCGCGAGCTTGACCTTGCTTTGCCCTTGCCGTTCGCGAGTAATTTGAAACACGATAAGCAAGATAAGTATTATGCCGATAATATTCTAACATGTCAAGAGTCTTTGGCTTCGAGCGAAGCGAGAAGCCTCCAGCCTTTCTACCATTTCTCAGCATTTGTAGCATTTAAAATGATACAAAGTCTAGTCTTTCAGACTGACTGTCACTTTGTTGTATTCAAGATGGAACTTAGCGTATTAAACTTCAAATACCACGGAGGATTCAGTGTATATAAATAGTGTTACATACGAAATATATATTAATTTCAACCATTTAACTAATTGGTGCAGTCGCACAAAGTTCGTATTGTACGAAAATTTAACGTATTATTAGTATTAAGCAACAATTGATTGATGTTGGTAATCCAGGTTTAAACATGAACACTGTAGCCACTGATTTTACAGTAGAGTCGTTTCAACAAATGGACTTTGGTCAGCTGTTGTACAAGCTCTCGGAGGTTTCTGAATTAGTAAACTAAACTTATTTTACAATTGATGGCTCATAAGTCATTACATAAATGATTCAATTTGTGTATTTTCAACCGTTTGAAATTCCCGGTGCGATCCGCATTTGCGATGTCCATCAACAAAGCACAGGGACAATCCCTATAAATGGTGTGTGGATTAATTGTGAAAAATCCATGGCCCTGTCACACGTCAGCAAGCATACCCTAATAATTTATTGATGTACGAGCCAGATGGAAAAACAAAAATATGACGTATCCAAAGAACTTCAATAAACAAAATTGCGCTGCTTCCGTGGCGTAGTCGGTAGCATGCTGAGCTTCTATGCCCAATATCGTGGGTTCAAACCCGGCCGAAGCCGTCGGATTTTTAAGAGCGTTAAAAATCCCTCAGTATGCCTTCCTTCGGAGGGGAAGTAAAGCCGGCGGTCCCATGTCATAGATTTATGGCATGTTAAAGAACCTTCCACTAATTACAACTGTGTGAAGCTAAATTGGATAGGTTAAGAATGTAAACAACGCTCTTAGGTTTCTACGTTCGTTTTCAGGAACCGACTGTGGTGGCGTCTAGTAGCTACGTTCTGAACTTGGCCTAGTAGTCGTTGACGGTGGCGCTTGGCGGCAAAAGTAGGAAGTATTTGAAAAATTCTAAGTTTTAGTCTGTACTTAAATTAAAAATTAAAAAAACAGATAACACACACCCAAAGTACACGGGGCTACATGACCGCGTTTTCGCAGCCCCTAAACTTAAGAACCAACCAACCAAAGAAAATTACCCCACAAATACCTTCTTCCTTTGGTTGGCGCTTAACACCTGTCCGAGTAGTTTATGTAATGTTGTGGCTTGCTGTGAGCTTCATTCTCTCTCCTGTTGCCAAAGCAGTGAGTTTCTTTGTTATTAAGATTGGTGGTGATTCTACTTAATTACTTAACAAGTGCTATTTGTGTGGCGGGTATTTTCAGACAATCAGTGGCGTGAGGAGACATCACGTGTCAATACACAATAAGAGAGACCAATTCCTATGACGTAAAGACTCTTTATTAGACGATATTTTCGTTACCTGTGTCTTCTGGAAGTTTATAACCCGCGTGCAAGCAGCAGCACGCAAACCGCTCGTCTCGAGGTGAATGCACACTCAGTCTTCGTCTTGTTGGGGGACTGACGTTGGAATATTTCTCTCAGATGTTTTCTTTCGCTACACACATTATGTCATATAGTCCGCGCCACCAACTATTAATGTAGCATTACTACTTGATCTACCTATACAGTTACTGTGCCTATCAGAAATTAAGAAAAGAATAGTTGTAGCAAAACAAGCCTTCAGAAATAAAGAGAACTTGCTGCTAAGTAATCCCCTCAGTTTGAGGACTAGAAAGTCGTTTCTCAAGACTTTTGTTTGGAGTGGCTCAGTGTATGGATGCAAAACCTGGACATTAGGGATTTATTTATGCATTTAGTGTACGGCTTTTAGTGCCGGGAGTGTCCGAAGACACGTTCGGCTCGCCAGAGGCTGTAGCAGCTTCAAGCGGACACCCATGGGGTGAGCTACAAGTTCCGTTCAATTTCAAGTAGTTCCAACTTTCGCTACTAGATGTCACTGACACCTAGTGGTGAACGTTGGAATTTTGATCAAGCGTTTCAACGAAATGTAACCTAGAAATATAGCTTCACACAAGTTTACGTTGTGGAAGAATCTTTTACTTACCATAAATCTATGATATGGGACCGCCGGCTTTACTTCCCCTCCGAAGGAAGAAATACTGAAGGATTTTAACGCTCTTAAAAACTCCGACGACTTCAGCCGGGTTTTAACCCGCGATCTTGAGCATAGAAGCTCACCATGCTACCAACTACGCCACCGAAGACAATAGGGAAACTGGAGGAAACGAAACTTAAAGCTGTAGAAATTTGGTTTTAGAGAAGAATGACAACAATTTGGATGCACAGGATGTGAAGGAGGATAACAATGAAGAAGAGGAAAACAAAGTTCCTTGGACATGGACTCGAGGGGACGTCCAAGGAACTCCATTGGAGAACTGGCAGCATGAAGAGACTAGCAGATATGCGTGCAGCGACAAGTAAATGATGATGATGATATAGTTACTGAGGGTGAAGCCTTACAGCAAACCGCCTCACTTCAAAAGTAGTCTAATTTTCTTGTTGTTAGGTTGCACTCACGGAACCTGCTACCGGAGTGCTGGAGAGGTTCCTCTTGTCATCAGACAGTTTCGGGATGAAACCCGCTTCACAATAAGACAGGATATGATATATGATATAATTCCTTGGGTCACATTGATCATCAGCACTTGTATTCTGTAGTGAGCACAGAAGTGTAATTGCCTCAAAGCAGTGGAGTAAGCGGGTCAGCTCTCAAACATAGATTGGTCTACTTTAAAACAGCGCATTAATTCTACACAATATTTTATCATCTGGGCCTACAGGATTGAGCCGCGTCGCATATCGGTTATTATTTCTCGACGTTTCGGCTGACATTGCAGCAGCCTTAATCATGGGTAGGTACGAGTTGGTGTCCGTAATCGAACTAACGGTTGTTGCCAGTCAGATGTGCTTGCTTGCCCTGCATTGACGTCACGCTGCTCGCTGATTGGTCCCAGCCCCTGCCAGTCGCGCGCTAGGAGAACTTTCCAATAATGTTGCTAAGTTTGAAACCAAATCTACACAATATTGTTCAAATCTTTGCATCAGACAAATCCTGCTTGATTGGATTATCAGGCTCCCCACTACACAAAAATATTAGTTGTTGGTTCATTGCAACATGTTGGTCATCATCTCCGTGGGAGTGCGATAGCGGCGAGACGCAACCGCGACCTAAGCTTTTAGTCTGGCGTAACGTTGGGGAATAAGAAATAATAATAATATAAAAACAGTAGCGACTAATAGCGGTCACAAGTGTTTAGTTAGAAAATCTTTAGATTTCATTAAACATTACCTTTTTAGCTTATTTTCATTTATGAAAAAAAAACCAAGTAATTCCGTGAAGAATTATACCGCCTATTTTCATATATCCTACTTATGTTAATTGCCTCTATCAACATACAAAATTCCAGTTTGATTGTTGTGATAGATTCGTAGATATTGAGAACCGTCTAAATATTTCAGATGGTCGCCAGGTTGGATTTTTATTTATGTACTATTACATGAAGATTATTGTGTACGTGTGGTATTCAAACTTCAAACGCATGATTAGGACACAAGAAGTAAAAACCAGAATCTAAAATTTCGCACAGCTGCCATCTTTTGGTAATGAAAACAATTGAAATAAATTAGATACCAGTTGATTAACATTTGTATAAGCATTTAACGTGCAAAGTTTCACTGCACTCGGATGTTTAAATCACGAGAAACGTCCATTTAAATATTTATACTTCGCGTCGCCGAATGTTGGCGAACATATGTTCTTAGTCTCTATCAACATAAAAAAAATGCAGTTTCATTGCTGTAAAAGATTCGTAGATATTGAGAACCGTTAATACATTTCGGATGCTCGCCATTTTGGATTGTTATATGTATAAGCCATACAGTTATGTACCATTAAAGGAAAATTATTGCGTAGCTTCATTATTCAAACTTTCACTTCGATCGCATGATTACGACACAGGAAATATAAACTTAATTTTAAAATTTGGCACAGCCGCCATCTTGAGGTTATGTAAACAATTGACCTAAATTAGATGCCAGTGCATTACAATATGTATAATCATTTACTGTACCATATTTCACTGCGCTCAGAGAGTTAAATCACGAGAAAAGTCTATTAAAATGTTTCAACTTCGCTTGGCCGCCATGTTGGTTTTGTAGTTTCTAGATTTTGAAAGTTACATAGATACACTTTTAGCAGTGTCCTTTATCACCGTACAAAATGTCAGGGTGATATCATAAATAGTTTCGTAGATGTTGAATGCCAGTGAAATATATCGCACAGCCACCATTTTGAGGTTATGTAAACAATTGAACTAAATTAGACGCCAGTGCATTACAATGTGTATAAACATTTCCTGTACCATGTTTCATTACATTTGGGTGGTTAAATCGGGAGAAAAGTCTATTTAAATGTCTCAAATTCGATTGGCCGCCATGTTGATTTTGTAGTTACCAGGGTTTTGAAAGTCTCATAGGTGAACTTCTAGTAGTTTCCTTTATCACCGTACAAACTTTCAGGGTGATATCTGTAATAGTTTCGGAGATACCGAATGCTGGTGAAATATTTTGCACAGCCGCCATGTTGGATTGGTGAGACACAATAAAATTTGAAGGGCACGGTGGGGATCGGAAGAAGTATTACTATGAACTTACTGAGTTTCATTGAAATCGCTCCAGCCGTTTAGATTTTATTGGGACACACACACACACACTACGCCCGGTTGGCTTCAGTGGGCAACTCCTCTCTTCCTGGGTGAAAGTTTGGTGACTGTTATTTCCCGATTCCCTCTTCGATTATGTTCTGCAGAAAACATGTAAAACGAAAGGCGTATGTTTCCACAAACCAGAGGGAGTTAGAAGGTTCGGTCTCAAGGAAAAATCTTACATTTCTTGAATAGCAACGTAAAAGACGTTGTACTGACATCTCCATTTGTGACTTTTAGTCTATCGTTTCTTTGAGAGTGACATTTTGAGGGTTGTTAAAAACAAAGAAAGAAGGTAAGTTGTTGTTATATTGTAAAACTTGTCTCCATTAATACAACTTCGGGAGAAGTGAACCAGTAGCGTGGCTCGTCGTAATCTGGAGGTTCACAAGTTGGGTCCACTAACTTTTCTTTCGTTAGCAGATAGTCTAATTTACACGCGGAAAGGGAGAGGAATTGGTGTGCTTTATTCACTTAACACGTACGTTTTACCTCAGCGTTTTTCGTCAAAAGGGATGCACTAGAGATGACTAACACTTGAAATAACATTTTTTAACATCCTTTGACCTATTTAATTCTAATTTAACTTTGAAACAGAATATACCTGCGAGTGAAGCTACGTCAGTGAAGGAAGGCGTGGCTTAGCCCAAGATTTCTCATGAGAGAAGGTTGGTACCGATATCTCAGTGATTAACAAAGCAGCAGAAATGCGCTTAACGCCAATAACAAAAGTGAAGATAAGACTAACCACCAGACATTCTCTAGTAATTCACAACGCAAACCTCTTGAAAAATGCGAGGTATGGAGCTATCTACCAGAAGACGACATGATGAGCTTCTATTCCCAAGGTCACGGGATCAAACCCGGCCGAAGAGCGTTAAAAATCCCGGAGTATGCCTTCCTTCAGATGGGAAGTAAAGCCAGCCGTCCCATGTCATAGATTTATGGCATGAAAAAGAACCTTCCAATTACTACACTTGTGTGAAGCCAAAATTTGTAGGTTAGAATTGATAGCGCTCTGTTAGTTCCAACGATCGTCACCAGGCGCGATGGCATCTAGTAGTAGCCAAGTTCACAGCTAGGTGTCGTGGACGGTAGCATTTGGTAGCGAATGTAGGAACTATTTGAATTACAGTCTGCAGTCCTTACTTGAATTAAAAACACTAATACAGTCATCACAATGAACACCGGTTATCAGACAGATTCTACACACACCCAAAGTATACGGGGCTACACGACCGTGTGGTCGCAGCCCCTAAACTGAGAAACCAACCAACTAAATTAAATTCTCCCCCAAGCAAACCAAAAATTTTGATAAGGTTGTCCTACACGGTGAAATGAAATTACACAAAATGTAGTTAATTACTGGCTTATTTTTTCGTAATTGAAGAACTGTGTTCAATTTTGTTGAAAAATATACAAACTTCTCTAAAACAACTCGCCCCACGTAATCTTGATGTTCAAATTTACATAGATTTCTTAATGGCAAACTCGTTAATAATGTCCTCATATGAAAGTGTTTTTGTTGTATTTGAGAATTTGTATTATGTTTTAGAATAAGAAAGTAGGCTATGTATAAGGACATGTATTCTTAAATTCGTACGGAAAATACGTCTGAAATACTTCATTTTAACTTTTGAATAAATAAAGGCTGCAGCATACTTAGGCTATTTAGAAATACGGCCCTGGGTTCATATGAGTACATTATTAACGAGTTTGCCATTAAGAAATCTATGTAAATTTGAACATCAAGATTACGTGGGGTGATTAGTTTTAGAGAAGTTTGTATATTTTTCAACAAATAAGCAAGTAATTAACTACATTTTGTGTAATTTCATTTCACCATGTAGGACAACTTTATCAAAATTGAACACAGTTCTTCAATTACGCAAAAGATAGTCATTAGCATTATAATATAAACAAGAAGTTCCGTGACGAACTATACAGCCTACTTTTCATGCCAATGATTATTCTACAGTATACGAATCTATCTAGAATAATGACGAAATTAAGTTGGTAATATCGAAATATCTAATTAGTTCAAAATATACCTGGTATAATGTAGCCTAATAGAGCACTACATTTGGCAGCCCTGGTGACTGAATATATTCTTAGTTCCATCTCTTAAGGTACAGAATACAAAATTTGGTTGAAGTCCATTGGACGTTACATGCAGTTAGACACTGGATCTATCATGTTGGCAACAATATCATGTGTGTGCTTGTCAGAAATAATCTGAAATATTATGATATCTTGTTGTGCCAATTTCGAATGAAATCCATTTGTTAGTATAGAAGTTACATGTATTTAAAAATTGTTCTTATCAGCAGGCATAGAATCATGTTGGCAGCACTGACTTATATTAATTACTCCAAATTAATCTAGAATGTCAGGTGCTATACGTGTGCAAAATATAGAGCTGTTGGCTTGCATACTTTCTGATATATTGATATTAAGGTATAAATAATATAGACAGCATTTATTAACAGTTGGTAGCCCTGATTGCTCTTAACAATACTTATAGTCATATCTGTTATGTTACACATTGCACATACGGAATTTGGTTGAAATCCAACTGATAGTATAGAACTTACATGTATTTAAAAATTGGTACTATCAGTAAGCTTATAATCATGTTGGTAGAACTGAAGTATATAAGTTACTCCAAATTAATCTAAAATGTCAGATTATACGTGTGCATAGTTTAAATCTGTCGGCTTGCATACTTTCCGATATATTGGTATTTGGATTTAAAAAATAGAGAGAGCAATTATTAACAGTTGGCAGCCCTGGTGGCTCTTAAGAATACACTCAGTCATATCGGTTTAAGTACACATTTTACATACAAAATTTGGTTGAAATCCAATTGATAGTGTAAAAGGTTATATGCATTTAAACATTGGACTTATCAGAAGGCTTAAAATTATTTTGGCAACACTGTCATGCATGGCCTCCTGGAAATTAAACTGAAATAGTATTATCTACATGTGTGCCAATTTTGGAATAGCTCCCAAGCATACCTTGCAAGATATCCAACATGGAGCTCAAATTTCTAGTGAGTTTTTTCATCAGTTAGTAGCACTGACATCATTTTCGAATATGGACGTGAGATATTCCGGTGCACATCTTTACACATACTAAATTTGGTTTTGATTGCTGCAGCCGTTTAGGAGTTGATAGGGGGGGGGCACACACACACACAGCCAGACAGACAGACACACATTTTCCAGGATCGATCTCATAAGTCTACTTTTTCCTCATTTTTGCAAAATGTGAAAAGTAGGCTAAATATGTGTAACATAGTGATCACTGATCTCCACGAACAAATTAATTAATGCGGTTTGAAACCCATTTAATTTTTAACGAATCTTAAAAGAAGTAAAAAAACAACAAGTAGATAACTAATTTCATTACGTAATTTATTATGTAAAGCATTAAAATTGTAGTTTTATATAAACTAAATGATCGTTTTGTTTAAAAACGTTGAAAACACCAATGAACTCTATCCTTTTGTTGTATAAAACAAATGTATTAAGCAAATATCAACTATAGAGGGGGCGGCAAATGGACTTCAGCCTATAAGCGGCATATTCTTAAATCCGTCCCTGCACACACCCAAAGTACACGGGGCTACATGACCGCGTTGTCGCAGCCCCTAAACTGAGGAACCAACGTTATCTACCAAAAGTGGAGTCACTTAGCTCATGGACGGGACATTCCCAACCATCGAAGTCCAGTTCGGGGATGACGACTGCTTGGATTGCGGCTGTTGTGATCAGCTCGGTGTTCCACTACCAATCCTCAGTGAACCCTCCCCTACTTATGTGCGGTTGCCATCAAGACAAATGGTGACAGTTACGGCTAGGAGTGGTGGTCGACCAAAATCCAACATTTTCATTTGAGCGTCCTGACTCTTCTGATCACATTGTGTAGGGAGTCGTGTTTATTCAATTTAGCGTCAGCATTAAAAAGGCGCGTGTCAGTGCCTCCAGACCTCAGTACAATAAATTGACGAAACGAAAACAATGTCTCTGTTACCAGATTGCTCACTTTAGCGCCCAGCAATTGGGTGTCTGTGACGTCATCAACCTTATTATGACGCGCAGATTACACATGGACACACGCCGTTCACTTGTTCGTGCGGCAGATACAGGGCATGCGGCCTGAGTTTGAATTATTCACGAGTTAAATTAACATGCATTACTCTGGCATGTGCGGGCCCCTTGGCTGCAGATACCACCAGCAGCGCACCAGATGTGCACCAAGCAACCAGGGAAAAATACAATTCCTTCTAATATTCACGATCTTCACTCTCCTTTCCACTTAATGCAGTCTTACGCACACCCGGTGCAAGACTGCCACAAGTCAAATAGGACACTTTTTCAGGAGAAGCATTTAAAGATTTCGAGCTAATATGAAAAATATAAATATTTACAAAATTAAAGTGGAAAAAACGTATTACCAAATTCTAACATTGTCTAGTTCTATACAATAACATACACAGTTCTTTCATGGATTAAAATTATGTTTATGTTCGACCATGTAAACATAATTTGTCAGAAACTGTATCATAATGAGGCTCATTATAACACTATTGTTCATTATGAAACAGTTTCTCCCACCAATCAGAGCTCAAGGAACAGCTGTGTGACCAATTAGGTAAGGATAGCACCCCAGATCGAATATAGATTTAGGTATTAGGAAGTTATTTTTGAAAACCTTTGTCTGGAGCGTGGCGCTCTATGGAAGTGAAACTTTGACTATTGGTGCAGCAGAAAAGAGGAGAATTGAAGCGTTTGAAATGTGGTGTCACAGGAGAATGATGAAGATCAGATGGGTAGATAGGGTTACAAACGAAGAGGTATTAAGACGAGTGGGAGAGGAGAGATGTTTCTGGCGACTGCTAATGAAGAGAAGATATAGGTTGGTAGGACACATACTAAGACACGCAGGAATAGCAAGCTTAGTTATGGAAGGGAGGGTTGAGGACAAGAACTGTAGGGGTAGACCAAGGTTAGTATATGATAACAGATTGCCTCGGATGTAGGGTGTGGTAGCTATGTAGAGATGAAACGATTAGCTCAGGACAGGGAGGCATGCAGGACTGCATCAAACCAGCCTAAAGACTGAAGACTCAAACAACAACAACAACACCTGCGCTGACTTCCATGGTCTTCTATTTTAAATTTCACTGCGTAGCTAGAGTCATAGTGGGGTAATCGAGGAGGCCTTGACCAAATACAATGCATTCTCTGCGTCCCATGCGCTCTGTTCAGTACATAAAACTGGCGAAATCTCGACAGATATTTATGAATATTTATGTTCGAACATAAAATAGTCATAATTATCGTCGAACATAAACAGTGGTATGCAACTCACCTGTAATGGTAATTAAGACACTCGTATGGAAATTATTGTCTTCATTATTGCCATTATAGGCTCGTTGCATAATGTACTAGTCTTAATCAAAAATAATTATAATTTTGAGTTATGGCAGTTTTCTATTCAGTGCCGTGCAATGGCTATTTATAGGATTTTAGTTGTGGGTGTTCTACAGGACGCGGACTTGATCATAGGCATTTATAAGTACCACATACTTCAAAATTCATGTTTTTAGCCTACTTTCGATTTTTGCAAAAAATGAAAGTAGACTTATGAGATCACTACAGGGCGAAAAAAAATGTGTGTCTGTCTGTGTGTGTGTATGTGTGTGAGTCTGTGTGTGTGTGTGTGTGTGTGAGTGTGTGTACTCTGAATGTCTGTCCCCCCCTATCAATTCGAACACGGTTAAACCGAATTGAACGAAATTTGGTACAGAGGTAGCACTGGCAAAGGGCACCTCAGTGTCATGTTTTATATTGCCGCCATCTTTACCAAAAGGTAATGGCGGCCACTCAAATGGTCAAAACGTAATAATGCATTACAACCAAACTAATAATCGGATCTTTACCAAATTTGGTAACAACATTCCTTCATATGAGGCGCGTCTTGTGCCCAAACGACGAGGCCATCAACCGTACCATTTCAGAATGGCGGCCGTGTGAATTATGCAAACTTTATAATCCTTAACATGGGACCCACCAGTTCCGACTATCGAACCAAGAATCGTTTAATCTGTTTGAAACGACGTGGCCCGTTTGAAATTAAAAGTTTATATTTTAATATTATAGTCTAGAAGTGATTTTAAAAAGCTGAGTCGTTTTGGTTATTTTACAAGATGGCAGCTGATCTCTCGTTCTGACCTATATTTTATTAATTTCAGTATGTTGCATGCAATATAGGCTAGTGGTAACAAATATATGAACTTTCTATGAAATGAACTCGGTTTAAAATATACTCCAGTAAAGAAATCGTTTAGTCCAAGTCATGATTTGCTATAACGTGGTATATGTATTGGTTCCTAACGATCTACTACAGTGTGCACGATTGGCTGCGTGGTCAGCGCGTTAGTCTTTCACCAGGCTGGCCGTGGTTCAAATCCTATCTGAGTTGGACTTTTTTTCTTGATTTTTTTATATTTATTATTTCTTGAGTACTGAGACGTTATAAAATAAAGAATTATATGGTGCATTTTGAAATGGAAAATATATATTTAATTAAAACAACATTCACCACCGGAGTGACATCTAGGAGTAATTACTTGAACTATGTTACTGGTAACCACAGCCTTCTAGATACGAGCTATGCTCTCTACCGGCCAGTTAGTGAACCCATGTCTACAGTATAATTGCGAAGGTTATTATTTTTGCCGATAGAGGGTACACATCCCCAAGATAAGGCGCGATTATCACGGCATCATCAAGCAGTACCGGTACATTGCCTACGTCACAGAAGGGCTTGGTTTACGCGCCATGGCCTGTCTTCCTCGTTAGCCGCGCGCGATTACAAATTAGCTGTGTAATAGTTATATTAAATATGTTTCTCCCAGTGATACGTTTAGAGCAACTAGTTGAAATTATTGTAAGTAGTCGGTGTTAATAAACTGAATACCTACGTTGTTTGGAGTGTTTACTGATGAAATTGCAAAATGCTGGGGTAAATTATTTGAACGCCACTCCTCAAATCCAGTGTGCCAATTTGCACTTCGAATTGGAAGAAATTAGGAGACAAAGAGTTATAACTATACCCATACATTTAGGAGAAAGTAGGCTATATGTTCTTTCCTGAACATCTTGTTTGACTTGTGGCAGTCTCGCACCGCGGTGTTGGAAAAGTTCGCTGAATGGGTCTATATTACGAACGGATTGTTGGCTTACCTAAAACAGCAGTTACTGTCCTTCGAAGTAATCCCCGTGAATGTTTATGAACTTCTGAGAATGTCTGTACAATTCCTGGCATAGTCTCCCTGAGGGATAGCCTTCAGTTGGGTCGTCACATTACGTTGGATGTCCGAAAAACTCTGGCGACCCTGGACCCCGATGCTCCATACTTTGACGCTTGCCTTCGAGGTTGTACCTCAGGCACCAGGTCTCGTCATCCGTGCGATGGTTTTCAGGACCATTCCATTCCACGGAACATTGACCCTTCTCACTGCCACCCGTCGAACTGGTGTGCACGTTAAGTTGCATAAATTCTCCCTTCTTACTGCCGCCCGTCGAACAGGTGTGCAAGGCAGGTAGCATAAATTGACGCTTCCCTCTTGCTTTCAATTTAGAATCTTGACGACCCAGGCTGAAGGCTATTCCTAAAGAAGACTATGCCAGGAGTTTCCAGGACTTGTTCAGTCGTTCTCAGAAGTGCATAACCATCCACGGGGATTACTTCGAAGGTCAGTAATGCCTGTTTCAGGTAAGCTATCAATCAGTTCGTAATATAGACTCATTCACCGAACTTTTCAGACAGAGTGTGTATATACGTATAAATCCTTCCGCTTCTTAGGTCGCTCTCCGGACTTCAGGACGTTCTCGGGAACCATCACAAACGATTCTTCCACTTTTTATCAAATTGGAGCCACACGATAATCCGTCGGAACATCCTCACTTGTGACGCGGTCTAGTCTAGTGAATATCATTTCCATGATAAGCAGCTCTTTCAGACTGATGTGATTTTTGGGTGATTCTCTGGGGGGGGGGGGGGGGGGGCTTCGGTGGCGTAGTTGGTAGCATGCTGAGTTTCTATGCCGAAGGTCGCGTGTTCAAACACGGCCGAAGTCGTCGGATGTTTTATAAGCGTTTACAAATCCCTCAGTATGCCTTCCTTCAAAGGGCAAGTAAAGCCGGCGGTCCCATGTCATGGATTTATGGTATTGTTACGTGCCACCCCCCCTAGTGGCACTTTTTGTTAACTGGATTACGGTGGGTAGGAAGCACAACACCAATTACTGCTTAAATAAGTAATTAACTTTATTGCGGCCAGAAAATTACACTACTCATCAGCGATTACAGACAATAGGAACCTTACTCTAGTTTCCTCAAGTCTCCTGCTTGTGGAGAGCTCTTGCCCCTTTCACTTGTCAACAAACCACAGAAGTTAATCTTGCCGCTAATGAGCCGAGTGGCCTTGACAAATCTACATGCAACTTCTTCCTAATGTTCGCCTACTAGTACTTACGAGCACTTGCTGCGCGCTGTTCACCAGCTGGGAGAAACAATGTCACTGGATTTCGACACCACAATATCTGACACTCAGTGAAAGCACATTCACTCAGAACACGGCAGTCCCCTGTATGTTCCTCACTTCGCCGCTACACTAGGGGTTTCGCAAGTCACCACACTTCTGTCGCTCAGAATAAACGCTCACACTAGCTCGTAAAACACAACCACCCCTGCTTGTCAGGTCGCACTTATATAGCAGGCCGGTGACTCAATACATGCTTCTAGATCCATCCAGGGTTCACGGCTTCTCGAGGTTTCCATCGCTGGTCCAGTCACGAATATTCTGGACTATCCCTTTGTCTTAGTAGCCCTGTTGCATAAGGCACACGCAATACAGGAGGCAGGCCACAGCCCAGCCCCTGGGGCAGTTGTGACTCAAGCGGCGAGCGATGACACAAACTCACAGCCGTAACACCACCCCCTTCCTAAAAAGGCTGATCGTCCCGATCAATCATTGGTCCGTCTGTGTCCCTCCGTAGGCTGGCAGGCGATCTCGATGCACGATCTTCATCTTCGCCCTCGGGCTCCGCTGGATCCTGTAGACGACATCGTTGATCCGTTTCACGACTCGGTACGGGCCCTCCCAGGACTTCTGAAGTTTGGGTGACAGGCCTTTCTTCCGTAATGGGTTGAAGAGCCAGACCAGGTCGTCCTCGTGGAATCCGCCGGCATCCGTCTGCTGGTCGTATCGGGTCTTCATTCGGTCGGTCTCGATCCGCAGTTTCCTCCTCGCGAACGCGTGCACGTCCTCCAGTTGGTCGACCAGTTCTTGACAATACTGGCTTACCGGGATCGGATCATTCCCAGGTCGGCCGAAGGCAAGATCGACGGGTAGACGGAGCTCCCTCCCAAACATGACCCGGGCTGGTGTGCACCCGGTGGCTTCATGCACGGCGGCGCGGTAGGCCAGGAGAAATAGTGGAAGATGTTTGTCCCAATCCCTCTGGTGCTCGCTGACGACTATTCGGAGATGGTTCTCGATGGTGCGATTCAATCGCTCTACCATCCCGTCGGACTGAGGGTGTATCGGCGTCGTCCTTGTCTTCCGGATTCCCAGCAGCTGGCATAGGTTCTGGAACACCTGCGACTCGAAGTTCCTCCCTTGGTCGGAGTGCAGCTCCAGGGGTACTCCGTACCGGCTGACGAATTCCTTCACCAGGGTCTCTGCAATCGTCGCGGCTTCTTGGTTAGGGAGCGCATACGCCTCCGGCCATTTGGTGAAGTAGTCGCTGACGACTAATATGTAGCGGTTCCCTGCCTCGCTTAACGGGAATGGCCCAGCAACATCGATGGCCACTCTCTCCATGGGGCCGCCCACGTTGTAGGTCTTCAGTGGACCCCGTCGTCTTCGTCCTGGGCCCTTGCTGGCTGCGCAATCGTGGCACCTCGCGCAGTGGTTCTCCACGTCTGTTCGGCATCCGATCCAGTAGAACAGCTCTCTCAGCTTCTCCAGGGTCTTCTTTATCCCTAGGTGTCCACCAGATGATCCTCCATGAACTTCCTTCAGGACTTCCTCCGTCATAGCCTTTGGAACGACGACTTGTTCCCGAGATGTCCTCCCGTCGGTGCTCTCCCAGGTACGGCAGATGAGGCCATCCCTTACAATCAGCGAGTCCCACTGTGCCCAGTAGGACTTAAACTTTGGGCTGCAGTCACTCACAATGTTCCACCCGGGTCTGGGGACACAGGCCCTCTTCCATTCGGCTATCAGTCCCAGGTCATCATCTTCTGCTTGTGCCCGCGTGAAAGATTCGCGGCTCCAGTTCCCCTGAAGTTCCACAGTAGTCCGTCGGCACTGTATCCCGGTGTTCTCCTCCCTTCGGGCACAGAAGGTGCAATCTTCGGGGCACGGTCTTCGTGACAGGGCGTCGGCGTTAGAATGCAGTTGGCCTTTCCTATGCTGAATCTCAAAGTTGTACTGTTGAAGCCTCTCTAACCACCGCGCGAGTTGACCCTCGGGCTGCTTGAAGTTCAGGAGCCACCGCAGGGATGCATGGTCGGTCCTGATGAGAAATTCTTGCCCGTACAGGTACTTGTGGAAGTGTTCAATGGTCTTCACGATGGCGAGCAGCTCCTTCCTGGTGACGCAGTAGTTCCTTTCTGGCTTTGACAGGGCCTTGCTGAAGTAGGCCACTACTCTCTCCTCGCCGTCCACTACTTGCGACAGGATTCCCCCTATGCCAAAGTCGCTGGCATCGGTATCGACGATGAACCTTGTTCCAGGTCTGGGGTAGGCCAGAATAGGTGCGGTGCACAGAGCCTGCTTGAGTTGTTCGAAGGCACTGTGGCATTCTGCTGTCCACGTGAAGAGTTGGTCCTTCTCAGTCAGTCGATGTAAAGGTTTGGCGATGTCGGCGAATCCTCTCACGAAGCGACGGTAATAAGTGCAGAGTCCCAGGAAGCTTCGTAGTTGGGACTTGTCCTTCGGAACTGGCCACTCCCTCACAGCTGCGGTCTTCTCTGGGTCGGTGTGCACCCCTTCCTCGGAGACGATATGCCCAAGGTACTGGACCCGCTTCTGGAAGAGCTGACACTTCTTGGGGCTCAACTTCAGCTGGGCAGCCCGTAGCTTCAACAAGATCTCCTTCAGGTTGCTGTAGTGCTCCTCGAAGCTCCTCCCCAGAACGATGACGTCGTCTAGGTATACCAGGCAGGTCTTCCAGTGTAGTCCCCTCAGAATGGACTCCATTAGCCTTTCAAAGGTCTCAGGGGCGTTGCACAGACCGAATGGCATGACGGTGAACTGCCAGAGCCCGCTGCCCACAGAGAACGCCGTTTTCTCGCGGTCCTTAGGGTGGACCTCCACCTGCCAGTAGCCACTCTTTAAATCCAAGGTGGAGAACCATCTTGACCCTGATATGGTGTCCAGCGTGTCGTCGATCTGGGGTAGAGGGTAGCTGTCCTTCTCCGTGACGTCGTTCACCCGCCTGTAGTCCACGCAGAACCTGGTGGAACCGTCCTTCTTCTTCACAAGCACGACCGGAGAACTCCAAGGACTATGTGATGGCTCGATCACCCCTTGCTCCTTCATCTCTTCTACCATCCGGTCGACTTCGGCTTGCTTGGCGAGCGGGACACGTCGGAATGGGGCCCTAATCGGTGCGCTGTCCCCAACGTCGATTCTGTGCTGGACCAAGCTTGTCCTGCCGAAGTCTTTGCTCCCCACGGAGAAGACATCCTGGAATTCGCGTAGCAGGTCCTGAAGTTGGCGTGATTGCTCTTCGTCTAAATGGTCCTGGGATCCTTGGTACAGCTTCTGTAGTTCTTCTGGCAGGGCGCGTCTTCTTCGGTTGTCCGTCTGCAGGTGTCCGTCCGTCGTTTCTGTGATGCGGGCAATCCAGGTAACGGGCTCGCAGACTCCTAGGTTGGTGTCCCGGTGAACCGTAATATCGTAGTCGTTCAGGTTGGACAGGTGGACGTACGGCCGAGGCGTCGTGTTGATGAGGGTCTTGGCAACTAGCAATCCTTTTGTCTGGATGTCCTCATATTTTGGCTCGATGACAGCCGCCACTCCCTCAGCAGTTCCGTCGAGAATTACGGCAACGCTGACCTCCGTCCTGGCGGGAACGATGACGTCCTCTCTCAGCCTTACTCGTCGTGCGGTGACGGCCTCGTGTGCTGGTTGCAAAGCAAGTTCCTCACCTCCGAAGTGCAGAGTGTTGGTACTCAGGTCCAAGATGATGTTGTTCTGGTCCAGGAAGTCCAGTCCGATGATCACTTCGTTTGATACGTCAGCCACAAGCACTGGATGCTTTATCACCCGTCGACCAATGACGGACTCCAGTGATGCTTCGCCATGTACCGGTGCGGTCTCTCCGGTCGCGGTTATTAGCTGGAGGTTCCTTTGTGTGGGTTGCACTCTCCACTTCGGGATCACAGTGGGATTGACGATGGTCCTCGATGCTCCCGTGTCGATCAGCATGGGCCAGCTCACTCCGTTGATGACTCCGTCGACCATCAGGCTGCTATTGTCCCTCCGTAACTTCGTCACACGCACTTGGACTGCCGGGGCTTGACGACTGTCACAAGCCAACCTTTGCCCCCCAAGGCTGGCTAATACTCGTTTCCCTGGGCCGCGCGGTTTTCAGACGACTGATTTCCCGTCGGATACCCTCGGCGGCGGCGATCACCGCAGTCCTTGCTCAGGTGGCCTTTCTTACCGCAGGCCCAGCAGGTCGGTAGTCCTCTTCCAGGCCGCCTCTCCGGTTGTCTTCCGGCTGTGTCGTTGCTGGTGGTGCTGCGACTATCGAAGAAACGGCTTAGCGCCTCCATCAATTCGTCGGCCAGGGGCTTGGTCTCGTTGGTTTTTGCTGGTTCGTCGACGTCCACTTGACGCACCCACGCGTGCATTCTGGATGCCTGTTTTGCCGTCTCGAATTCAAGTGCGTGGCTCAGCGCATCTGCCAGGGTCTTATTACGCGCGAGTCGCAGCGCCTGTTGAGTGTCCGAGTCCCGTAGCCCGTCGGTGAAAGTCTGCGTCGCTATCTGCTCCAGAAAGTCGGCCGGCGCTGTTGGGTAGGCGAGCCTTACGAGGCGTGCGATGTCCATCTCGAACTCCTGCAGGGTTTCCGCGTTCTTCTGTACCCGGGTCCGGAGCTGCATCTGGTAGGCCTGCTGAAGATGGCTATCTCCATATCGGGACTCCATATGGGCGATCAGTGCAGCGTAGTCCTGGGATCCAGTCGGGATGGCCTGAAGGACGTTAAGGGCGTCGCCTCTCAGCGCTACAATGAGAGCTGTAGCCTTTTCTGTGTTGTTCCAGTTATTTATGGAACAGGCTGCCTCGAACTGACGTAAGTAGGTGCTCCACGGTACCTTTCCGTCGAAGGTTGGGGGCGTCACTCTGCTATGTCCCGTTCCTGATATTCCCGGTGTAACGGTGGGCGGGCGTTGGCGCAGCTCGGCAACTTCCTCTCGTAGAGCGTTGAATTCCTCTTTCACCCCCGTCAGTGGGCGTTGGCGCAGCTCGGCAACTTCCTTTTGTAAGGCGTTGAATTTCTCCTCCACCCCCATCAGCGGGCGTTGGCACAGCTCGGCAACTTCCACTTGTAAGGCGTTGAATTTCTCCTCCACCCCCATCAGCGGGCGTTGGCGCAGCTCGGCAACTTCCACTTGTAAGGCGTCGAACTTCTTTTCCACTGCCGTGACTTCCTCACGCAGACCCAGTTCTAATTTCTTCAGGTCCTGTGTCAACTTATTCTGACCGTCTTCCATCTTCTTCTGGCCGTCCTCTATCCTCTTCAGGTCCTCCGCTAGCTTCTTCTGGCCGTCTTCTAGTTTGGCAGTTAGGTCCTCGGCTAACTTCTTCTGGCCGTCCTCCATCTTCTTCTGGCCGTCCTCCATCTTCTTCAGGTCCTCCGCTAACTTATTTTGGCTGTCCTTCAGGTCCTCTGCTAACTTCTTCTGGCCATCCTCCATCTTCTTCTGGCCATCCTCCATCTTCTTCTGGCCATCCTCCATCTTCTTCTGGCCGTCTTCCATTTTGGCAGTTAGGTCCTTGGTTAAATTCTTCTGGCCGTCTTCTATGCCATTTAACTTTTCTAGCAATGCTGCCAATTGCGCCTCCATTTTAGTTGTTTGCCTTGTAAAGGGCATGCACTCACAGGAAAATTATAGAAAATGACCTGCTCGGGTTTTGAAACCAGGACCGTCAGGTGTTGTGTTTGAGTTCGTAATCCCACTTCTGACACCAGTTGTTACGTGCCACCCCCCTAGTGGCACTTTTTGTTAACTGGATTACGGTGGGTAGGAAGCACAACACCAATTACTGCTTAAAGAAGTAATTAACTTTATTGCGGCCAGAAAATTACACTACTCATCAGCGATTACGGACAATAGGAACCTTACTCTAGTTTCCTCAAGTCTCCTGCTTGTGGAGAGCTCTTGCCCCTTTCACTTGTCAACAAACCACAGAAGTTAATCCTGCCGCTAATGAGCCGAGTGGCCTTGACAAATCTACATGCAACTTCTTCCTAATGTTCGCCTACTAGTACTTACGAGCACTTGCTGCGCGCTGTTCACCAGCTGGGAGAAACAATGTCACTGGATTTCGACACCACAATATCTGACACTCAGTGAAAGCACATTCACTCAGAACACGGCAGTCCCCTGTATGTTCCTCACTTCGCCGCTACACTAGGGGTTTCGCAAGTCACCACACTTCTGTCGCTCAGAATAAACGCTCACACTAGCTCGTAAAACACAACCACCCCTGCTTGTCAGGTCGCACTTATATAGCAGGCCGGTGACTCAATACATGCTTCCAGATCCATCCAGGGTTCACGGCTTCTCGAGGTTTCCATCGCTGGTCCAGTCACGAATATTCTGGACTATCCCTTTGTCTTAGTAGCCCTGTTGCATAAGGCACATGCAATACAGGAGGCAGGCCACAGCCCAGCCCCTGGGGCAGTTGTGACTCAAGCGGCGAGCGATGACACAAACTCACAGCCGTAACAGTATGATAAAGAATCTCTCACTAATTACACTTCTGTGAACCTAAATTATGGGCTAGATTTGAGTAACGCTCTTAGGTTCCAACGTTCATCGCCAGGACTGTGGTGGCATCTAGTAACCAAGTTCAGAACTAGTTGTCGTTGACGTCGGCGTTTGGTAGCAAAAGTAGGAACTACTTGAAAATTGAATGTTTGCAGTCCTTATCTGAATTACAGATAACACACACCAATACAGCCATCACAAATAACACCGGTTATCAGACAGATTCTACACACACCCAAAGTACACGAGGCTACATGACCGCGTTGTTGCACCCCTAAACTGAGGAATCAACCAACCAACCATCTTTTGCTGAGGGCTGTTTTTTCTTTCATTCTTACAAAAAGTTATGTATTCGAATAAAAGATATACCAGGCAATCTGTGGCCAGTCGTTGGTCGGTCGAAAACAACAAATGATGTTTAGTGTGACCCCCCACCCCTCCCCCACTACATTGACGCCACTGGCCTCTACACGCTGTCTCCTGTTTTATGAGAGTTTTGCACAATTTTAGTCAATACAAATAAACCTTTGCCCTGGCTGTGCAAGATGTAGTTTGTTTCTTGGAGGAAGGGAGGAACAGAGAGGTAATCGACCGTGACCGGGTGAGTTAGCCGTGGTCGTTACGGCATGACTGCTGGCAGACGCTCACATCCGGGAGGCGAGGAGGTTCGAATCCCCCGCCGGCAACTTTGAAGATGGTCTTCTGTGGTTTCCCATCTTCCTTCCAGGCAATTGCCGCGGTTGGTCCCTAACTATAGGCCACAGCCGCTGCCTTCCAACTCCTCGTCCTTACATGCAAACTTTCCTCCCTAGACAACACTCCACACGCGACGGTACTGGTAGCTCACCCATTGTGTGTCCGCCTCGAAGCAGCTACAACCCTGGCGAGCCGAACATGTCGTCGGACACTCCCGGCACTAAAAGCCATACGCTAAAAAAATCGACCGTGAACGGATGCCTTAGATTAATACTGTCGATAGGAGAACCGATTCGTTCACAGATGTCGTTGTTAATGTAACTTGCCACGGTGGTTATCGTCGGGCTACCAATCCCAAGTTGCAGGTTCGCTGCTGGCCGTGGTAAGTGATTTTTGAAAGGCCACAAAAATTACGGTACGTATGTCATACGATGTTGGCTTGTTAAAGAATCCATTTGAATTCAATAGGCCGTATTGAAAATGGTAAAAATTAATCTCGGAATTTTCCGCAAACACAAAAAAAGAGTTCCTCCTTTCTCTGCTAGAAAGCGTTATAGTGTCAAGTTGCTTAGATATCTAACCTCCTTGACTTTCATAACGTCCCAAGGAACAACAAAATTTGACATGCAAGCAGCCCTCTGGGCATCAAATAAAAATCTTGCACCCGGCACACGAGACCATACGATATTAAAAGTATTGTTAATGTGATCAGTTCGGCAATTTTTGGGTCCCCAACATGGGCTGATGACCATTTCTTCCCCTTGCAGCAGGATGGTCGACAATTAATAATACCGGTAATAATGAATTAACGAATCAGATTTAGTTAAATATTAAAGGACATTACATGTATTTTAACTTTCAGTCGGTAAACAGTGATTCCAATTGCTGAAATATGTAAGAAAATAACCTAAATAAGTTAGATATGAGGAGAGAGGCTGATTCTCAGTCTTTCAACATTAAAAATAAATAGATCTATTTTCGGTGGCTTAATATTTATCAGTACCATAATAGTTTGCATACTTTCTAAGTTTTCTGGCGGGTATTTTGGTTTCGGAGGGCAGCGACTGTCTCTGTGTGTGTGTCAATGTATAAGGTGCGTTCAAAAAGTAACGAGCCGGAGTCATAATTACAGAAACCAGTACCTGTATGTTAGAAGTATTGGCCCTGGCTGTTGAGGGACTGGTCCCACTGTGACACGAGGCGGTTAATGGCTGTCTCATAAAATTCCCTGGGCTGCGATGTGAACCAGTTCCGCACGTACAGCTGGACGTCGGCGTCCGAGGTGAATCGTTGGCCCCGCAGAGCCCTTTTCAGGGGAACAAACATGGCGTAATCACAGGGAGAGAGGTCTGGACTGTATGGAGGGTGGCCGAGAACCTCCTATTTGAATTTCTGCAGGAGTGCCGCGACTGTGTTGGCCGTATGAGGTCGTGCATTGTCGTGGAGCGACCACGGCGGCTATGGCGTTCACTGTCACTCGGCGGTCCTGGGTAATGAGTGCATCAACCAGCTGGACGTTGTCATCGGTAATGCAGGGGGTGCCCCAGACCGGGCATCATCGGCTAACGACACCCGTCCTTCCTTGAAGCGCTTGTGCCACGCATTGACCCTTGCAAGGGACATGCAGTGTTCGCCGTACACTTGTGACATTCGGCGATAAATTTCCTTTCCCCCTACTCCTTCCGCTGTCAGAAACCGAACATCACCTCTTTGCTTTTCGGTTGACGCCTGCATGTCACTGTTTGCAATGCGACTGGCAGCGTTGGACGATTGATGCATGCTGCTGCTCACTTTGTATCGTCACGTGACGTGCACGCGTGCCCTCTAGCGACGGACTGTGACCTTCCAAGCTCTGGTCGGAACCACACCTCGTTACACACGCCACGATTAGCTGATGTCGTCACCGGTTTGCGCATTCCAGCCTCCGGCTCGTTACTTTCTGAACGCACCTTATATATTAGCATCTGATGATGCTCACTTGACGAGCGGAACATGTCATCTCTTAGATTTCTCCCTCTTCTCGAGTCCATAACATTGTACAGTATATCTTATACTGTTGTGCAAACTTTCTCGACCAATTGCATACATAATATAGCTTTGAGGCGGGTCTATTGGGACGAGTGAAACTTTAAAAACCGACGTTTCGAGACAACTGCTTGTCTCTTTGTCAAGGTTTGCCAAGAAAAGAAGAAAGAAAGAAAGAAAGAAAGAAAGAAAGAAATAATGTGTAAACAATGCCACATAGCCTCCATGGATAAATGGTATAAGATAGGAAGCCATGTCGCAACAAATAGTTACTCCATGACCTCCTGAGCCTAACAACTATCGAGGGCAGGCATAATAACCATCACCACACAACGTTAATAGATGGGGTTACGTAACAATGAGAATTAAATTTATTAGTACATGCATGCTCATAAATTACAAATAAAATGTTGTTAAATTCGCACCGTTCTTTTTCTTGCATCATCAATTATTGTCAGTTTGGTACCATGTCACGTGACATAGTTGGTTATCACTGCGTGCTATTATACCTTCTGTTGTTCTTTGGTTGTGCTAGGAACTAAAATGGAGCTACGAAATATGTAATCAAGTATCGTACCTCTTTTTCAATTTTGTATTGGTGGATTATTAGTATTGTTCATCATCTACAGCGTCTTTGCCTGTCCAAAGATCCTCCATCCCGTCCAGGGGCGGTTCGAGTTTGTACATCTAGGTGTGTGTGTGTGGGGGGGGGGGGGGAGAATTTAACAAATGCCGACTGGATGTATAACATTGCCGACTATACACTTAAAAACTGAGCAACGGGTGGGAAAGAGGAGGCGGCAGTGGCAGCAAATGATACGCAAGAAAAATATACTTAATTAACGGCTTTCATTTAAAATGTATTTTATTAGTTCCAGAATTTGGAATCGCAGGGAAATTTGATAAATGAATAAAATAAGTGTTTAAATATTACAAAAATAAAAATAATCTAGTTATTCTTTCTAAATCCCTACTCTACGATGTTTCAACAAGGACAACTTCTCCACTATCTCCGTAATTTCAATGTCGTCGACCTTATCTTTCGTTGAAAACAACATCATGAGGAGGGGCAGATGACCTCGTAGTTCCGTCCCCTAAAACAACAATAACTAACTATCTATCTAACTAACATCATGAGGGAGTCAAAGCTGTCGTCACCCATCGATGTCCGCAAATGATTTAAAATGAGCTTCAACTTGCTGAAGCACCGTTCGGAAGAAGCAGAAGACACCGGGGATGTTAAATTCAGTCGAACTACTTGATAACCACACGGGATAATCCTCTTTCATTTAACAGCAACTTTTGCGATTTCTTTAAAAGATGAGCACTGCTTATTGGCATCAAGCAGGATTTCAAGCTCAGCCAGCACAAGCTCTTCATCTTGAAGAATGAGTTTCGGGTGTGATTGTTTATAGATTGGACGCGCTCGATGGTGCAGTTTTTCTGTCAGCGGGTATCTTGAAAATTATATGGAATGGCTCTAGCAAAGAAATTAGTTTTGCGAGATTGTCTTGCACGCTTGTAGTAAATACATCCACAATGATTCGGAACTCCTTTCTGAAGAATGTAGGGAAATAAATTTCTGCTGTCGTTTCAGCGTGCGTGTCATACTTCTTTGCAAGTCGCCGGGTCCTGTGGTGCGTTAAGAAGTCTTCCTCCGCATTTACTTGCATACTTTTCGCAAATGAGGATGCACTCTTTATTAAAGCGTTCATCTTGCCGTCGTCGTTGATATCTTCAAAAGACATCAAAGCGCTCTGAATCAGCTGCATCGCGTCTATTACATTCAGCTCCTCCGCTTCTAAAAGCTCGGTTACATTCTTAATTTCAAACATCATGTTTTTTAATGTACATGCCGCTGATAAAATCAAAGTCTAGAAGCTTTTTGTGCAAGCCTGACGCAAAAGTTCGGGTTTTACTGTCAAATTCAGAATCGAATGAGGTTTTCAATGTTTCCAATGCTGTGCTCTTCATAAGACGTAGAAACAGCTCTCACCGATTCGGCGCGCGCAGTCCACCTTGTTTTTGATAAATTCTTACGTTGAAGTGAATTTTCAATTTTATCCAGCTCTTTCTGCAAGCTTAAATGTCGTTTCGTGCTATCCGAAAAAAAAAACGTACAATGCTTCAAGAGTGTCAAAAAACTCTCGGATAAGCGCGCTAGCATTAATACAAGCTGCCTGTGAGCTTGGCATGGACGTACGGAATATCTATTTTGCACTTCTCTGATAGCTGTTTTGACTGTCGTTGTATATGCCAGACATGTTACTGGCAAAGATTGAAACGCTAGTTCATCGAGTGGAAGTAAAAGTTCTTCTAAATTAAAAATTAAAAATATTTTTTCAGCCAACTCCTCTCCAGTCATTTTTGTTTGTTTTGTTAAAACAACGTCTATCTTTAAAAGACGCTCCACATGAACGAGCTCTTCATTTTTTTCGACGACGTATCGGATATTCAACGCGAGGCGGTCTTTATGTGACAAATCGGGAGTAGTATCTGGTATAACGGAGAACATACCAGAGTTCTTGATCTCTTCTGCAATTATTTCACGAGTTTTCCCTCCAAGTAGACGGATGAATTAATTTTGAGAGTCCATGCTCATATACGTAACGTTGTGTTCCAGCGTATTCACTTCTTCCAACCACCTATTCATGACCGGACTATGCCGTGAAAGTAACTTCACAATTTGCGTGAAGTTTCCATTATCTTGAGTGATTCCATCCTCGTGACCTCGGAAAGCCAAACCTTGCCGACAAAGGGTTCTTGTTGTGTCAATAAGTATCTGGATAACTTTTTGGGGAACTCCTTTTCTTGTTCTTCCTCAATTCTGATGGTTCTTAAAAGTTTATCAAGGAGAATGTCTTCGTGGCATTTTCCATTGACAAAGTGGCATAAATCTGCCATCGCTGCTTGATGAGCTTCTGAAGTAGTGTTCTTGTATTTTGCTCTCTACTGACGTACTCGAGCGTGTGATCATTCTTCACCTTTTTCTTGTTAACACCATTGAACATAAACATGGCTGAAATACGCATGTATTTATTGTATTATTATTACATACGTTTGATGGGTACGCGATGCTCCTTGAAAATGTTCCGTGTCGGCGAAAACACACGTCCCACTGTATTTGCACCTAGTTATCACTGTAAAAGTTGCTGGTTCAGGAACGACTGCTTTCTCTCATTCTCGGTGACCACTGCACTGACCATAGTGAGCACCCCAGCCCTTGAGGAACCTTGGAACCATAAACCTGTCAATTTTGTCACAATAGAGCGGATATCTCAGCAGGTCGTAAGTTATGATTCATAACATTCCTCCGACAACATCTCAATGATGTAGCTTGACCTGAAGTTATCAATGCGCTCACCAACACCTTTTGGCTAGCCACATGGCACAGATGCTGGGCTCGCTTCGCTGTGAAGTTGAGTCGCTCTTCATAATGAACGCGGGGTATTACTCCCACCCAGGAACGTGCCGATGAGTTCATCCCTTGTCCTTGGTCCCATATTGCTCATCTGTCATTCTTTCTTCAGTTTCCACACAAAGAAACGAAATGGCAAGTGGCAGCCGGTGCCCCGAGGACTGGAAGTGAAACTTTTAAAATGGTTATTTTGCCGACTCTTCCTCTTGCCGCACTGGGCTATTGCATGGCTGTACGAAATTATTGCAGCGTCCGTTTGTGCCGACTGTCGGTAAAAAGCTGACTGTAAGTATAATAAATATTTTTTTAAAGAAATAGGACCAAATCGTTTATAGCCTTGCCTCAGTTTGCTTTTTTTAAATGCTGTTTTGGGAAATGTTACGACTTCTTCAGGATTTGCCGGCTGCCGACTGATGTCGTATTTGTCGACTGAGAGAATACCTGAGGGGGGTGAGAGACCCCCAAACCCCCCCCCCCCCACTCGAACCGCCCCTGATCCCGTCTTGTTTACGAGCTGTCTCGAGAATTGATTTTCGTGGAAGAGTTGCGTTTGAAGCTCTTGCTTCCAGCCACTCAAGCATATAACGAACTTCATTAGAAGAAGATTAGCATATGGGAGGATTTCTACCTGTCTGATGCGATGACTAACCGTGCATGGACGCATGGTGGTTATCAGTTAAGGCACGTTATGATTCGAATATTGGTGCATGGTTTTCACCACCGTATATGTCGGACGAAGAAAATTTGCGAACCACGTCCTGAGTATATGTGCATGGACGCCAAGTATTTTTTCAACGTTTTCACTGAAATCGTTACTGCTCGGCTTCCTTTGTTCATAAATAAATTATTTTCTATAGACATCTTTCTCACGATATCCTTTACAGAATGGTGAAAACCGCATCAAAATCCTTCCTGAGGTTCACCCGTGACATCCAAAAACGTCAGTAGCGACACTCGAGCGCAGCAACAGAAGAGAGAGAGAGCGTTGCAGCAGAAGAGAGATAAAACTGTAACACATTTTCACGAACGTCAGTGTATTCCAACGTTGTCACGTCAAACAAATATAACAATGTTATTCACAATTACTCGCAACGTGGCCAATTCTAGAAACGGTTATCTCAAAGTAACTACCTAACCACAAAATTAAGCATACTGTAACCCCATGAGGTTACATATTATTTTACATAGTTTTAGGTTAGGGTCATGGCTAATCTTTGGTGAGGAAGGAGGCCATGGGCTATGGAGTTGCACATCTGTGCACATATATCTTTTACGATGTTGTTTTGTTTTTTATCTTTCTGTGTTTATTCTTATTCTTTTATTCCATGCTAAAATTATTGCATACAGTAGTTTTGAACTTCTTGGTTTTAGATAGGTTATTGTTCAGATAGTGAGTATCTGTTCGTTTTATCTATGGAGATTATTGTGTGTGCTTGGTAAGATGGAATTGGGGAAGGAAGAATGGGTGAGGACTGGTTATGCTTGGTTTAAAAAAAAAAAGGAAGGAAGCTTGTAGTTTAACGTGACCGTTAATCTTGAGATCATGAGCCACGGGACCTCCTTTTTACGTGGAATCCGAACCACAGGACATGGCATTTCACTTCGAAAATCTCACATGCATTGACCGGGAATCGAACCCGGACCGCCTTGGTGAGAGGCATACAGCTAGACCGCTGAGCCACCACGCCCCTATGCTTGGTTTTAGATAGGTTATTGTTCAGATAGTGAGTATCCGTTGTAATTATTGTTTGGCAAGAGAGAAGAAATATGTTTAAATATATGAGGGGAGAAGATATATGCTTGAAAATTATATTGATTATTCCGTGCTAAAATATAGGATGATTATTGAATTGTTTCCTCTGTTGATAAATATATACTCCTTAGTGTCATACATCCACGCACAACCAAATACCCCATAACTGAAAGGTTACAATACATATGTTAATGCCACGCCATTTTGCGATGATATTGCGCTTCCCCACTCACCAGAGTGCACTGAGGGATAAGAGCTGAAGATCGATTGGTTTCTGATGCAAATCAATTGATTATCGTCCCTTAAATGCATATATCGAACATTTTTAACATTAGGTCATATTTTGAGCATTTTTGGTAAGAGCGTCATATTTCGGTAGTTTGACGGCAGCTTTAAGTCTCCAATTATCCTCAACTTACCGAACGGGAACTAGAATTCACATAAAATGAATCTGGATGTCACAAAGGCAGTTAATGCAAGTGGAATACATTTTGTATGGGAGGAATATCTTACACCACTTGGGCCCCCACATTGTACTCGGCAGGATGGTCGCACTGTTCGAGACAGATATAACCTAGAAAAACCTATTCCAGCAGTTGGCTAATTACATCTCCTTCCTTTACTTGAACAAGCATCAGTTTACGGTGAATCGCACTCCAGTAGACATTCCATTATGCCTAAGGAAAAGACTTGTACTAGTGTTAAGTTACAAAGTTGTGTTAAGGAATTTGGAGAAGAATATTTTTGCACAGATGGTTCAGTTCTGTTTTGCAAGTTGTGTGAAGTGAAAGTCGTGGCTGAAAAAATGGTTTAATGTGCAGCAGCATTGTAACACGGCAAAGCACAGCAGCAATTTAGTGAGCATGTTTTGTAGGTGGCCTATGTATTGTCAGGTGTATGATAAGTGAGTCACGGAGTTATGTATAGCTTATTCAGAAAATTAATATGAAAATAGTAATAAAGAATTTAGTTGACAATTTAATCTCGAAGGGATTTATAATTAAAACGGCCATATATAAATCAGTCATTTTCAGGTCATATTTCGTAATTTTTGAGCCATATTTCGTCATTTTTAAGGTCATATTTGCTTGCATTTGTTTGTAGATATGATGGAGATAAGAAAGCTGGATGTACTGGGCTTCGCAGAAACAAAGTGGAAAGGAGAAGGTCGCAGAGAACTGAGGAAAGGGTACCGGTTGTACTGGAGTGGGAACAGTGAAGGAAGGAGCAGCGGAGTAGGAGTAGTTGTGAGAGATGGAATGAAGGAAGAGGTAAAGGGAATAAGTGACAGGATCATGAAGATCAGAGTAACTGTAGCCTGGACATAGCCCAGGTATATGCCCCTCAAGTTGGATGTACAGCTCAAGAGAAGGAAGAGTTTGAGGAGGAGCTACAACAGCAATTGAATGGTCAGAGCATCATTGTCATGGGAGATTTGAATGCACATGTAGGAAGTGAAAGGCAAGGATATGAAAATGTATTGGGAGCAGAAGGATGGGGCAGCAGGAATGAAGAAGGGAGAAAGTTGCTGGATTTTTGCAAGAGAAACGGTTTAGTGGTAGGCAACTCCTGGTTCCGGAAGAAAGAAAGCCACAAGGTAACGTGGCACAGCAGTGATTAAACAAAGACATCTTTGGTAGATTACATGCTGTACGACTGGGAAATGAAGAGAAGTGTCAGAGATATAAACGTAATACCATCAGAGGCCTTAGATAGCGACCACAGAATACTTGTGATGACCCTGGGAGTTGTTAAGGATAGCAAGAGGACAGAGTACCAGGAAAGGAGAATCAAAGTATGGAAACTCAAGGAAAAGGAAGACAAGGAAGAATTCTAGAATATAATAAGGGAAAGGATGCCAACAGACAATCCTAAAACAGGGGGAGAGGAATGGAAGCAATTCAAAAACACAATGGTGGAAGCTGCAGTGGCAGTATGTGGAAGAACAAGCAACAGAAAGCGGTGTAAAGAGACACCATGGTGGAATGAGAGAGTAAAAGAAGCTGTGGGAAGGAAGAACAAGGCTTTCAGAGTGTGGTTCCAGGAAAGAACTGATCTAGCAAGGGAAGATTATAAGATAAATAAGAAAGAAGCAAACAAGATTGTCGCAGAGGAGAGGAAGAAGTGGATGGTAAAGTGGACTGAGATGATGGAGGAAGACAGCAGAGGAAATAAGAAAGTACTTTATGGGATGGTCAAAAGTAAGAGAAGAGGTCTTCGAGAGGATGTGGTAATGATGGACAAAAACGGAAATGAGGTACACAACAAAGAGACACTCAAGACAGTGTGGAAAGAGTACTTTGAGGATTTGTTGAATCCAAATGGTCATAGGGGGGAAGACAACGTATTGGAAGATGGAGAAGACAACACAGGAATGGAAAAGGACCTGAATTGGAGAGAACTGGAGATGGATATAGACAAGATGAAAGGAGGAAGGGCACCGGGTGTGGATGAAGTGAGTGTTGAAATGGTGAAGGCAGCATGAGAGGTTGGGAAACAGTGGCTGTACCGTGTGATGAGGGTGGTATGGAAGGAGAAAAAGACCCCAGAAGATTGGAAGAAAGGATTAATTGTCCCAATATTTAAGAAAGGTAGCAGAAAGGAGTGCAGACATTACAGGGGGAGTCACACTCATACCACACTGTGCCAAGATATATGAAAATATATTGGAAACTAGAATACGAGCCAAAGTGGAGAGAGAATTGAGAGAGGAGCAGTATGGATTCAGACCTGGGAGATCAACAGTGGATCTCATATTTTCAGTGAGACAGCTCCAGGAACACCCCTACGAATTTATAGAGGATCTGTTGATGGCCTTCCTGGACATCGAAAAGGCCTATGATAGTGTGTGTAGGGAGAAGGTTTGGGAAGCAATGGAAAACATGGGAGTGGAAAAAGGGACTGTAGACAGAGTGAAGGAGATGTATTGTGGAAGTGCGAGTTGTGTGAAAGTTGGAGGGGAAGGAACAGACTGGTTCGGACAAATGAGTGGCATGAAACAGGGTAGTGCACTGTCACCCCTTCTCTTATTGTGGTTATGGACGAGGTAATGACAAGGGTAGCAGGAAAGATATGAGAAGGTAAGATGAAAGCAATAGTGTTTGCAGATGATCTCATGGTCTGGGAAAACAAGGAGGAGGAAATTCAGGAGCAACTGAAGGCTTGGGAAGAAACAGTGGGAGAGTACGGATGGAAGTTCAACATCAGTAAATGTGAGATCCTGTTAATGACCAGGAAAAAGACAGACAAATGAGTGGCATAATACTTGGAGGTGGACAGCTGAAGAAGGTGGAAAGTCTCAAGTACTTGGGAAGTATAGTGGAGGAAATTGGGAGAAATGGCACAGAGATTACGGAACGTGGCAGACAGGCAGAAGCATTAGGAGCTTAGTGTGGAATAAAGATGTCCCACAAAAAAGCAAGGAAGTGTTATACAGAAGCTACTATATCCCGATACTGACCTATGCATCAGAAACGTGGATAATGATGAAAAGAGGCATACGCAGAATACAGGCAGTGAAATGAAGTTCCTGCGAAGTAGGATCGGAGTAACAAGAAGAGACAGGGCGAGGAATGAAAAGGTCAGGGAAATAGTGAAAGAGGAGCCCTTGCGAGGTAGGATTGAGACATCAAGACTGAGGTGGTATGGACACTTAAAGATAATGGAAGACAAGAAGATTCCCAAGAGGAAATGCGGATGCAGAAGAAACGACCAAGGGGAAGACCAAGAGGTAGATGGCTGAAATGAGTGGAGGAATGTGTCGAGAAGAGAGGCGAGGACTGGACTAGAGTGACAGCGGTGAGGTGGTGGGAAGAAAGGACTATGTGGCGAGGCTTATGTTTCAAACAGACCCAGCCTGGGGCTGGAAACTGTACAAGATGTTGATGATGATTTGCCTATTCGGGCAAATTTTAGGTCTTAAACATTCGAGCCCTAACGATCACCATTGGTCTTATGGGACTTCACTTCCTGGTGTTGTTGTTCCACGGCTATGCGTTGTAATATCTCTGAACTTCACCTTTGAGTTATGTGTTGTATAATATCACATTGGAGGTCATGCGTTTTGATATCTTTGAACAGGAGGTTATGTATGGGCTCTGGTATCTCACGCACAGGAGACGTGCTATTTAGCATATCAATTTCTTTCCAAGAATTCATTAATTATGTATACGCTTAATGACGCAGTGTGCTAATACGACTTTCACTATGGTAATCCATGTTACCAAGCCGCATTAGTCAAGCTCGTGTTTGGAAGACCTTTCCTACGACGATGGAGGTTGAATGCAGTTGTATCTTGTAGATTTAGTGTCTTAAGGGCCACCGAAAGGATTTAAGGGCCCCTATGCAATATTTTTCTCCCTCCCCACATAAACATTTTTAGCCTATTTTCATTTTTGAAACAATAGGCTTATGAGATCACATTTTTTCCGTGTGAGTGTATGTGTGTGTTCCCCTTTAATAACTTCTAAACGGCTAGAGCGATTTCGATGAAACTGCATGAGGTCATAGCGCCATTTTGGCCAACCACGACCGTGCTCTTCAAATTTCATTACGTCTCACCAATCCAACATGGCGGCTGTGCAAAATCTTCGACCGGCAGTCTTTATCTCCGAAACTATTACTGATATCACTCTGCAATTCTGTACGGCGATACTACTAGACGTTCACCGATGTGACTTTCAAAAACCTGTAAAGTACAAAACGAACATGGCGGCCAAGCAAATTTGAAACATTTTAATAGACTTCTCTGAGCGCAGTGAAATATGGTACAGTAAATGTTAATGCACATTGCAATGCACTGGCATCTAATTTAGTTCAATTTTTGCATAACCTCAAGATGGCGGCTGTGCGCAATTTTAAAATTAAATTTCATTTCTTGTAACGTTATCATGCGATCGAAGTGAAAGTTTGAAAAATGAACCTACGAAATAATTTTCATTCATTTAATAGTACAGGTACATAACACTATGGCCTATACATATAACAATCCAACATGGCTACCATCCGAAGTATTTATCTATTTCAGCAATCACGCTGAAATTTTGTATATTGATAGAGGGTTTGAACCTAACTTCACCTATGGGACTCTCAATAAACCGGTGAGCACAAATCCAACAATCGGTCGGAGCTGGAAAGTAAGATTAAGTCAGTTTTCACTACTATTTAGGAGACTGATAAAACGTCATTGACAGAACAAAGCTTAACAGACACAGTATATTAGTCAACTGTGTTGTGAAGCAACTATTCAGGTTATATTTGCGTTAGTGGAATATCAATTTCAATTTAATAAACATATTTTTCAAATCAATTTTGCAAACGTGACTTAATGCCTTTCAGCTCCGTGGTCAGTTTAGTGCGGCATGAAGCCATCCAGAATGAATATTTCACATGTTATTTTATTGTAAAATGGATTTGTAACATAAAAACCACCTAAAATACAAATGTAATTTACAATAACACTGTAACACGCGGGAATCTTGCAGTGTGGCCAACATTAGGTACGGAATACGGCGCTGGAAGGCAACAAGTCATTGGCTTAATGCTTTTCTCCTCTGATCGCACTGCATGTAGCAGTGGCTTCTGCATTAAGCCCACAAAACAAATTGCTTTGTGATGGATTTTGCCAGACCAGTGAGCTCTCGTGCTTTATCTCCTGCTCGTAAAATGACATTGTTTTGTGTGTAGCTTAAACAGAAGGCTGACTTAATTCCTTCCTATGCCAAGGCCCTTGGGTCAATACTTCACAATACTAATTGTTTAAAAAGTGACCATGTTTGACTTAAAATGCTTTTCAGCTGCGACCGATTGAAATATGTTTACATTGACTTTTCCAGAAATGTAAGATTGTTGCTGTAGTATTGAGACCGCACCATCTAAACATACACCTTAGCGTTACACTGTTCGCCACATCAACGCAGTCAAACGGAACTGTCCAAGACGTACCTGACACTTGCAGAATATACTTGGCCAGGACAGACAAGCATATCAGGCTAATCGTCCAGATATCAATTACTTGACATGGAACATGAAACTGCTTTGATATCACTGTCCCCCTTAAACCGCAATATACAGAACGCTTTTGCCCAGAAGGTGAATAAATACACCGAGCTATCTTGAAAAATACAAGATAATAATTATTGTTCCCATTGTCATGTCTGCAATATGATCCATGCCTCCATTCTAAAACCCATTGTAAAATACGCTTAGTTCATCCGACAAAAATACTCAAGCTCCTAAACCAGAGAGAGTTAGAAGGCGTGGTTTGTACCAAAATCTTCCAAATCGTCTCAATAGTACAGGAACAATCTTGCATTTCTTGAAAAGTCAACGGAAATATATGTATTTGTTTATAAAGTGCTTTCAAACAAATAAACAAGACGATAGCCCCTGGCAGAACTGTATGGCATCCAGCCCGCATAACACTGGGGCCGGGAAGGTAGTCTGTACATATGGGGCACACACAAACCATTGTGCATTGATAAGAGTATTCAAACAGGATTACCTGCAACAGTGATGAATTGCACTCTGATTACATAAATATAGACAATGTGTTTAAAAAACCTTTACGAGCCTTACAGTAGTCGCTAGATTCACAGTCAAAGACGCTAATTCCACGGCTATTTCGACCACGCAATAATTGAGCACAAGTAGGTGACTTACTTCCACGAACCAATAATACTGCATTATGGAATTAAGTTTCATTTATATTTTGCTTGTTTCGATAATGTTCCTGCGTAAAATTGAGTTTAAAATGGCTTATGAATAGGTCCTCTTGTGAGAGTAAAAAGAATGTGTTCAGTAATAGTTCATGAAGGCTTGCCTAGTTCCCGTATAAACACAACGATATATATTATTTTGATGACTGCATTACCGTTATCTGGGTTAATATTTGAATAGCCATTGTGCAGAATCATAATACCGGCAATGCCGACTAATTACAATGTTTCATATTAAAGCATATCATCATTTAAATACTGATACGAAGACTTCGACCATGTGCCATGTGCTTTGTGTTTCAATCAGTTGACACCAAAGTTCGCATGAGCGTTTGCCGTCAGAATGACAGTGTTTAGTAAAGTTACTCGGGGAGTGGATGCCGATCACTTTTATCCAGAGATTTAAAAACAGACTCTTAATAAATCATAATTGTTTTCAGCAAATATGATATGATTAATATTTTTACACCAAAGAACGACAACTTGAAGATGATTTATTGTAGGAATATTTGTAATGGTGCCTCCAAACCTTGAAGTAATCCGTATGAGATATACATTGCACAGCAGCCAGGAGGGATAGATCCAGCTGGCAGTGCGTCTTACACACTTCCGTCCGATCCACTTCCGTCCCATTTTTCAAAATCACTCTCACAAAAATATCCAGCAACCGAGTGGAAAGATGTTACATATCAAAAAGTGCGTAAATTAAACAAATAATCATATTTATAGAAGCCCGCATAACAGTAAAGTGGTTAATGTTGTTGTTGTTTGAGTCTTCTGTCTTTTGACTGGCTTGATGCAGCTCTCCATGCCTCCCTTTGCTGAGCAAATCGTTTCATTTCTACATAGCTACCACACCCTACATCCGAGGCAATCTGTTTAACATATTCTAACCTTGGTCTACCCCTACTGTTCCTGTCCTCGACCCTTCCTTCAATAACTAAACTTGCTATTCCTGGGTGTCTTAGTGTGTGTCCTACCAACCTATCTCTTCTCTTCATTAGCATTCGCCAGAAACATCTCTCCTCTTCCACTCGTCTTGATACCTCTTCGTTTGTACCCTCTCACAAGTCACCTAGTTGTGAATAATAACAATCGGTGGCAATCAAAACCATAACATTGACTTAAGGTAGAAAAGTGTGTGCTGATGGCCAAATAATTCTAGAAACAATCCTTCTAGCATCACGATATTATCCAATCTGCTTTGAAGCGCGTTGTAACGCCCCATATCCACAGACAAAGACTCCGCGAGTGTTACGGGATTTTAACTCTTCCGTCTCTGACCTTGTGTTGTCCTCTGAGGGACTCACAACTAGCAGGATGTGGCGGAGCCCCAAACTCACACTGACAACGCTTCCATACTTGTGTCAATTGGTCAATTCTTCCATATCCAACGGTATTGCGATTAGAAATATCCGTGCTTCTTCCTGATCTTACCCCCATTCTTCAATTGGATCCTTTCCTTCCATTTCCACTTCATCAAAGAACGTTACGAGTCGTAGATAATCAAAGGGAGTGGTATTTTGTCTTCTTAGCTAAAATCTCATTGGCGTGAAGTGTTGAGATGAGCAGTTCATGTTGGTCACTCTCCAAAGTCTCCTGAAGTGTTGAAATGAGCAGTTCATGTTGGTCACTCTCCAAAGCCCCCTGAAGTGTTGAGATGAGCAGTTCATGTTGGTCACTCTCCAAAGCCTCCTGAAGTGTTGAGATGAGCAGTTCATGTTGGTCACTCTCCAAAGTCTCCTGAAGTGTTGAAATGAGCAGTTCATGTTGGTCACTCTCCAAAGCCCCCTGAAGTGTTGAGATGAGCAGTTCATGTTGGTCACTCTCCAAAGCCTCCTGAAGTGTTGAGATGAGCAGTTCATGTTGGTCACTCTCCAAAGCCCCCTGAAGTGTTGAGATGAGCAGTTCATGTTGGTCACTCTCCAAAGCCTCCTGAAGTGTTGAGATGAGCAGTACATGTTGGTCACTCTCCAAAGCCTCCTGAAGTGTTGAGATGAGCAGTTCATGTTGGTCACTCTCCAAAGCCTCCTGAAGTGTTGAGATGAGCAGTTCATGTTGGCCACTCTCCAAAGCCTCCTGAAGTGTTGAGATGAGCAGTTCATGTTGGTCACTCTCCAAAGCCACCTGAAGTGTTGCGATGAGCAGTACATGTTGGCCACTCTCCAAAGCCTCCTGAAGTGTTGAGATGAGCAGTTCATGTTGGTCACTCTCCAAAGCCCCCTGAAGTGTTGAGATGAGCAGTTCATGTTGGTCACTCTCCAAAGCCTCCTGAAGTGTTGAGATGAGCAGTTCATGTTGGTCACTCTCCAAAGCCCCCTGAAGTGTTGAGATGAGCAGTTCATGTTGGTCACTCTCCAAAGCCTCCTGAAGTGTTGAGATGAGCAGTTCATGTTGGCCACTCTCCAAAGCCTCCTGAAGTGTTGAGATGAGCAGTTCATGTTGGTCACTCTCCAAAGCCTCCTGAAGTGTTGAGATGAGCAGTACATGTTGGTCACTCTCCAAAGCCTCCTGAAGTGTTGAGATGAGCAGTTCATGTTGGTCACTCTCCAAAGTCTCCTGAAGTGTTGAGATGAGCAGTGCATGTTGGTCACTCTCCAAAGCCCCCTGAAGTGTTGAGATGAGCAGTTCATGTGGGTCACTCTCCAAAGCCTCCTGAAGTGTTGCGATGAGCAGTACATGTTGGTCACTCTCCAAAGCCTCCTGAAGTGTTGAGATGAGCAGTTCATGTTGGTCACTCTCCAAAGTCTCCTGAAGTGTTGAGATGAGCAGTACATGTTGGTCACTCTCCAAAGTCTCCTGAAGTGTTGAGATGAGCAGTACATGTTGGTCACTCTCCAAAGCCTCCTGTATAGTTGCGATGAGCAGTACATGTTGGTCACTCTCCAAAGCCTCCTGTATAGTTGCGATGAGCAGTTCATGTTGGTCACTCTCCAAAGCCTCCTGAAGTGTTGAGATGAGCAGTACATGTTGGTCACTCTCCAAAGCCTCCTGAAGTGTTGAGATGAGCAGTACATGTTGGTCACTCTCCAAAGCCCCCTGAAGTGTTGAGATGAGCAGTGCATGTTGGTCACTCTCCAAAGCCTCCTGAAGTGTTGAGATGAGCAGTACATGTTGGTCACTCTCCAAAGCCTCCTGTATAGTTGCGATGAGCAGTACATGTTGGTCACTCTCCAAAGCCCCCTGAAGTGTTGAGATGAGCAGTTCATGTTGGTCACTCTCCAAAGTCTCCTGAAGTGTTGAGATGAGCAGTACATATTGGTCACTCTCCAAAGCCCCCTGAAGTGTTGAGATGAGCAGTACATGTTGGTCACTCTCCTATGGATCTATAATTTACCATGATATGGGAGAGGTCCTCAATACAAAATTGCAAAGAATGCAAAATGCTTGCTTGCGGTTTGTTCTCAATGTACCAAGAGAGTCTCATATAACTCCATTTTACGTCCAGATTGGATGGCTAAAGTTAAAGGAACGAAGACAGTATGCCATGGCTCTGACTGTGATAAAAATTCTAAAATTCAAAATTCTGTCTTATATTTACTGCACACTAACTCCCATGCAATCAGTGCATAACCGTGCGAATAGACACACTGCACAAATGCTCCAGATACCTCATCACAGAACCGAAAAATGCAAAGGTTCATTCCGTATTTCAGCTAGTATTCTCTGGAATAAATATAAATTGCACCAGTATTCAGGACTTCCTATCAGAGCGATAAAACACTCCCTTCATTGCAATCTATCAGCTATACAATTATCATGTTCAAGGTGAACGGATGTATTAACAAGAACTTTTATTGTCAACTGTATGTATAGGTTAAGTTTTTTTCTTTCTTAATTTATTCTATTGTATTTAACCGCCCTCTGAATGAAGAGAGCTGCATAAAGAGGCTTTGTAGCCTCAGTGGCCTGTATAAGAGAAACAATAAATTCAAATTCAAAAATTCAAATTCAAATCCTGCTGAAGTGTTACGATGAGCAGTAGAGGTTGGTCACTCTCCAAAGCCTCCTGAAGTGTTGAGATGAGCAGTGCATGTTGGTCACTCTCCAAAGCCTCCTGAAGTGTTGAGATGAGCAGTTCATGTTGGTCACTCTCCAAAGCCTCCTGAAGTGTTGAGATGAGCAGTTCATGTTGGTCACTCTCCAAAGCCTCCTGAAGTGTTGAGATGAGCAGTTCATGTTGGTCACTCTCCAAAGCCTCCTGAAGTGTTGAGATGAGGAGTGCATGTTGGTCACTCTCCAAAGCCTCCTGAAGTGTTGCGATGAGCAGTGCATGTTGGTCACTCTCCAAAGCCCCCTGAAGTGTTGAGATGAGCAGTTCATGTTGGTCACTCTCCAAAGCCCCCTGAAGTGTTGAGATGAGCAGTTCATGTCGGTCACTCTCCAAAGCCTCCTGAAGTGTTGCGATGAGCAGTGCATGTTGGTCACTCTCCAAAGCCTCCTGAAGTGTTGAGATGAGCAGTGCATGTTGGTCACTCTCCAAAGCCTCCTGAAGTGTTGCGATGAGCAGTGCATGTTGGTCACTCTCCAAAGCCTCCTGAAGTTTGAGATGAGCAGTGCATGTTGGTCACTCTCCAAAGCCTCCTGAAGTGTTGAGATGAGCAGTTCATGTTGGTCACTCTCCAAAGCCCCCTGAAGTGTTGAGATGAGCAGTTCATGTTGGTCACTCTCCAAAGCCTCCTGAAGTGTTGCGATGAGCAGTGCATGTTGGTCACTCTCCAAAGCCCCGTGAAGTGTTGAGATGAGCAGTTCATGTTGGTCACTCTCCAAAGCCCCCTGAAGTGTTGAGATGAGCAGTTCATGTTGGTCACTCTCCAAAGTCTCCTGAAGTGTTGAGATGAGCAGTTCATGTTGGTCACTCTCCAAAGCCCCCTGAAGTGTTGAGATGAGCAGTTCATGTTGGTCACTCTCCAAAGCCCCCTGAAGTGTTGAGATGAGCATTGCATGTTGGTCACTCTCCAAAGCCCCCTGAAGTGTTGAGATGAGCAGTTCATGTTGGTCACTCTCCAAAGTCTCCTGAAGTGTTGAGATGAGCAGTTCATGTTGGTCACTCTCCAAAGCCTCCTGAAGTGTTGAGATGAGCAGTTCATGTTGGTCACTCTCCAAAGCCTCCTGAAGTGTTGAGATGAGCAGTGCATGTTGGTCACTCTCCAAAGCCCCGTGAAGTGTTGAGATGAGCAGTTCATGTTGGTCACTCTCCAAAGCCCCCTGAAGTGTTGAGATGAGCAGTTCATGTTGGTCACTCTCCAAAGTCTCCTGAAGTGTTGAGATGAGCAGTTCATGTTGGTCACTCTCCAAAGCCCCCTGAAGTGTTGAGATGAGCAGTTCATGTTGGTCACTCTCCAAAGTCTCCTGAAGTGTTGAGATGAGCAGTTCATGTTGGTCACTCTCCAAAGCCTCCTGAAGTGTTGAGATGAGCAGTTCATGTTGGTCACTCTCCAAAGCCTCCTGAAGTGTTGAGATGAGCAGTGCATGTTGGTCACTCTCCAAAGCCCCGTGAAGTGTTGAGATGAGCAGTTCATGTTGGTCACTCTCCAAAGCCCCCTGAAGTGTTGAGATGAGCAGTTCATGTTGGTCACTCTCCAAAGTCTCCTGAAGTGTTGAGATGAGCAGTTCATGTTGGTCACTCTCCAAAGCCCCCTGAAGTGTTGAGATGAGCAGTTCATGTTGGTCACTCTCCAAAGCCCCCTGAAGTGTTGAGATGAGCAGTTCATGTTGGTCACTCTCCAAAGCCTCCTGAAGTGTTGAGATGAGCAGTTCATGTTGGTTACTCTCCAAAGCCTCCTGAAGTTTTGAGATGAGCAGTTCATGTTGGTCACTCTCCAAAGCCTCCTGAAGTGTTGAGATGAGCAGTTCATGTTGGTTACTCTCCAAAGCCTCCTGAAGTGTTGAGATGAGCAGTTCATGTTGGTCATTCTCCAAAGCCCCCTGAAGTGTTGAGATGAGCAGTTCATGTTGGTCACTCTCCAAAGCCTCCTGAAGTGTTGAGATGAGCAGTTCATGTTGGTCACTCTCCAAAGCCTCCTGAAGTGTTGAGATGAGCAGTTCATGTTGGTCACTCTCCAAAGCCTCCTGAAGTTTTTCGATGAGCAGTGCATGTTGGTCACTCTCCAAAGCCCCCTGAAGTGTTGAGATGAGCAGTTCATGTTTGTCACTCTCCAAAGCCTCCTGAAGTGTTGAGATGAGCAGTTCATGTTGGTCACTCTCCAAAGCCTCCTGAAGTGTTGCGATGAGCAGTGCATGTTGGTCACTCTCCAAAGCCCCCTGAAGTGTTGAGATGAGCAGTTCATGTTGGTCACTCTCCAAAGCCCCGTGAAGTGTTGAGATGAGCAGTTCATGTTGGTCACTCTCCAAAGTCTCCTGAAGTGTTGAGATGAGCAGTTCATGTTGGTCACTCTCCAAAGCCCCCTGAAGTGTTGAGATGAGCATTGCATGTTGGTCACTCTCCAAAGCCCCCTGAAGTGTTGAGATGAGCAGTTCATGTTGGTCACTCTCCAAAGCCTCCTGAAGTGTTGAGATGAGCAGTACATGTTGGTCACTCTCCAAAGCCCCCTGAAGTGTTGAGGTGAGCAGTACATGTTGGTCACTCTCCAATGCCCCCTGAAGTGTTGAGATGAGCAGCACATGTTGGTCACTCTCCAAAGCCTCCTGAAGTGTTGAGATGAGCAGCACATGTTGGTCACTCTCCAAAGCCTCCTGAAGTGTTGAGATGAGCAGTTCATGTTGGTCACTCTCCAAAACCTCCTGAAGTGTTGAGATGAGCGGCCATCCACGGCCCCCTGACGACTGTGACAATAGTTTATGGTTTACAGACTGTTGTCAAGAGACGTCCAGGGGCCGGGAATGGCACAGATGTTTCTCTCGAGCACAGGTGGAGCTAAATAAGCATTACTTTTTCCCAGACCATCTGAGCCCACTTCCAAACTGTTCCACTTACACGAGTGTTGTGGATATTATATAGCTCTTTCCAGGATAAACTGTTCTTGTGAAATACTTACAATAACACTTTAAAGTAATGATTTATACATCACATGCAAATACAGCGATTCCTATAACATTTAAAGGAGATAATGTCCCAAAGAAAGGTTGTTATGGTTCAGAACGCATGGTACCTTGAAACGACCTAATGTACCGAACATAATAAGTTTGAGATGTTTGGTGACGTGTAGGTATCGTGTAATTAGTCCTTTTTCCGGATACTTAATGCATTAGTATTTTACCAGTGATAGTTGCCACACCTTTTTCTAGAGGACAGTGCACGTTAGTGTGCGGCATTTTAGCTTGGGTAGTGTTTTGTATGTATGGTGACCTGATGATTCCCGTTTGATGAGCGAAACATGTCACATTGCAGATGTTCTGTCTCGTCCCAAGTTTGGCTGTCTTACCTACTGTAAGGCCAGAATGCTCGCCACGGTGGGTGAGTGGTTATCGTATCGGACTACCAACACCAAGCTTGCAGGTTCGCTCCTGGCCGTGGTAAGTGATTTTTGAAAGGCGACAAAAATAGCGGCACGCATGTCATACGTTGTTGGCATGTTAAAGAACCCATTTAATGGCAAAATTAATCTCGGGATTTTCCGCCAACACAAAGTTCCTCCTTTCTCCACTAGAAAGCGGTATAGTGTCAAGGAGTTTAGATATCTAACCTCCATGACTTTCATAGCGCTCCAAGGAACAACAAATATTGACATGAAAGCTGCCCTCTGGGTGTCAAATAACAAAGTTTGCACCCGGCACCCTAGGCCATATATATTATTTATTTAGGCCTCAATATTGGAAACAATATCAGCCCTATGTGTTGAATTAAACTGATAACCAGCGCTTTTGTGGTGACCGTAATGGGAGGGGGCGTGCTGTCGCAGCTGTTAAGCTGTTGGCCTCTCACCACGGTGGACCGGGTTCGATTCCCGATCAATGCATGTGAGAGTTTCAAAGTAAAATGCCATGTCCTGTGGTTCGGATTCCACGTAAAAAGGAGATCCCGTGGTTCATGATCGCGAGATAAACGGTCTCGTAAAACTTCACTCTTCCTTCCTTTCACTCACGAGGTCTTGGTTCAATTCCCAAATCAGCCATCCACCCTTTTGATGATTGAACCCTAAACCACGCGGCTTCATAACCTCAATGATAAATATAGCGAAGCACGAGAGGCTGATGACCTCTGTTCCCAACCACCTAAATAGCCCAAAACCAAGATGTAGGTGTCTGGGGAAAACAACTGTGTGGGATTTAAGGGGTGAAACATGATGGCACACATAACACAAGTATGCTATACGGATTGGGAATTTCAAAACATCTAGGATGGATGCCAAGATAATTAAGGGAAAAATAATTATAAATATAATTTACAAATGAACACAAAAACGGATTCTCGATTACTAACAGATTTACAAAGCAACCACCGACTAACATCAGACTGAACATTTTCTGCAGATCAACGTAGACATTGCGGATACTATGTGGACACCTCGAACATACAGATTGAGGGCACTCTGTGGACACCCCTAACATACAGCTTGAGGGCACTCTATGGACACCCCTAACATACACATTGTGGACACTATGTGGACACCCCTAACATACAGATTGTGGACATTATGTGGTCACCCCTAACATACAGATTGAGGGCACTATGTGGTCACCCCTAACATACAGATTGAGGGCACTATGTGGACACCCCTAACAAACATTTGTGGACACCCATAACATACATATTGGGGACACTATGTGGACATCCCTAACAGACATATTGTGGACACCCCTAACAGACATATTGTGGACACCCCTAACAAGCAGATTGTGGACACTATGTGGACACCCCTATCAGACAGATTGTGGACACCCCTAACATACAGATTGAGGGCACTATGTGGACTCCCCTGTCAGACAGATTCGGGACACCCCTAACATGCAGATTGTGGACACTATGTGGACACCCCTAACAGACAGATTGTGGACACCCCTAACATGCAGATTGTGGGCACTATGCGGGCACCCTTAACATACAGATTGTGGGCACTATGTGGACACCCCTATCAGACATATTGTGGATCCCCCTAACATTCAGATTGTGGGCACTATGTGGACACCCCTATCAGACATATTGTGGATCCCCCTAACATACAGATTGAGGGCACTATGTGGACACCCCTGTCAGACAGATTGTGGACACCCCTAACATGCAGATTGTGGACACTATGTGGACACCCCTAGCAGACAGATTGTGGACACCCCTAACATACAGATTGTGGACACCCCTAACATGCAGATTGTGGGCACTATGCGGGCACCCCTAACATACAGATTGTGGGCACTATGTGGACACCCCTATCAGACATATTGTGGATCCCCCTAACATACATATTGTGGACACCCCTCACAGACAGATTGTGGACACCCCTAAGATACAGATTGAGGGCACTATGCGGACACCCCTATCAGACATATTGTGGATCCCCCTAACATACAGATTGTGGACACCCCTCACAGACATATTGTGGATCCCCCTAACATACAGATTGTGGACACCCCTAACATACAGATTGTGGACACCCCTCACAGACAGATTGTGGACACCCCTAAGATACAGATTGAGGGCACTATGCGGACACCCCTATTAGACAGATTATGGACATCCCTAACATACAGATTGAGGGCACTATGCGGACACCCCTAAGATACAGAGTGTGGACACCCCTACCTAACACACAGATTGAGGGCACTATGCGGACACCCCTGTCAGAGGAAATTAAATATGCTAAATATCTAACTCGCTACACATTAAAACAGACATAATGACCTTATGCAGTTAAATATAATTGTACTTTAGTAGGCAATATAAAAATTAATCTACCTTTATGAGCAAAAGGCTTTACGACTCGCGAAGTGAGCTATGACTAAGCGCTTTGATGAGCTCCATGAATATTCATTTCCCAGCCATGGAACATTGAGTCCCCGTGCAACTGGTCTGACTACCGAGACGGGTGCCCTGACCGCTCACAAACCATACCGGTCCATAGCTGATTGGTTTAGGGACTGCGACAACGCGGTCATGTAGCCCCGTGTACTTTGGGTGTGTGTAGAATCTCTCGGATAACCGGTGTTAATTGTGGTGGCTGTATTAGTGTGTGTTATCTGTTTTTAATTCAAGTAAGGACTGCAGATATTGAATTTTCAATTAGTTCCTACTTTTGCCATCAAACGCCACCGCCAACGACTACTAGTTCAGAAGTTGGCTAATAGACGCCACCGCAGTTGGCTCCTGGCGACGAACGTCGGAACCTAAGCGCGTTGTTCAAATTTAACCTATAATTTAGCTTCACACGAGTGTAACTAGTGGAACGTTCTTTAACATACCAAAAATCTATGAAATGGGACTGCCGGCTTTACATTCCCTCCGATGTAAGGTATACTGAGTTTTATTTAACTCTCTTGAAAAATCTGACGACTTCGGCTGGGTTTGAAACCGCGATCTTGGGGATAGAAGCTCAGCATGCTACCGACTACACCACCGAAGCCGCCGCGGTCCATAGCTCATTAAGGATCTTGGTCTACATACTGTGCCCGTCAGACGAGAGTTTCGGGAGCTGCCGGTCTTAAACAGCCCTTCCGATACCCTTCTCTGGCCAACACACAGGACTCGGGGAAAGAAAGTATTCGTAGGCTGGCCTAGCACAAAAAACTGTACTCGGGGGTGTCGGGAATATGAGAGTTCTATTCATAAGTCCAGCCCAGTGGAATACACTCACAGGAAATCACAAAAGCAACCACGAAATAATGAGGACAGGTTTAAGTTAAAACCCCACTAAATTTATTGGTAAAATCACAGATCCCTAGCCTACTTCTGAGAGGTGAAAATCGGCTTGTCCACATCTAAACTGCTCTGAAAATAAAGTCAAAAATATCTCATAATTAAAGTCTATCTTAAGCCTCTCGAAGTCCTATGCACAAATCGAATAATAAAGCAATCACTAAGAGAGAAATACGTAAAGATTCCCTAAGCAATTACATCGGAGAATTAATAATAATAATAATGATAGACGTAAATCTACAAGCAGGAAATATATTTATTTGTTGACAACGCAAAGTCCAATTTACGTTAATCAGTCGTACATTAAGAATAGCTAAGCTATGATGGTATTCTCTCCAACATTTACATTTACATTAAATATAGCTAACCCTATCTGATATTGAAATATTACTGATAAACGTGACGCGTTTATCCAAAGAAAGTAAAAGAACAAAGCTATGCACATTCTATCCTAATTTAATTAACTCGAAGGATAGTATCAAAGCCATTTACAAAAAAATAAATTTAAAAAATCACAGGTTCAGTACACTCCTACTGGTAATGCAATGGGCATTCCTACCGACTCAGTTTCCTGTGGTTTGCACAGAAAAGGTCATAAGTGTAGAAAGGAAATTATTTTGGCAATTGCAGTGACAGGCTACCACTTCTTACGTCACTTATCATCATAACGACCAGGTTTTCAAATTATCCCGTCATTAGATGATCGTCGTCTCAAGATTGTGGATTGTCAAAATGTATTTACAGAACGTCGAAACCCACAAACTCTAAGAAATGGTCGGAAAATAATTTTAAGTTTAGCATTCATTAGTGTGGACTACATAATTATTTTGATTTCAGTTTAGTTCAAAATCTTATAACTATATTATTATTTTCAATATTAGTTCGTTATTAATCTTCAAGCTGTTAATATATATTTTTAGTGACCAATAAACGTGTCTAGTGTAGCTAGAAATGTGGGAGAAACATCTAAGAAATACCTCGTTATGAGTGAATCACTGTTCACGATCATGATAAACACTCTGTGTTCAATATCAATAACACGAACTCGTCAGTCGCAATCATCAGTCAACTTGCCAAAAGCGTACAAAGTTGCTGAAAAAATACCATACTCAAAATCAGCTTCAAAACATGAGCTCAAATACCTCCCTAAAAGGTCACTCCTCTATACACAATAATAGCATGATCCTAATTTATACAATGACGTCCTGTCATGGTCTCAAATTCGCAATAACTGCTCATAAGGTCATACTTTCAGTAACCAAAATTTATCATTGAAAGGCAGTCGAAATCTCATGACTCTAATAATTAACAAGTGTCTAATACACTTCAGAATGGCAAACACAAAATATCCGTTCTTAAAGATCAAGTGAAACCATTCTCGAACTCGTGTTCTTTCGTATACCAAGATACATATTTCATACAGTCAGATTATATCGTCGCTTGTCGATAATAAATAAAAATAACCGAGGCCTTCTACACCGGCTATCAGCGAAACAAGTTCACAGCTCTTCTGCGGGCAGCAAGCATCTTATAAGAATGCACTGCCTTGTATACTCGTGCAGGTTCGCACCAACAATATTCCTTCAAAATTAACCAATGTTACGGCCACTACATGGCCTTGAAAATCATCTGCCAGCTTTCAACTGCTCGTAAATATAACTCTGTCTTGCATTCTTATGCACGGCTCTCGCAACTCATATTAAACATAGCAAAAGTTGGTTACAAGCAGCTTTGCCCCAGGCTCTTATTCAAAATGATACGTATGACCAGAAATAATCTTTAAACTAAACATAACAATCCCTACCTATCAGAATGTACAGATAAATAGTACGACCGTCTATAACTATTCCACAAACAAATATCCAACCCGGTTACATGAGAAAGTGTAGCGTTGACTTACATGTCGTCGTTCATTCGAGTTTCGCCCAGGTCATCACGATGGTTAAGGCCTTCCTCCATTGCCATGCTCGTCACCCGAGCACATCCGTCGCCCTCCCAAGGCATATTGAGTAATTCCATACTCATCTCTTCCATAGTAAAATGATACTTATTTAATTGGACTGTATGTCCATAAGTAGGTATTTCCATGTTGAAGCAGGTAGCATGATCCTCACAGGCTAAATAAATACTTTTCACTGACAATAATAATTTGCGGTACATGCAAAAATGGCCATAATATACTCCACTGGCTTTATACATATCATTAAGATGATATTTAGCATCTGTCCACACTGTTTTACAGACACTTAAGTTCGCACCACGTGATCGTTGAACATCACTGCCATCAGCCGTCAGTTCCTTCTGCTGATGCTTTTAAAAATGTTATTTCACTATAATTTGCAGTGAGGTTTAATTCCTTTAGATTTAAATGACATGTCCTCACAAACATTTAGACCACATGTCTCCTACTTTCATGTCCTCGTGCACGCTGTATAAAATTATCTATACTTTGGCAAAAACATCAAAATAAAGCAAAGCACTGCTTTTAAATATCCTAATTGTTCACAATACTCACAATGCTGAGTGATTATTTGCAACTTCTCACACTAATACCGTGTAGATTATTGGTCGTAACTTTTCACCCACCGTGGTTTGACAAAACGAGAGTATCTCACGTCGAAGAAGACGGAAATAAGCTGTAACAGCTGTAGTCAAGTATTGATCCGTTAAATTCACATCGCGTTTCAGCGATATTATACCATTATAAATAACCAAAAACAAATCAAAAAATTCCAAAATAACGGTGGTGATGAATTCCAAATATTTTCCAGGGTTATAAATAATACAGAATGTACAAAAATAAATTATCCAGACACCAAAGTCAAATCAAGGCGCTCAAACAGCCCACATGTTCCACGGGTGCATTCATCATATAGGTGCGTTCAAAAAGTAACGAGCCGGAGTCATAATTACAGAAACCAGTACCCTGTATGTTAGAAGTATTTGCCCTGCCTGTTGAGGCACTTGTCCCACTGTGACACGAGGTGGTGAATGGCTGTCTCATAAAATTCCCTGGGCTGCGATGTGAACCAGTTCCGCACGTACAGCTCGACGTCGGCGTCCGAGGTGAATCGTTGGCCCCGCAGAGCCCTTTTCAGGGCACCAAACATGGCGCATTCACAGGGAGAGAGATCAGGACTGTATGGAGGGTGGCCGAGAACCCCCCATTTGCATTTCTGCAGGAGTGCCGCGACTGTGTTGGCCGTATGAGGTCGTGCATTTTCGTGGGGCGACCACGGCAGCTAAGGCCTTCACTGTCACTCGGCGGTCCTGGGTAATGAGTGCATCAACCAGCTGGTCGTTGTCATCGGTAATGCAAGAGGGTGCCCCAGACCGGGAATCAACGGCTAACGACACCCGTCCTTCCCTGAAGCGCTTGTGCCACACCTTGACCCTTGCAAGGGACATGAAGTGTTCGCTGTACAGTTGTGACATTCAGCGATGAATGTCCGCTCCCCCTACTCCTTCCGCTGTCAGAAACCGAATAATACCTCTTTGCTCTTCGGTTGACGCCTCCATATCACTGTTTGTAATGCGATTGGCAGCGTTGGAAGATTGATGCATGCTGCTGCTCGTTTTGTCTCGTCACGTGACGTGCACGCGTGCCCTCTAGCGACGGGCTGTGATCTTCCACGCTCTGGTCGGTGGTGTATTCCTTGGAATACACGGTCAGGAAGAGTCAGCCTTTGCTGCTCTTTGATTTTTCTGTCCTTTTCGATTCATTCCTTTCTGGTACGCAAGCGCCAACAGGGTTTCCTGAAGTGTTATTCGCTCTGTACACTTTGTTTATACTTTGTAAAAGTCTGCTCTAGATATTCAACTTCCATGATCAGCCTAGCGGCATCTAGCAGCTAACCACTGACGTTTCTCAACATCTTCATGTGCAAGAGGACTTCCTTACCAATCAAACCACCAGGTTTCGTCGTTAACGCCAGCTAACATCTCCATGCTCAAGAGGACTTCTTCACCATTTCCATCCGCCAGGCTTCGTCATTGTCGCCTGCTAACAACTCCTTGAAGACCACTTCATCAAGAAAATTAACATCTATGAGGAGATTTAATTTATGTTAAGTTTGTAATTCTTATGTGTGCTCCTTTGTCCCTTTCTACCGACCATCTTCTCTCCGTGGTACCTTCGTGATTCGTTTGGCAGCTCTCACTCATCGTTCGGCCGCCGAGTACAGTGCAAGCCCTACCCGGGCTAGTCTCCTGCTCTCTTAAGACTTTTTAAAATCAGACGCCATGTCTGAACTTTAAAAACAACCGTCACCGAGGAACCATCGCCTTTCTTCAAAATGAGCTAAGTACAAACTTGAATGTTCTTCAACACATTTTAATTGGTTTTAAATAGCTAAGTGCTTTTTAATACCATTTTATAGACGGTGTGAAATTGCTAAATGTGGTGCAATAACCATCTTCGCGGGATTTTCGATGTCAGGCTTTGCTTATCTAAGCTAGCCTTATAAAATGAAACAGTACTTCTTGTACAAATTAACTGAGATACTTTCTCACAACGTGGGATATCATTAAATTACCCACTGTCTATAGAAAACTTAGCTTTTTCCACCGCGGGACTTTTCTTGCCCAATTCAACAGTCATCATTGTTCTGGAATTTTCCATGTCAAACGATCCATCTACAAGCTAAACCTTCGAGTATTTTCCACTCACATATGGGAATACTTTCCCTAACTAAGGAATTTTCTTTATAAAACCGCTGATCAACACTTAATTTGTCTTCCTTTGTGGGAAATTTTCTTTTGCATTAAACTACTACTTACAAACTTTTCAACGCAATGAACTTGATCAAGCAAAAATCCTACTAGTGATCCACATAACTGAAATAACGTTTCTCTCCATAAACTTTCTGTGCTGCAATAGTGAACTTTTCAAATCCATCACCAAACTATAGTGCAAAACAGTGCCCGTTCAACTACCAACCGCGTCGCGTTGGTGAGAGCAATAAATATGGCCAAAACCTTTTCCTAAAGTTCCCAATTCTTACTCCCAAAACACCTTACTAACTTAATATAATTAAGCTATAAATTTAAGTCAACTGATGTACCTAGCTGTTTAAACTACAAATTTATGTCAAAAGAGGCCTCGCTTGCCAACAAGTGCCCTCCCAACTTAGTTTCGCATTTTACGAATTAACTTCTGCATAAATCTGTGGCAAGTCCACATTCTAATTCTTTTCCCTTCTAAATGGGGGAATTCTACTTTTTCTACTCATAATTGAGTCATCTAATTTATTTTCTCTTCAGGCTTCACAAATAATGACCTGTCCTATTTGAATATATCACGGTCGTAATTACTGTATAAATACATGAAGTTATAGAAAGTTCTTCTTTATTTTCCCTTTTTCTTTGTTGTAATTTTTCATAGCCTTTAGGATTTCCAATAGGAATTCAAAAGTGCTCACTTTATACCTGAAATAATTACTAAAGCTTTAATTACTTGTAATATTTGTTATAAACGTTAATGTTTTCAATTTTTAGCAGAACTTTTAAAATCTTATGCAGATTTAGTGCTCGAAGCAAGTTTCAAACTTGCGTCCAATTAATATTGTTTACAAATTGTAATTTTATTACAATTAGGTCTTAGACCTTTATATGTTGTAAATCTTTTTCATAAACCACTATCACAACCTACATATTGTTAACTTTTCAAAATTTTAATTTCTTGTTAAATAAAATCTCTATTATTGTTTGTTTCATTCTTTTCACTAGATTCAAGATTAGGGAGGACCCTGTCTCTCCTGATTCTTACTTCAGGCTTAAGCCCTCTTTACTAAAACAAATAATTATTAAAACAACAAAGATTTTGCTACTTGTTGCATTTGAACAAAAACTCCCCGTACAAAATTGTCAAAGTTTCTCTTCGCTGTTATAGCTAATTCTAACGAGCCATTAAGGCAAGTATAGCTAGCTCCGCAAGCCTCCTGCTTGTTGAGATTTTCTCTCTAACTCATGGTTTGTTTGCAAATTTTAAGTTTTTCTTATCGTCTAAACTTTCAGTCGGCACATTGCTGGGTAAAAGCTTAGCCGTCTTAAGTGCAACAATTAGTATTCTACCAAAACTTTCAAAGAAACAAGTAAATTTATTTACAACAACATTAAAAACGCTTCATCGCTTTCCTCTCTGGGAGCGCTTGATCGTTCGTTGGAAATCGAACAGTTCATAAAACTATAAAATATCACGGAAAATTCAAATTATTTCCGACTTTCAAAATATTTGTTTAAATCTAGCTCCTTTGAAAGAAAAAACAGTAAATCTTTCATTCTTTGTCTTGCCAGACTACCACACTTCCCCATAATATTGAAATACAGGATTGGAAGGGAAGGTACGATCGCCGCTTGCTTGCAAATAGCCCAAGCTATAGCCGCATTTCCCGTTAGCTGTGTCCAGGACCATACCACTTTAGGTGTTTTACGGACATTGCACGGTGGAAACAGTGGTTGAACACTCATTTTCTCTTAATTTTCTGTTTGGTGGTGAACTCCCGTCCTGTCTATCCATACTTTTTCTTCCTGCTGAAACCCGCTTCCTTTTATCTTTTTTCCAACTTTCCTCGGGTAGAGTTAATCCTAGGGTAAAACCTACCCAGTCGGAACCACACCTCGTTACACACGCTACGCTTAGCCGATGTAGTCACCGGTTTGCGCATTCCAGCCTCCAGCTCGTTACTTTTTGAACGCACCTTTTAGTTCCAAGATTAATTCTTCAATATTGTCTTCACGCTGCCATCGAGAATGAGCAATTGGGCTCAATACAAACAGATCCTATATCACAGGAGATATGAGGGAGATGACTCAATGTAAACAGATCCTATATCACAGGATATATGAGGGAGATGACTCAATGCAATCAGATCCTATATCACCGGAGATATGAGAGAGATGACTCAATGCAATCAGATCCTATATCACAGGAGATTTGAGGCAGATGACGCAATGAAAACAGATCCTATATCACAGGAGATATGAGAGAGATGGCTTAATACAAACAGATCCTATATCACTGGAGATATGAGAGAGATGGCTCAATAAAAAGAGATCTTATATCACAGGAGATTTGAGGCAGATGACGCAATGAAAACAGATCCTATATCACAGGAGATATGAGGGAGATGACGCAATACAAACAGATCCTATATCACAGGAGATATGAGAGAAATGGCTGAATACACTGGGACCTTTGAGAATTGGATGAACGCACTTTTCATTAGAATTTTGTATTTTTAGACCCTTTTGGTGTAATTGCTCCACGGGATTTATGAGAGGCACTACTCTCGACACGAACTGTCACAAATGAATCTAATGATGTGTCCTTTCATCCGGCCACGAACAAATGAAACACTGCGAGGCGCAGCGCTGGTAATCGTTTTCAATAATAGGCTCTATATCAGTGTGTCTCCCCAAGGCTTGTTCTTCCTGGGGATGATAGATCTTTAATCTCTCTCTCGGGGATATCTCGATCACGCCCACGCCTTCACTTCGCTTTTCCAGAGCCAACGCTGATTGATTGGAATCCGAGTGACAGCAATTTATATTCTCATCACAGTCACTTGACTTCAACATAAAATCGAAGTGCTCAATTACCTTAAGAGGACAGGTACCACCTAGCGCCGTAGATAGCTTGCCCTGCATTACGATATTGCAACAAGTGTGGCCTGAGCAAGTCAAGCAAGGCGCAACACTGAATGTGCTGGTCGTGAAACACTTCTCAACGAATGAAAATGATTTCCAGTTTGTTTTCTTTGCATTCTTCCCTTTCCTCCTCAGTCTTGTTTCTACCAGGGGCGTGGTGGCTCAGCGGTCTAGCTGTATGCCTCTCACCAAGGCGGTCCGGGTTCGATTCCCGGTCAATGCATGTGAGATTTTCGAAGTGAAATGCCATGTCCTGTGGTTCGGATTCCACGTAAAAAGGAGGTCCCGTGGCTCATAATCACAAGATTCACGGTCACGTAAAACTACAATCTTCCTTCCTTCTTCCTTCTTGTTTCTACCAACTGGACACGTTTGGTCCAGAGGTCCTTACTTCGACCGCCTAAGGGATTATTTATTTTATTACAATTGAAATCAGGTCGTCTCCGTGGTGTAGTGGTCAGCGTGCTTAGCTACCACCCCGGAGGTCCGAGGTTCGATTCCCGGCTCTGCCAATAAATTTGAAAATTGGTATGAGGACTGGAACAGGGTCCACTCAGCCTCGGGTGGTCCAAATGAGTAGAGGGGGTTCAATTCCCACCTCAGTCATCCTCGAAATGGTTTTCCGTGGTTTCCCATTTTGTCTTCGGTCAAATGCCGGGCTGGTACCTGCCGCAAGGCCACGGCCGCCTCTTTCCCTCATTCTTGTCTATCCCTCCCAGTCTTTCCCTCCCTTCCCATCCCAGTTGTATCACAATACCAGGTGTTTCAAGCTCCAGGGCACTTCCCTGGCGGCGGTAAAGGTGGGATCCCTCGCTGAGTCCGAGGGAAAAGCAAACCCTGAAGGGTAAACCGACTAAAAAGAAACCAATTGAAATCAGGCACAAAGAGGAAAATGAGCAATCATAATTCGCAGACTGAGACACGACAGACACCATCATAATATCAAATCTATATTGTAAATGCATGAAAAAAGATGAATAAAACCATGTCTGCCCAATTCCGTATTGGCAAATTTAAATTTATTATGAGAAATAAAATATTAAATCAATTAACGTTCTTTTAATTATAGCAGTGACATTGTGACCTTCCCCAGCTGATCCGATCTCAGATAAATCAAGTTAAGTAGCAAGTCTTATACTTACAATTTTTCTAAATAAAGGTTGTTATTAAAGATGTACATAACAAGAAGTTCCGTGACGAACTAAAGAGCCTACTTTTCTTTAAAATTTAAGATTCATGCCAATGATTATTTTATATGGAACTATATCGAATAATGACAAAATGAAGTTGGTAATATCGAAATTTCTAATTAGTTCGAAATACTGTATACCTGGCATAATGTAGCCTAATAGAGTTGGCAACCCTGGTGACTGAATATATTCTTAGTTCCATCTCTTAAGGTACAGAATACAAAATTTGGTTGAAGTCCATTGGATAGCATGGACGTTAAATGCAGTTAAACATTGGATCTAACAGCGCGTGTAAAATCATGTTGGCAACAATGTCATGCATGTATTGGTCAGAAATAATCTGAAATAATCTGATCTAATGATGTGCCAATTTTGAATGAAATCCATTAGTTACAAGAGAAGTTACATGCATTTTAAAATTGGACCTATCAGTAGGCCTTAGAATCATGTTGGCAGCACTGACGTACATTAGTTACTCCAAATTAATCTAGAATGCCAGGTACTATACGTGTGCAAAGTTTGGAGCTATTAGCTTGCATACTTTCTGATATATTGAAATTAGGGTAACAAAAATAGAGACAGCATTTATTAATAGTTGGCAACATTGCTTGATCTTACGGATACGCATAGTCAGAGCTGTTATGGTACACAAAGCACATACGAAATTTGGTTGAATTCCAATTGATAGTGTAGACGTTACAAGCATTTAAATATTGGACCTATCAGCAGGCTTATAATCATTTTGGCAACACTGCCATGTATGGCCTCCTGGAATTTTCACTGAAATTTTATTATCTATATGTGTTCCAAATTTGAAATAGCTCCCATTCATACCTTCCAATATATCCAACATGGAGCTCAAATATCAATTGCGATTTTTCAGCAGTTGGTAGCACTAACATCATTTTCAAATGCGGCATTGAGATTTTCAGGTATAGATCTTTACTCCTTCTAAATTTTGTTTTGATTGCTGCAGGCATTTAGGAGTTGATAGGGGGGACACACACAACCAAATAGACAGACAGACAGACAAACAGAAGGACAGACAGACAGACAGACAGACAGAAGACAGACAGACAGACAGACAGAAGGACAGACAGACAAACAAACAGAAGGACAGACAGACACACATTTGCCTAATCGATCTCATAAGTCTACATTTTCCTCATTTTTGCAGCATTTGAAAAGTAAGCTACAACTTATAGTAGTCTAAAAGGTAAAACAAGTAGTTCCGTGAAGAACATTACAGCCTATTTTCATATATCCTACTTATGTTAATTGCCTCTATCAACATATAGAATTTCAGTTTGATTGCTGTAATAGTTTCATAGATATTGAGAACCGCCAAAATATTTCGGATGGTCGCCATGTTGGATTTTTATATACAGTATATGCCTTTGAGTTATGTACTATTACATGAAGATTATTGTGCAAGTGTTTTATTCAAACTACAATCGCATGATTAGGACACAAGAAATAAAAACAAGATTTTAAAATCTCGCTCAGCCACCATCATGTGAGAATGAAAATAATTTAAATGAATTAGATTCCAGTGGATTAAAATTTACATAAGCATTTACCGTTCCAAGTTTCCCTGCGCTCGGATGGTTAAATCGCGAGAAACGTCCGTTTGAATATTTTCATTTCGAGTCCCCGCCATGTTGAATTTGTGCTCACCAGCTTATTGAACGTCCCATAGGTGAACTTATGTTTATAGCCTCTAGGCCTATACACATACACATTTTTTGTCTGATTGCTGTCATAGGTTAATAGATATTGAGAACCGTTTAAATATTTCAGATGGTCGCCAAGTTGGATTTTAGTATATGTAGTCCATAGAGTTATGCACTATTAGATGACGCTTATTGTGTAGGTTCATTATTCAAACGTTGATTTCGATTGCATGATAAGAACACAAGAAATAAAAACTTAATATTAAAATTTCGCACAGCCGCCATCGTGAGGTTATGTAATCAATTGAGGGAAATTAGATGTCAGTGCATTGTTATTAGTATAGTCATTTGCTGTACCAAGTTTCACTGCGTTCGGATGGTTAAATCGCGAGAAAAGTCTATGTAAATGTTTCAACTTCGCTTGGCCGCCATGTTCGTTTTGTATTTTACAGGTTTTTGAAAGTCCCATAGCTGAACGTCTAGTAGTGCCCTTTACCATCGTACAAAATTTCAGGTTGGATATGCGTAACAGTTTCGGAGATATAGAATACTGGTGAAATACTTCGCACAGCCGCCATGTTGGATTGGTGAGACGTAATAAAAAGTGAAGGGGACGGTCGGGGTTGGCCTAAATAATACTATGACCTTATCGATTTTCATTGACATTTCTCCAGCCGTTTAGATCTTATTAGTGGGGGGACACACACACATACACGGACAAAAGGTGATCTCATAGGCCTATTTTTTCATAAAATGAAAATGGGCTAAAATCTGATATGTTACCAGCACTGTATATGTTCCTCCATCTTCTTGGCTCACTGTAATTTGATTGTCACTTGATTCTTTCTTTTCTTTTTAGATTTTCAACTTGAAGTGATGTCTCCTATCGCTCTGACGTCATCCTGTAATTACACCTTGGGTCACGCCCAGCTGTTGCGTGGAGAAAGAAGACTATGAATTGTCTGCTTCCTGTCCGTGACGTCATAACTGTATTAGTGCTTTGGATCAGTACCACACGCTGCTGCAATATTACCCCCTTCAATATTACCCTCTACTGATGAGGTTCAGTGCTGTTAACATTACCGTGAACACATTTGACACTGGGACATGTTTCACTGAATGCAGTAGGATCTTAGTCTTGACATTTAGTTGTTGATGACACATAACTGCTCTTGGTAAGAATGTTCCTACATTTGGTTCACAAATAATTCCTAATCTAGGCTAATGAAATGAAAATCCACAGCCTGCTTCCAGTCTCCGACCGGGTCAGGAATGGAATGAATGAAGTCCCTATCTAGCGGCGAGGATATGAACTGTGCCGGCTGCCGAGGCCTGACGCACTCCTCTGGGGCAATGATTAAATGAATGACAGATGAAATGAAATGATAGTGGAGAGTGTTGCTGGAATGAAATTTTGACAGGAAAAACCGGAGTACCCGGAGAAAAACCTGTCTGCCTCCGTTTTGTCCAGCACAGATCTCACATGGAGTGACCGGGATTTGAACCACGGACCCAGCGGTGAGAGGCCGGCGTGCTGCCGCCTAAGCCACGGAGGCTCTTCTAATCTAGGCTAATAACGGATGTAATAGAACACCAAGCATAATAAACTGCTCACGAGGGAACCGTACGAAGTCGGACGGAGAATTTCGATTTTATTTTTACATAGTAGTGAAGGTCTTTTTACTCTGAAACAGGTAGCGGAGGTCTAATTCTTCGCAGGTCCTTTTTAAGGGGGGATTTGGGAGCCCCTAGTCGGAGGTGCGCGCTCTGAATTGTACAGTACATGCCGGCACACGTCAGCGCGCACAGCCAGCGGCTGTCTAACCTCACCTTCCCTCTACCCTCGTTCGGTTCTCCACCATCACCCACCACAAACGGCTGCCTACAGTTGTGTACACGGGTTGGCGGGTTAAAAGTGACGTTAGTTTGGATATTTTATTTACAAAGATGAATTCATTGCGGAATATAGAAACAAAAACAGTGGTTTACAAATCACATATCATCTTCATCATCAAGCCGTTCAAACTGTTCAAGAAATGCCTTTATTCTAACACAAGAAATTAGATGTAAACCACAGCGCCTTTAATCGAGAATGCCCCAGAATTCAAAGAATAAAGTCATTAATTATTGGCAAGACTGATTTCTAACATGGAAACTCTCGTATGCGCACAACTAAATACTCACCACTGCAAAGCTGCTATGGCGCATTTATCATTGTTTCTAAATCATAACAACGTTGACATGTTATTAAACCAAGAACCGTATTGTTATAAAGGAATACCCTGTTTCATTCCTTCAAATTACACATCGTACTATATCACATCTAATAACGACCCTAGGGCCTGCATTCTAGACAAAAACACTATATCACATAATTTCATTCTACTTCACAGTTTCTCCACTGCTGACAACGTTATCATTGCTTTGTCAGGTAATCCAGATACCTACATTGCCAGTTCTTATCTGCCTCCGTATGATACACTACTGCAAGATCTCTCACCTATACTAGTCTTCCTAAATTCCATTCATCCAGTAAACTTCCTATGGGGTCTTGACTCCAACTGTAAGCACAGCCTCTGGTACAGTCCGATCACTGACTTACGGGGCAGAATACTAGTGGATTTCCTATCTTCGCAAAGTGTTATCATAGTTAATGAAAATGATCGAAAAATAGCGTCCAGTTTGACTATGGGACGGCACGGTTCCACAACGATATGGCACTGTAAGCCAGATCTGTTAGTCACTTCTACAGTAACATATTCTATTCCTAATATCCTAACAGTCACCTCTTTGAGGAAAATTTAAACCTCCCTATGTACGATAAGCTGAACTGTTGCGACCAGACCTTGTTGAATCGTAATCTACGGATAGGCTATAATACTTGCATGATACATACATCCGCCATGTTGAAACTATTTGGCTGATGACCTTGTAGTTTACGTAAAATACGTTCCCCAGATTAAAGTATATTGTTGCAAAATTTGGTAGAGATCAGATATTAGTCGTAATTTGATTTAACTTTTCAACATTTGGGTGGCCGCCATTACGTTTCCGTCCGAGTGGCGGCGATGTGAAACATGACACTGAGGTTCCCTTCGCCAGTGCTACCTCTGTACCAAGTTTGGGTAAATTCAGTTTCAACGTGTTTGAATTGATGGAATTGACTTGGCTCTGTGTTGATCTCATGAGTCTACTTTCAATTTTTTGCAAAAATCGAAAGTATTCTAAAAATAATGTGATGAATTGTAACTAAAGCAACGGGATACCGGGTGTTACTTTATATAGAGACTGTTGTTAGTAACGCGATACTGGGAGCTACTTTATATAGAGACTGTTGTTAGTAACGCGATACTGGGAGCTACTTTATATAGAGACTGTTGTTAGTAACGTGATACTGGGAGCTACTTTATATAGAGACTGTTGTTAGTAACGTGATACTGGGAGCTACTTTATATAGAGACTGTTGTTAGTAACGTGATACTGGGAGCTACTTTATATAGAGACTGTTGTTAGTAACGTGATACTGGGAGCTACATTATATAGAGACAGTTGTTAGTAACACAATACTGGGAGCTACTTTATATAGAGACTGTTGTTAGTAACGCGATACTGGGAGCTACTTTATATAGAGACTGTAGTTAGTAACGCGATACTGGGAGCTACTTTATATAGAGACTGTTGTTAGTAACGCGATATTGGGGGCTACTTTATATAGAGACTGTTGTTAGTAACGCGATACTGGGAGCTACTTTATATACAGACTGTTGTTAGTAACGTGATACTAGGAGCTACTTTATATAGAGACTGTTGTTAGTAACGCGATACTGGGAGCTACTTTATATAGAGACTGTTGATAGTAACGCGATACTGGGGGCTACTTTATATAGAGACTGTTGTTAGTAACGCGATACTGGGGGCTACTTTATATAGAGACTGTTGTTAGTAACGTGATACCGGGGGCTACTTTATATAGAGACTGTTGTTAGTAACGCGATACTGGGAGCTACTTTATATAGAGACTGTTGTTAGTAACGTGATATTGGGAGCTACTTTATATAGAGACTGTTGTTAGTAACGTGATATTGGGAGCTACTTTATATAGAGACTGTTGTTAGTAACGCGATACTGGGAGCTACATTATATAGAGACAGTTGTTAGTAACGTGATACTGGGGGCTACTTTATATAGAGACTGTTGTTAGTAACGTGATACTGGGAGCTACTTTATATAGAGACTGTTGTTAGTAACGCGATACTGGGAGCTACTTTATATAGAGACTGTTGTTAGTAACGTGATACTGGGAGCTACTTTATATAGAGACTATTGTTAGTAACGCGATACTGGGAGCTACTTTATATAGAGACTGTTGTTAGTAACGCGATACTGGGGGCTACTTTATATAGAGACTGTTGTTAGTAACGCGATACTGGGAGCTACTTTATATAGAGACTGTTGTTAGTAACGCGATACTGGGAGCTACTTTATATAGAGACTGTTGTTAGTAACGCGATACTGGGGGCTACTTTATATAGAGACTGTTGTTAGTAACGCGATACTGAGGGCTACTTTATATAGAGACTGTTGTTAGTAACGTGATACTGGGAGTTACTTTATATAGAGACTGTTGTTAGTAACGCGATACTGGGGGCTACTTTATATAGAGACTGTTGTTAGTAACGTGATACAGGGAGCTACTTTATATAGAGACTGTTGTTAGTAACGCGATACTGGGAGCTACTTTATATAGAGACTGTTGTTAGTAACGCGATACTGGGAGCTACTTTATATAGAGACTGTTGTTAGTAACGCGATACTGGGAGCTACTTTATATAGAGACTGTTGTTAGTAACACAATACTGGGGGCTATTTTATATAGAGACTGTTGTTAGTAACGTGATACTGGGAGCTACTTTATATACAGACTGTTGTTAGTAACGTGATACTGGGGGCTATTTTATATAGAGACTGTTGTTAGTAACGTGATACTGGGGGCTACTTTATATAGAGACTGTTGTTAGTAACGCGATACTGGGAGCTACTTTATATAGAGACTGTTGTTAGTAACGCGATACTGGGAGCTACTTTATATAGAGACTGTTGTTAGTAACGCGATACTGGGAGCTACTTTATATAGAGACTGTTGTTAGTAACGCGATACTGGGAGCTACTTTATATAGAGACTGTTGTTAGTAACGCGATACAGGGAGCTACTTTATATAGAGACTGTTGTTAGTAACGCGATACTGGGGGCTACTTTATATAGAGACTGTTGTTAGTAACGCGATACTGGGAGCTACTTTATATAGAGACTGTTGTTAGTAACGCGATACTGGGGGCTACTTTATATAGAGACTGTTGTTAGTAACGCGATACTGGGAGCTACTTTATATAGAGACTGTTGTTAGTAACGCGATACTGGGGGCTACTTTATATAGAGACTGTTGTTAGTAGTGCGATACTGGGAGCTACATTATATAGAGACTGTTGTTAGTAGTGTGATACTGGGAGCTACTTTATATAGAGACTGTTGTTAGTAACGCGATACTGGGGGCTACTTTATATAGAGACTGTTGTAAGTAACGCGATACAGGGAGCTACTTTATATAGAGACTGCTGTTAGTAACGTGATACTGGGAGCTACTTTATATAGAGACTGTTGTTAGTAACGCGATACTGGGGGCTACTTTATATAGAGACTGTTGTTAGTAACGCGATACTGGGAGCTACTTTATATAGAGACTGTTGTTAGTAACGTGATACTGGGAGCTACTTTATATAGAGACTGTTGTTAGTAACGCGATACTGGGGGCTACTTTATATAGAGACTGTTGTTAGTAACGCGATACTGGGAGCTACTTTATATAGAGACTGTTGTTAGTAACGCGATACTGGGGGCTACTTTATATAGAGACTGTTGTTAGTAACACAATACTGGGAGCTACTTTATATAGAGACTGTTGTTAGTAACGCGATACAGGGAGCTACTTTATATAGAGACTGTTGTTAGTAACGTGATACTGGGAGCTACTTTATATAGAGACAGTTGTTAGTAACGCGATGCTGGGGGCTACTTTATATAGAGACTGTTGTTAGTAATGCGATACTGGGAGCTACTTTATATAGAGACTGTTGTTAGTAACGTGATACTGGGAGCTACTTTATATAGAGACTGTTGTTAGTAGTGTGATACTGGGAGCTACTTTATATAGAGACTGTTGTTAGTAACGCGATACTGGGAGCTACTTTATACAGAGACTGTTGTTAGTAACGCGATACTGGGAGCTACTTTATATAGAGACTGTTGTTAGTAACGTGATACTGGGAGCTACTTTATATAGAGACTGTTGTTAGTAACGCGATACTGGGGGCTACTTTATATAGAGACTGTTGTTAGTAACGCGATACTGGGGGCTACTTTATATAGAGACTGTTGTTAGTAACGCGATACTGGGGGCTACTTTATATAGAGACTGTTGTTAGTAACGCGATACTGGGAGCTACTTTATATAGAGACTGTTGTTAGTAACGCGATACTGGGGGCTACTTTATATAGAGACTGTTGTTAGTAACACAATACTGGGAGCTACTTTATATAGAGACTGTTGTTAGTAACGCGATACTGGGAGCTACTTTATATAGAGACTGTTGTTAGTAACGTGATACTGGGAGCTACTTTATATAGAGACAGTTGTTAGTAACGCGATACTGGGGGCTACTTTATATAGAGACTGTTGTTAGTAACGCGATACTGGGAGCTACTTTATATAGAGACTGTTGTTAGTAACGTGATACTGGGAGCTACTTTATATAGAGACTGTTGTTAGTACTGTGATACTGGGAGCTACTTTATATAGAGACTGTTGTTAGTAACGCGATACTGGGAGCTACTTTATATAGAGACTGTTGTTAGTAACGCGATACTGGGAGCTACTTTATATAGAGACTGTTGTTAGTAACGTGATACTGGGAGCTACTTTATATAGAGACTGTTGTTAGTAACGCGATACTGGGGGCTACTTTATATAGAGACTGTTGTTAGTAACGCGATACTGGGGGCTACTTTATATAGAGACTGTTGTTAGTAACGCGATACTGGGGGCTACTTTATATAGAGACTGTTGTTAGTAACGTGATACTGGGAGCTACTTTATATAGAGACTGTTGTTAGTAACGCGATACAGGGAGCTACTTTATATAGAGACTGTTGTTAGTAACGTTGATACTGGGAGCTACTTTATATAGAGACTCTTGTTAGTAACGCGATACTGGGGGCTACTTTATATAGAGACTGTTGTTAGTAACGCGATACTGGGGGCTACTTTATATAGAGACTGTTGTTAGTAACGCGATACTGGGAGCTACTTTATATAGAGACTGTTGTTAGTAACGCGATACTGGGAGCTACTTATATAGAGACTGTTGTTAGTAACGCGATACTGGGAGCTACTTTATATAGAGACTGTTGTTAGTAACGCGATACTGGGAGCTACTTTATATAGAGACTGTTGTTAGTAACGCGATACTGGGGGCTACTTTATATAGAGACTGTTGTTAGTAACGCGATACTGGGAGCTACTTTATATAGAGACTGTTGTTAGTAACGCGATACTGGGAGCTACTTTATATAGAGACTGTTGTTAGTAACGCGATACTGGGGGCTACTTTATATAGAGACTGTTGTTAGTAACGCGATACTGGGGGCTACTTTATATAGAGACTGTTGTTAGTAACGTGATACTGGGAGTTACTTTATATAGAGACTGTTGTTAGTAACGCGATACTGGGGGCTACTTTATATAGAGACTGTTGTTAGTAACGTGATACTGGGAGCTACTTTATATAGAGACTGTTGTTAGTAACGCGATACTGGGAGCTACTTTATATAGAGACTGTTGTTAGTAACGCGATACTGGGAGCTACTTTATATAGAGACTGTTGTTAGTAACGCGATACTGGGAGCTACTTTATATAGAGACTGTTGTTAGTAACACAATACTGGGGGCTATTTTATATAGAGACTGTTGTTAGTAACGTGATACTGGGAGCTACTTTATATACAGACTGTTGTTAGTAACGTGATACTGGGGGCTATTTTATATAGAGACTGTTGTTAGTAACGTGATACTGGGGGCTTACTTTATATAGAGACTGTTGTTAGTAACGCGATACTGGGGGGCTACTTTATATAGAGACTGTTGTTAGTAACGCGATACTGGGAGCTACTTTATATAGAGACTGTTGTTAGTAACGCGATACTGGGAGCTACTTTATATAGAGACTGTTGTTAGTAACGCGATACTGGGAGCTACTTTATATAGAGACTGTTGTTAGTAACGCGATACAGGGAGCTACTTTATATAGAGACTGTTGTTAGTAACGCGATACTGGGGGCTACTTTATATAGAGACTGTTGTTAGTAACGCGATACTGGGAGCTACTTTATATAGAGACTGTTGTTAGTAACGCGATACTGGGGGCTACTTTATATAGAGACTGTTGTTAGTAACGCGATACTGGGAGCTACTTTATATAGAGACTGTTGTTAGTAACGCGATACTGGGGGCTACTTTATATAGAGACTGTTGTTAGTAGTGCGATACTGGGAGCTACATTATATAGAGACTGTTGTTAGTAGTGTGATACTGGGAGCTACTTTATATAGAGACTGTTGTTAGTAACGCGATACTGGGGGCTACTTTATATAGAGACTGTTGTAAGTAACGCGATACAGGGAGCTACTTTATATAGAGACTGCTGTTAGTAACGTGATACTGGGAGCTACTTTATATAGAGACTGTTGTTAGTAACGCGATACTGGGGGCTACTTTATATAGAGACTGTTGTTAGTAACGCGATACTGGGAGCTACTTTATATAGAGACTGTTGTTAGTAACGTGATACTGGGAGCTACTTTATATAGAGACTGTTGTTAGTAACGCGATACTGGGGGCTACTTTATATAGAGACTGTTGTTAGTAACGCGATACTGGGAGCTACTTTATATAGAGACTGTTGTTAGTAACGCGATACTGGGGGCTACTTTATATAGAGACTGTTGTTAGTAACACAATACTGGGAGCTACTTTATATAGAGACTGTTGTTAGTAACGCGATACAGGGAGCTACTTTATATAGAGACTGTTGTTAGTAACGTGATACTGGGAGCTACTTTATATAGAGACAGTTGTTAGTAACGCGATGCTGGGGGCTACTTTATATAGAGACTGTTGTTAGTAATGCGATACTGGGAGCTACTTTATATAGAGACTGTTGTTAGTAACGTGATACTGGGAGCTACTTTATATAGAGACTGTTGTTAGTAGTGTAATACTGGGAGCTACTTTATATAGAGACTGTTGTTAGTAACGCGATACTGGGAGCTACTTTATACAGAGACTGTTGTTAGTAACGCGATACTGGGAGCTACTTTATATAGAGACTGTTGTTAGTAACGTGATACTGGGAGCTACTTTATATAGAGACTGTTGTTAGTAACGCGATACTGGGGGCTACTTTATATAGAGACTGTTGTTAGTAACGCGATACTGGGGGCTACTTTATATAGAGACTGTTGTTAGTAACGCGATACTGGGGGCTACTTTATATAGAGACTGTTGTTAGTAACGCGATACTGGGAGCTACTTTATATAGAGACTGTTGTTAGTAACGCGATACTGGGGGCTACTTTATATAGAGACTGTTGTTAGTAACACAATACTGGGAGCTACTTTATATAGAGACTGTTGTTAGTAACGCGATACTGGGAGCTACTTTATATAGAGACTGTTGTTAGTAACGTGATACTGGGAGCTACTTTATATAGAGACAGTTGTTAGTAACGCGATACTGGGGGCTACTTTATATAGAGACTGTTGTTAGTAACGCGATACTGGGAGCTACTTTATATAGAGACTGTTGTTAGTAACGTGATACTGGGAGCTACTTTATATAGACTGTTGTTAGTACTGTGATACTGGGAGCTACTTTATATAGAGACTGTTGTTAGTAACGCGATACTGGGAGCTACTTTATATAGAGACTGTTGTTAGTAACGCGATACTGGGAGCTACTTTATATAGAGACTGTTGTTAGTAACGTGATACTGGGAGCTACTTTATATAGAGACTGTTGTTAGTAACGCGATACTGGGGGCTACTTTATATAGAGACTGTTGTTAGTAACGCGATACTGGGGGCTACTTTATATAGAGTCTGTAGTTAGTAACGCGATACTGGGGGCTACTTTATATAGAGACTGTTGTTAGTAACGTGATACTGGGAGCTACTTTATATAGACTGTTGTTAGTAACGCGATACAGGGAGCTACTTTATATAGAGACTGTTAGTAACGTTGATACTGGGAGCTACTTTATATAGAGACTCTTGTTAGTAACGCGATACTGGGGGCTACTTTATATAGAGACTGTTGTTAGTAACGCGATACTGGGGCTACTTTATATAGAGACTGTTGTTAGTAACGCGATACTGGGAGCTACTTTATATAGAGACTGTTGTTAGTAACGCGATACTGGGAGCTACTTTATATAGAGACTGTTGTTAGTAACGCGATACTGGGAGCTACTTTATATAGAGACTGTTGTTAGTAACGCGATACTGGGAGCTACTTTATATAGAGACTGTTGTTAGTAACGCGATACTGGGAGCTACTTTATATAGAGACTGTTGTTAGTAACGCGATACTGGGAGCTACTTTATATAGAGACTGTTGTTAGTAACGCGATACTGGGGCTACTTTATATAGAGACTGTTGTTAGTAACGCGATACTGGGGGCTACATTATATAGAGACTGTTGTTAGTAACGCGATACTGGGGGCTACTTTATATACAGACTGTTGTTTGTAACGCTATACTGGGAGCTACCTTATATAGAGACTGTTGTTAGTAACGCGATACTGGGGGCTACTTTATATAGAGACTTTTGTTAGAATCGCGATACTGGGAGCTACTTTATATAGAGACTGTTGTTAGTAACGTGATACTGCGAGCTACTTTATATACAGACTGTTGTTAGTAACGCGATACTGAGGGCTACTTTATATAGAGACTGTTGTTAGTAACGTGATACTGGGAGCTACTTTATATAGAGACTGTTGTTAGTAACGTGATACTGGGAGCTACTTTATATAGAGACTGTTGTTAGTAACGCGATACTGGGGGCTACTTTATATAGAGACTGTTGTTAGTAACGCGATACTGGGAGCTACTTTATATAGAGACTGTTGTTAGTAACGTGATACTGGGGGCTACTTTATATAGAGACTGTTGTTAGTAACGCGATACTGGGAGCTACTTTATATAGAGACTGTTGTTAGTAACGTGATATTGGGAGCTACTTTATATAGAGACTGTTGTTAGTAGTGTGATACTGGGAGCTACTTTATATAGAGACTGTTGTTAGTAACGCGATACTGGGAGCTACTTTATATAGAGGACTGTTGTTAGTAACGCGATACTGGGAGCTACTTTATATAGAGACTGTTGTTAGTAACGCGATACAGGGAGCTACTTTATATAGAGACTGTTGTTAGTAACTCGATACTGGGGGCTACTTTATATAGAGACTGTTGTTAGTAACGCGATACTGGGAGCTACTTTATATAGAGACTGTTGTTAGTAACGCGATACTGGGGGCTACTTTATATAGAGACTGTTGTTAGTAACGCGATACTGGGAGCTACTTTATATAGAGACTGTTGTTAGTAACGCGATACTGGGAGCTACTTTAATAGAGACTGTTGTTAGTAACGCGATACTGGGAGCTACTTTATATAGAGACTGTTGTTAGGAACGTGATACTGGGAGCTACTTTATATAGAGACTGTTGTTAGTAACGTGATACTGGGAGCTACTTTATATAGAGACTGTTGTTAGTAACGCGATACTGGGGGCTACTTTATATAGAGACTGTTGTTAGTAACGCGATACTGGGGGCTACTTTATATAGAGACTGTTGTTAGTAACGCGATACTGGGAGCTACTTTATATAGAGACTGTTGTTAGTAACGCGATACTGGGAGCTATTTTATATAGAGACTGTTGTTAGTAACGCGATACTGGGAGCTACTTTATATAGAGACTGTTGTTAGTAACGCGATACTGGGAGCTACTTTATATAGAGACTGTTGTTAGTAACGCGATACTGGGAGCTACTTTATATAGAGACTGTTGTTAGTAACGCGATACTGGGGGCTACTTTATATAGAGACTGTTGTTAGTAACGTGATACTGGGGGCTACTTTATATAGAGACTGTTGTTAGTAGTGCGATACTGGGAGCTACATTATATAAAAGACTGTTGTTAGTAGTGTGATACTGGGAGCTACTTTATATAGAGACTGTTGTTAGTAACGTGATACTGGGGGCTACATTATATAGAGACTGTTGTTAGTAACGTGATACTGGGAGCTACTTTATATAGAGACTGTTGTTAGTAACACAATACTGGGAGCTACTTTATATAGAGACTGTTGTTAGTAACGCGATACTGGGGGCTACTTTATATAGAGACTGTTGTTAGTAGTGCGATACTGGGAGCTACATTATGTAGAGACTGTTGTTAGTAGTGTGATACTGGGAGCTACTTTACAGTATATAGAGACTGTTGCTAGTAACGCGATACTGGGGGCTACTTTATATAGAGACTGTTGTAAGTAACGCGATACAGGGAGCTACTTTATATAGAGACTGTTGTTAGTAACGTGATACTGGGAGCTACTTTATATAGAGACTGTTGTTAGTAACGCGATACAGGGGGCTACTTTATATAGAGACTGTTGTTAGTAACGCGATACTGGGAGCTACTTTATATAGAGACTGCTGTTAGTAACGCGATACTGGGGGCTACTTTATATAGAGACAGTTGTAAGTAACACAATACTGGGAGCTACTTTATATAGAGACTGTTGTTAGTAACGTGATACTGGGAGCTACTTTATATAGAGACTGTTGTTAGTAACGCGATACTGGGGGCTACTTTATATAGAGACTGTTGTTAGTAACGCGATACTGGGAGCTACTTTATATAGAGACTGTTGTTAGTAACGCGATACTGGGGGCTACTTTATATAGAGACTGTTGTTAGTAACACAATACTGGGAGCTACTTTATATAGAGACTGTTGTTAGTAACGCGATACTGGGAGCTACTTTATATAGAGACTGTTGTTAGTAACGTGATACTGGGAGCTACTTTATATAGAGACAGTTGTTAGTAACGCGATACTGCGGGCTACTTTATATAGAGACTGTTGTTAGTAACGCGATACTGGGAGCTACTTTATATAGAGACTGTTGTTAGTAACGTGATACTGGGAGCTACTTTATATAGAGACTGTTGTCAGTAGTGTGATACTGGGAGCTACTTTATATAGAGACTGTTGTTAATAACGCGATACTGGGAGCTACTTTATATAGAGACTGTTGTTAGTAACGCGATACTGGGAGCTACTTTATATAGAGACTGTTGTTAGTAACGTGATACTGGGAGCTACTTTATATAGAGACTGTTGTTAGTAACGCGATACTGGGGGCTACTTTTATATAGAGACTGTTGTTAGTAACGCGATACTGGGGGCTACTTTATATAGAGACTGTTGTTAGTAACGCGATACTGGGGGCTACTTTATATAGAGACTGTTGTTAGTAACGTGATACTGGGAGCTACTTTATATAGAGACTGTTGTTAGTAACGCGATACAGAGAGTTACTTTATATAGAGACTGTTGTTAGTAACGTGATACTGGGAGCTACTTTATATAGAGACTGTTGTTAGTAACGCGATACTGGAGCTACTTTATATAGAGACTGTTGTTAGTAACGTGATACTGGGAGCTACTTTATATAGAGACTGTAGTTAGTAGTGTGATACTGGGAGCTACTTTATATAGAGACTGTTGTTAGTAACGCGATACAGGGAGCTACTTTATATAGAGACTGTTGTTAGTAACGCGATACTGGGAGCTACTTTATATAGAGACTGTTGTTAGTAACGCGATACAGGGAGCTACTTTATATAGAGACTGTTGTTAGTAACGCGATACTGGGGGCTACTTTATATAGAGACTGTTGTTAGTAACGCGATACTGGGGGCTACTTTATATAGAGACTGTTGTTAGTAACGCGATACTGGGAGCTACTTTATATAGAGACTGTTGTTAGTAACGCGATACTGGGGGCTACTTTATATAGAGACTGTTGTTAGTAACGCGATACTGGGAGCTACTTTATATAGAGACTGTTGTTAGTAACGCGATACTGGGGGCTACTTTATATAGAGACTGTTGTTAGTAGTGCGATACTGGGAGCTACATTATATAGAGACTGTTGTTAGTAGTGTGATACTGGGAGCTACTTTATATAGAGACTGTTGTTAGTAACGCGATACTGGGGGCTACTTTATATAGAGACTGTTGTAAGTAACGCGATACAGGGAGCTACTTTATATAGAGACTGCTGTTAGTAACGTGATACTGGGAGCTACTTTATATAGAGACTGTTGTTAGTAACGCGATACTGGGGCTACTTTATATAGAGACTGTTGTTAGTAACGCGATACTGGGAGCTACTTTATATAGAGACTGTTGTTAGTAACGTGATACTGGGAGCTACTTTATATAGAGACTGTTGTTAGTAACGCGATACTGGGGGCTACTTTATATAGAGACTGTTGTTAGTAACGCGATACTGGGAGCTACTTTATATAGAGACTGTTGTTAGTAACGCGATACTGGGGGCTACTTTATATAGAGACTGTTGTTAGTAACACAATACTGGGAGCTACTTTATATAGAGACTGTTGTTAGTAACGCGATACAGGGAGCTACTTTATATAGAGACTGTTGTTAGTAACGTGATACTGGGAGCTACTTTATATAGAGACAGTTGTTAGTAACGCGATGCTGGGGGCTACTTTATATAGAGACTGTTGTTAGTAATGCGATACTGGGAGCTACTTTATATAGAGACTGTTGTTAGTAACGTGATACTGGGAGCTACTTTATATAGAGACTGTTGTTAGTAGTGTGATACTGGGAGCTACTTTATATAGAGACTGTTGTTAGTAACGCGATACTGGGAGCTACTTTATACAGAGACTGTTGTTAGTAACGCGATACTGGGAGCTACTTTATATAGAGACTGTTGTTAGTAACGTGATACTGGGAGCTACTTTATATAGAGACTGTTGTTAGTAACGCGATACTGGGGGCTACTTTATATAGAGACTGTTGTTAGTAACGCGATACTGGGGGCTACTTTATATAGAGACTGTTGTTAGTAACGCGATACTGGGGGCTACTTTATATAGAGACTGTTGTTAGTAACGCGATACTGGGAGCTACTTTATATAGAGACTGTTGTTAGTAACGCTATACTGGGGGCTACTTTATATAGAGGACTGTTGTTAGTAACACAATACTGGGAGCTACTTTATATAGAGACTGTTGTTAGTAACGCGATACTGGGAGCTACTTTATATAGAGACTGTTGTTAGTAACGTGATACTGGGAGCTACTTTATATAGAGACAGTTGTTAGTAACGCGATACTGGGGGCTACTTTATATAGAGACTGTTGTTAGTAACGCGATACTGGGAGCTACTTTATATAGAGACTGTTGTTAGTAACGTGATACTGGGAGCTACTTTATATAGAGACTGTTGTTAGTACTGTGATACTGGGAGCTACTTTATATAGAGACTGTTGTTAGTAACGCGATACTGGGAGCTACTTTATATAGAGACTGTTGTTAGTAACGCGATACTGGGAGCTACTTTATATAGAGACTGTTGTTAGTAACGTGATACTGGGAGCTACTTTATATAGAGGACTGTTGTTAGTAACGCGATACTGGGGGCTACTTTATATAGAGACTGTTGTTAGTAACGCGATACTGGGGGCTACTTTATATAGAGACTGTTGTTAGTAACGCGATACTGGGGGCTACTTTATATAGAGACTGTTGTTAGTAACGTGATACTGGGAGCTACTTTATATAGAGACTGTTGTTAGTAACGCGATACAGGGAGCTACTTTATATAGAGACTGTTGTTAGTAACGTTGATACTGGGAGCTACTTTATATAGAGACTCTTGTTAGTAACGCGATACTGGGGGCTACTTTATATAGAGACTGTTGTTAGTAACGCGATACTGGGGGCTACTTTATATAGAGACTGTTGTTAGTAACGCGATACTGGGAGCTACTTTATATAGAGACTGTTGTTAGTAACGCGATACTGGGAGCTACTTTATATAGACTGTTGTTAGTAACGCGATACTGGAGCTACTTTATATAGAGACTGTTGTTAGTAACGCGATACTGGGAGCTACTTTATATAGAGACTGTTGTTAGTAACGCGATACTGGGGGCTACTTTATATAGAGACTGTTGTTAGTAACGCGATACTGGGAGCTACTTTATATAGAGACTGTTGTTAGTAACGCGATACTGGGAGCTACTTTATATAGAGACTGTTGTTAGTAACGCGATACTGGGGGCTACTTTATTTAGAGACTGTTGTTAGTAACGCGATACTGGGGGCTACTTTATATAGAGACTGTTGTTAGTAACGTGATACTGGGAGTTACTTTATATAGAGACTGTTGTTAGTACGCGATACTGGGGGCTACTTTATATAGAGGACTGTTGTTAGTAACGTGATACTGGGAGCTACTTTATATAGAGACTGTTGTTAGTAACGCGATACTGGGAGCTACTTTATATAGAGACTGTTGTTAGTAACGCGATACTGGGAGCTACTTTATATAGAGACTGTTGTTAGTAACGCGATACTGGGAGCTACTTTATATAGAGACTGTTGTTAGTAACACAATACTGGGGGCTATTTTATATAGAGACTGTTGTTAGTAACGTGATACTGGGAGCTACTTTATATACAGACTGTTGTTAGTAACGTGATACTGGGGGCTATTTTATATAGAGACTGTTGTTAGTAACGTGATACTGGGGGCTACTTTATATAGAGACTGTTGTTAGTAACGCGATACTGGGGGCTACATTATATAGAGACTGTTGTTAGTAACGCGATACTGGGAGCTACTTTATATAGAGACTGTTGTTAGTAACGCGATACTGGGAGCTACTTTATATAGAGACTGTTGTTAGTAACGCGATACTGGGAGCTACTTTAATATAGAGACTGTTGTTAGTAACGCGATAACAGGATACTGGGAGCTACTTTATATAGAGACTGTTGTTAGTAACGCGATACAGGGAGCTACTTTATATAGAGACTGTTGTTAGTAACGCGATACTGGGGGCTACTTTATATAGAGACTGTTGTTAGTAACGCGATACTGGGAGCTACTTTATATAGAGACTGTTGTTAGTAACGCGATACTGGGGGCTACTTTATATAGAGACTGTTGTTAGTAACGCGATACTGGGAGCTACTTTATATAGAGACTGTTGTTAGTAACGCGATACTGGGGGCTACTTTATATAGAGACTGTTGTTAGTAGTGCGATACTGGGAGCTACATTATATAGAGACTGTTGTTAGTAGTGTGATACTGGGAGCTACTTTATATAGAGACTGTTGTTAGTAACGCGATACTGGGGGCTACTTTATATAGAGACTGTTGTAAGTAACGCGATACAGGGAGCTACTTTATATAGAGACTGCTGTTAGTAACGTGATACTGGGAGCTACTTTATATAGAGACTGTTGTTAGTAACGCGATACTGGGGGCTACTTTATATAGAGACTGTTGTTAGTAACGCGATACTGGGAGCTACTTTATATAGAGACTGTTGTTAGTAACGTGATACTGGGAGCTACTTTATATAGAGACTGTTGTTAGTAACGCGATACTGGGGGCTACTTTATATAGAGACTGTTGTTAGTAACGCGATACTGGGAGCTACTTTATATAGAGACTGTTGTTAGTAACGCGATACTGGGGGCTACTTTATATAGAGACTGTTGTTAGTAACACAATACTGGGAGCTACTTTATATAGAGACTGTTGTTAGTAACGCGATACAGGGAGCTACTTTATATAGAGACTGTTGTTAGTAACGTGATACTGGGAGCTACTTTATATAGAGACAGTTGTTAGTAACGCGATGCTGGAGGCTACTTTATATAGAGACTGTTGTTAGTAATGCGATACTGGGAGCTACTTTATATAGAGACTGTTGTTAGTAACGTGATACTGGGAGCTACTTTATATAGAGACTGTTGTTAGTAGTGTGATACTGGGAGCTACTTTATATAGAGACTGTTGTTAGTAACGCGATACTGGGAGCTACTTTATACAGAGACTGTTGTTAGTAACGCGATACTGGGAGCTACTTTATATAGAGACTGTTGTTAGTAACGTGATACTGGGAGCTACTTTATATAGAGACTGTTGTTAGTAACGCGATACTGGGGGCTACTTTATATAGAGACTGTTGTTAGTAACGCGATACTGGGGGCTACTTTATATAGAGACTGTTGTTAGTAACGCGATACTGGGGGCTACTTTATATAGAGACTGTTGTTAGTAACGCGATACTGGGAGCTACTTTATATAGAGACTGTTGTTAGTAACGCGATACTGGGGGCTACTTTATATAGAGACTGTTGTTAGTAACACAATACTGGGAGCTACTTTATATAGAGACTGTTGTTAGTAACGCGATACTGGGAGCTACTTTATATAGAGACTGTTGTTAGTAACGTGATACTGGGAGCTACTTTATATAGAGACAGTTGTTAGTAACGCGATACTGGGGGCTACTTTATATAGAGACTGTTGTTAGTAACGCGATACTGGGAGCTACTTTATATAGAGACTGTTGTTAGTAACGTGATACTGGGAGCTACTTTATATAGAGACTGTTGTTAGTACTGTGATACTGGGAGCTACTTTATATAGAGACTGTTGTTAGTAACGCGATACTGGGAGCTACTTTATATAGAGACTGTTGTTAGTAACGCGATACTGGGAGCTACTTTATATAGAGACTGTTGTTAGTAACGTGATACTGGGAGCTACTTTATATAGAGACTGTTGTTAGTAACGCGATACTGGGGGCTACTTTATATAGAGACTGTTGTTAGTAACGCGATACTGGGGGCTACTTTATATAGAGACTGTTGTTAGTAACGCGATACTGGGGGCTACTTTATATAGAGACTGTTGTTAGTAACGTGATACTGGGAGCTACTTTATATAGAGACTGTTGTTAGTAACGCGATACAGGGAGCTACTTTATATAGAGACTGTTGTTAGTAACGTTGATACTGGGAGCTACTTTTTATAGAGACTCTTGTTAGTAACGCGATACTGGGGGCTACTTTATATAGAGACTGTTGTTAGTAACGCGATACTGGGGGCTACTTTATATAGAGACTGTTGTTAGTAACGCGATACTGGGAGCTACTTTATATAGAGACTGTTGTTAGTAACGCGATACTGGGAGCTACTTTATATAGAGACTGTTGTTAGTAACGCGATACTGGGAGCTACTTTATATGGAGACTGTTGTTAGTAACGCGATACTGGGAGCTACTTTATATAGAGACTGTTGTTAGTAACGCGATACTGGGAGCTACTTTATATAGAGACTGTTGTTAGTAACGCGATACTGGGGGCTACTTTATATAGAGACTGTTGTTAGTAACGCGATACTGGGAGCTACTTTATATAGAGACTGTTGTTAGTAACGCGATACTGGGGGCTACTTTATATAGAGACTGTTGTTAGTAACGCGATACTGGGGGCTACATTATATAGAGACTGTTGTTAGTAACGCGATACTGGGGGCTACTTTATATACAGACTGTTGTTTGTAACGCTATACTGGGAGCTACCTTATATAGAGACTGTTGTTAGTAACGCGATACTGGGGGCTACTTTATATAGAGACTTTTGTTAGAATCGCGATACTGGGAGCTACTTTATATAGAGACTGTTGTTAGTAACGTGATACTGCGAGCTACTTTATATACAGACTGTTGTTAGTAACGCGATACTGGGGGCTACTTTATATAGAGACTGTTGTTAGTAACGTGATACTGGGAGCTACTTTATATAGAGGCTGTTGTTAGTAACGTGATACTGGGAGCTACTTTATATAGAGACTGTTGTTAGTAACGCGATACTGGGGGCTACTTTATATAGAGACTGTTGTTAGTAACGCGATACTGGGAGCTACTTTATATAGAGACTGTTGTTAGTAACGTGATACTGGGGGCTACTTTATATAGAGACTGTTGTTAGTAACGCGATACTGGGAGCTACTTTATATAGAGACTGTTGTTAGTAACGTGATATTGGGAGCTACTTTATATAGAGACTGTTGTTAGTAGTGTGATACTGGGAGCTACTTTATATAGAGACTGTTGTTAGTAACGCGATACTGGGAGCTACTTTATATAGAGACTGTTGTTAGTAACGCGATACTGGGAGCTACTTTATATAGAGACTGTTGTTAGTAACGCGATACAGGGAGCTACTTTATATAGAGACTGTTGTTAGTAACTCGATACTGGGGGCTACTTTATATAGAGACTGTTGTTAGTAACGCGATACTGGGAGCTACTTTATATAGAGACTGTTGTTAGTAACGCGATACTGGGGGCTACTTTATATAGAGACTGTTGTTAGTAACGCGATACTGGGAGCTACTTTATATAGAGACTGTTGTTAGTAACGCGATACTGGGAGCTACTTTATATAGAGACTGTTGTTAGTAACGCGATACTGGGAGCTACTTTATATAGAGACTGTTGTTAGGAACGTGATACTGGGAGCTACTTTATATAGAGACTGTTGTTAGTAACGTGATACTGGGAGCTACTTTATATAGAGACTGTTGTTAGTAACGCGATACTGGGGGCTACTTTATATAGAGACTGTTGTTAGTAACGCGATACTGGGGGCTACTTTATATAGAGACTGTTGTTAGTAACGCGATACTGGGAGCTACTTTATATAGAGACTGTTGTTAGTAACGCGATACTGGGAGCTATTTTATATAGAGACTGTTGTTAGTAACGCGATACTGGGAGCTACTTTATATAGAGACTGTTGTTAGTAACGCGATACTGGGAGCTACTTTATATAGAGACTGTTGTTAGTAACGCGATACTGGGAGCTACTTTATATAGAGACTGTTGTTAGTAACGCGATACTGGGGGCTACTTTATATAGAGACTGTTGTTAGTAACGTGATACTGGGGGCTACTTTATATAGAGACTGTTGTTAGTAGTGCGATACTGGGAGCTACATTATATAAAGACTGTTGTTAGTAGTGTGATACTGGGAGCTACTTTATATAGAGACTGTTGTTAGTAACGTGATACTGGGGGCTACATTATATAGAGACTGTTGTTAGTAACGTGATACTGGGAGCTACTTTATATAGAGACTGTTGTTAGTAACACAATACTGGGAGCTACTTTATATAGAGACTGTTGTTAGTAACGCGATACTGGGGGCTACTTTATATAGAGACTGTTGTTAGTAGTGCGATACTGGGAGCTACATTATGTAGAGACTGTTGTTAGTAGTGTGATACTGGGAGCTACTTTACAGTATATAGAGACTGTTGCTAGTAACGCGATACTGGGGGCTACTTTATATAGAGACTGTTGTAAGTAACGCGATACAGGGAGCTACTTTATATAGAGACTGTTGTTAGTAACGTGATACTGGGAGCTACTTTATATAGAGACTGTTGTTAGTAACGCGATACAGGGGGCTACTTTATATAGAGACTGTTGTTAGTAACGCGATACTGGGAGCTACTTTATATAGAGACTGCTGTTAGTAACGCGATACTGGGGGCTACTTTATATAGAGACAGTTGTAAGTAACACAATACTGGGAGCTACTTTATATAGAGACTGTTGTTAGTAACGTGATACTGGGAGCTACTTTATATAGAGACTGTTGTTAGTAACGCGATACTGGGGGCTACTTTATATAGAGACTGTTGTTAGTAACGCGATACTGGGAGCTACTTTATATAGAGACTGTTGTTAGTAACGCGATACTGGGGGCTACTTTATATAGAGACTGTTGTTAGTAACACAATACTGGGAGCTACTTTATATAGAGACTGTTGTTAGTAACGCGATACTGGGAGCTACTTTATATAGAGACTGTTGTTAGTAACGTGATACTGGGAGCTACTTTATATAGAGACAGTTGTTAGTAACGCGATACTGCGGGCTACTTTATATAGAGACTGTTGTTAGTAACGCGATACTGGGAGCTACTTTATATAGAGACTGTTGTTAGTAACGTGATACTGGGAGCTACTTTATATAGAGACTGTTGTCAGTAGTGTGATACTGGGAGCTACTTTATATAGAGACTGTTGTTAATAACGCGATACTGGGAGCTACTTTATATAGAGACTGTTGTTAGTAACGCGATACTGGGAGCTACTTTATATAGAGACTGTTGTTAGTAACGTGATACTGGGAGCTACTTTATATAGAGACTGTTGTTAGTAACGCGATACTGGGGGCTACTTTATATAGAGACTGTTGTTAGTAACGCGATACTGGGGGCTACTTTATATAGAGACTGTTGTTAGTAACGCGATACGGGGGCTACTTTATATAGAGACTGTTGTTAGTAACGTGATACTGGGAGCTACTTTATATAGAGACTGTTGTTAGTAACGCGATACAGAGAGTTACTTTATATAGAGACTGTTGTTAGTAACGTGATACTGGGAGCTACTTTATATAGAGACTGTTGTTAGTAACGCGATCCTGGGAGCTACTTTATATAGAGACTGTTGTTAGTAACGTGATACTGGGAGCTACTTTATATAGAGACTGTAGTTAGTAGTGTGATACTGGGAGCTACTTTATATAGAGACTGTTGTTAGTAACGCGATACAGGGAGCTACTTTATATAGAGACTGTTGTTAGTAACGCGATACTGGGAGCTACTTTATATAGAGACTGTTGTTATTAACGCGATACAGGGAGCTACTTTATATAGAGACTGTTGTTAGTAACGCGATACTGGGGGCTACTTTATATAGAGACTGTTGTTAGTAACGCGATACTGGGAGCTACTTTATATAGAGACTGTTGTTAGTAACGCGATACTGGGGGCTACTTTATATAGAGACTGTTGTTAGTAACGCGATACTGGGAGCTACTTTATATAGAGACTGTTGTTAGTAACGCGATACTGGGAGCTACTTTATATAGAGACTGTTGTTAGTAACGCGATACTGGGAGCTACTTTATATAGAGACTGTTGTTAGTAACGTGATACTGGGAGCTACTTTATATAGAGACTGTTGTTAGTAACGTGATACTGGGAGCTACTTTAGATAGAGACTGTTGTTAGTAACGCGATACTGGGGGCTACTTTATATAGAGACTGTTGTTAGTAACGCGATACTGGGGGCTACTTTATATAGAGACTGTTGTTAGTAACGCGATACTGGGAGCTACTTTATATAGAGACTGTTGTTAGTAACGCGATACTGGGAGCTACTTTATATAGAGACTGTTGTTAGTAACGCGATACTGGGAGCTACTTTATATAGAGACTGTTGTTAGTAACGCGATACTGGGAGCTACTTTATATAGAGACTGTTGTTAGTAACGCGATACTGGGAGCTACTTTATATAGAGACTGTTGTTAGTAACGCGATACTGGGGGCCACTTTATATAGAGACTGTTGTTAGTAACGCGATACTGGGAGCTACTTTATATAGAGACTGTTGTTAGTAACGCGATACTGGGGGCTACTTTATATAGAGACTGTTGTTAGTAACGCGGTACTGGGGGCTACTTTATATAGAGACTGTTGTTAGTAACGCGATACTGGGGGCTACTTTATATAGAGACTGTTGTTAGTAACGCTATACTGGGAGCTACTTTATATAGAGACTGTTGTTAGTAACGCGATACTGGGGGCTACTTTATATAGAGACTGTTGTTAGTATCGCGATACTGGGAGCTACTTTATATAGAGACTGTTGTTAGTAACGTGATACTGGGAGCTACTTTATATACAGACTGTTGTTAGTAACGTGATACTGGGAGCTACTTTATATAGAGACTGTTGTTAGTAACGCGATACTGGGGGCTACTTTATATAGAGACTGTTGTTAGTAACGTGATACTGGGCTCTACTTTATATAGAGACTGTTGTTAGTAATGTGATACTGGGAGCTACTTTATATAGAGACTGTTGTTAGTAACGCGATACTGGGGGCTACTTTATATAGAGACTGTTGTTAGTAACGCGATACTGGGGGCTACTTTATATAGAGACTGTTGTTAGTAACGCGATACTGGGAGCTACTTTATATAGAGACTGTTGTTAGTAACGCGATACTGGGAGCTACTTTATATAGAGACTGTTGTTAGTAACGCGATACAGGGAGCTACTTTATATAGGGACTGTTGTTAGTAACGCGATACTGGGGGCTACTTTATATAGAGACTGTTGTTAGTAACGCGATACTGGGAGCTACTTTATATAGAGACTGTTGTTAGTAACGCGATACTGGGGGCTACTTTATATAGAGACTGTTGTTAGTAACGCGATACTGGGAGCTACTTTATATAGAGACTGTTGTTAGTAACGCGATACTGGGAGCTACTTTATATAGAGACTGTTGTTAGTAACGCGATACTGGGAGCTACTTTATATAGAGACTGTTGTTAGTAACGTGATACTGGGAGCTACTTTATATAGAGACTGTTGTTAGTAACGTGATACTGGGAGCTACTTTAGATAGAGACTGTTGTTAGTAACGCGATACTGGGGGCTACTTTATATAGAGACTGTTGTTAGTAACGCGATACTGGGGGCTACTTTATATAGAGACTGTTGTTAGTAACGCGATACTGGGAGCTACTTTATATAGAGACTGTTGTTAGTAACGCGATACTGGGAGCTACTTTATATAGAGACTGTTGTTAGTAACGCGATACTGGGAGCTACTTTATATAGAGACTGTTGTTAGTAACGCGATACTGGGAGCTACTTTATATAGAGACTGTTGTTAGTAACGCGATACTGGGAGCTACTTTATATAGAGACTGTTGTTAGTAACGCGATACTGGGGGCTACTTTATATAGAGACTGCTGTTAGTAACGCGATACTGGGAGCTACTTTATATAGAGACTGTTGTTAGTAACGCGATACTGGGGGCTACTTTATATAGAGACTGTTGTTAGTAACGCGGTACTGGGGGCTACTTTATATAGAGACTGTTGTTAGTAACGCGATACTGGGGGCTACTTTATATAGAGACTGTTGTTAGTAACGCTATACTGGGAGCTACTTTATATAGAGACTGTTGTTAGTAACGCGATACTGGGGGCTACTTTATATAGAGACTGTTGTTAGTATCGCGATACTGGGAGCTACTTTATATAGAGACTGTTGTTAGTAACGTGATACTGGGAGCTACTTTATATACAGACTGTTGTTAGTAACGCGATACTGGGGGCTACTTTATATAGAGACTGTTGTTAGTAACGCGATACTGGGAACTACTTTATATAGAGACTGTTGTTAGTAACGCGATACTGGGAGCTACTTTATATTGAGACTGTTGTTAGTAACGCGATACTGGGAGCTACTTTATATAGAGACTGTTGTTAGTAACGCGATACTGGGAGCTACTTTATATAGAGACTGTTGTTAGTAACGCGATACTGGGAGCTACTTTATATAGAGACTGTTGTTAGTAACGCGATACTGGGGGCTACTTTATATAGAGACTGTTGTTAGTAACGCGATACTGGGGGCTACTTTATATAGAGACTGTTGTTAGTAACGCGATACTGGGGGCTACTTTATATAGAGACTGTTGTTAGTAACGCGATACTGGGGGCTACTTTATATAGAGACTGTTGTTAGTAACGCGATACTGGGGGCTACTTTATATAGAGACTGTTGTTAGTAACGTGATACTGGGAGCTACTTTATATAGAGACTGTTGTTAGTAACGCGATACAGAGAGTTACTTTATATAGAGACTGTTGTTAGTAACGTGATACTGGGAGCTACTTTATATAGAGACTGTTGTTAGTAACGCGATACTGGGAGCTACTTTATATAGAGACTGTTGTTAGTAACGTGATACTGGGAGCTACTTTATATAGAGACTGTAGTTAGTAGTGTGATACTGGGAGCTACTTTATATAGAGACTGTTGTTAGTAACGCGATACAGGGAGCTACTTTATATAGAGACTGTTGTTAGTAACGCGATACTGGGAGCTACTTTATATAGAGACTGTTGTTAGTAACGCGATACAGGGAGCTACTTTATATAGAGACTGTTGTTAGTAACGCGATACTGGGGGCTACTTTATATAGAGACTGTTGTTAGTAACGCGATACTGGGAGCTACTTTATATAGAGACTGTTGTTAGTAACGCGATACTGGGGGCTACTTTATATAGAGACTGTTGTTAGTAACGCGATACTGGGAGCTACTTTATATAGAGACTGTTGTTAGTAACGCGATACTGGGAGCTACTTTATATAGAGACTGTTGTTAGTAACGCGATACTGGGAGCTACTTTATATAGAGACTGTTGTTAGTAACGTGATACTGGGAGCTACTTTATATAGAGACTGTTGTTAGTAACGTGATACTGGGAGCTACTTTAGATAGAGACTGTTGTTAGTAACGCGATACTGGGGGCTAATTTATATAGAGACTGTTGTTAGTAACGCGATACTGGGGGCTACTTTATATAGAGACTGTTGTTAGTAACGCGATACTGGGAGCTACTTTATATAGAGACTGTTGTTAGTAACGCGATACTGGGAGCTACTTTATATAGAGACTGTTGTTAGTAACGCGATACTGGGAGCTACTTTATATAGAGACTGTTGTTAGTAACGCGATACTGGGAGCTACTTTATATAGAGACTGTTGTTAGTAACGCGATACTGGGAGCTACTTTATATAGAGACTGTTGTTAGTAACGCGATACTGGGGGCTACTTTATATAGAGACTGTTGTTAGTAACGCGATACTGGGAGCTACTTTATATAGAGACTGTTGTTAGTAACGCGATACTGGGGGCTACTTTATATAGAGACTGTTGTTAGTAACGCGGTACTGGGAGCTACTTTATATAGAGACTGTTGTTAGTAACGCGATACTGGGGGCTACTTTATATAGAGACTGTTGTTAGTAACGCTATACTGGGAGCTACTTTATATAGAGACTGTTGTTAGTAACGCGATACTGGGGGCTACTTTATATAGAGACTGTTGTTAGTATCGCGATACTGGGAGCTACTTTATATAGAGACTGTTGTTAGTAACGTGATACTGGGAGCTACTTTATATACAGACTGTTGTTAGTAACGTGATACTGGGAGCTACTTTATATAGAGACTGTTGTTAGTAACGCGATACTGGGGGCTACTTTATATAGAGACTGTTGTTAGTAACGTGATACTGGGAGCTACTTTATATAGAGACTGTTGTTAGTAATGTGATACTGGGAGCTACTTTATATAGAGACTGTTGTTAGTAACGCGATACTGGGGGCTACTTTATATAGAGACTGTTGTTAGTAACGCGATACTGGGGGCTACTTTATATAGAGACTGTTGTTAGTAACGCGATACTGGGGGCTACTTTATATAGAGACTGTTGTTAGTAACGCGATACTGGGAGCTACTTTATATAGAGACTGTTGTTAGTAACGCGATACTGGGAGCTACTTTATATAGAGACTGTTGTTAGTAACGCGATACTGGGAGCTACTTTATATAGAGACTGTTGTTAGTAACGTGATACTGGGAGCTACTTTATATAGAGACTGTTGTTAGTAACGTGATACTGGGAGCTACTTTAGATAGAGACTGTTGTTAGTAACGCGATACTGGGGGCTACTTTATATAGAGACTGTTGTTAGTAACGCGATACTGGGGGCTACTTTATATAGAGACTGTTGTTAGTAACGCGATACTGGGAGCTACTTTATATAGAGACTGTTGTTAGTAACGCGATACTGGGAGCTACTTTATATAGAGACTGTTGTTAGTAACGCGATACTGGGAGCTACTTTATATAGAGACTGTTGTTAGTAACGCGATACTGGGAGCTACTTTATATAGAGACTGTTGTTAGTAACGCGATACTGGGAGCTACTTTATATAGAGACTGTTGTTAGTAACGCGATACTGGGGGCTACTTTATATAGAGACTGCTGTTAGTAACGCGATACTGGGAGCTACTTTATATAGAGACTGTTGTTAGTAACGCGATACTGGGGGCTACTTTATATAGAGACTGTTGTTAGTAACGCGGTACTGGGGGCTACTTTATATAGAGACTGTTGTTAGTAACGCGATACTGGGGGCTACTTTATATAGAGACTGTTGTTAGTAACGCTATACTGGGAGCTACTTTATATAGAGACTGTTGTTAGTAACGCGATACTGGGGGCTACTTTATATAGAGACTGTTGTTAGTATCGCGATACTGGGAGCTACTTTATATAGAGACTGTTGTTAGTAACGTGATACTGGGAGCTACTTTATATACAGACTGTTGTTAGTAACGCGATACTGGGGGCTACTTTATATAGAGACTGTTGTTAGTAACGCGATACTGGGAACTACTTTATATAGAGACTGTTGTTAGTAACGCGATACTGGGAGCTACTTTATATTGAGACTGTTGTTAGTAACGCGATACTGGGAGCTACTTTATATAGAGACTGTTGTTAGTAACGCGATACTGGGAGCTACTTTATATAGAGACTGTTGTTAGTAACGCGATACTGGGAGCTACTTTATATAGAGACTGTTGTTAGTAACGCGATACTGGGGGCTACTTTATATAGAGACTGTTTTTAGTAACGTGATACTGGGAGCTACTTTATATAGAGACTGTTGTTAGTAACGTGATACTGGGAGCTACTTTATATAGAGACTGTTGTTAGTAACGCGATACTGGGGGCTACTTTATATAGAGACTGTTGTTAGTAACGCGATACTGGGGGCTACTTTATATAGAGACTGTTGTTAGTAACGCGATACTGGGAGCTACTTTATATAGAGACTGTTGTTAGTAACGCGATACTGGGAGCTACTTTATATAGAGACTGTTGTTAGTAACGCGATACAGGGAGCTACTTTATATAGAGACTGTTGTTAGTAACGCGATACTGGGGGCTACTTTATATAGAGACTGTTGTTAGTAACGCGATACTGGGAGCTACTTTATATAGAGACGGTTGTTAGTAACGCGATACTGGGGGCTACTTTATATAGAGACTGTTGTTAGTAACGCGATACTGGGAGCTACTTTATATAGAGTCTGTTGTTAGTAACGCGATACTGGGAGCTACTTTATATAGAGACTGTTGTTAGTAACGCGATACTGGGAGCTACTTTATATAGAGACTGTTGTTAGTAACGCGATACTGGGAGCTACTTTATATAGAGACTGTTGTTAGTAACGTGATTCTGGGAGCTACTTTATATAGAGACTGTTGTTAGTAACGCGATACTGGGGGCTACTTTATATAGAGACTGTTGTTAGTAACGCGATACTGGGGGCTACTTTATATAGAGACTGTTGTTAGTAACGCGATACTGGGAGCTACTTTATATAGAGACTGTTGTTAGTAACGCGATACTGGGAGCTACTTTATATAGAGACTGTTGTTAGTAACGTGATACTGGGAGCTACTTTATATAGAGACTGTTGTTAGTAACGCGATACTGGGAGCTACTTTATATAGAGACTGTTGTTAGTAACGCGATACTGGGAGCTACTTTATATAGAGACTGTTGTTAGTAACGCGATACTGGGGGCTACTTTATATAGAGACTGTTGTTAGTAACGCGATACTGGGAGCTACTTTATATAGAGACTGTTGTTAGTAACGCGATACTGGGGGCTACTTTATATAGAGACTGTTGTTAGTAACGCGGTACTGGGGGCTACTTTATATAGAGACTGTTGTTAGTAACGCGATACTGGGGGCTACTTTATATAGAGACTGTTGTTAGTAACGCTATACTGGGAGCTACTTTATATAGAGACTGTTGTTAGTAACGCGATACTGGGGGCTACTTTATATAGAGACTATTGTTAGTATCGCGATACTGGGAGCTACTTTATATAGAGACTGTTGTTAGTAACGTGATACTGGGAGCTACTTTATATACAGACTGTTGTTAGTAACGCGATACTGGGGGCTACTTTATATAGAGACTGTTGTTAGTAACGTGATACTGGGAGCTTCTTTATATAGAGACTGTTGTTAGTAACGTGATACTGGGAGCTACTTTATATAGAGACTGTTGTTAGTAACGCGATACTGGGGGCTACTTTATATAGAGACTGTTGTTAGTAACGCGATACTGGGAGCTACTTTATATAGAGACTGTTGTTAGTAACGCGATACTGGGGGCTACTTTATATAGAGACTGTTGTTAGTAACGCGATACTGGGAGCTACTTTATATAGAGACTGTTGTTAGTAACGTGATACTGTTAGCTACTTTATATAGAGACTGTTGTTAGTAGTGTGATACTGGGAGCTACTTTATATAGAGACTGTTGTTAGTAACGCGATACAGGGAGCTACTTTATATAGAGACTGTTGTTAGTAACGCGATACTGGGGGCTACTTTATATAGAGACTGTTGTTAGTAACGCGATACTGGGAGCTACTTTATATAGAGACTGTTGTTAGTAACGCGATACTGGGGGCTACTTTATATAGAGACTGTTGTTAGTAACGCGATACTGGGAGCTACTTTATATAGAGACTGTTGTTAGTAACGCGATACTGGGAGCTACTTTATATAGAGACTGTTGTTAGTAACGCGATACTGGGAGCTACTTTATATAGAGACTGTTGTTAGTAACGTGATACTGGGAGCTACTTTATATAGAGACTGTTGTTAGTAACGTGATACTGGGAGCTACTTTATATAGAGACTGTTGTTAGTAACGCGATACTGGGGGCTACTTTATATAGAGACTGTTGTTAGTAACGCGATACTGGGGGCTACTTTATATAGAGACTGTTGTTAGTAACGCGATACTGGGAGCTACTTTATATAGAGACTGTTGTTAGTAACGCGATACTGGGAGCTACTTTATATAGAGACTGTTGTTAGTAACGCGATACTGGGTCTACTTTATATAGAGACTGTTGTTAGTAACGCGATACTGGGAGCTACTTTATATAGAGACTGTTGTTAGTAACGCGATACTGGGGGCTACTTTATATAGAGACTGTTGTTAGTAACGCGATACTGGGAGCTACTTTATATAGAGACTGTTGTTAGTAACGCGATACTGGGAGCTACTTTATATAGAGACTGTTGTTAGTAACGCGATACTGGGAGCTACTTTATATAGAGACTGTTGTTAGTAACGTGATACTGGGAGCTACTTTATATAAAGACTGTTGTTAGTAACGTGATACTGGGAGCTACTTTATATAGAGACTGTTGTTAGTAACGCGATACTGGGGGCTACTTTATATAGAGACTGTTGTTAGTAACGCGATACTGGGGGCTACTTTATATAGAGACTGTTGTTAGTAACGCGATACTGGGAGCTACTTTATATAGAGACTGTTGTTAGTAACGCGATACTGGGAGCTACTTTATATAGAGACTGTTGTTAGTAACGCGATACTGGGAGCTACTTTATATAGAGACTGTTGTTAGTAACGCGATACTGGGAGCTACTTTATATAGAGACTGTTGTTAGTAACGCGATACTGGGGGCTACTTTATATAGAGACTGTTGTTAGTAACGCGATACTGGGAGCTACTTTATATAGAGACTGTTGTTAGTAACGCGATACTGGGGGCTAATTTATATAGAGACTGTTGTTAGTAACGCGGTACTGGGGGCTACTTTATATAGAGGCTGTTGTTAGTAACGCGATTCTGGGGGCTACTTTATATAGAGACTGTTGTTAGTAACGCTATACTGGGAGCTACTTTATATAGAGACTGTTGTTAGTAACGCGATACTGGGGGCTACTTTATATAGAGACTGTTGTTAGTATCGCGATACTGGGAGCTACTTTATATAGAGACTGATGTTAGTAACGTGATACTGGGAGCTACTTTATATACAGACTGTTGTTAGTAACGCGATACTGGGGGCTACTTTATATAGAGACTGTTGTTAGTAACGTGATACTGGGAGCTACTTTATATAGAGACTGTTGTTAGTAACGTGATACTGGGAGCTACTTTATATAGAGACTGTTGTTAGTAACGCGATACTGGGGGCTACTTTATATAGAGACTGTTGTTAGTAACGCGATACTGGGAGCTACTTTATATAGAGACTGTTGTTAGTAACGCGATACTGGGGGCTACTTTATATAGAGACTGTTGTTAGTAACGCGATACTGGGAGCTACTTTATATAGAGACTGTTGTTAGTAACGCGATACTGGGAGCTACTTTATATAGAGACTGTTGTTAGTAACGCGATACTGGGAGCTACTTTATATAGAGACTGTTGTTAGTAACGTGATACTGGGAGCTACTTTATATAGAGACTGTTGTTAGTAACGTGATACTGGGAGCTACTTTTTATAGAGACTGTTATTAGTAACGCGATACTGGGGGCTACTTTATATAAAGACTGTTGTTAGTAACGCGATACTGGGGGCTACTTTATATAGAGACTGTTGTTAGTAACGCGATACTGGGAGCTACTTTATATAGAGACTGTTGTTAGTAACGCGATACTGGGAGCTACTTTATATAGAGACTGTTGTTAGTAACGCGATACTGGGAGCTACTTCATATAGAGACTGTTGTTAGTAACGCGTTACTGGGAGCTACTTTATATAGAGACTGTTGTTAGTAACGCGATACTGGGAGCTACTTTATATAGAGACTGTTGTTAGTAACGCGATACTGGGGGCTACTTTATATAGAGACTGTTGTTAGTAACGCGATACTGGGAGCTACTTTATATAGAGACTGTTGTTAATAACGCGATACTGGGGGCTACTTTATATAGAGACTGTTGTTAGTAACGCGATACTGGGGGCTACTTTATATAGAGACTGTTGTTAGTAACGCGATACTGGGGGCTGCTTTATATAGAGACTGTTGTTAGTAACGCGATACTGGGAGCTACTTTATATAGAGACTGTTGTTAGTAACGCGATACTGGGAGCTACTTTATATAGAGACTGTTGTTAGTAACGCGATACTGGGAGCTACTTTATATACAGACTGTTGTTAGTAACGTGATACTGGGAGCTACTTTATATACAGACTGTTGTTAGTATCGCGATACTGGGGGCTACTTTATATAGAGACTGTTGTTAGTAACGTGATACTGGGAGGTACTTTATATAGAGACTGTTGTTAGTAACGTGATACTGGGAGCTACTTTATATAGAGACTGTTGTTAGTAACGCGATACTGGGGGCTACTTTATATAGAGACTGTTGTTAGTAACGCGATACTGGGAGCTACTTTATATAGAGACTGTTGTTAGTAACGCGATACTGGGAGCTACTTTATATAGAGACTGTTGTTAGTAACGCGATACTGGGAGCTACTTTATATAGAGACTGTTGTTAGTAACGTGATACTGGGGGCTACTTTATATAGAGATTGTTGTTAGTAACGCGATACTGGGAGCTACTTTATATAGAGACTGTTGTTAGTAACGCGATACTGGGGGCTACTTTATATAGAGACTGTTGTTAGTAACGCGATACTGGGAGCTACTTTATATAGAGACTGTTGTTAGTAACGCGATACTGGGAGCTACTTCATATAGAGACTGTTGTTAGTAGAGTGTTACTGTTTGTGGCTTCTCAAAATAACTGCTCCAAATGTAATCAACTGGAGTAACTGGTGGCAGGAAATTGCGTGCTATCGATCGTGAACACCTGTTAGATGCCGCAGTCACCTGTGTTGGATACATGTTACAGCACAAGCAACGCGGACCAAAAGGATTGTATTGTTCAAACGTAACATTTGTTCAGCCAAAATCCGTGAGGGCCTATCCAATGAAGTAGGCTATGGACCACACATCACAGTCAGCTAGCCGCTGAATAAGATTCTCTGTGTTATTCATGATAGTATTATCCTAATTTCACAACTCTGTAGGGAATTAATACCAGAGGTGCAGCTTCTATTGATCTCTAGAGCTACCGCTAATGAGCACGATGGTACCGAGGGATTCCCAAGTTCATGGGCAGTCATGGGGGGGAATTTCCAGACAAAATGTGTTTTTCAAATTCCCATAAATTCAGGCAGGTTTCCCACAAAAGTCCCCTAGATTTGATTTTTGCGCTGAATTGCTGACTTTGTAATTAGAATGGGTTCCCATGCTGACCAAATGGCGGTCATTTTGATATTTATAAGGTGCCAATTTGCGACTGTAAAAATTTTCACAGAATTCCCCTAGATTTGAATTGTAATGCCCAATGCCTGAGTCCGTCAACACGGCGACCTAGTGCTGGTCATTCAGTGGGTGTCTACATGTGATTGATGAAATTCCCCCAGATGTCTGCTAAAATTCCCCTAGATTTGAATTTTGATACCAAATGCCTGACTCTGTATTGACCACGCCAGCCCACTGCGGTCATGTGGTGACGTAGTATGAAGAGGGCGTTGTCCGTGAAATGCCACGGGACATTTCAAACAAGTTGATTCTTGTTTTGATAAAGCGTATGACATCACGTTAGAGATGTCTTTTCTCCGGTTTGCCCATGCTTTTTTGAGTTGATTGACGTACCCATGATCTTGGATTTGAATTGGGTTTATCAGTGAAATAAGATTCAAGACAGTTGAAATCACTTGTAAACTAAATATTCCATACCGTAAAATAATGGCCAATGATCTCCAGCAGCAGTAGTTATTGGACATTGGCACTTCATTATTGTTCCTCAGATACTCACTAAACTAGACCTAGTCGCTTCTAAACGCTTCAGCGTAATATTCTCGTTTAACGTTGGGACTATAGAAGAGGTCATTGCCGGATAACGTGATAGAGAGATTTGCTGTTTGATGTCTTGAGATGACGTTGATCCCATTGTGACCTTGAGATTCTTGATTATGTGGCTGAAAATTTGGATTTGTGGTCATAGCTTGGTTCAACAGTTTTGGGTTTGACGATTTATGTTTGATTTTTGATTTCTGGGGAGTCCCATTTTTTTTCATTTTGAGTTTTATGCCTTCGGTTACTGATCATGGTGGTCGACGAAAATGTTTCTAAATCCGTATTCAGCTGTCGAACGAGATCTATGTTACCATTAGCCTTTGATCTGCGATCTGTATGGTATGTGCTTCTCTGGTTTCTTGTATGGCACGTGTTCATGTGCTGATGAAGTGATGATGGATTCAATTTCTTGCCACAGCTCATCAGGATGCTTTTCATCAGTCTCAAGCAATTAAAATCTGTTTTCAAGCTCAATGGAGTATGAAGTTGGGACCTTAGAGACATCATACTTTCGTGGAGGAACAAGCTTCTTAATTTTGCAAAATTTAACTCTAATTTTGGCAAGAAGTATTTGATGATCTGAGTCGCTGTCTACACCAGAAAAGGTTTTCGTAGAATGGATAGAACTGCTTCAGCAATGGCAAATTAAAATAAAATCTATCTGGTTGCGATATACGTCATCCGGAGATAGCGGCTCTGGTGGCGTAGTTGCTAGCATGCTGAACTGCAGTGCCCAAGATGGAGGGTTCAAACCCGGCCGAAGCCATCGGGATTTGTAAGAGCGTTAAAATCCTTCAGTATGCCTTCCTTCGGAGGGGAAGTAAAGCCGGCGGTCCCTTGTATTCATTCATTCATTCATTTGCAATGGGGGGTGTGTCGCCCGGTGGCAAATTGGATATACATAACAAATAAATAATTATACATAACAATTCAATAACAATTATACAACAATTAAACTGGAGTATTTACACAAATAGTCAGTCTTTTCTTAAACACACCAATATGTTTGGGAAAAGGCTCTAAGACTGCGGCAGGAAGAGAGTTCCAGTTATCAATGGCACGGTTTACAAAAGAATATTTACCATAATTTGTTCGCTGTGGTCGGCCCTTAACTTTGAAAGGACGATCGCTCCTACCCATGTAAGTGGGCTTTCCCAATCGTTTGCTAAGCTCACCCCATGCTGGTTGATTTGTATACGTGTTGTACATAGCGCAGAGTCTAGATTACATCCTCCTAGCCTCCAGTGATTCCCTCCCAAGTTTCTTTAACACTGCTCCTGGGATTAAAGTCACTGAGCAAAAATCTAGCGGCCTTTCTTTGTACCATTTCCAACTCATTGATGAGCCCTACTTGATATGGATCCCAAACCGCCGAGGCGTATTCCAGAATAGGTCTTACAAGTGACAAATAGCCTAATTCTTTAGCAGAGGTACTACTTCCTTTTAATACCCTCATTACAAAGTGCAGGGATTTGTAAGCTTTTGAAACTACACATCCTACATGACTACTCCATTTCATATCATTCCGTACGTGAACGCCCAAATATTTGCAAGAATCTTCTTCTACAAGTATTTCCGAGCCAATGTTATATTGAAAATCCTGCCTTCGCACTTTCCCTATTTTTAAGAGACTACATTTCCTTGTGTTTATTTTCATTTTATTTACAATCGCCCGCTTATAGACCAGGTTCAGGTCCTCTTGAAGCACTGCATTGTCTTGTGAGTCATGTATCTTTCGATATATTACACAATCATCCGCAAACAATCGACAGTCACTGCGAATCCCATTTGGTAAGTCATTTATAAACGACAAAAATAACAAAGTTCCGATTACGCTGCCCTGAGGGATACCCGACGTTACGGTAATTTCATCCGAGAATATGCCTTCGACTTTCACTTTCTGTGAACGACCCATCAAAAATTCTTGGATCCATAAAATTACTCTTCTATCAATCTTCGTCGAAGCTAATTTATGGAGTAGCATGTCATGCGGCACGACATCAAATGCCTTCGCAAAATCTATAACTATGGCGTCGACTGAAACTCCATCGTCTAACGATTCGCTAATATCTTGAAAAAGTGATAGCATCCGACTCTCGCATGAGTAACCTTTCCGAAATCCATGTTGCCAATCATTAAACCATGATAATGTTTCCTACTGTTCCCTCAAGTAGTCGCAAATGAGATGCCCCATCTGTTTACAAACGATGGACGTAAGGCTAACTGGCCTGTAGTTGCCCAATCCAAGTCTGCTCCCTCCCTTAAATATTGGGACTACCGTAGCTCTTTTCCAGTCATCTGGGATTTGCGCATTTTTTATGGACACATTAAACATCACCTCTAAGTATCGTGCCACGGCCATACCTCCTAGTTTAAGTACTTCACTAACAATATTATAAGGACCCTTTGATACATTGAAACGTAGTTTTTGTATTAGCTTTACAATTGCTGACTGGTTTATTTGGAACAGGAGAGCCCCTGATTCGTCGTTAAGGTCCAACACACAGCTATTGGATTTATTGAACACACTACCGTAAAAGACATTTAATTAATTAGCAATGGCCTGTTTCTCAGTAATTAATTTACCGTCACCGGACATTATCATCGACAAATTATTTGAATTTCCCTTTCTCCTCCTAATATAACTGTAATTTTTTTTTTCACCCATCACCTCCCGAACCAAGTAAACCTTGCATATAACTGTCATGAGCAGCCCTCTTTTTTTTAAGACGAGCTCTCTTGATAAGGACTTAAATTTCAACATATACTTGTCACTATCCAAAACGGAGGCAGACAGGTTTTTCTCCGGGTACTCCGGTTTTCCCTGTCAACATTTCATTCCAGCAACACTCTCCACTATCATTTCATTTCATCTGTCATTCATTTAATCATTGCCCTAGAGGAGTGCGTCAGGCCTCGGCAGCCGGCACAGTTCATATCCTCGCCGCTAGATGGGGGCTTCATTCATTCCATTCCTGACCCGGTCGGAGACTGGAAGCAGGCTGTGGATTTTCACTTGTCACTATCATGTCTTTTATTGTATAATTTCCTAATTTTCCGTTTTAGACTCCTAATTTCTCGTGTGTAATACTCAGGATCTGGGTTTTGTTTCAGCAATTTAAATGGGACAAATTTATCAACAGCGCTATTTAAAATTGTCAAAAAGTTAGTCCACAGGATATTAATGTGATTTCCTTCCGATGCCCATCCTACAAATAGCTCATTCAAATACCCCTGAAACTTGCCCTGATCCGCCCTGCGATACTGGAATATGATCTTTTTTGCTACATCAGAGTCTAATTTTGTAATGTCACCGTATCTAATATTTAATTCAACCCCAGAATGGTCACTAATTCCTGGTACTTTCAGACAGTTAATATACAGCTCTACAGGCCTTACGAGATAAACATCTAAGGTATTATTGTCTCTAATTGGGAAGTCAACTACATGGGAAAATCCCCCCTCCCTTAAGAATTTATTTGCAGCGCTCTGAGCTTGACCACAGCTAGTTGACTCACCAGACCATTCTACTTTGGGGAGGTTTAAATCTCCAGCAATTATTATGCTCTTTTTTTATAGTATTACCCATACAAGTTTTATCATACAGTGTATCGAGGAGAGAAAAGTTATCTTTCGGTGCTCTATACGCCCCTATCACCTGAAGAGGGAATTTATTTCCTTTATCCGAAATTTGTACACATAACATTTCATGATCCACATCAGCCCACTTTAGGAAACTAGCTATATTTTTGCGCACACAAATAAATAGCCCAGCACCTCGCTTCCCCCGATCCCTTCTGTACATTTCGTAGGTTTCTTGAATTATTTCGCTACTATTTATGGCCTCATATAACCAAGATTCAGTTACAATGACGATGTCCGGAGAATACGTCTCTACAAGATTCCAAAATTCAATTAATTTATTTCCTAAACTCTGACAATTAACCTGCAGTAATCTTAGAGTCTTACCTCCGCAGCAAATATCTCGAAATAGCTCCTGCTCTTCCCATCGGCTGGCAACCACTGGACCTGCTCCTCCTCACAAAAGCCGGCACGAACCGATGACCCTGTCATGTAGGCTCCCTAGGTTAAAAGCGCCCCGTCGATTTAGATGCAGCCCGTCTCGGGCGAAGTCACGGCCACCAATCCAGCAGTCAGCTTCTACGTACACTAATCCCAGTTGTGCACATACCCAGTCCATGCGGGCATTTACAGTCTTAACTCGCCTCAACGGAACATCTCCCCGCCGAACAATGCCACTCATTATAATTTTTGCATTTCTAAACTTGCTTTTAGCTTTTCTGCCTAGTTCGTAGAGCTCCCCCATGGCATGTAAAAGGACCTCACACAGACCAAACTTGTGTGAAGCTACATTTCTAGGTTAGATTTCGATGGAGCGCTCTATCAAAGTTCCGACTTTCATTACTAGGTATCAGTGACTTCTGGTAGCGAAAGTTGGAACTTCTTGAAACCGAACGGAACTTGTAGCTCACCCTATGGGTGTCCGCTTGAAGCAGCCACAGCCTCTAGTGAGCCGAACATGTCCTCGGACACTCCCGGCACTAAAAGCCAAACGCTAAATAAAATCCGGAAATGTCCAGGTACACAGCCGACGTTCAGGTTGTTTGAACCAGGTGATCATGATTCTAAATTGATATTCAATGCTGAGATATTATTATTAAAGAAACATTAAGCAAACAAACACATTTACACTTCATTGACATTGTTTCAGTCTTATGGTTCTAAGCAGGTCTCGATTATTGATTTGGATAGATTTTTGTGCATGTTGTGATGTGGTACCGATCACAAGGGCGTTCACAAAGATCTATACACATGTTCCGTTAGGCTCGTGATGGTTCTTCACTTTGCATACTCTGTGGTGGTATCCGTGCGTTGCCAATGAGTTCACGAAATGGCGCAGGTCTTGGTTGGTTTCCATCCATGATCTATTCAGCACGGCCTCAGAAGTCAGGCCAAATCTCTTCCGACTTTTGTGTTCTTATTTCCACTTGTTTTTCCCAGTTTTTAGTAAAAGGTAGATTATATTTGGTCCGGAGATCTTCCATCAGAAAGGTTTCTTTTGCTAGGACATAGACGAGTCGTGAGCGGGTGTATTTGAATATTGCTTGGGCGGACTTCAGGAAACGAACTTTGACGGCTTCCAGGGCTGATAGGTCTCTCATTCCTAGTTTTCGCAGGTTATTTCTATTCCATACGTTAGGATGGGTACGATGTTTGCATCGAATAGTAGTTATGGTATGTCAAATATTGCCTTCCTGGCTGCTGATGTTCTTGCTGAGATATTGTGCCCCTATTTTGACATTGTAGTCACCAATGATATCCTTTTTAGGCGCCTGATGTTTATGTTCTTCTTCTTCTTGACGTTTCGGCCAGCTATGCTCCACGTTAATTCAACTGCTCTCTCTAGTGCCAGATGACCTCGTAGTTACGGCTCGCGTGTTGTTAGTTTAGACTTTTCATAATGTTCTTTTAGTTTCATCTTAAGGGGCGTTGTACGTAATTCCCACTTCTTTTAAATCCTTTTCTACCTTTGTGAACCTCGCTCCCTTGTTTTTTTAACCCAGAAAGTAAGTAAAGAGTTTATTTGACAATCGCATTGGGCTCAGTCTTGTTAAATGACCATAGAACACAATCCTTCTTTTTCTCATCACATCAGTGATTTTGGTAATATTTGTGTACAGTTCCTGGTTGTGTCTCCGTCTGTAATCACCGTTTATCTCGACTGTACCCAAGATTTTCCGTAATATATTCCTTTCTTTGGTTTCAAGTTTCTCCATAAGACTGTTCTGTGCATCGTAAGGCACACTGCAGCATATAAGGCTTCCGGTCGGATGACTGTGCAGTAATGTAGAAGCTTGGATTCAATTTCATTCTCTGATGCCACTGACGTTAGAGCATAGACTTCTAAAATAGTGGCAATGAGTGGTTTTCCTCGTAAACGGATGCGGTCACTGACAACTGTGTAACTTTCCTGCACTTCCCTTGTTTGGATCAAGGCTACACCATTCTGCTTTCTGTTATCATTTCCAGAAAAATCAACTGTAAAGTCATCGGACTTGAAGAATCTATTCCCTGTTCAATGCAGCTCACTAATACCAAGCAGATCAATGTTTAATCTGATCATTTCATTCTTAACAATGTTGAGTTTCCCTTGACTCATCTCCCTAACATTCCATGTTGTTATACAGAGCAGATCCTCCCTTTCGTCCGGGAAACATCTGCAAGTGGGCCTCCAGAAGGATTTACCCCACTCCAAGATTGCTGGTAAGTGACCGTTACTTACTGGCCTGGGGTTCTACCATTGGCTACAACACGTGAATAGTAAATTATGCAACGAGCCTATAATGGCAATAATTAAGACACGAGTATGTTTATAAAACGAGCGTATGCGAGTTTTATAATTTCCATACGAGTGTCTTAATTACCATTATAGGCGAGTTGCATACGACTGTTTATGTTCGATGATAATTATAACTTTATTGTAATGTTTGAAAAAAATAATTCATAAATATCTGTCGAGATTCCGTTGAGTTGAGATTAGTGAACTCTGTTGGAGAATTGCTGTACCAAGCAGCGATTCATCATTCCATACGGTATGGTATCATGCGCAGTTTGAAAGTTGTGTCTTTACGCAGCGCATGCGCTGGGAGGATCAAAGACCTCAGGCAATATCATAATATGTTTTCAAAGCTTGGAAACATGATTATCATACAAGGAACTTAGAATATACATAACCTAGCTTTATTTCATATACAAATTGTTTAATGTACAATTGGTGCAGTGAATTTGCGGGAATGTGTCATGTGGTTGTGACAGTTCTTCGAAGTACACCAGCAGTACATTTTCTGAAAAATGTTTTGCGTTGTGTATTCTTCGCCAATCCATGAACGAATTTGTCGTACATTTTTAGTGACTTTTGGGGAAATAATATATTAGTCACATTCAGAGCTTTTGCGGAAATTTCCGGTGGTGTAAGTTTAAAGTCTTCATTTGTGTCCGACATCTTTGATTTTGCAAACAATTGCTTTGTGCGCAGGTGCAATAATCTGTTTCACAATGAAATTAATCTTGAGCTCTGATTGGTGGTGGAGAAACTGTATCATAATGGAAAGTAGTACATTAATGACTGGCATTATGATGCAGTTTACTGACTCATGATATTTACATTTGGACATCGTCGAACATAAACAACCAAACGTTCTTGGTAATAATACAGGAGTGGCCTTCTCATGCGCAGTCCTCGCTGCTGACACCTAAAGTCTGTTCGCTGAGTCGAGATAGTGCGCGTAAATACTTGGTTGCTTCGTCAGTTTACGGGCGCGACATCGCGGTCATGTAACCCCATGTACTTCGGGTGTGTGTAGAATCTGTCTGATAACCGGTGTTAATTGTGATGTCTGTATTAGTGTGTGTAATCTGTAATTCAGATAAGGACTGCAAACATTCAATTTTCAAGTAGTTCCTACTTTTGCTACCGAACGCCGACGTCAATGACAACTAGTTCTGAACTTGATTACTAGATGCCACCGTAGTCGGTTCTTGGCAACGAATGTTGGAACTGGGCGTTAGTCAAATCTAACTTATAATTTAGCCTCACACAAGAGTAATTAGTGGAAGGTTCTTTTACATCCCATAAATCTATGACATGGGACCGCCGGCTTTTCTTCCCCTCCGAAGAAAGGCATACTGAGGGATTTTTAACGCTCTTAAAATATGCGAAGACTTCGGCCGGGTTTGAACCCGTGACCTCGGGCATAGCACGTGATCACTTGACTGACTGGTCAGGGAAACACGCCCAGTTCACGAGATCGGCTCTGTCGGACAGGGGTAGCCAAGAAGCTCCGAGATCATTAGTCATGCCGTAGCCCTAGACTTGCTGCTCTGTAGACTGTTGCCTGTCATAAGCAGTTAATCATCATCATCATCATCATTTATTGTACACATCAGGCCATTAAGGCCCATGACAGAAAACAAAGAAACATAACAAACACTTCACATACACAATATTACAAAACACTATCCTAATCAATCACACAGGAGGCATTGTCCCGATCACAATCTCAAGCATTTGTTACAAATGCCGTTCCATCTTTCAGTACTGATGTTGTTTCCACCTGCTGCAACGTTCACATCTCCCGATCCTTCCACCTCGTCCTTGGACGGCCTCTTGGACGTTTGCCAATCAGCTGAGCATTGAACACTCTGTTAGGGATAGATTACACAGCTCTTACGATGTGTCCCATCCACTGGAGCCGTCTTCCTCTGATGATCCCACCCACATCAGCTTTCCCAAAACGTTGGTATAATTCCTTTTTCCCCTCCTTTCCCATCTTCCTTCTTCCCTATTGTAAATAGGTCCATATATAATTCTGAGCACTTTCCTCTCAAATGCACAAATGCGCTCATCCAGTGTTTGTGAGGTCGCCCATGACTCGCATCCATATACACTGACGAAAATGGAAATAGCAACACCAAGAAAGAGTGGTGCTCAATTGCTGCAATTGAACATGCAGGACGACTGTTCGGTTGTGATTCGATGATTACAGTTTCAGGTCCCTCTGACTGCAAGTTTGGACAACAATCAATACAGGATGTGCCCACCACGAGCTGCAATACATTGATGAATTCGGCGAGACATGGAGTCAATAAGGCCCTGGATCGCTTCCTGAGGAATTGTGGCCAATGCTTGCTGCACTGCACGGGTCAGTTGTTTCAGAGTTGAGGGTGGCTGAGGACGGTTGGCCAGTTGCCGACCCATCATGTCCCACAAATGCTCAATAGGACTGAGGTCCGGGGATCTGGTGGGCCATTCTATGGTTGTGATGTCGTGGAGAGCTTCTCTGGAGATGCGTGCAGTGTGAACCCGGGCATTGTTCTGTTGAAACATCCCATTAGCAATGTTCGCCATCATAGGGACAACCACTGGATTGAGTACCCTATCAACGTACTGTCAAGCAGTCATAGTGCTCTCAACAAGCACTAATTGTGATTTCACATTAAAGCCAATAGCTCCCCAGACCATAATGATTGGTGTTGGCCCTGTGTGCCTCTCAACAATAATGTCTGGGTGGCCCCTCTCCCCGGTACGTCGGCGCACACGATTCCGTCGATCTCTGCGGGCAAGACAGAAGCGCGATTCATCACTAAAGACGACCCTATGCCATTCATGGACCCACGTCGAGCTGTTGTGGGGTCAATGGAACACCTTCTGCAGGAACATGGGATCGTAAGCCAGCTGCACGCAGGCGATTACCAACTGTTTGTTGTGTAACGTAGGGTGCCACAGCTGCACGAATTTGTGCTGCTGTTGCATGGGGTTCCATCCGGGCAATCAGAATGATGCGGCGATCCTCTCTCACAGTTGTCTGTCTCGCTGGGCCTGTGCCAGGTCTACGAGTGTGGGTACCTTCATTTGACCACTGCTGCCATACACGTTGTACCGTAGATGCTTGTCGGCCAACACGTGCAGCGACCGTCCTTAGCGATAATCCAGCCTCACACAGCCCAATTATCCGAGCCCTCTCAAACGGCGACAGTTGTTGATAGCGTGCTTTTCTCTGTCGTCGAGGCATGTTTGATGGGGAACACTTCACTGCATAGACTGCAAGTCAACTACGCTACACCAGAGTCCGTATACTGGAATTGATTCCTCCACGACCAATCACGTTGGGAGACCTGTAGCAACAATCCAATGGGTCTGAATCTTTGATCGTTTACATACCTACATGGCATCGTTCCATGTCTTGAAAATCAACACAAACGACCAATGCCTTCATGGAGTTGCAATTTCCATTTTCTGCAGTGTAACAGAACCGGTTTCACTAGTGTCGTGTATAACTTAACCTTGCTGATTTGTGAAATTAAGCAGTTAATAACTAATTAATGAATTAATTAAATAAATACATTGATGAACATTGAATAAACCGCGCTGTAGCATGTGAGCCCGCTCCACATGTAGGCTATACACAGCACTGTACGTTCAGTAGGCACAGCTCTATGCAACCCTTGCGGGCAGCACTGCAATCACGTGTACAATGTGTTTACTTCCACTATCTCGACTCGGCGAACAGATTCAGCCGCTCCTAACTTGGAGAACAGACGCTGTTTAATGGATTCAGGTGCCATTTTCCCCAGCCTGGGGACCATCACCCCCACCTAAAGGGACTCATCCACCCAAAACCGTTGCACAGTTGGTCAAAATCGAAATCTAGGTAGACAAAATTATTTTACGTTTCAATCATGAATTTAGAGTGAAAGCAACGTATATAATTTGTTTACTTCATAATAAACATCAGCAGTTAAGACCTTTTTTAAGCTACGTCTACACATGCAGGAAATTGTCCATGACTAGGAGTTGTATAGAGCATCCAATTATCTCTTCAGAACAATTTTCTACCCGTAATTTACTTTTAACAAAGTCACAAAGTTGCACTTTTGACATAATCGTCGAACCCAGTGCTTCAAACAGTTGTAAACGTGTGAGAACTGGTTACGCGGCATCTTCTAAAACGTAAAATAACTAAGTAAGTTGCAGAAAGATGCAACAAATCTTATAACAGGCGTAAACTACAAGACTTTATCTACATTTTAATATTAAGTAGGAAGTGACGCAGAGTGAAGGGTCATTCTAAAATTCCATGTGAAAATATAATTTTAAAAATAATAGTTAAATAGCATATAATGCAAATATAGCTGAAATTACGTAACAATTACGCCCATTAATAACTGAAACACGTTACAAAGATCATACCTTCAGCTGCATGTTCCATCTTAAAGCATCTCACTAACCACAAAGACAACCAAACCACAGCCACTTACATTCACCCTCCAATTCAGGCTGCTCGAACAGTGGTGACAGATTTACACTAAGATGTGTTTATATCCCAGAATAGTGAGCGGCAATTATATGAGAATGCTGTAGAAGTAATACATTTTAATTTTTAATTATGAAAATAATTAATTTTTTCCCCTAGATTTCGATCTTGATCCACTGTGCGTTGGTCTCATTAGGGAGTCGAGCTATTTACCGCCGCTCAACACCAATGATCACAGCTGGTGGCCAAACCAGGTAAACATCCTCCCATCGCATTCCGTACTTGGGAGCGGACAATGGCTAAATGATTAAAAAAAGATAGACATACATTTTGGTTTTGACATCAACATTTGAGTGTGTGCGTCACAAACTATCCTTTGCTGTATTCCTCTCTGCACCTCTACCAGATAAGTGTGTCTCTGGCTCTATCTTGTCCTGCACAATGCTTGTATTTTGATGGTTGCATGGCCTCATGTCATTTAGATCGTAGCAAAGGGCAGATAAATAGGGCCGCACGGAATGGAGAACAAAGCCGAAGAACTCTCAAAAGGAACGAAGATAGGCCCTGCCATAAAGCCTTTCTGCCATATGTCCAGGGGTTGACAGACCGAATCGCCAGGCTGCTACAGAAACACAATGTGACAACGGTGGTGCATCCAATAAACAAGCTGACGCAAGTGGTGCGTAAATCAACGGAGATAAAGCAGCCAAACCAGAACGCAGGAGTTTACAAAGTTCCTTGCTCCTGTGGACAGGTTTACATTGGGCAAAAAAAATACGCGTTTCCATTAGGATTTCAGGGCACATTCGTGACACGAAACAGAAAGACTACAGGTCTGCAATAGCTGAACATGCTGACGTCATGAGACACGCCATCGAATTTGATAGGGCCGAAACTGTTGCTAAAATTCCCGGATATCAAAACAAGTTAGTTAGAGAGGCAATAGTGGTCGTGAAGCATCCCAATAATTTCAATCGCGAAGATGATTTCAAACTTAGCAACACTTGGAGAGTTCTCCAAGCGCGCGACTGGCTGGGGCGTGGAGCAATCAGGGAGCAGCGTGACGTCAATGCAGGGCAAGCAGGCACCTCTGGTTGGCAATAACCGTCAGTTTGAGTACGGACACCAACTCGTACCTACCCATGTTTAAGACTGCTGCAATGATAGCCGAAACATCGGGACACAATCACCGATACACGACGCGGCTACATCATGTAATAGTACAGTACAGCTGCACAGAAGAAACCCCTTTTGTTCCAAAAACCGTGCTATGGTTGACTTTCAGTAAATCGTTAGAAAAGCACAAGAAAAGCTTAACTCTAAATTTCAGAATAATTTGCACGATCATTTTGTCGGAAAACTCAAAAAAAAATATTGAAAAGTGTTTTTCTCGGAATCGACGTATTTTAAAGAAAAGATTTTTAAACACTCCTACAATTTGTCTCATTGAGGTCATGCCATACGTCTTGAAATGCAGAAGCTAGGTGCACACTTCAGCGCGATCAGCCAGACAAGCTCCTCCCACCACTTCTGAAACTAGATTCCAATAAAGCGCTCGGAGCACTGGCTTTGAGCGCGGCCAGAGCGCTATTGGGTGGCCCTGATCGAGGCTGTTTCTTGCTGCTGACTTGTTCTCTGACCTGCAAAGAATTTCTCCAATTTACTTATTTATTTAATCGTATGCTGAGTACAACAAGGAATTCATAAGTCCAAGTTTTTCAACCACACAGCGGCACTTCCTGAAAGATGAAACAGGTCGCTGGGGCTTCCGGAGTGGGCATGAAGAGGGCAGCGCAGGATGACATGGTCCATCGTCTGCTCCTCTTTACTGCATTCACACATTGGAGAATCCATCCATCCCCACTTATGACGCAAGAAATTACGGCGTCCTTGCCCAGTTCTCAGTATGTTGAGGCGATACCATAGTTTTCTTGGGAGGTCAAATCCATTCATATTCCGAGTTGGATTTATCTCATGAGCATGAGTACCAGATGTTGAATTAGACCACTCTTCCTGCCAGCTCCGGTTTAGGTTAAAATTGTCCCTGAAGAGTCGGCCGGCCAATACACTTGCTGGACTTCCAGATCGAAGTCGTTGTGGCGATGGGTGACAAACCTACCCTCTACCCTCCTGCGTGAGCTGCGGCGGGCCCAGGCGCCCGGTAATAAGACGCAGGCTAAGAATAGCGGCCTGGAACAGGATGTCTCCTTTGTAACCCCGGAAGCCAATTTCCGGCCTGCGCCACGTTCAACACACCAAACTACATCATAACAGAGCAAAACCCTTTACAGGCCAAAACGATTTTGTATTTTTATGTGTTCTCACATAATTTATTTTAATTATTATAATTTATGATAATGATATTCTTTGTTTCTTTAATTTTGATATTTTTATTGAATTAATTAATTAACTAATTTCGAATTGATTTTTACAGATGTTTTCATAATTTCTTTATCCGAGAGCCGTTTTTTTTTAAATTAACCGAACATTTCATTTTGAAACTACACTTATTTTTAGGTTTTACATACCTTCGTCTATTTTCTACATAGTTGCCTTGTTTATTTAGGCACTTTGCATACCTCTGCATAAAAGTTTGCCGCCTGCTCTGACAACCAAAAATTCACACTTGAGGAAAATCCATTGATAGAGTGGTTATCATGAATCTTCGGTCCTCGTGAATTTTCGTGTCAATTGCAGTCACCAAGTCATTAGTGAACACAGACCTGAGCGTTCATCGTCATGAACATTTTCACGGCCACTTTTGAACTCGCGTACCCATTTTCGCGCTTTACCTTCCGTCATTCCATTATCACCATACACCTCGCAAAGCTGACGATGAATGTCTGCAGCCGACATGTTTCTTGCACTCAGAAAACGTATCACAGATCGTACCTCACACGCGGCGGGCGAATCAATAATCTTGTACATTGTAAAGATGCACAGTTCAGCGTACAGGTTAGATACACAGCTGCAACCATGGAGGAAAGAAAGAAAGAAAGAAAGAAAGAAAGAAAGAAAGAAAGAAAGGAAGGAGATGCCTTCGCTGCGCTGCCTAGCGCAAGCTGGTGAAGCCAAATGGCTCGCCCACTTTGGTTGCAAGAAAATGGCTGTCCCTATGCTTAAAGCCGTAAACCACTCCAACTAGTCTTGGATTTTAGTGACATAAAACTGCAATGACAAGTCAAGATTTGTTCTTGGATAGGCAGAATACACTCTGTACATCACGGTACTTGGCACAAATAAGCTGCGTTATCGTTTTAAAAGCCAATTTAAATATAAATATGAGAGCACCTTTGCGAGGCTAGTTTTGTAAGGAAGACGCGGCAAAACGTAATAATACGCTGAAACACTGATTAAATTGAATACAGATGTCTGAAGATGCGAGTTATACCAAAGAAGGAACATCTTGGGAATTGATGATGCCGAACTAATTACGGTATTTACACCAAATTGAGTTTTATGTTCTTATTGGTGTTGAGGCATTCATCAGTTTTTAGGCCTAATTTCGAGAACAGGCACTTTCACTCATTGGTCGTACACATTTTGATATTCAAGAATACGAACCTCAAAATTAATAACCAGAACAATTAAAAAAGGACGCATATTTGCACAAAAATACGGTATAGCCTTTACGTTTAGGTACCGTACGGTATTTTCTTTGTGGGGGTAGAAACTTGACGATTAGCCTCGAATTGATTAATTACGTAGGCCTACCGTAATTATTGACCGACAGCCGTTTGATAATTTGGGATTTGCAGAGGAATGTTTTTTTTTGGGTATATAGGGTAGGCGTACACATGCTGAGATTAGAATTGAAGATTTTTTTTTTAAATAACGTATCACTACTGCTATTACGTTTCCAAAGTTGCATAACCGGAGCGCGATAAAAACCAGGGCCAAAATAAGGTTTAGCCATGCACAATGCCTCATGCAAGTCACAGAACAGCGAATACGAGTTAAGGTTACGCCCACTTTGGTTGCAGCGCTTGGCTTCACTCAAACGAGCTCAGGGCATCTCCTCTTATTCTTTCCTCCATGGCTGCAACTGACGCCTGCGTGTTCGCAAGGGATGCCGGGAGGTAGCGCGCACGCTTGATGCGGCGTGCAAACTAACTACGGGCTTAAGAAAAACGGCCCTTTCTTAAAAAATAGCCCTTGTAGTTATGTTCATTATTGTATTTTTATTTGTATAACTATTACTTCCTTATTTATATTTTATTTTGACATTTAAATTGTTAATGTTTTTACTTTTAATTTTCATTCAATGTTATCCAAGACATCACGTCAAGTATATAATATTTGATTTTTGGAAATACTAGCACTTCGGCCTGAAAATTCTCCGAAATTTGGCTATATCAACTATCAGCATTTTTGAAAGCTTAAACTGTCCTTATGACAGGTGGTTAACATAGAGACCTCTATCCCTTAATGGGTTAATGACAATCGTTAAGACATTATCAGGTGTATCCATTGGTCATCAGCACCCTGTGCTGTGCACATTACAACAAAATATAAATACTGTATTTCTCAGTCATTTTCGTAAGTAATGAATTTTAACGTTTTAAGAGCACGTGTCATTGCGTACCCGTGGTTGACTGGTTCATACGCGCCCTTTATAGGTTGTTGGGATAATATCTCCCACGGTGTTAGGGAGAGAATCTTCCCACCCCTTTCATTTCAAGCAGTTCCACATGCTTCCACAAGCTAGCTGCAGAGGAATTTTGAGAACCCATTAATTTGATGTATACTGTCATCAGAAACCAAAGGTGGGAAGGCTAATTATATTCCAGCATTGTTTTACAGAAGAAGGTGTCTTTATTGAAGATAAGAGATTTGTAAACGTCGCTATATAATTGAAATATAATGTTAATAATGGTTTTGGTTACTCCAGTAAATATATTTCAGCTAGCAAGGAAATAATTATCCTGTTTAGGGTGTTTGCCATAGAATAGAAGAATTTAAAAAAAATCTGTGTTTTTAGTAAATACTATTTTAAAATTATTGAATAATATTCAAATATAGTCCTACTAACTTTTGACATTCCAAAATCACTTTTTGTGCAGTTTTCAGCTAAGATGTTATAGGTCACTGAATGTGTGTTGCGTGGGAGCTATGTTTTTTAAATTATAGAGCGTGATGTGTGTTTTGTTTATAGAGTACAATATATCCTGTTAAATAAACCTCATTATTGAGTGATAAACACTGTATCATTATAATTTGTAGGTGGGAAATTATTACCCCATTGCTCGTTTAAGAAACCATACTGTCGGGTGTGGGCAGTGGGATGATAATTTCCCATCCCATATTTCATAAAATAGAATCCACTCCCATAAAATTGTTGCATATTCCTACTCATCTATCACACGGAATTACAAATGTGCAAAAAAAAATTATACCCCTAGCCCTATAAAGGGCTAAAGGAAGCGACAACTTCTCGTCACTGAAAATGGAACGAAGAGTAGAATGAACTTGTTGTTCCATGAAGAATATTAACGGGACTGCGATCCCCTTTCTTTACCCGAGACAAACAGTGATCTTGCATTATGCACAACATGGTGATAAAGCGGCTTGCATTCTGGGTGTCGCCTCAGAAGATTCCCCGCTCTTCCAAGTAATTTAAATATAGTCTGATGGTTGTAACGAGGAACACTCAACCTCTTACTGAGATGAGGTGGGTTCGATTCCCACCTCAGCCATCATGAGAGTGTAGAGCCGGAACAATGCCAGCCTACATCTGCTTTACCGTGTGAAGGCATTTCAACAGTGTTGATGGTGGCCTGCAGGGTATAGAACTGCCAGTGACGTGTGGTTGGGGATGACAACACAAGTCTAATATGTCCAGGACTAGTGGGACGTGAGATGGCGACCATGGGACTCCAGCTGAGTCCCAGTTTAATTCCACTTAGTTTTACTGAGCTCATGCGAAATACTTCTGATCATATATACGCTGATGACCTGCAGGCCTATTTTCACCTCACGCCTAACACTGCATGCGATCGTATGGATCTGATACCGAACCATGAAGTTCAATAAACCTTTTGTTTGCACCGCCTCACGCCTATTCAACACCTTCGATTTATATAAGTTCGTTAACATTGCAAGCACTGCAGCTCTCAAAAGACGTAGTATACCTCTCAAATCTGATTACTCTATTATGTCAAAATACTACTGTGAGTTCAATTATAACATCAGGCCAATAGCTGGCAACCTACCTACGTTAATATCGTTTCTTGTAAGTAGGGGGGTAGTAGGGGTTCTGCCCCCCCCCACCACTACTCCCAATGCGAGCCGATAATTCCCGAACCCGTTGTCGGAGATTCACGAATGAGGTGTCGTTGGACTCGGGCTGACGGGGGCTTTGCTATGGACCACTCATTTCAACCCCTAAATAAAACCTACCCCTACTAGGGGGTGAAATTGTAATTTTTAGTGAAAGTCTCTTTTCAAATACGACATGTATAAGGTGCGCTGCTAAAATGAACTTAAATGTTGTTGCTCATATCGCGCATGCGTTTTTCTGGCTGTCGCTATGGATGAACATTTTTGTTTTTGTTTTTTACGCATGCGCACTTGGGATTTTTGTAAGAGGGCGAGCTCTTTGAAAAATATGATTGATAAGAAGGGGTTTTGGTGGTGAGGATAGAGCCAGATAGTCCCCTACTTTCCTACGACGTTTGCCGATATCTCTCAAACGCAAGGTCGGATTTGGACGTGTGACGTGTCAAATCGATTGTCTCGAAGCCCTATACATGTTATTAATAGGTTAAAGTTTTGAGAATGAGGGAAACAGGCTTTTTGGGGGTAAAACCGTGATTTTAGACTTTTCCGATATCTCACGAATGCATGGTCGGATTTGGTCCTATGACGTGTCAAATGGCTTGTCTCGAAACCCTTTTTATTTTGGTAATAGGTTAAAGTTTTTGAGAATGAGGGAAACAGAATTTTTTGTTGTAAAACCGTGATTTTAGACTTTTTGTTATATCTCACAAACCAATAACGCCAGAGACGTATACGAGGGGTCGTAGGACTCGGGGTGACGCCCCTCCCCTATCTCCCTTTCGAATATAGTATTTATGTTTAAAAAAATGCGAAAGAGCCTAACGACACTTATGTTGAAAACATTTCAGTTTTTAAAACTTTTCTTAAATTTGTCTAAAATGTTCATGACGAGTGGTTGTAGATAGAAAGAGACGATACCACTGGACACGTGTTTCAACTAAGCTATTACTGGCCACGGTGGTGATATACCAATACAGTATTCGCTATTTCGATGAGACGGCGGGTCGAGGGTTCGTTTTCTGATTTTTCCTATGATGGAATTCCTAATTCCTAAACCCCCTGAAGGGGGTCTTTAACGTGTAAACGATTATGAGTGACATGACAAATGATAATTCCTTGATTCGATGAAGTTGGCTTTAGATAGAACAAACAGAACTTGGTTATATGTTGCTTGAAGTGAGTATAGAAAACAAACTTGCTGGGGCAGACTGACAGGATGTGAATGTTATTTGATCTTATTGGAATGCATTGACTTGACAGGGCAATGAAAAAAAGCACAGAGATGCTGAGGACACTTGAAGGTCAAACGATATGGCCACCATGGTGGGAGGGGGAAGCTAGGATGATGTCGCCGATCATGTTCAATGGATGAATTTATATTTTGCGAAGCATTGTTCGGAGAGGGTCATGGGACGACTTGTTTTAAGGGTATTTATTTTTTCGATGTTTCCTATGGTGGACTCATTGATTGAAATAATCCAAAACTGCTAGGGCATGGCCTTGAGATTTTATAAACCGATAATGGGATTTTGACATACAAGATCCACTCAGAACTTGACATGATGTCATTCTTTTTATGGCTTATGAATTTCCCCAAAAAAGACCCAAAACAACAAGATCATGGACTTTTGCTTTTCTTAATATATTGCAAACCCATAATGTAAGATGTTTACTGTGAGTGACGAAATCTAGCTAGGTAACGAAAGAATTATTGTAGGATATATGTATGGTGACTGACACGTCTTTGACCATTGGAACTTGTTTTCAGATCTGACTGTAGTACATAGGGAGTATAGGTTGTAGGCATGGATTGACAAACGGTGCACACAAAATTCAATTTATCGATTCAAGAATTAAGAGTAGACTATCATTAATTAATTGGTTAAAGAGTGTAGCTAAAAATAAAAAAATGGTGACTACATTAAACTAAACTGAACCAAGTCGAATCAAACCCAACCGAACCAAACCAAGCCTAAAGCAAACCAAACCTAATCAAGAACAAGCCAAGGGCTTAAGTGTAAAACTTGTGGGGGAATGCAGTCATTGGCAATGTCCAAAGGAAGGGATAACGCTCTACCTCTAGAGGGTAAGGTAAAGCTAGCGCATGGTGCTAATGCATATTCCCAAGTACATGAACCACACACACACAACTATCCTATGCTGTTTTTATGAGTTAACTGTTAAAACTTACTCAGTGGTTACTGAGCAAGATGGTCGCTACACACAACAAGCTTTAAATACTTGAGGCTAATAATCTATACACACACACACACGCTTGTTCTAAACTAAACTGTCTTGCTGGCAGTGCTCACACAGTAGGCAAATGACAGAAATGCTTGGCTAACAGAAATACAATCATTTTCGTTTGTCTAATGTTACCAGCTAACCATTACATGCTATAGTGGTGAGCACATGTGCCTCTTGCACTGGAGATCGTAACTCGATTTCTAGCTCTAAGGCCTAGAATGAATCAAACTAAGAAAGAAGGGTATGGTGACGCAGTGGTTAAACTGTTAGCCTTTCACTAAGGTAGACTAGGGTTTGATTTTAGGTTAATATACATGTCATAAACAAACAAACAAACAAACAAACAAACAAACAAAAAAGCAGAGATAATGTTTAAAACTGATTACACTTGTCTCTTTTCAAATTATTACTTAGATTGCAAATACAAAGGTGGACTGGGTTTGATATTCAGTTAATGCTGCCTATCGCATACTAGCCTGTAAGAAAGCCAAACAAGCAAAAGGCGTAGGTAGAGCAGTGGTAAAATCGCTATGTGTAGAGAACTACCTAACGGTTTTATGAACTGGCAATGGTATGTCGCATAAACAGTGCAGGATACAATCCAGCAACCATAATTTGTATCTTGTGGAGCAGAGAAAACATATATATAGAGAAAGATATAGAAAGCTAGTGTATGTATGGGTAGCATTGATAATTTGACCAGAGAAAATACGATGAGGTAGGGTGGGGAGAGGGAGAATTAACACTTATATATGAATGAATGGTAAATAGTATTTTAGTTTTTTTTCCCCAATAGTTTTGTTTTTTAAATGCAGTGGTAGATAGTCGTTATTTTGTAAAACATTCTTACTTGCAGTAGTAATAAGACTCTATGGTTTCGCTAACACATAGATAGACTGTATTATTGCCATGGTCAAGCACTCACATTAAGATCATTTACAAAATCATAAAATGAAAAATAAAAAATCTTGTTTTGGAAATATCGTTTTTCAACATACACAAAATAAATATATAAAAAATTTGTAAACAGCAAAATGGAAAATCCATGGTCAAGCACTCACATTAAGATCATTTACAAAATCATAAAATGAAAAATAAAAATCTTGTTTTGGAAATATCGATTTTTTTTCAACATACACAAAATAAATATATAAAAAATTTGTAAACAGCAAAATGGAAAATCCATGTTTCCATATAGACAAAATTTAAAAACCTTAAACGGACATTTAAGAAAATATATGCAAATGGGAAATTGACAAATGTGTAAATATGAAAATGGAAAAATCCATGTTTCCATATCATGAAATTGAAAAACATCAAACTGTCATTTAAAAAAATGCAAATGGAAAATTGACAAATTGCAATGTGTGAAATGTGAAATTGAACAAATGGCTATCATTATTTAAAAAAAAAAAGAACATGGTGCTCTATGGTTGAGGTGTGAATCAAACCCTTTCTACTTATTTGGACCACCCGAGACTGAGTAGACTAGTTTAAGTTGTCATACCACTTTTAAAAGTTTGTGTTAAATCTAGGAATTGAACCCAAGAGCTTGTAGGGGAGATCAAAGGTTATAATATGTTAAACAGATAGCCTTGAATGAAGGGTGTGGTAGCTATATAGAGATGAGACGTTTCGCTCGGGGCAGGGAGGCATGGAGATCTGCATCAAACCAGTCAAAGGACTAAAGACTCAAACAACAACATGTACGTTCACCAAAATAATGTTGTGTAACGGTAAATGTTAGTCAACGAACAGTAATGCATTACTAAAACCCATGACACGATACCTAAGAGCTTTTCTAAAATGATTTTAAAATGCCTTTAACCCTATATTGAACACCCAGTTCACAAGACTCATAACTGCAATGTTATGGTAAAACAAAACAAAATCTATATTTCAAAACAAACAAGTGGTTTAGTCAATGTATACTGGAAAAAGTTTTGTAAACACTCAAGTCCTCAAGACCAATTAAATTAGTAACTGTCAGGTTGGCCGAGTGGTTAAGGTGTTTGACTTAAGATCAAATTTCTGTATAAGGAAGCAAGGGTTCGAATCCCTTACCTGACATAACTATTGCCTTAACATGGCTTGGCCACACTGTATTATTATGATACTCAATACACAAACCATAGATATAGTGTATTGTTTAAGGCCACTCTCTTTCTGAACATAGTCAGAGACTGTTGATGGTTAACAATTGTATTAATAGTGGGACATGGGGATAGCAATTAAGAAAAAACAGCCAATACCCATACAATATTTTTATTCATTTTAGTTTTTTTTTACAATAGTTACACACTGAATACAACTTTTTATCTCTTTACCATTGTTTGATATAGATTTTAAACACAACGCTTGTTGTAGATCCTTTTACAACTTTCTCCAGGTACTCTTGTTCTTAAAAACTGGGGAAGCCGCAATGGTTTTATAGACATTAAACCCTCATTCTCTTCTTTTTCATCATCATCATCATCATCATTATTATAAATATTATCTTTATAATTATTATAGTCATTGTCACCATCATTATCATCATCATCATCATCCTCAACATCACTAGAACTATCCAATTCCATTTTTTCCTTTTCAAAAGGGATCTCTTGAAGAGTCTGTGTTGCTTTTGATAGTGTTACGGGTTTATTGAACGTTGACAACTGTCCTAACATGACTTTTTGAGGAGATAAATGTTTTTTCATAAGGAAGTCACTATGTTGAGTAACACTATGTTTTTGTCGGACTTGCTTTTTCTTGTTCTTTTGATCATGTTTTGTTAACACTAACGGTGTTTCATTTGGTATACCACATTGATGAGTACCCACACTTAAGACCTCACCATGTTTACTTTTTAGATGACCTAGACATTTTGTTGTTCTTTGTTTTGAGCACTGCCAAAATATGATGCCATTCGCATTTTCTCGCTTATAGTTATAAGAGTACCCATGATACAGGGCACGTGGTTTACCTTTATTGGTTATAGTATATTCCATAGTAGTCACTGACTTGTATAGTCGATCCGCCTACTACAAAGGTCTGAACACTTGTGGTGAAAGAATGATGTTGTGTTGACGTTTTATGCAGGATAATGTTGGTGGCATATGTGGGTGGCTTATGTTGATGACATGTGTTGTTGGCTGATTTTGGTGGCTTATGTTGATGGTTTATGGTGGTGGCTTATGTTGATGGCTTATGTTGGTGGCTTATGTTGATGACATATGTTGGTGACTTATGTTGATAGCTTATGTTGGTGGCTAATGTTGATGACATATGTTGTTGGCTTATGGTGGTGGCTTATGTTGATGGTATATGTTGCTGGCCTATGTTGATGGTTTATGTTAATGGCTTAGGTTAATATCTTAGGTTGATGGCATAAGTTGATGGCTTATGTTGGTGGCTTATGGTGGTGGCTTATGCTGGTGGCTTATGCTAGTGGCTTATGGTGGTGGTTTATGGTGGTGGCTTATGTTGATGACATATGTTGGTGGCTTATGTTGGTGGCTTATGTTGGTGGCTTATGGTGGTGGGTTATGGTGGTGGATTATGGTGGCTTATAGTGGTGGCTTATGGTGGTGGTTTATGGTGGTGGCTTATGTTGATGACATATGTTGGTGGCTTATGGTGGCTTATGGTGGTGATTTATAGTGGTGGCCTATGTTGGTGGCTTATTTTTGGTGGTTTACGTTAATACCTTATTTGTAATGGCTTATTTGACAAGTTATTGTTGTCAATGTATTTAGAGGATTTTTCTCTTGGTTTTGGAAAGTATTTCAACTCTTTTTTATGGTAGCATAATGCTTACCGCCATGTTTGTAAGCAACAACAACACACTAAAATTCCAAGAATCCAAAGTACTCTAAGGTTAATGATTGTCTCTCAACTCCATTCAACGTCTAGTCAAAAAACATTATATATTTTTCACATTTTACAAAAAAGGTAAATTGGGAAAGTTATATAATGTTTTTTGACTAGACGTTGAATGGAGTTGAGAGACAATCATTAACCTTAGAGTACTTTGGATTCTTGGAATTTTAGTGTGTTGTTGTTGCTTACAAACATGGCGGTAAGCATTATGCTACCATAAAAAAGAGTTGAAATACTTTCCAAAACCAAGAGAAAAATCCTCTAAATACATTGACAACAATAACTTGTCAAATAAGCCATTACAAATAAGGTATTAACGTAAACCACCAAAAATAAGCCACCAACATAGGCCACCACTATAAATCACCACCATAAGCCACCATAAGCCACCAACATATGTCATCAACATAAGCCACCACCATAAACCACCACCATAAGCCACCACTATAAGCCACCATAATCCACCACCATAACCCACCACCATAAGCCACCAACATAAGCCACCAACATAAGCCACCAACATATGTCATCAACATAAGCCACCACCATAAACCACCACCATAAGCCACTAGCATAAGCCACCAGCATAAGCCACCACCATAAGCCACCAACATAAGCCATCAACTTATGCCATCAACCTAAGATATTAACCTAAGCCATTAACATAAACCATCAACATAGGCCAGCAACATATACCATCAACATAAGCCACCACCATAAGCCAACAACATATGTCATCAACATTAGCCACCAACATAAGCTATCAACATAAGTCACCAACATATGTCATCAACATAAGCCACCAACATAAGCCATCAACATAAGCCACCACCATAAACCATCAACATAAGCCACCAAAATCAGCCAACAACACATGTCATCAACATAAGCCACCCACATATGCCACCAACATTATCCTGCATAAAACGTCAACACAACATCATTCTTTCACCACAAGTGTTCAGACCTTTGTAGTAGGCGGATCGACTATACAAGTCAGTGACTACTATGGAATATACTATAACCAATAAAGGTAAACCACGTGCCCTGTATCATGGGTACTCTTATAACTATAAGCGAGAAAATGCGAATGGCATCATATTTTGGCAGTGCTCAAAACAAAGAACAACAAAATGTCTAGGTCATCTAAAAAGTAAACATGGTGAGGTCTTAAGTGTGGGTACTCATCAATGTGGTATACCAAATGAAACACCGTTAGTGTTAACAAAACATGATCAAAAGAACAAGAAAAAGCAAGTCCGACAAAAACATAGTGTTACTCAACATAGTGACTTCCTTATGAAAAAACATTTATCTCCTCAAAAAGTCATGTTAGGACAGTTGTCAACGTTCAATAAACCCGTAACACTATCAAAAGCAACACAGACTCTTCAAGAGATCCCTTTTGAAAAGGAAAAAATGGAATTGGATAGTTCTAGTGATGTTGAGGATGATGATGATGATGATAATGATGGTGACAATGACTATAATAATTATAAAGATAATATTTATAATAATGATGATGATGATGATGATGAAAAAGAAGAGAATGAGGGTTTAATGTCTATAAAACCATTGCGGCTTCCCCAGTTTTTAAGAACAAGAGTACCTGGAGAAAGTTGTAAAAGGATCTACAACAAGCGTTGTGTTTAAAATCTATATCAAACAATGGTAAAGAGATAAAAAGTTGTATTCAGTGTGTAACTATTGTAAAAAAAAACTAAAATGAATAAAAATATTGTATGGGTATTGGCTGTTTTTTCTTAATTGCTATCCCCATGTCCCACTATTAATACAATTGTTAACCATCAACAGTCTCTGACTATGTTCAGAAAGAGAGTGGCCTTAAACAATACACTATATCTATGGTTTGTGTATTGAGTATCATAATAATACAGTGTGGCCAAGCCATGTTAAGGCAATAGTTATGTCAGGTAAGGGATTCGAACCCTTGCTTCCTTATACAGAAATTTGATCTTAAGTCAAACACCTTAACCACTCGGCCAACCTGACAGTTACTAATTTAATTGGTCTTGAGGACTTGAGTGTTTACAAAACTTTTTCCAGTATACATTGACTAAACCACTTGTTTGTTTTGAAATATAGATTTTGTTTTGTTTTACCATAACATTGCAGTTATGAGTCTTGTGAACTGGGTGTTCAATATAGGGTTAAAGGCATTTTAAAATCATTTTAGAAAAGCTCTTAGGTATCGTGTCATGGGTTTTAGTAATGCATTACTGTTCGTTGACTAACATTTACCGTTACACAACATTATTTTGGTGAACGTACATGTTGTTGTTTGAGTCTTTAGTCCTTTGACTGGTTTGATGCAGATCTCCATGCCTCCCTGCCCCGAGCGAAACGTCTCATCTCTATATAGCTACCACACCCTTCATTCAAGGCTATCTGTTTAACATATTATAACCTTTGATCTCCCCTACAAGCTCTTGGGTTCAATTCCTAGATTTAACACAAACTTTTAAAAGTGGTATGACAACTTAAACTAGTCTACTCAGTCTCGGGTGGTCCAAATAAGTAGAAAGGGTTTGATTCACACCTCAACCATAGAGCACCATGTTCTTTTTTTTTTTAAATAATGATAGCCATTTGTTCAATTTCACATTTCACACATTGCAATTTGTCAATTTTCCATTTGCATTTTTTTAAATGACAGTTTGATGTTTTTCAATTTCATGATATGGAAACATGGATTTTTCCATTTTCATATTTACACATTTGTCAATTTCCCATTTGCATATATTTTCTTAAATGTCCGTTTAAGGTTTTTAAATTTTGTCTATATGGAAACATGGATTTTCCATTTTGCTGTTTACAAATTTTTTATATATTTATTTTGTGTATGTTGAAAAAAAATCGATATTTCCAAAACAAGATTTTTATTTTTCATTTTATGATTTTGTAAATGATCTTAATGTGAGTGCTTGACCATGGATTTTCCATTTTGCTGTTTACAAATTTTTTATATATTTATTTTGTGTATGTTGAAAAACGATATTTCCAAAACAAGATTTTTTATTTTTCATTTTATGATTTTGTAAATGATCTTAATGTGAGTGCTTGACCATGGCAATAATACAGTCTATCTATGTGTTAGCGAAACCATAGAGTCTTATTACTACTGCAAGTAAGAATGTTTTACAAAATAACGACTATCTACCACTGCATTTAAAAAACAAAACTATTGGGGAAAAAAAACTAAAATACTATTTACCATTCATTCATATATAAGTGTTAATTCTCCCTCTCCCCACCCTACCTCATCGTATTTTCTCTGGTCAAATTATCAATGCTACCCATACATACACTAGCTTTCTATATCTTTCTCTATATATATGTTTTCTCTGCTCCACAAGATACAAATTATGGTTGCTGGATTGTATCCTGCACTGTTTATGCGACATACCATTGCCAGTTCATAAAACCGTTAGGTAGTTCTCTACACATAGCGATTTTACCACTGCTCTACCTACGCCTTTTGCTTGTTTGGCTTTCTTACAGGCTAGTATGCGATAGGCAGCATTAACTGAATATCAAACCCAGTCCACCTTTGTATTTGCAATCTAAGTAATAATTTGAAAAGAGACAAGTGTAATCAGTTTTAAACATTATCTCTGCTTTTTTGTTTGTTTGTTTGTTTGTTTGTTTGTTTGTTTGTTTATGACATGTATATTAACCTAAAATCAAACCCTAGTCTACCTTAGTGAAAGGCTAACAGTTTAACCACTGCGTCACCATACCCTTCTTTCTTAGTTTGATTCATTCTAGGCCTTAGAGCTAGAAATCGAGTTACGATCTCCAGTGCAAGAGGCACATGTGCTCACCACTATAGCATGTAATGGTTAGCTGGTAACATTAGACAAACGAAAATGATTGTATTTCTGTTAGCCAAGCATTTCTGTCATTTGCCTACTGTGTGAGCACTGCCAGCAAGACAGTTTAGTTTAGAACAAGCGTGTGTGTGTGTGTATAGATTATTAGCCTCAAGTATTTAAAGCTTGTTGTGTGTAGCGACCATCTTGCTCAGTAACCACTGAGTAAGTTTTAACAGTTAACTCATAAAAACAGCATAGGATAGTTGTGTGTGTGTGGTTCATGTACTTGGGAATATGCATTAGCACCATGCGCTAGCTTTACCTTACCCTCTAGAGGTAGAGCGTTATCCCTTCCTTTGGACATTGCCAATGACTGCATTCCCCCACAAGTTTTACACTTAAGCCCTTGGCTTGTTCTTGATTAGGTTTGGTTTGCTTTAGGCTTGGTTTGGTTCGGTTGGGTTTGATTCGACTTGGTTCAGTTTAGTTTAATGTAGTCACCATTTTTTTATTTTTAGCTACACTCTTTAACCAATTAATTAATGATAGTCTACTCTTAATTCTTGAATCGATAAATTGAATTTTGTGTGCACCGTTTGTCAATCCATGCCTACAACCTATACTCCCTATGTACTACAGTCAGATCTGAAAACAAGTTCCAATGGTCAAAGACGTGTCAGTCACCATACATATATCCTACAATAATTCTTTCGTTACCTAGCTAGATTTCGTCACTCACAGTAAACATCTTACATTATGGGTTTGCAATATATTAAGAAAAGCAAAAGTCCATGATCTTGTTGTTTTGGGTCTTTTTTGGGGAAATTCATAAGCCATAAAAAGAATGACATCATGTCAAGTTCTGAGTGGATCTTGTATGTCAAAATCCCATTATCGGTTTATAAAATCTCAAGGCCATGCCCTAGCAGTTTTGGATTATTTCAATCAATGAGTCCACCATAGGAAACATCGAAAAAATAAATACCCTTAAAACAAGTCGTCCCATGACCCTCTCCGAACAATGCTTCGCAAAATATAAATTCATCCATTGAACATGATCGGCGACATCATCCTAGCTTCCCCCTCCCACCATGGTGGCCATATCGTTTGACCTTCAAGTGTCCTCAGCATCTCTGTGCTTTTTTCATTGCCCTGTCAAGTCAATGCATTCCAATAAGATCAAATAACATTCACATCCTGTCAGTCTGCCCCAGCAAGTTTGTTTTCTATACTCACTTCAAGCAACATATAACCAAGTTCTGTTTGTTCTATCTAAAGCCAACTTCATCGAATCAAGGAATTATCATTTGTCATGTCACTCATAATCGTTTACACGTTAAAGACCCCCTTCAGGGGGTTTAGGAATTAGGAATTCCATCATAGGAAAAATCAGAAAACGAACCCTCGACCCGCCGTCTCATCGAAATAGCGAATACTGTATTGGTATATCACCACCGTGGCCAGTAATAGCTTAGTTGAAACACGTGTCCAGTGGTATCGTCTCTTTCTATCTACAACCACTCGTCATGAACATTTTAGACAAATTTAAGAAAAGTTTTAAAAACTGAAATGTTTTCAACATAAGTGTCGTTAGGCTCTTTCGCATTTTTTTAAACATAAATACTATATTCGAAAGGGAGATAGGGGAGGGGCGTCACCCCGAGTCCTACGACCCCTCGTATACGTCTCTGGCGTTATTGGTTTGTGAGATATAACAAAAAGTCTAAAATCACGGTTTTACAACAAAAAATTCTGTTTCCCTCATTCTCAAAAACTTTAACCTATTACCAAAATAAAAAGGGTTTCGAGACAAGCCATTTGACACGTCATAGGACCAAATCCGACCATGCATTCGTGAGATATCGGAAAAGTCTAAAATCACGGTTTTACCCCCAAAAAGCCTGTTTCCCTCATTCTCAAAACTTTAACCTATTAATAACATGTATAGGGCTTCGAGACAATCGATTTGACACGTCACACGTCCAAATCCGACCTTGCGTTTGAGACATATCGGCAAACGTCGTAGGAAAGTAGGGGACTATCTGGCTCTCTCCTCACCATCAAAACCTCTTCTTATCAATCATATTTTTTCAAAGAGCTCGCCCTCTTACAAAAATCCCCAGTGCGCATGCGTAAAAAACAAAAACAAAAATGTTCATCCATAGCGACAGCCAGAAAAACGCATGCGCGATATGAGCAACAACATTTAAGTTCATTTTAGCAGCGCACCTTATACGTGTCGTATTTGAAAAGAGACTTTCACTAAAAATTACAATTTCACCCCCTAGTAGGGGTAGGTTTTATTTAGGGGTTGAAATGAGTGGTCCATAGCAAAGCCCCCGTCAGCCCGAGTCCAACGACACCTCATTCGTGAATCTCCGACAACGGGTTCGGGAATTATCGGCTCGCATTGGGAGTAGTGGTGGGGGGGGGCAGAACCCCTACTACCCCCCTACTCTTGTATGTGTTTTTCGGGCTGATATTGTGTTTGTATGCACTCTTTCTATACATAATGTTTAGCCTACTTTTCGCATTTTTAAAAAATGAGGAAAAAGTAGACTTATGAGATCGATCCGGGAAAATGTGTGCCAGTCTGTCTGTCTGTCTGTCTGTCTGCCCTTCTCTCTGTCTGGCAGGTGTGTGTACCCCCGACCCTATCAACTCCTAAACGGCTGTAGAGATCGATCCCAAATATGGTATGAGTAAAGATCTCTATCTGAATATCTCAATGCCGTATTTGAAAATGATGTCAGTGTTACCAACTGATGAAAAATCGCAATTGAAATGTCAGCTCCATGTTGAATATCTTGGAAGATATGCATGCGAGCTATACCAAAATAGGCACACATATAGATAATAATATTTCAGTTTAATTTCCACGAGGCCATACATGACAGTGTTGCCAAAATCACTCTAAGCCTGCTGATAGGTCCAATTTTTAAATGCATATAACTTCTAAACTATCATTTGGATTTCAACCAAATTTCGTATGTACTATGTGTAGATAGATGGATATGACTGAGCGTAATTTTAAGAGCCACCAGGGCTGCCAACTGTTAATAAATGTACTCTCTATTGTTTTTATCCAAATACCAATATATCAGAAAGTATGCAAGCCGACAGCCTTAAACTATGCACACGTATAGCACCTGACATTCTAGATAAATTTGGGGTAACTAATGGACCTCAGTACTACCAACATGATTGTAAGCCTGCTGATAGGACCAATTGTAAATACATGTAACTTCTATACCATCAATTGGATTTCAACCAAATTTCGTATGTGCTATGTGTACTATTACAGATATGACTATGCGTATTCTGAAGAGCAACCAGGGCTGCCAACTATTAATAAATGCTGTCTCCATTTTTCTTACCCTAATATCAATATATCAGAATGTATTCAAGCCAACAGCTCTGTACTTTGCACAGGTATAGCATGTTACATTCTAGGTTAATTTGGAGTAACTAATATACGTCAGTGCTTCCAACATGACTCTAAGCCTGCTGATTGGTCTAATTTTAAAATACATGTAACTTCTATACAAATAAATGGATTTCATCCAAAATAGGCAGAACAATAGATCATAATAGTTCAGAATATTTCTGACCAACACATGCATGGCATTGTTGCCAACATGATTTTACGCGCGCTGATAAGTCCATTGTTTAACTACATGCAACATCCGTACTATCCATTGGACTTCAACCAAATTTTGTATTCTATACTTTAAGAGATGAACTAAGAATATATTCAGTCACCAGGGCTGCCAACTATATTGCTCTATTGGGCTACATTATGCGAGTTATATTTCGAACTAATTAGAAATTTCGATATTAACAACTCAATTTCGTCATTATTCTAATTAGGTCCATATAGATTAATCATTGGAATGAATCTTACATTTCGAGAAAAGTAGGCTCTTTAGTTCGTCACGGAACTTCTTGTTTCGTTATTATTATTATTATTATTATTTATGTATTATTACTGTCTTTTTCTTACTAACATTGTTAGACGATTATTATTTATATTGTGAATGGTAGTGAAATGTTTTATGTTTAAATGCCCAAATCTATTCGTATGTAGGGCGCTACTCTAAAGGAGCTCTTAAGCTCTGAGTGTAGCAGTGGAAATAAAATCAATAAATCTCAACACTCGATCTCTTCTGTCCCTGATGGTTACTGTGATTTTTCCTCCATAATTGGTCCTTGTTTCCTAATACCCCTATTTTCCGAGGGTCAGATCTCATGGTGCCTTCCGTTGAGGACCAAATGTGGACAGGGTGGGCATATCACCACCATGTAGGTGCACCCTTCATTCTTAAGGGCTCAGGGTTAGTGAGTTCAAGAGTTAGCGACCCCGAGGGATTCGTGAGCTGAGACCAGTTTTTCCTATTCTTCCAGTGGTTTTGAAGCAGACCCTCTCCTCTCTGCCTTTCATGGCTCTAGTGTCTAGTATCAAGAAGGTTACCTTTTAATTCGAATAATTTACTGGTGTCAAGCAAGTTACAAAGGACGGAGGGCAAGAGGGGTTGATACACGTTATAAAGAATCCAGAAATGCCACTAAACACAGCAGGTATTGCTAAGCCATACACAACAAGTAGTTCCGTGAAGAACTATAGTCTATTTTCATATCGTACTTATGTTAATAGCCTCTATCAACATACAAAATTTCAGTTTGATTGCTGTCATGGATTAATACATATTGAGAACTGTCTAGATATTTCGGATAGTCGCCATGTTGGATTTTAATATATGTAGGCCATAGTGTTATGTAGGCTACTATTAGATGACGATTTTTACTCCGCCAGTTACCCCTCGAGGCATAAGCCAGGGAACTTGCCATAAAAGTAGCCATAGAGATCTATTTCTTTCAACTTAAGCGAACTCGCATTCTTACAGAGTTCACCCCAATTTGGCAACTTTTCCAATAAAATGCATGGTTGGTTGATTCTTTAGTTTAGGGGCTGTGACAACGTGGTCATGTAGCCACGTGTACTTTGGGTGTGTGTATAATCTGGCTGATAACCGGAGTTAATTTTGATGGCTGTATTAGTGTGTGTTATCTATGATTCACGTAGAAGGACTGCAGACGATTAATTTTTTCAAGTAGTTCCTACTTTTGCTACCAAATGCTACCATCCACGACACCTAGCTGCGGACGTGGCTACTAAATGCCATCGCAGTCAGCACCTGGAGGCAAAGGTTGGAACTAATATAGCGTTATAAAACTAAACTACAAATTTTAGCTTCCACAACTATAGTAAGTGGAAGGTTCTTTTACATGCCATAAATCTATGGCTTTACTTCCTTCCGACGTTTTCGGCGGGGTTTGAACCCGCGATCTTGGGCATAGAAGCTCATAATGCTGCCAACTACGACACCGAAGCCACCCCATAAAATACAGGAAACGACATTTTGGGTAAAGTAAGGGATGGGGAGAAAATGTTAATCTGGGAAGGATGTTAACATAGGATACATAGCTCACTCACATACAGCCACGCTAATTTAGTTCCAGGGAGTAGCAACAGGTAGCGCCACACTAGCGACATAACTGGTATGCTGCTAGAAACTAGAGGAAAACGAGCACAAAATATTATTTTTAAATAATTCCCTATATTGTACATATCCGCCAAACAAGTGTGCCTCTTTGCGTAGTGGCTCTCACCACGGAAGCCCCGGTTTGACTCCCGGCTCTGCCAAGAAATTTAATTCTCGTCTGATGGCTGGAACGGGGTGCACTGAGCCGTGTGAGGCAAACCTGCGTTCGATTCCTACCTCACCCTATAAGTGGTTTTCCCTGGTTTCCTACTTCTACTCCAGACAAATGCCAGGATGATTCCTAACTTAAGGTCACGGAGGCCTTCTTCCCAATCCTCATCTGAATTGCAAATACACACTCTAATATAGCCATCACAATAACATAGGTTACCGGACAAATTCCACACACACCCATGTATACCTTGCTACAAGATTTCGATGTCGCCAAGCCCCTAGAGCAGTGGTCCCCCCATCCACTCGTCGCTTCTAAAACCTCTTCGATAAACTGACGTGGAGGATATAGACCTATCCTAATAACACTTATATAAGGTGCGTTCACAAAGTAATGCGCAAACCGGTGACTACATCGGCTAATCGTGGCGTGTGTAATGAGGTGTGGTTCCGACCAGAGCGTGGAAGGTCAGAGCCCGTCGCTAGAGAGCACGCATGCACGTCACGTGACGATACAAAGCGAGCAGCAGCATGCATCAATCGTCCAACGCTGCCAGTCACATTGCAAACAGTGACATGGAGGCGTCAACCGAAGAGCAAAGAGGTGTTGTTCGGTTTCTGACAGCGGAAGGAGTAGGGGGAACGGACATTCATCCCCGAATGTCACAAGTGCATGACGAACACTGCATGTCCCTTGCAAGGGTCATGGCGTGGCACAAGCGCTTCAGGGAAGGACGGGTGTCGTTAGCCGATGTATGCCCGGTCTGGGGCACCCCCTTGCATTACCGATGACAACGTCCAGCTGGTTGATGCACTCATTACCCAGGACCGCCGAGTGACAGTGAACGCCATAGCCGCCGTAGTCGCTCCACGACAATGCACGACCTCATACGGCCAACACAGTCGCGGCACTCCTGCAGAAATTCAAATGGGAGGTTCTCGGCCACCCTCCATACAGTCCTGACCTCTCTCCCTGGAATTACGCCATGTTTGGTCCCCTGAAAAGGGCTCTGCGGGGCCAACGATTCACCTCGGACACCGACGTCCAGCTGTACGTGCGGAACTAGTTCACATCGCAGCCCAGGGAATTTTATGAGACAGCCATTCACCGCCTCGTGTCACAGTGGGACAAGTGCCTCAACAGCCAGGGCCAATACTTATAACATACGGGTACTGGTTTCTGTAATTATACCTCCGGCTCGTTACTTTTTGAACGCACCTTATATAATGGAATAATTATTTCTGAAAAAATAATATGAAGTACGCGCTTTATATCAATTACATAATAACTTCATTTTAGCACAATACAAAGAACACAATAAATCCTTAAATTAGTCAACAAGTGAGAGGGTCGACACTGTTTTCTCTTGGTAAGACTCGGTATGTTTGGTTTGATATTCGACAGAGCACAGCGGAGATCACTTGCAACATCAAGCCGACAGCGCTGCTTTGTTTCTATGACACTCAGGGTTGAAAATCCTGACTCACATACATATGTCGTTGAAAATGGGACAATGACACGCAGTGTAACTTTGGATATTTCAGGATACACTGCAAGACAGTTTACCCAAAAGTCACCTAGTCCTAATATTTTGGAATCATCTTTTAGCTTTGAAAATAAAATCTCTGGTTGTTCTTGAAGTTGTGCTGGCAGTGCTTCAATGTCAATGGCAAATGGGTTTGTTGTTAACATCCATGAACATTCATCCGACGAGATATCAGGAAAATAGAAGTTGAATTCTTGTGCCAGGGAATCCAAATGTGACTGAAATTTCACCTTAAGTTTATTACGATCACGTTCATTTTCCGGCAAAATTTCATGAGAAGTTGTTCAACTGAAGCCGGTGTTTCCATAACTGTATCTTCTCCAGGAAAGCTCTGATGGCATCATAAGCAAGCATAATATTGGAGTTTTTGCCTTGGGGCTTTAAGTTCAAACTGTTCATAGCTTCAAAGAAATCATAAGGATGTGCCAACGAGACGATAAAATTGGCATGATTTTGCTCCTTACAACACAGCAAATTCTTTATTTCACCTCCAACCTCACGGCTCCGCAGAGGTTTGTGCAGTCAGTTGGCAATTACCAGTGCTTTTGAACGATTGAATTGGTGCGACAATCTCTTGGAGAGATTCGACAAATGTTTATTATACCAAATTGTAATATTCGAGTTTAAAAATACTTAATTCGGAAATCACTTCATGCCCCACTTGATAAAACCCCTCGCTCACCTACGGGGGGACCTCTGCCCTAGAGAATCAACAATAACCCCTTATAGGTCCTTGGGATACTATCTTCCCACCATGTAGGCTATTTATAGAACGGTGTTAGGGAGGGAATCTTCCCACCCCTTTCATTTCAAGTAGTTCCACATGCATCCACAAGCTAGCTGCAGAGAAATATTGAAAACCCATTAATTTGATGTATACAGTCATCAGAAACCAAAGGTGGGAAGCTTATATCCCAGTGGTCTCCACAGTGCACGTGCTCGCCCGTTCGGCTGTGTTGAGTGAAAGAAATGCACTGTTTTACAGAAGAGGGTGTCTTTATTGAATATATGAGATTGGTAAACGTTGGTAAATAACTGAAATACAATGTTAATAATGGTTTTGGTCACTTGAGTACATATATTTCAGCTATAATGGAAGTAATTATCTTGCTCGGGGTGTTTGCCATAGAAAAGAAAATGTTTAAAATTAATTTTCTGTGTTTTTAGTAAATACTATATTGAAATTATTGAATTATATTCGAATATGCTAACATTTAACATTCCAAAATCACTTTTATATTTTTTGTGTAGTTTTCGGCAAAGATGATATAGTTCACTGAACTTGTGTTGCGTGGGAGTTACGTTTTCTTTAAATTATAGGGTGTGACGGTTTTTTTATATATTATATCCTGTAAAATAAAGCTCATTATTGAGTGATAAACACAGTACCATGATAATTTGTAAGTGGTAAAATAATTTCCCACCACATATTTCATAAAATAGAATCCAAACCCATAAAATTGTTGCATATTCCTACTCACCTATCACCCGGAATTACAAATGTGCAAATATATATACCCCCAGTATTTTGCCCTATAAAGGGTTAAGTAAAAAAGACCTAATAATGCAGGCCGGACAAACGAAACATTAACCACCTTGCTTCAAGAAATGTATAAAACATATAATTAATTAATGTAAAATATCCAGGTTCGTACATGAGCTGCACTAAGTGTATTCATCCCATCCCCTGAAATGTGCCCCACAGTGTGCGCGGTACCCAGCGGGGACCGACAATATGTAGACATTACATCACAAGAGATGCGCGACATGAGAAACTAGTTATCTTGCCTGCCACGGGGGCGCTGTAACCAGTATCTTGCAGAATAATTCAAGTCAATCTCCAAAGGGGGCCTAATATTATTGCACATATACAAGGCGCTATCTTCAAGCGTCAACCCCCTTAAGTTACGAACGAGCGTATGAGGTTACATTTTGTCACTAATAAGATCTAAACGGCTGGAGCATCGCCGTCTATAATTCTCAAGCCGTGCTGTTGGTAGAATTGGCAACACAGGCTGAGGGCTCTAAGTTCTATAAACACGTAAGACCACATGCTAAGTTTTGTTCATAAATACCGTTTATTTTGTTATGACGGCATCTAAAAGCAGTTCTTATTAACTATTTCAACACCCGTGAAATTCCTCGTGGTAAATCAGACCTGCTGAAAGTTGTAGAAGTGAGTATTTCCCGTATTACGTTGCATGTGTAACCAATACCTGCTAATGAATTTATCCAACAAATTCTTCACTAATATTTCATTAAACTATTTCCGATGCTTAGGAGGTGTTGTGTTGTGTGCACCATTAAAATAACTGGTTATATCACTACGTTTTGATCACTACAGCGAGGTGGACTTTCAGTGCCTAGTAATTTAGTTTTGGTATATATCTTCATGTGGCCTCTATATTCCAGTACATTTTATGAACTGTACTCAGTTGGCAAAGTGCCTTTAGGTAGATTTCAATAGAAAGCTATTTATTTTTAAATGAAGTGACCGGTGGAGTATTATTGTTAGACAGTCAACATTAAGCTTGGAGGCATAGTGACTATGATGAGAGCATCTGTAAGCAAAATGTGAAGAATTTATTATCAAAGGTAGTCTCTAAGATCGTAAGAATAGAATAAGATATTTTTTCTGAGAGCGTCAATGACGGTAGTGAGCATTGAGGTACAGTACAGCCTTTTATCGGGAATCGACAGTACAGTGCTCTCTCGGTAATCCGGCAGATATCGGACCAGAGCACTGCCGGATTACCGAAAACGCCGGATTACTGGAAAATGTCGGGAAAAACACAGATAAATCATTTGAAAATCAGTTTTAATTACATTCTACTATACAAAGTAAAAAAGTACGAAAATACATCAGCGCTTTCGTCACATGAAAGTTCCTCACCCGTTGTACTTAGCTGTCTAATTCCATAGCGGGGTTTGAATTTCTGCAACCAACCCTCGCTGGCTTGGAAATCATCCTTTTTAGCCTATTTTCAATTTTGAAAAAATAGGCTTATACGATCACCTTTTGTCCGTGTGTGTGCGTGTGTGTGAGAGAGAGAGGTGTGTGTGTGTGTGTGTGTGTCCCTAATAACTTTTAAACGGCTGGAGTGATTTCAATGAAAATCGGTAAGTTCATAGCACTATTCCGGGCGACCCCGACCGTGCCCTTGAAATTTTGTTACGTCTCACCAATCCAACATGGCGGCTGTGCGAAATATTTCACCAGCATTCAATATCTCCGAAACTATTCCTGATATCATCCTGGACTTTTTACGGTGATAAAGAGAACTACTAGAAGTTCACCTATGGGACTTTTGAAAAACTGGTAACCACAAAACCAACTTGGCGGCCACGCGAATTTGCGACTTTTAAATAGACGTTTCTCGCGATTTCACCAACCAAACGCAATAAAACTTGGTACAGTATATGTTTATACACATTGTAATGCACCGACATCAAACTTCGTTCAATTGTTTACATAACCACAAGATGGCGGATGTGCGAAATATTTCACCGGCATTCTATATCTATTAGCGTTATCACCCTTAAATTTTGTACGGAGATAAAGGGCACAACTGGGAGTTCATCTATAAGACTTTCAAAAACCGGTTAACTACAAAACGAACATGGCGGCCAAGCGAATTAAAAATTTTAACAGACCTTTCTCGCGATTTCATGTTCCAAACGCAATGAAGTCTGGTACAGGAAATGTTTATACACATTGTAATGCACTGGTATCCAATTTAGTTCAATTGTTTACATAACCTCAAAATGGCGGCTGTGCGAATTTTAAAATTAAGTTTTTATTTCTTGTGTCGTAATCATGCGATTGAAGTGAAAGTTTGAATAATGAACCTACGCAATAATTTTGCCTTAATGGCACATGAATCTATGGCCTATACATTTAACAATCCTACACGGCGACCATCCGAAATTTTTAGACGGCTCTGAATATCTACGAATCTATTTTAGCAATCAAACTGAATTTCTTTATCTTCATAGGGGCTATGAACATAAGTTCACCTATAGGACTTTAAATAACCTGGTGATCACAAATCCAACATGGCGGCGACGCGAAGTATAAATATTCACATGGACGTTTCTCGCAATTTAACCATCCGATTGCAGTGAAACTTGATACAGTAAATCCTTATACGAATGTTAATCCACTGGCATCTAATTTATTTCAATTGTTTCCATAACCACAAGATGGCAGCGGTGCGAAATTTTAAAATATCCTTGTTACTTCTTGTGTCCTAATCATGCGATTGAAATTTGAATGCTACACGTACACAATAATCTTCATGTAACAGTAGACTACATAACTCTAGGACCTACATATATAAAATCCAACATGGCGACCATCCGAAATATTCAGTCGGTTCTCAATATCTACGAATCTATTAAAGGAATGAAACTGAAAGTTTGTATGTAGATAGAGGCAATTAACATAAGTAGGATATATTAAAATAGGCTGTATAGTTCTTCACGGAACTATTTGTTTTTGTTGTAATTTTCCGGTAAAATTTCCTAGCCTTTCCTTTAAGGATTTCACCAGAAATTGGTGTACGCCTGCCACGTTCTTGTAAAATCCAAGCATAGATGCTGTGGAGGGATAGGGAGGCATAAAACTGACAACACACACTGGTCACTATTCTAAAACTCTTCAGCCTTTTATTACATATCCCAGAATAAAAGAGTAACAATATAAAGAGCATGAGCGACAGATAAAACACTTAGACACTGCAGTCCAACATAATGTTAATGGCTATGGAGCTTGGGAGGTGGCACCATCTGTGGCCAAGTTGGAAGTCAATTCCCAACAGAGGCTATCGTCAACTTTAGGATTTTCACCAGTTTTCAATGTCTGTCGTTTACTTTTTAAATTTTCACTCGTCTTAAGAAACTTTATTTTATCACTGTTTTTTCTTATGTCATGGACTGTAGCTCGACCAACACCGTATTCGTTAGGAACACTAGTTAACGTTTCGCCCTTTTCAAGCCGCTTTAGGATTTCATGTTTATCTAACAAAGATAGAGTTTTATGTTTACGTTTTTTCTGCACAGATGGCATCTTCAACACAACACTACTACAGTACAACTGTCCTACACTAAGCACCTGAGGGGGGCGTGTGTGAGTCATCGCTCTTGGCGACAATGCATTGTTTACTCAGACCTAGTCTTGTCACTGCGTGGGAAACATTGTACAATATTGGGGACGCATTATCAAATCAAGTGTTGAGCTCGTACTCGAATACAAAACGCCGGATTACTGGGAGTGCCGGAGAGCTGAGATGCCGGGTTACAGAGGAAGCACAGTACATAGCATGATAATATGCAGCCTTCATTTGTGATGTTTGTGTGTAGATTTAGCGGACGTTATGTTCTGTTGTATTTTCGGAAACTTTTGGCGTCACAATCTATGTGTTTACATAGTGTTAGCAATTACCATGTGCTTGCACAAGGCCTCCCAGGTGACAGATGGGCGGTGTTGCCAAACCTTATGACACGGCTTGAGAATTGTTGACGGCGATAGTTGAAGCGATTTCAATGAAACTTGGTGAGGACATAGAACTATTTTGTCCGTCCCCGACTGTGCCCAACAATGCAATATGGCGGCATTCCATATCCCCGAAACTATTACTGACATCTTCATGATCATAGAGAATACGTTCAGCCGTGTGCTTCTTACTAAAACAACATGGCGGACAAGCGAATTTAGAATATTTAAATGGTGTTTCTTCAAGGTTTAATCAACCGAGCGCATGTCCACACAAAAACTAATCTACTGGTATCTAATTGTTTTCATAAAAGCAATATGGGGGCTGTGCGTAATTTAAAAATGAAGTTAATGTTCGACCATGGCGAAATATAATATTATATGTCAGGATAATGAAGCTCATTATAATACAGGTTCTTCCACCAATCAGAGCTCAAGAAACAGTTGTGTGACCAATTAGGTAAGGATAGCATCGCACCTGCGCTGACTTCCACGGCCTCCTATTTTAAATTTTACTGCGTGGATAGTGTCATAGTAGGGTGTTCGAGGAGGCCATGGTATTCTCTGCGCCCCATGTGCTCTGTTCAGTACATAAACTGGTGAATTATATTAAATTTATGAATATGTTTGTTCGAACATAAAATAGTTATAATTATCGTCGAATATAAACAGTTGTTTGCAATTATAATAATTTTATTTATTTATTTATTTATTTATTTATTTATTTATCGTATGGCTTTTAGTGCCGGGAGTGTCCGAGGACATGTTCGGCTCGCCTGAGTTTGTAGCTGCTTCCAGCGGACACCCTAAAGGGTGAGCTACAAGTTCCGTTCAATTTCAAGTAGTTCCAACTTTCGCCACCAGATATCAATGCTACCTAGTGGTGAACGTTGGAACTTTGATAGAGCGTTCTGACGAAATCTAACCTAACAATTTTGCTTTGCAAAAGTTTAGTCTGTGAAAGGATCTTTTACATGCCATAAATCTATGACATGGGACCGCCGGCTTTACTTCCCCTCCGAAGGAAGGCATACTGAAGGATTTTAATGCTCTTAAAAAATCCGACAACTTTGGCCGGGTTTAAACCCGCTATCTTGGGCACAGCAGTTCAGCATGCTACCGACTACGCCACCGAAGCCGCTATAATAATAATAATATTGTATGGCCTCGAGTGCCGGATGCAAGCTTTGTAATTTGCACCCAGAGGGTAGCTTGCATGTTGAATTTCGTTGTTCCTTGAAAGTCAAGAAGGTTAGATATCTAAGCTCCTTGAAAACTATAGCGCTTTCTAGAAATGAGTAACTTTGTGTCGGCGGAAAATCCCGAGATTAATTTTGCCATTATGAACACCGCCTACTGAATTCAAATGGGTTCTTTGACATGAAAAATACATCGTATGACATGCGTGTGGTGTTTTTGTCGCCTTTCAAAAATCACTTACCACGACCAGGAGCGAACCTGCAATTTTGGTTTTTAGTAGACCGACAGGATATCCACTCACCCACCGTGGCAAGCTAACGTTTGAATAATGAACGTACACAATAATCCTCATCTAATAGTACATAACTCTATGGACTTACATATATAAAAGTCCAACATGGTGACCATCCGAAATATTTAGATAGTTCTCAATATCTACATGTATTACAGCACTCAAACTGAAATTTTGAATGTTGAAAGAGGAAATTAATACAAGTTGGATATATAACAAGTAGTTCCGTGAAGAACTATACAGCCTATTTTCATATATCCTACTTATGTTAACTGCCTCTATCAACATACAAAATTTCAGTTCGATTGCTCTAATAGATTCGTAGATATTGAGAACCGACAAAATATTTCGGATGGTTGCCATGTTGTATTTTATATATGTAGGTCCTAGAGTTATGTACTGTTACATGCAGATTATTGTGTACGTGTAGCATTCAAACTTCAATCGCATGATTAGGACACAAGAAGTAACAAGTAGATTTTAAAATTTCGCACAGCTGCCTTCTTGTGGTTATGGAAACAATTGAAATAAATTAGATGCCTGTGGATTAACATTCGTATAAGGATTTATTGTACCAAGTTTCACTGCACTTGGATGGTTAAATTGCGAGAAAAGTCCATGTGAATATTAATACTTCGCGTCGCCGCCATGTTGGATTTGTGATCACCAGGTTATTTAAAGTCCTATAGGTGAACTTAAGTTCATAGCCCCTATGAACATAAAAAAATCAGTTTGATTGCTATAATATATTCGTACATATTCAGAGCCGTTTAAATATTTCGGATGGTCACCATGTTGGATTGTTAAATGTATAGGCCATAGAGTCATGTACCATTAAAGGAAAATTATTGCGTAGGTTCATTATTCCAACTTTCACATCGATCGCATGATTACGACACAAGAAATAAAAACTTAATTTTAAAATTCGCAAAGCCGCCATCTTGAGGTTATGTAAACAATTGAACTAAATTAGATACCAGTGTATTGCAATGTGTATAAACATTTCCTGTACCAGATGTCATTGAGGTTGGAACATTAAATCGCGAGAAAGGTCTATTTAAAATTTTCAAATTCGAATGGCCGCCATGTTTGTTTTGTAGTTAACCGGTTTTTTAAAGTCTCATAGATGAACTTCGAGTAGTGCCCTTTATCTCCGTACAAAATTTCAGGGTGATACCGGTAATAGTTTCAGAGATATAGAATGCCGGTGAAATATTCGCACATCCGCCATATTGTGCTTACGTAAACAATTGAACCAAGTTAGATGTCGGTGCATTACAATGTATATAATCATATACTGTACCTAGTTTTATTGCGTTTGGTTGGTTAAATCGAGAGAAACGTCTAATTAAAGGTCACAAATTCGCGTGGCCGCCATGTTGGTTTCGTAGTTACCCGTTTTTCTAAAGTCACATAGGTGAACTTCTAGTAGTTCCCTTTATGACCGTAAAAAATTCCAGGGTGATATCGGGAATAGTTTCGGAGATACTGAATGCTGGTGAAATATTTCGCACAGCCGCCATGTTGGATTGGTGAGACGTAACAAAATTTGAAGGGCACGGTCGGGGTCGTCCGGAGTAGTGCTATGAACTTACCGAGTTTCATTGAGATCGCTCCCGCCGTTTAGATGTTATTAGGGGAACACACACACTCACACACACACACACGCACACGCACACACACACGGACAAAAGGTGATCTCATCAGCCTATTTTTTCAAAAATGAAAATAGGCTAAAAAATAGGCTATTGAGTTCCTCCCGGAACTTTTTTTTTTATTTAGTCAATTTACCCTCTAGGTTGGTGGTTGCCACGGACTCAGCGAGGGAACTCACCACTACCGCCTCTATGGGCAGTGTCCTGGAGTTTGGAACATCTGGTCGGGAGGGATACAACTGGGGAGGTGTGATCAGCACTTCGCCCAGGCGGCCTCACCTGCAAAGCGAACAGGGGCCTCATGAGGGATGGGATGGAAGATTGGGATGGATAGGCTAGGAAGAGGGGAGGAGGCGGCCGTGGCCTTACAGTAGGTACTGCCCCCGTAATTGAATTATGTAGAGACCACGGTGGCTATATTTGAAATTATAAGGAGAGTTATGGTTGTCATAGTTATGACGTGGGTAGTCATGACGTAAGCACGGATGACGTAAATGTTATGCCAGCAGGCTACTTGAGCTGAGATTCTCAGTGACGTCAGCTTTTAGTCGAGAATGTTCCAAGATGTACGACGCAGTCGCAGGAAACGAGGAATTCTGCTGAGGAAGAAACTATGCTATTGGAGGAGAGGCACGAACCAATGAACGATAGTTTAAAGGAAGACGGAGATTGCTGAAACTATGGTATTTTTATTACTTTTGGAATGCAGAATTGTGGAAATCCATTTGCAGTAAAAGCATTGATTTGGAATTTTGGTGAAATTTATTTTCTGTTTTTGAATTTTGAAAATCCGTCATGTATTAACGAAGTTGGAACTTTTAGCGATGACGCAGTATCACGCTTTGGAAGGGATGGAAACGCCCCTCGAGAAGTTAATAAAAGGGCTTGCGCAGAAGAGAGAAGCTCTTTCGTTCTCTGATCATTCTGAGATCTCATTCTCAGATCATCGAAGTATATTTGTGAAAGTTCTTTTCTTATACATTCAGTATAGTGAGACGTCGAAGTGAACAGCAGTGAAAAGAATCGTCTTTATAACGCGTGCGAGGCCACTATGTTAACGAGATCCAAGTCAAACTAGGTGAAGTTGAAACGGACCTTAGAAAGCTTCTACAAGTTTAGCTTCGAACAGTTAGCGGTCACCGATAAGCTAATTGTATTGTGCAGTGCTACATGCAGTTATAGAGAAAAGCTGAACAATTTCGACCGATTAGTTTAAAAGATATTAGCAGTTTTATACGACTGACAAAAGTGATTATCTCGCCACAAGAGAAGCACTTTTGTATAGCCAGAATCAACGCAAGGCTGACGCTGCGAGTGGAATAGAAAGACTTCAGATTGCTTGGTTACAGAACGATAGAGTATAATGGAGCAATTGAATACGGCAGTTTGTTCTTCTGACACTACAACCGAAGAGCAGATGGAAGGCTAAAAGGGCTTATTGCAATTGGGACATACTTCAACGGAGTAAGATAGCGACATGGAACTTCGCTAATTGCTATTCCACACAAGCGAACATGCGGTGAATACCATCTACACCCATGTTTCGTAATTAAAGGCTGAATACCATCGAACAGCCATAGAAACAATTTCATACTCTGAATATGAATAATTTCTTCGGAAATTTCTACAAAACTTCATGGCGATTGTCTACTGGAACTTCAGGGAATTTTTCAAGAGAGGTCAGGGATTTCCCGACTCACAAAGAAGATTATTGCCGGAAGGATGTCTATTCGTCTTCGAGGAGCAGAGCGATTCCGGAGAAGGAAGCAGTTCGATTCTCCGAGGGTGCTATTTCCTATTTCGAGGATGGAGCTCAACTTTAACGTGGTGAAATGGATCCATCAGCAGTCTTCTTTGGGGAATTTTCCTCTGGAACGTCAATCGGCAGATAAGGTAGTCGTGAACGTTTATTGTATTTGAGTTTACTAATAATGTTTGAGCAACCATTTTTCCCATATTTTTATCCTCATGTTTTTTGCCCTATTTTCTTGTTGAGATTCTTATTCTCAGTACACCTTGATGAGTTTTGCATTTTTCGACGATTTATTAAGACATTGTTATGTCATGGGCATAGTAAATGATTTTGAATCAGTTGAGACTGATAGTTAGATTTTTCAGTAATTAATATTTTTGGTAGTCACGATTTGACTGTAAGTTAATGATTTTTATGGCAGATTTAAATTCAGACAGCGTGTCATTTTATTAAAGTAATTCTACCCCAGTTTAATTACTTTGACCAATTTTCTGTCATCATCAAGAAGGAAGAACATTTAAATGATTTTAGAGCGTTAAAATCTCTTACGTTGTCGACGATCTTGGAAATACTAGTCGTTATTTGAATTGATTGCAACACAGACATTTATCGTCAGTTATGAATGAACATTGCATCATAGACACTTTGTGAAAGAGTAACTTTAATAAGGAATTATTGAATGCATTAAAGTCAAGAACTTTAGTTAGGAGTTTTTCTCAATTAGAGATTTATAGAACGATGTTTGCATTCCCCAGTCTAATTGGATTCCATTCGACTACTTTGCATTTTAGTCGCACTTTATTTGAAGATAGTATTTTTATACTACAATTTTCTTTTAAGATGTTAATCTTAAATTTTGATAGACCAGACAGGCGTATATAAGCGTATTCACTATTAAATTTGTTTGTGATTGGCAAATTTTGACTTCATTTCGGTTCATGAATGAAATCCACGAAGGTTAAATAAAAACAGTTTTGAAACAATTAATGATTATAAAAATTTTTAAGTGGAACTATGAATGTATAATCGCTAGTGCAGCGCGTGTTGAAAGTCGCTGAGATATAATGCCCTTGAATATGAAGGAAGTTCCCACAGGAATTAATGTTAAAGAATTATTTGTGGAAGTTTTGTAAGTTATGTGGAAGTTTTTAATGCCATATAGATTAATATATGATGATTTTGGGCATATTTTTAATGCAGATTGTGCATTAACTTGTTAGCGAAGGATTTTCCGCTGGAGTAAGATTGTTATAGTTCGTTGAAAATTAATCAAGTGATTTACTGTTATAATTAACACGAGTTTTGAAAGAATTTGAGATAAGATTTTGAATGAAGGTTGCCGTCACAAATCATTATTAAAAACTTTATTAAACTAGATTGTGACATTAATATGTATAACTAACCTTCATTGGTCGATTATATTAATCACGATTATGAAAATTACCAACCGAATGAACATGTGGCTAATGTATTTCTTAAATTAATAATTTAAACAATTTAAATGTTAATATTGTAAATAATTGCTGTAAATATTTTTGAAAATAATGTGGAACGAGAGTGATGTTAAAGGCGTGCTTAGAATATTTTTATTGTCTTGGACAAATATTATAAACAATTTCTAATTGTTATAAATAATTTATATGATTTTGTTATAAACATTTAAGAGCTAATTAAACATTTGGATTGAAGTTAACAAGTTTAGGGAATTAACATAATGATCCAATAGGATGTGAGCAAAGTACTTGAAAGATTTGCGTAAATATAATGTGAGTTGTCTTGTAGACATTTAAAAGCTTGAGAGAACAAGCTGTATTCTTACGTAACATAGCATGTGAGAAGGGAGTGCATTTGACCAGTATGCAACAGGCTGGAGGGTAGCCCGCAGCTGTGCCAACATATGGTTCTCATAGAGTGAGGTCGTACACACTCTGGCCTTGCGACTATAAATACCATTCTCATGTTTATTAAAAGGAAACCAAATGCTCTATATATGTCACACCCTGACGTCCTTTTCCAATCCAATAGTGTTATGAATATTACGTTATTTGGAGCTCTTGGGAGCTAAAATGTTTTACATCATGTTGTATGATAATTTTTGCAAGTCCTACTGGAGGACGTAGTCAGATTGACTTGGGCTACTGATAGCCACGTTGTTTTTGTTGTGTTAGTAAAATCAGACCCTTTATTTGAAATAAAGCTTTTGTACAGTTCAAAGTTCTCGTTTTCGTTCTGGTTCATTTTTAAATGTCATGGTGGAGGTTATTGTGTGAACAGACTTTAGTGATCCTGTTGTCAACTCAAACCCCGAGATAATTAAGAGGTAAGTAACGGTAAGTATGAACCCCCGTCTATTTTGGTGTGTTCCACAATGATTTCCTGTGAACTTCTGTGCTCTTATCTCGATAGTATCTGTCAGTGCCATTTTCATTGATGTAACTGTGCCGGTGCGATTGATAATTGGCAATCCGATTGAGGGGGCGGATATCTGACAGCCTACTATCCAGGTAAACGGGGACAGAAAGATTGGCGACCCTAATACGTGGGGCGAATTCGACAAAACTGGATCACCAGGTTGAACAATAGAAAGAGTGGCAAACCTAAAACGTAGGGTTCGATTAGACTCAAATAAAGAGGTTGATTCTTTGTTAGATGTCTAGGCCAATTGTAGAATTTAAGAGTGTGATTATATAGGAATTAAATGTTGTATTGTATTAGGAAAATTACACTCAGAAAAGATCAGATCTTATACAACTTGAGAAAGGTTAAATAGGCTGGAAACTTAGAAAAATCGCCTATAATCTGGAATCTTATTTTATTTGACCGGCTTATGACATTTCAGTCATATTAAAGATAAAATTAAAGTATTTGGATTGTAAATGTAAATTATTTGTGTTAGGATATTTTAAAATGAGCCAGGGAAATTTGAACATGTGCTTGAGTTTGTTTCAACATGAAGTATCTTCGAAGGTTAATTATAAGGTAGTTATAAGTTAGATTTAAGACAGAAAATTGATCAAAATTATATATGGTGAAAAGTGTTGCTCAAATGTTGCTATTTTGCTCTTTTGATGTATGTCCCTACAGCAATCCATTTTTGAATAATATTGTAATGGCAGATGACAGTTTGAAGAAAATGTTAGAGGAGATGTCTGCTAACATGAAGCAGATGATGGAGGAAAATGCTAGTAATTTGAATGCAAGAATGGAGGAAAATGCTAGTAATTTGTCTGCTAATTTGAAAGCAAGCATGACTAGTAGTATGAAGCAGATGCTGAATGAAAGCATGAAGGAGAATAATAGTAATATTTCTGCTAATTTGAATAGTAGTATGAAGGAGATGGAAGCTAGGAATACTAGTCGAATGGAAGAGAATGCTAGTAATTTGAAAGCTAGCATGGGTGAAAGTTTGAAGGTTCTTCAGACTAGTGCTGCTAATTTGGAGGATAATATGTCGCGTTTACAGATTAATACCCTAGGAATTGAAAATACTGTAACTGACATTCGCACAGATGTATCTAATGTGCATAAAAATGTTGATGATGTTAAATTTGATGTGTCTAAGGTACAGAAAGACCTTACAATGTTAAATCTAGATGTAGCTAATGTCCGAGGGGATATTTCTTGTGCTAGAGCCGAAGTTGTTGTTGTCAAAAATGATGTAGCGACTGTCCAAGACAAGGTCGAGGAAGTCCAAAAAGAAATTCAAAAAGCTAGAACTGATGTATCCAATGTTCAGGTAGACATTAATAACATTCATGCGGATATAACTGAGGTGCAAAGTGACATAACTAAGATTCAGGTAGAGGTCAACACAGTTTTCGTAGATATTACTAAAGTCCAAACTGATGTAAATAAAGTCAGGGAAGAAATCGAAAACTCAAAAACTCTTTGTACGCGTAATATAACTGCATTAGCGACTAGACTAGTTGATGAATCAGTTAGAACAACAACGTCTTTAGCAGAGTTGAAGTATGATGTAGAGGTCATGAGAACCCAGGTATTAGACCACAATAGAGTATTAAAAGAGGATATCGAAGTAGACATAGCCGAAATGTTAACAGCAAACGTAGCGGTATGGAAAGACGAGTGGAATAAGTCAAGTGGGGAACATGTAACCCAAATTCAGGAAAGGATTGAAAGAAAACTTGCCAGTACGCAGATAGAAATTAACAATGAAGTAGTACAGATTAGGAAAGATTTAAGCGTCAGGATAAATTCGTTATCCGAAAAACAAGTTGACGATAGAACACAACTAGATCAGGATATGCAAACTTTAAAATCTACATTAGAGGATCAAATTCATAAAGTTGTCTCGGATGTAAATGAAACGACGAGTAAACTGAAAAATTTGAAGTTAGGAGAGGCTAGTTTAATGCAGGACTACAAAGAAGAGATAATCAAGAAAGTCTTAACAGAAATCACTGACAAGGATACAGAAGGCTTAGCTTGCGAATTGAATAGGAAGTATACCAGAAGATGTCACCTAGAGCCAGAAGAAAGAGACGTGACTCCTGAAGAACGTGTATCCAGATTCAGAGAGGAGGATGACGAGAGGAATATGGAACCTGAGTGGAACTATCGAGATAGTGGGAAAAACTATCCGGATTCATATCCGAGGAACGTGACGGTCATCAGGAATTTCGAAGACAAACCACAAAAATTCAGTAACACTGATAGTTTGACACCTATAGAGTATGTAAGGAATCTCAAAGATTATTTCATCGAAGCTCACATTCCCAGAGAGAGAGAGATGAAGATAGTAGAGAGATATCTGATTGGAGGACCCCTTGAATGGTTTCGCGCATTTAGATACACATTCAGTAACTTTGACGAGTTTGCAGAGGCATTAATCAAACGATTTTGGTCCATAGAAGCGCAGAATTCGTTAAGAGCGGAGGTGTATTCAAGAAAATACTCAGGTACTCTTCCAACGAGGTACGCTGATTTCTTTACGAGTCAGTTGTCCCGCTTGAGATTTTTGCAACCCCCATTGTCCACGGAGCAACTAATAGATGCGATTTCTCGTATGCTGCCAGTTGAGGTGAGGAGACTTATAATTTCGTCCAACATCAGGGATTTATCCAGCATGGATGAATTACTAAGAAGATTAGACTACACAAGTCCAATGCCTAACGTAGTCCAGAAAGGTCAAAGGCAGGAGTTTAAAGAAATCAATACGGTATACATGGACCAAGTCCAACAAACTGACAAGCCAGAGCAGGAGAAAACTGACAATGTAGGTCCTCACAGGAATAATCAGTTTAGAAATTACAGATCACAAGGTTACCGACCGTATCAACAGAGAAGAGGTTGGAACTACAACCGAGGAAACTACAATGGAAGAGGCAGATATTACAACAATAATGGGTATAACCGTAACTATAATAGGAATAACCAAAACCAAAATAGAAACCAGAATACTCAAAGTCAGGTTATGACACCTGATCAGTATCAGCAAAGAGAAAAGGAAAGCCAGCAATACTTAAAAGAATTAAGGGATAAAGAAGCTGACAATCAAAAGAAAAGGCAGGATGTTGTAATCGATCCTGGGCCTTCTACGAGCCAACAGAATTTTGAGGTCGGTAACACAAAAAAAAACGCCGATTTCTCAACGTCAGTGAGAACCTGTAAATACATTGCCACACCACACCTGATTACGATTAATGAGATATACGAAGTCACCGATGAAGATTTACTAGAAGAGAGGGGTATTGTTAAAGAGGAAAGACCATGTGCCTTACCTATTATTGCTGTACGGATAGATGGACAGCAGTACAAAGCCCTGATGGATACTGGTGCTATTATTTCCATCATTTCAGAGGAATGTTATCAAAGTCTGCTAAGAGGAGAGAATATGACAGTTCTACCTGTTTCTACCGTCAAAGTGAGAGGGATATTCCAAGATAAGGCAGTGAAATGCAAGATTCAAGTGTTATTGAACTTTGAGATCAATGGAAGGAATTATGAACAGATCTTCATTGTGGTGAGCAAGATCAATTTTGATATGGTGCTTGGAATCGATTTTATATCGAAGGTCGGAGCTATTATTGACATGAAGAACAGAAGTATTAGCTTTAATGATGGGTACATAATCACAGAAGAGATAGAAGAACAGGACGTGAAAAACAGTCTGGAAATAGACCTTAGGGAAGAAATTTTGAATACAATAATTAATGAAGTGGAAAACTTAGAAGAAATACCCAGTAGAAAAACTGAAGGATTTGAAGAAATTCAGGGGGAATTTGAGGATCTGATAAAGGAATTCCAAGATATATTCGATGAAAAGCCTGGATTGATTAAGGATTATAAGTACAAGATAAGGCTGACAGATGAAACCCCTTACCAGAAAAGAATATACCCCATTCCTGAGAAATACTATCAAGAAGTACGAGGGTTAATCAGAAAAATGGAGGTAGACGGGATTATTAGAAAACAGGCGTCGTCTTATATAAACCCCATCACAGTAGTAAAGAAAAGTAATGGTCAGATACGTCTTTGTCTCGATGCCAGGACCATCAACTTGAAGATTCTTCCAGAAAATGACAGACCACCCAAGATTAGAGATCTGCTTCGGAAATTCAAAGGATGAGCTTGTTTCAGCGTTCTTGACTTGACGTCTTCATTTTATCAAGTTCAACTAGAAGAGGATAGTATGCAGTACACTGGATTCCTATTTGACCAGACGTCATGGGTCTTTGCCAGAATGCCTTTTGGAATGGTTAACAGTGGACCAGCACTTATTCGAGCACTTGATAGTAAGCTCACTGACGAAGTGAAAGAAAATGTAATCTGCTACATTGACGATTTAATCGTATCTTCACCCAGCGCCGCAGAACATTTAGTGCACTTGAGAAAGTTGTTCGAGAATTTAAGGGAGGCCAATATTAAGGTGAACTTTGGAAAATGTCAATTCTTGAAGAAGGAGATAAATTACTTGGGGCATACTATTGATAAAGATGGATATCATCCAAACATAAAAAAAAGTAGATGCGATCACGAGATTTCCAAAGCCAACTAAGGTAAAACAAGTCAGAGAATTTGTAGGTGCATGCCAATTTATTAGCAGCCACTGTCCAAGATACTCGGAAATTATGGCTCCTCTGTATGACTTACTCAAGAAGAACAACAGATGGAAATGGAGTACCGCTGCAGACGAGGCTTTTGAGAAAGCAAAAGAGATGCTCAGAAATAATGTGAAACTGGAGTACCCAGACTTTGAGAAGGTGTTCTATATTGAGTCTGATGCATCGAGAATAGGCATTAGTGCAGTCTTATACCAGAAAGACGAGGCAGGCAACAAGCACTACATTGCGTTCACTAGTCGGAAGTTGAAAAAGCACGAGGAAAACTACTTCACGACAGAGCTTGAAGCGTTAGCTTTTGTGACAGCTTTACAAGCCTGGAAGAAAATCCTGCTGGGACATAAGGTCATCATTGTTACTGACCATAAAGCACTACAGTTTATGTTGCAAACTGACATGTCAAGTGACAGATTGACACGTTGGGCTTTGTTCACCCAACAGTTTAACGCTACTATCGTCCACCAGCCTGGGAAAGATAACTTACTGGCTGATGCTCTATCACGTAACCCTATTAAAAATGTGCAGATACACCATGTACAATTGGAGCAAGAAGATGAAGAAACCGTTAGGAGGTTAGCCCGAATCGGTGTGTCACAGAAGAGACACGCTCCAATAAGGAAAATGTACAGGTTCCTCAAGGGTTACATGGACAATACGGATGTTGACTATGAAGCTACACGGAGAAATTCACGACACTTTGTCTTGAGTGGAGACATCGTATGCAAGTATGCTGACTCTGCGCATACAAAACTTCGAATAGTCGTGCCACCTAAACTTGTGGTCAATTTAGTGTGGGTAGCTCATCACGCAACTGGACATGCCGGTTTAGATAAAACTCTTAATACACTTAAAGAAAGATTTATCTGGACTAACATGCGTTCCAGCATTGCCAAGGTCATTCGATCCTGTGACAAATGTCAAAGAGCAAAGTATGCTTCTGCTTTATTAAAGGGAAAACCGAAGGCGATGATTCCTTCTAAGCCAAACGAACTTATGGCGACGGATATATTTGGCCCCTGTCCGAAGGGATACCAGGGTAACCAGTACTTGTTGGTGACCGTGGATGTTTTCTCTAAATTTGTTACAATGAGTCCCATGCAGAAAGCTAACACGAGGAACGTAGTAAGCAGACTGGAAAATGCTGTATTTCCTAAAGCTGGTATACCGGAATATCTACTGTCAGATCATGGAACGCAGTTTACGTCCGTGAATTTGCAGCGGATATGGAAAGGCTTGGCATTAAGCACTTATTTTCAAGCGTGCGTTACCCTGAATCGAATTCCTCAGAAAGATATATGGCTGAATTTTCGAAATTCTGTCGAATTTTCTGTCCAAATGATCATTCTGGTTGGGTGAGATTTGTACCCCTTATTGAGGAATGTCTGAACTCTACAGTGCAAGAGAGCACAGGAGAAGTGCCAATGCGACTTCATCTAGGAAGAAACCCAGAAAGGCCGTGGGATAATCTTTTCAACCACATACCGAGAGATCCCGACATAGGAAGACAGCAGAGGATTGACAAGGCAAAGGAACAACTCCAGAAAGCAGCAGAGAAACGATTGAAAAGAGTAGCTGGAAAACGTTTTGGTACACCCTTTCAAGTTGGAAATCTTGTATTATTACGCAGACCTGTCAAGGCTGATATGTCCAAGAAAATCTACCCCAAATTTGGATTAGTGTTCCTGGGGCCGTTTAGGATTACGAACGCCTATGGAAACAACTGTTATGAACTCTACGATGATGAGAATAATGTCGTTTACGGCAAGTTCAATGCTGGAAATTTAAAAAGATACTATCCTAGAGTAAGCCAGTAATAATTCAATTTCGTGTTCAAGAGAGTTGAGATACTTGTAACATTGGGTTTAAAAACAATTTGCAACTGTTTTTAAAACGTGGTGAGAGGAGAATGCCCCCGTAATTGAATTATGTAGAGACCACGGTGGCTATATTTGAAATTATAAGGAGAGTTATGGTTGTCATAGTTATGACGTGGGTAGTCATGACGTAAGCACGGATGACGTAAATGTTATGCCAGCAGGCTACTTGAGCTGAGATTCTCAGTGACGTCAGCTTTTAGTCGAGAATGTTCCAAGATGTACGACGCAGTCGCAGGAAACGAGGAATTCTGCTGAGGAAGAAACTATGCTATTGGAGGAGAGGCACGAACCAATGAACGATAGTTTAAAGGAAGACGGAGATTGCTGAAACTATGGTATTTTTATTACTTTTGGAATGCAGAATTGTGGAAATCCATTTGCAGTAAAAGCATTGATTTGGAATTTTGGTGAAATTTATTTTCTGTTTTTGAATTTTGAAAATCCGTCATGTATTAACGAAGTTGGAACTTTTAGCGATGACGCAGTATCACGCTTTGGAAGGGATGGAAACGCCCCTCGAGAAGTTAATAAAAGGGCTTGCGCAGAAGAGAGAAGCTCTTTCGTTCTCTGATCATTCTGAGATCTCATTCTCAGATCATCGAAGTATATTTGTGAAAGTTCTTTTCTTATACATTCAGTATAGTGAGACGTCGAAGTGAACAGCAGTGAAAAGAATCGTCTTTATAACGCGTGGCGAGGCCACTATGTTAACGAGATCCAAGTCAAACTAGGTGAAGTTGAAACGGACCTTAGAAAGCTTCTACAAGTTTAGCTTCGAACAGTTAGCGGTCACCGATAAGCTAATTGTATTGTGCAGTGCTACATGCAGTTATAGAGAAAAGCTGAACAATTTCGACCGATTAGTTTAAAAGATATTAGCAGTTTTATACGACTGACAAAAGTGATTATCTCGCCACAAGAGAAGCACTTTTGTATAGCCAGAATCAACGCAAGGCTGACGCTGCGAGTGGAATAGAAAGACTTCAGATTGCTTGGTTACAGAACGATAGAGTATAATGGAGCAATTGAATACGGCAGTTTGTTCTTCTGACACTACAACCGAAGAGCAGATGGAAGGCTAAAAGGGCTTATTGCAATTGGGACATACTTCAACGGAGTAAGATAGCGACATGGAACTTCGCTAATTGCTATTCCACACAAGCGAACATGCGGTGAATACCATCTACACCCATGTTTCGTAATTAAAGGCTGAATACCATCGAACAGCCATAGAAACAATTTCATACTCTGAATATGAATAATTTCTTCGGAAATTTCTACAAAACTTCATGGCGATTGTCTACTGGAACTTCAGGGAATTTTTCAAGAGAGGTCAGGGATTTCCCGACTCACAAAGAAGATTATTGCCGGAAGGATGTCTATTCGTCTTCGAGGAGCAGAGCGATTCCGGAGAAGGAAGCAGTTCGATTCTCCGAGGGTGCTATTTCCTATTTCGAGGATGGAGCTCAACTTTAACGTGGTGAAATGGATCCATCAGCAGTCTTCTTTGGGGAATTTTCCTCTGGAACGTCAATCGGCAGATAAGGTAGTCGTGAACGTTTATTGTATTTGAGTTTACTAATAATGTTTGAGCAACCATTTTTCCCATATTTTTATCCTCATGTTTTTTGCCCTATTTTCTTGTTGAGATTCTTATTCTCAGTACACCTTGATGAGTTTTGCATTTTTCGACGATTTATTAAGACATTGTTATGTCATGGGCATAGTAAATGATTTTGAATCAGTTGAGACTGATAGTTAGATTTTTCAGTAATTAATATTTTTGGTAGTCACGATTTGACTGTAAGTTAATGATTTTTATGGCAGATTTAAATTCAGACAGCGTGTCATTTTATTAAAGTAATTCTACCCCAGTTTAATTACTTTGACCAATTTTCTGTCATCATCAAGAAGGAAGAACATTTAAATGATTTTAGAGCGTTAAAATCTCTTACGTTGTCGACGATCTTGGAAATACTAGTCGTTATTTGAATTGATTGCAACACAGACATTTATCGTCAGTTATGAATGAACATTGCATCATAGACACTTTGTGAAAGAGTAACTTTAATAAGGAATTATTGAATGCATTAAAGTCAAGAACTTTAGTTAGGAGTTTTTCTCAATTAGAGATTTATAGAACGATGTTTGCATTCCCCAGTCTAATTGGATTCCATTCGACTACTTTGCATTTTAGTCGCACTTTATTTGAAGATAGTATTTTTATACTACAATTTTCTTTTAAGATGTTAATCTTAAATTTTGATAGACCAGACAGGCGTATATAAGCGTATTCACTATTAAATTTGTTTGTGATTGGCAAATTTTGACTTCATTTCGGTTCATGAATGAAATCCACGAAGGTTAAATAAAAACAGTTTTGAAACAATTAATGATTATAAAAATTTTTAAGTGGAACTATGAATGTATAATCGCTAGTGCAGCGCGTGTTGAAAGTCGCTGAGATATAATGCCCTTGAATATGAAGGAAGTTCCCACAGGAATTAATGTTAAAGAATTATTTGTGGAAGTTTTGTAAGTTATGTGGAAGTTTTTAATGCCATATAGATTAATATATGATGATTTTGGGCATATTTTTAATGCAGATTGTGCATTAACTTGTTAGCGAAGGATTTTCCGCTGGAGTAAGATTGTTATAGTTCGTTGAAAATTAATCAAGTGATTTACTGTTATAATTAACACGAGTTTTGAAAGAATTTGAGATAAGATTTTGAATGAAGGTTGCCGTCACAAATCATTATTAAAAATTTTATTAAACTAGATTGTGACATTAATATGTATAACTAACCTTCATTGGTCGATTATATTAATCACGATTATGAAAATAACCAACCGAATGAACATGTGGCTAATGTATTTCTTAAATTAATAATTTAAACAATTTAAATGTTAATATTGTAAATAATTGCTGTAAATATTTTTGAAAATAATGTGGAACGAGAGTGATGTTAAAGGCGTGCTTAGAATATTTTTATTGTCTTGGACAAATATTATAAACAATTTCTAATTGTTATAAATAATTTATATGATTTTGTTATAAACATTTAAGAGCTAATTAAACATTTGGATTGAAGTTAACAAGTTTAGGGAATTAACATATTGATCCAATAGGATGTGAGCAAAGTACTTGAAAGATTTGCGTAAATATAATGTGAGTTGTCTTGTAGACATTTAAAAGCTTGAGAGAACAAGCTGTATTCTTACGTAACATAGCATGTGAGAAGGGAGTGCATTTGACCAGTATGCAACAGGCTGGAGGGTAGCCCGCAGCTGTGCCAACATATGGTTCTCAGAGAGTGAGGTCGTACACACTCTGGCCTTGCGACTATAAATACCATTCTCATGTTTATTAAAAGGAAACCAAATGCTCTATATATGTCACACCCTGACGTCCTTTTCCAATCCAATAGTGTTATGAATATTACGTTATTTGGAGCTCTTGGGAGCTAAAATGTTTTACATCATGTTGTATGATAATTTTTGCAAGTCCTACTGGAGGACGTAGTCAGATTGACTTGGGCTACTGATAGCCACGTTGTTTTTGTTGTGTTAGTAAAATCAGACCCTTTATTTGAAATAAAGCTTTTGTACAGTTCAAAGTTCTCGTTTTCGTTCTGGTTCATTTTTAAATGTCATGGTGGAGGTTATTGTGTGAACAGACTTTAGTGATCCTGTTGTCAACTCAAACCCCGAGATAATTAAGAGGTAAGTAACGGTAAGTATGAACCCCCGTCTATTTTGGTGTGTTCCACAATGATTTCCTGTGAACTTCTGTGCTCTTATCTCGATAGTATCTGTCAGTGCCATTTTCATTGATGTAACTGTGCCGGTGCGATTGATAATTGGCAATCCGATTGAGGGGGCGGATATCTGACACCCTAGTATCCAGGTAAACGGGGACAGTACCATCCCGGCATTTGCCCGAAGACGAAGTGGGAAACCACGGAAAACCACTTCGAGGATGGCTGAGGTGGGAATCGAACCCCCTCTACTCATTTGGGCCACCCGAGGCTGAGTAGACCCCGTTCCAGTCCTCATACCACTTTTCAAAGTTGTGGCAGAGCCGGGAATCGAACCCAGGACCTCCGGGACGGCAGCTAACAATGCTGACCGCTACGCTACGGAGGCGACTCCTCCCGGAACTACATGCTAAAAATGTGATTTATTTCCGAACTTTTCGAGTGTAATGATATGTTTGCTCTAAGTTCCAAATTGGGCTGATAACGGTGTTAAGAGTGATAGATGACCTTGAAGTTACTCCTTGCCGCATGGGATTCACAACTGGTGAGATATGGGTTTGACTTCAGGCTTGTGTCCCTCATTTCACACTGATAGAGTAACAACAACGACAATAGCCTTTCCTTCTTTCTCACAAGACGAAGTGAATTCTCCGTGAAGCGACAACGATAGTTACGCTACTGACCGTAGGTTTGTGAAGAGCCACCCATATGGTATTATTATTAGTTATTATTTAGCGTATGGCTTTTAGGGCCGGGAGTGTCCGAGGACATGTTCGGCTCGCCAGAGGATGTAGCTGCTTCAAGCGGACACCCATAGGGTGAACTACAAGTTCAGTTCAATTTCAAGTAGTTCCAACTTTCGCTACCAGAAGTCACTGACATCTAGTGGTGAACGTTGGAACATTGATAGAGCATTACAACGAAATCTATCCTAGAAATTTAGCTTCACGCAAGTTTAGTTAGTGGAAGGATCTTTTACATGCCATCAATCGATGACATGGGACCGCCGGTTTTACTTCCTCTCTGAATAAAGGCATCACTGACGGATTTTAACGCTCTTAAAAAGTCTGACGACTTCGGCCGGGTTTCAAACCGCGATCTTGGGCACAGCAGTTTAGCATGCTACCAACTACGCCACCGAAGTAAATGTCAAAAGATATTGTTGTTGTTGTTGTTTAAGTCTTCAGGCTTTTGACTGGTTTGATGTAACACTCCATGTCTCCCTGTCCTGAGCTAATCGTTTCATCTCTACATAGCTACCACACCCTACATCCGAGGCAATCTGTTTAACATATTCTAACCTTGGTCTACCGCTACAGTTCTTGTCCTCGACCCTTCCCTCCATAACTAACTTCGTTTTTCCTGGACGTCTTAGTATGTGTCCTACCAACCTATCTCTTCTCTTCATTAGCAGTCGCCAGAAATATCTCTCCTCTCCCACTCTTCTGAATACCTCTTCATTCGTAACCCTATCGACATATCTGATCTTCATCATTCTCCTGTAACACCATATTTCAAATGCCTCAATTCTCCTCTTTTCTGCTGCACTAATAGTCCAAGTTTCACTTCCTTCGAGCGCCACGCTCCAGACAAAGGCTTTCAAAAATGACTTCCTAATACCTAAATCTATATTCGATGTCAACATATTCCTTTTTTGTAGAAATACTTTCCTTTGCCTGAGCCAACCTACTTTTTATATCCTCTTTGCTTCGTCCATCACTGGTTATTTTGCTTCCTAAGTAACAGAAGTCTCCTACTTTCTTTAGATTTTCACCTGCTAATTTGATGTCCATAGAGGTTTCTGATTTATTTCGGCTGCATTCCAATATTTTTGCTTTACATTTAGAAAATTAAACTTTTCGTAGGACAATGAGTTCAGCTTTTGAGTTTAAAGAAAGGATTGAGGCGGGCAACCTCAAAATGAAACCCCGGCTTAAGCTAGGGTCAACTTGTTGGGCAGTGGATCACCATAAGGCACTACCTAGTTGCGTGCTGTTTTAGTTTATTAGCAATTCTGCGATAGCGCTACAACTGGTTGTGTAACTCCTGGCAATCTCAACACACTCGTAGTACGAAGGTCATTCCTTAAGTCATGGCAACTATGTTATATCTATCGAACATATGGCATCACGGTAATTCCAATGTGGACATTGGAAATCCCTCGGCTACCAACACAGATTTCACCCGACAGAAGGCGACTGTAAGTGTAGGTACCACGTTCATTTTGAGCTTGGCCGTGCTGCAAGATGGATGTAATCAGATTGGAACAGCGATCATTCGTGAACATTGCTTTTCTCGGTGGCAGAAATTCTACCCAGTATCATGCAGCGTTATGTGAAGCTGTTGGTGATTACTGAACTGTTGCGCGTTAGGCTTTCCGACATTGACGCGCAGTAACTGCAGACTCGCCCGAACTGATATGTCCGTGCCTGTTACTGAACAGTGCTCCAATGCTTGCAAACTGTGCCCTGGAAGTTAATTCATTGATTTGTGTTCCATGTGTATCAGTGAAAAACAACTTTATACAGAGTTCCATTGTGTGGTTTCCCTTTGTTTCTTTGCCGTTAACTCCTGCACTCGAATCATATTTTCTGTTGGCATTGGGATATCACACGGCCTGAACGGTTCAACGCACATCGTGGATTTTCCATGCTGTAGCATTATCGGAAAATATAGCGGCTTCGGTGGCGTAGTTGGTAGCATGCTGAACTGCTGTGCCCAAGATCGTGGGTTCAAACCCGGCCGAAGTCGTCGGATTTTTTTAAGAGCGTTAAAATCCTTGAATATGCCTTCCTTCGGAGGGGAAGTAAAGCCGGTGGTCCCATGTCATAGATTTATGGCATGTAAAAGATCCTTCCACAGACTAAACTTGTGTGAAGCTAAGTTTCTAGGTAGATTTCGTTGGAACGCTCTATCAAAGTTCCAACGTTCACCACTAGGTATCATTGACATCTGGTAGCGAAAGTTGAAACTACTTGAAATGGAACGGAACTTGTAGCTCACCCTATTGGTGTCCGCTAGAAGCAGCTACAGCCTCTAGCGAGCCGAATGTCCTTGGACACTCCCGCAACTAAAGTCCATACGATAAATAAATCGAAAGATATAACATAGTTGCCTTGACTTATGGAATGTCCCTCGTTTGACTTGGAGGGCTTACACTCCACAGTGCTGGGGTTCCGATCTGGACTGTGGTCTTATTACAACATTACACAATACACGATATATCAGCTGAAAGCCTCAATTGGGGTCCTAAAAACACACATTCTGGAACTGACACAATGTTGAATTCTCGACTTTCATTTCCTCGGTTGGTATTGTCCAGTGACTTACTTAGATGGCGTTATTGATGATAATGCTTCTTGAATTAAGGCGCAGAACAGCGAGGTCATCTTCCCTTACGTTGGACTAGGTGGAGATCTTATGAGTTTTGTAGAACTGATTGCTCGAGTATGTGCAGCAAAACTCTGTCTCAGAGTATAGAGCCTGTTTCCAAAGGATCGACCTCCTAATCGACTCAAAGAGTCTTATGGTATATTGGCTTTCACGAACGGTGAATTAAAACTCAGCAATTCCTCTAGGTTTGTGCCGTGTCTTGTGTGGGGTTTCACCTAGGACACCAAGCTGGCTCATCGGCGGGCTCTTGGTGTCCCCGCCCGGACCCCCACAGGAGTATCGAACTGGGTCCGGGCGGGGACACCAAGAGCCCGCCGATGAGCCAGCTTGGTGTCCTAGGTGAAACCCCACACAAGACACGGCACAAGCCTAGAAGAATTGCTGAATTTTAATTCACCGGCCGTGAAAGCCAATATACCATCTTTTTGGAAGCCTTCATAGGGAGGTTCAGGCTGCTTGAGCTTTTGGTTCTCGCAGTCAAGTGGTGCTGTTGCACCTAATATAAAGGGAGGTATCGCGCAGTTCGCTACTTCTGTGGGGGTCCGGGCGGGGACACCAAGAGCCCGCCGATGAGCCAGCTTGGTGTCCTAGGCGAAACCCCACACAAGACACGGCACAAACATAGAAGAATTGCTGAGTTTCAAAGAGTCTTGTTTGTTACAAAGTGATGATATATTTGTGTGCAACCTCAGGACATAATAGAGGAGCTGGTATTCAGAAAGGTGTAAGGCAAGGCTGCAACTTATTGAACAAGCAATGAAGGAAATTGTAGAAAAATTTAAGATAGGAGTAAATATTAAAGGTGAAATAATTTCAACTCTGAGATTTGCCGATGGCATCGTCATCTTGGCCGACACGCCTGAGGATTTGAAAGAGTTTTTAAATGGTGTGGATTCCGTCTTGAGGAATTTAATTCATGATGAAAATTAATAAATGTAAATCAAAAATATTTGAATGCAGTCGAAAGAAATTAGAAACCTTTATGGATGTCGAATTGGCAGGTGAAAAGCTAAAGGAAATAGGAGCTCAGGAAGCAAAATAACCAGTGATGGACGAAGCAAAGAGGACATATAAAGTAGGATGGCTCAGGCAAGGAAAGCATTTCTAGAGAAAATGAATCAGCTAACATCGAATATAGATTTAGGTATTAGGAAGTCACATTTGAAAGCCTTTGTCTGGAGCGTGGCGCTCTATGGAAGTGAAACTTGGACTATTGGAGCAGCAGAAAAGGGGAGAATTGAAACGTTTGAAATGTGGTGTTACAGGAGAATGATGAAGATCAGATGGGTAGATAGGGTTACAAACGAAGAGGTATTAAGACGAGTGGGAGAGGAGAGATGTTTGTGGTGACTGCTAATGAAGAGGAGAGATAGGTTGGTAGCACACATACTAAGACACCCAAGAATAGCACGCTTAGTAATAGATGGAAGGGTCAAGGATAAGAATTGTAGGGGTAGACCAAGATTAGAGTATGTTAAAGGGATTGTCTCAGATCTAAGTTAAGGTAGCTATATAGAGGAAACGATTAGCTGAGGTAAGTTTCATTGCAATCACTTCAGACACACACGAACATAAGACTATTTCTAGTCTAGTTTCATTGGTGAAAAGAAAATAAGCTTATGAGAGCACCTTTTATGCTTGTGTATGTACGACGGTCCAATGCCAACAGGAAATAGGGTTCGAGCACAGGAGTTAACTGTAAAGGAACAAATGGAAACCACACAATGGAACTCTGTAAAATTTTTAGCGGCTTCGGTGGCGTAGTGGGTAGCATGCTGAGCTGCTGTGCCGAAGATAGCGGGTTCAAACCCGGTCGAAGCCGTCGGATTTTTTAAGAGCGTTAAACATCCCTCAGTATGCCTTCCTTTGGAGGGGAAGTAAAGCCAGCGGTCCCAGTCATAGATTTATGGCATCTTAAAGAACCTTCCACTAATTACAACTGTGTGAAGCTAAATTGTATAGGTTGGGAATGTAAACAACGCTCTTAGGTTTCTACTTTCGTTGCCAAGAGCCGACTGCGGTGGCGTCTAGTAGCTAAAGTTCTGAACTAGGCCTAGTAGTCGTTGAATGTGGCGTTTGGCGGAAAAAGTAGGAACTATTTGAAAAATTCTAAGTTGCAGTACTTAAATTTAAAAAAAAAACACATATAACACACACTAATACAGTCATCACAATTGACACCGGTTAGCAGATAGATTCTACACACACCCAAAGTACACGGGGCTACATGACCGCGTTGTCGCAGCCCTAAATTGAGGAACCAACCAACCATCTGTGTAAATTTGTTTTTCACTGATACAAATGAAACACAAATCAATGAATGAACACCCAGGGCACAGTTTGCAAGCAGTGGAACACTGTTCAGTAACAGACACGGACATGCCAGTTCGGGCGGGTCTGCAGTCGCTGTGCGACCATGTGCAACTGTTCGGTAATCACCAACAGCTTCACATAACTCTGGGTAGCATTTCTGCCACCGAGAAAAGCAATGATGCTCTTCCAATCTGCTTACATCCACCTTGCAGCACGGCCAAGCTCAAAACGAAAGTGTATGGCGCTGGTACCTGCACTTACAGTCGCCTTCAGTCGAGTGAAATCTCGGCTGTTTGCCGCGGGGTTTCCAATGTCCACACTGGAATTACCGTGATGCCATTATAGATAGATATAACATAGTTGCCGTGATTTATGGAATGACCCTCCTATATGCGGGTGTGTCCCTAATAAAACTAAACGGCCGAAGTGATTTCAATGAAACTTGGTAAGTGCACACTACTACCTTATCCGATATCGACCGTACCTTTCAAATCTTAATACGTGTCACCAATTCAACATGGCGACCGCGCAAAATATTTCACTGGCATTCTATATCTCCGGAACAGTAACAGATATCACCCTGACAATTTTCAGCGTGAAAGATTACTACTAAATGTTTATCTATGTGACTTTCAGAAAACTGTTAACTACAAAACGAACATGGCGGCCAAGTGAAGTTGAGACATTAACCCTCTCAGTGCCACGCGCCGATCAGATCGGCTCTCTCTGCTCGCGCCAAAATGCCAAAGCCGATTGAATCGGCGCGCTGTTTATATTATATGTGTAGATTTCTGTAGGCATATGTCCGTGATTATTTCATACTGTTGGAAAGGTGAGGTTTCAAGCTTGCCTGTACGGTCTTTACTTTTACCCTTCGAAGTCCGTTACGCGATAGGTTTGAGTTTGTATTCACGCCCTCCGTTTGCGCTCCCCCAATCACGCGCCTTTCTGCCAAAATTACAGTGCAGTTGTTTTCTTCTAGTTGACGTTTTCTGCCTACAGAAGAATCTAAGAACTTTCTACAGCTGGAATCGTAGTTTTTTTCGAATATGACTCTTAGGTGTCCTTAATTTAGGCTCAAACTTGATTTTTCCAAAAAAAATTGAATAACCTCAATTAAAAAGTGTTAAATGCCGTATTTACTTTTAAGAACATAATGTATGAAAGAATGAGGTATAGGTTATAATGCAAAGCAAAAATAATGATTCTATCGTTGGAAATGTGGTATATATGATTTTTTTCGAATAGTCTGCATGACCATTGAAAATGGCTTGGCATTCTTGGCAAGTATTTCAGGAAATGGCTTGGCACTAAGAGGGTTAAATAGACTTTCCTCGCGATTTAACCATCCGAATGCAGTGACATTTGGTACCTCAAGATGGCGGCTGTGGAAAATTTTAAAATTAAGTTTTTATTTCATGTGTCCTTATCATGCGATCAATTTGAGAGTTTGAAAAATGAACCAACGCAATAATCTTCATCCAATGGCCTACATATATAACAATCCAACATGGTGACCAACTGAAATATTTATACGGTTCTCAATGTCTACGAATTACATAAATCAAACTGAATTTTTTATTACATGTATTTATTAATCTCATGTATGTTTTTTTCATGATTAGGGCATAACCCAGCTCTTTTGGTTACATTCGTGTTGAACGACTGAAAAGCACCAGACTTTTGTTTCAAATAAACGAAGCTGAAATTTTGCAAGATCGACAATTTAAAGAAATCAGTCCGAGAGGACGTTGTCTTGCACAAATATCGTCGGGCATTGTAATTGCACACACCAATACATTTTTATTAGCCTACTTTTCGGATTTTGTAAAAATGGGGATAAAGTAGACTTATGAGATCGATCTGGGAAAATGTGTGTCTGTCTGTCCTTCTGTCTGTCTGGCTGTAGCAATCTAACCCAAATTTGGTATGAGTAACGATCTCAGTCTGAATATCTCAATGTCGTATTTGAAAGTGATGCCAGTGCTACCAACTGCTGAAAAATCGCAATTGAAATTTCAGTTCCATGTTGAATATCTTGGAAGGTATGCATGGGAGCTATACCAAAATTGGCACACATGTAGATAATAATATTTCAGTTTAATTTCCAGGAGGCCACACATGACAGTGTTTCCAAAATGATTCTAAGCCTGCTGATAGGTCCAATTTTTAAATGCATATAACTTCTACACTATCAATTGGATTTCAACAAAATTTCGTATGTACTATGTGTAGATAGACAGATATGACTGAGCGTAATCTTAAGAGGCACCAGGGCTGCCAACTGTTAATAAATGCGCTCTCTATTGTTTTTAACCAAATACCAATATATCTAAAAGTATGCAAGCCGACTGCTTTAAACTATGCACGCGTATAGTACCTGACATTCTAGATTAATTTGGTGTAACTAATGGACCTCATTACTACCAACATGATTCTAAGCCTGCTGATTGGTCCAATTTTAAAATACATGTAACTTGTATACAAATAAATGGATTTCATCCAAAATTGGCACAACAATAGATCATAATAGTTCAGATTATTTCTGACCAACTGATTAAAGTTGTGCATTAGGGTCCCCAGAAAAACAGGAGAGCACCAATAAGTGGACTGTAAATAAGATTAAGACATGTCTTGTACTAGAACATTTACTGCCATTACGGACTGTACACACACATACATCAACAACAACTCGGCGCCAAAAAACGCCCAAGTTCTCTCGTCTCCCGTCGAGCGCTGCAGAGCGAGCAATCGAAATGGCTGTCGAGTGATCGAGACGGCTGTACTCAACAACCGGCCGCCAAGAAATACTTAACACTACAAATAACATAACAAACGAATTGCATCGAATCAATCACTGCACTAGAGTCCAACATGTCTGTTTGAACAAGAAGTCTATATACAATACAATGTTACACTGAAACAAAAGAAACAAAACTGAAGTGCTATGGTACATTAATTACACTGCACTTGCTTCAGGCAGAGGACACAATTTCACAATAGGTCGTTTGAACAATCCCTTGGTAGTGCGTATGGTTGCCACACGAACCAGTCCGTCATCTCCAGGATGAACTTGATCGATCACTGCAATCTTCCAGTGCAGAGGAGGTAGGTTGTCTTCCTTCACAATGACAAGCGTCCCAGGCTTCACACTTGGGGAAGAACTGGACCATTTAGCCCTCTGCTGCAGGTGGTGTAGATACTCATTGGACCACCTGGACCAGAATATCTGAAGTTGTTGCTGCAGAATCTCCCATCTGGACAACAAGCTAAGCTTCACATTACTTAGATCTGGCTGAGGTAAACTTGATAAGGCAGTGCCGATAAGGAAATGGCCAGGAGTGAGAACTTCAATATCATTAGGATCGGAGGAGAGAGGAAGGAGTGGTCTGGAGTTCAGACAAGCTTCTATTTGACAGGTTAAAGTAGTTAATTCCTCAAAGGTAGGACATAACGTACCCATAACACGTCTGAGGTGATGCTTGAAAGATTTAACACCTGCTTCCCACAGGCCTCCAAAGTGAGGTGCTCTTGGAGGTATGAAGCTCCACTCGATGCCTTCTCTGCTGGTGAAATTCTGTACCTCAGTTCTCGTTTCTTCTGAGTCGAGAAGTTCTTGAAGTTCCTTCTTGGCTCCCACGAAGTTAGTGCCATGATCACTGTAGATAGTTTGGCAACGTCCACGACGTGATACAAATCTACTCAATGCTGCCATGAAAGCTCGTGTCGTAAGGCTGCTAACAACTTCGAGATGTACAGCTTTGGTAGCTAGGCATACAAATAGTGCTACGTAACATTTATCTCTTGTCTTTGACCTGAGAGAACCAGTTTTTACAAAAATGGCCCTGCATAGTCTATCCCACAGTTTAAAAAGGGTCGAACTAATTCAACGCGAACACGTGGTAGTTGGCCCATTAATTGAGTTGAAGATTTTGCTCTTAGTCGGAAACATGTCAAGCAATTATGAATTATCCGTCTGACTGTCGTTCTACCATTCACAATCCAGTATTTCTGCCTAAGGGAGGCCAGAAGAAGTTGACAGCCAGCATGCAAGAGACGACTGTGTTCATGTTCAATTATCAATCTGGTGATGTGATGATGAGGTGGCAAGATCACAGGATGTTTTTGCTCATATGGCAGATTAGACCGTTCTAACCGTCCACCAACTCGTAGCAGCCCGTTGAGGTCTAAACCAGGATGTAGACTTCTCAAGTGACTCTTACAATGAACTTCTTGGTCTGATTCCAGCTGTTTGATTTCCATGTGGTATGCTAACTCCTGAGCCTGCCTAATGCATGTTGTCAGAGCATTCTGCAATTCCTTTAAAGAAAGAGGTCCAGTAGCTCGCTCTGTCTTCAATTTTGAACAATTATGTACAAATCTAAAGATGTATGCTACAACTCGTTGCAATCTCGATAAGCTAGAGAATCTTGTGACGAGTCCATCCTCGGGAGTAGTCATTAAGTAACATACAGGCTTAATCTTCTGCTCTGGTGGTTCCTGCTGCTCTGGGAGATTGTTTAATGTAGGCCAGTGTTTAGAATCTTCACCCAACCAAGCTGGTCCATTCCACCATAACTTATTATCCTTAAGATCCTTAGGATGTACACCTCGTGATATCAGATCAGCGGGGTTAAACTGTGAAGAAACGTGTCGCCAAGTAGCACCTTCTGTAATTTCCTGTATTTCAGCTACTCGGTTGGCTACAAAGGTCTTCCATCTTGATGATGGTGCCGAAAGCCATGCCAATACAATAGTAGAGTCTGTCCACAAGAATATGTTCGCAAATGTAAGATTCAAGGACTTGACTACCCTTTGCAATAATTGAGATAATAGCAATGCTCCACATAATTCCAGTCGTGGAAGAGATAATTTCTTCAATGGTGCTACCCTGGACTTGGAGCAAAGAAGTCTTACAGAAGTGGTTCCATCCTTGTTTGTGGAATGTACATACAAGCACCCTCCAAACGCAGCTTCCGATGAATCACAGAACCCATGAAGCTGTACAGTTACTGAGCGGTCACCTAGAATTCTGCGATCAATGTAGATTTCATCAATCCATGGGAGCTGATTATAGAGTGATGTCCAAGTTGCAGCCAATTCTTCTGATAAAGGCTGGTCCCAAGATAGCCGTTCTTGCCATAACTTCTGAAGAAATATCTTGCATAAAATTACTATAGGACTGATGAGGCCTAGAGGGTCAAAAATGCTGGAAACAATGGATAGAACTAGGCGTTTTGTGAAACCATGTGGATAGGGTTTTGGCTTGAAACTGCTAATAACTTGAAACTGGTCAGCAGCTGGGTGCCATACCAATCCTAACGTTTTAACTTCACCCTTGTCCAGCTGTAGTGGTAACTGAGCCTCCCTTAGCTCCGGTGAGACATTCTCTAGAATACCTGGGTGATTGCTGCACCACTTACGTAGTGAGAATCCACCCTTCTGTAGTATGTTTATCAACTCTTGTTGCACTTGAAGAGCCTCTTCGACGGTCGCACATCCCGAGATACAATCGTCAACATAGAAATCTTCCATCAATGATTTCTGAGCTTTCGGAAAGGCATGAGCTTCCTCACTGGCCAGTTGTTGAATGCATCTAATAGCTAAGAATGGTGCACATGACATGCCATACGTAACAGTCTTCAATTGATACTCCTTGGCAGGATCTGTCAATTTCTCTCTCCATATTATCCTTTGATATCTACAGTCTTGGGGATGTACCAGAATCTGACGGTACATTTTTGCTATGTCCGCAGTGAAAGCAATGGCATGACTTCTGAATCTTAAGATAATAGAGTAGAGATCTTGCTGGATGGTTGGGCCGACGAGTAGAAGGTCATTCAATGATACTCCGTTGCTGGATGCTGCAGAACAATCAAATACTACTCTAGTCTTAGTGGTCGAGCTGCTTGCCTTAACCACTGCATGATGTGGCATATAGTAGCAACGTGCTGTGGTATCTTCAGCAATATCCATATGACCCAAATCTTCGTACTCTTGAAGAAATCGACTATATTCTTCCTTCAGTCCTTGATGTTTGGTCAACTTCCTTTCCAACTGATGAAACCTCTTTGTTGCCATCTGCTTGGAGTCTCCTAGATTTTCTGGGGTTTCTTTGAAGGGAAGACGCACTACAAATCTGCCAGAAGAGTTGCGCGAGACGTGCCGTTTGAAGTGAGCTTCACAGTCCCTTTCTTCCTTAGTTCTTGGAGTATGGTGTAGCTCTTCGATTTCCCAGAACCTCTGTAGCTGCTGTTGGATGCAGCCTGCAGATTGTACAAAGTAAGATACTACCGGCCGCCGTGGTCCATGTAGGGGCTTACTGGAATCTGTATATTTACCTGCAAGTACCCAACCTAACTCTGTTTCTTGCAGAATAGGATAATCTTTAGTCCTAGCTAGATTTCCTGCGAGCTGAATGTATGGGCATACCTCTGACCCAATTAACAAGTCTATGTGACCCGGTTCGTTGAACTTCGGATCAGCAAATGGCAGATTTTTGGGTAAGTTCCACTCCTTGCTATCAATGTATTCGCCAGGAAGATCTTCAGTAAGCTTAGGTAGAACTAAGCACTCGACTGAGGTCACGAAATCATTTATACGCGAGCCTATTTGCACCAAAACACTATGCTTGGTTTCTGACGTCGTATTCCCAATACCCTGGATCGGTTTACGATCATGAGATCTGCGCAGCCTTAATCGCTGAACACAGGATTCTGAAATAAAGCAAGATTGCGAGCCACTGTCTAAAAGGGCTCTACAAGTCTGCCAGATCCCTTGAGCATCCTTGACCTTCACCAAGGCTGTGGACAACAATATGGACTGACGTGGTTCTATCTTGAGAGTACAGTAACTACTCGCACCATGCTGCACCTGAGTCACGTTCTGATTAGGGACGTTTTCCGACATATCTACGTTTGACAAATTCTGGGACACATCAATATGCAGTAACGTGTGATGCTTCTTCCTGCATGTTTGGCAGTTACCAGCCTTGCACTGGGCGACTCTGTGTTGAGCATGTAGACAGTTGAAACAGAGATTATTACGCTTGACAACATCTCTACGTTCTAGAGTAGGAACTTGCTTAAAATCTCTACATCTAGCCAAAGCATGTGGAGCGTTGCAGTACACACAGTTTACAGTTGTAGTAACATACGTCTGATGAGCATGTGGTGTTGTCTTACGATTGGAGGGTTCTTTACCTTTAGTGTCTGAGCTGCTTGAAGGCTTGAGGAGGTTGCTTGAGTTCACTATGTCTAAAGCCTTGCATTTACCTTCTAAGAACTTGATAAGATCTTCAAGAGTAGGAAGAATTTCAGAGTCTACAGTATCTTCAAATTCTTTCCTAATGGACACGTGCACTTTCTCCAAAATCAACTGCGAAACCAGTAGGTCTTCCAATGGCACTGCTAGATTTAGGGCCTTAATAGCATTTAGGTTACTCAGAGTTTGGTTAACTAGTGCCCGAAGCTCATTAACAGAATCTTTGTGAGCAACCGGCAAGTTTAATAAGTAACCTAAGTGTGCCGTAGTAATCAGTCTTATGTTATCATAACGACTGCGAATAGTTTGCAGAGCAACTTCAAAATTACTGCTAGAAACTGGGATATTAGCTATTAACTTATGAGCTTCACCTTTGAGTGTAGACAGCAAGTAGTGAAATTTTTGAATATTGTCCAACTGGTCATTATTGACAACTAGGCTATCAAAGGTGTCCATATAATGCTTGAAACCGGTCACATTACCATCATAGCTGGGAAGTTGTAGTGTCGGTAATCTAATAGCATTCCGTGTACTAGAATGTGAGTGAGGTGGAGTAATACTACCATCAGCCTTGTGATCATTATCACGATTGATCTCGATATTCATTGCAGCTTCGAGATCAAAGTATGCTGATTCAAAGGTTTCTCTTTCAGCTGCATACTTTTCAATACCCTCAAATAGTTCTAACTGCGTTTGAGCACCTTCAAATTTATCTCTAATGTTAGGCAATTCTTTCAGTCTAACAATTACTAATTGAATTTCTGACTCACGCTGGAATTCAGTAATATACTTTGACATTCGTGTTAAACTTGATTTGGCAACGGCTCGTTGCTGTACGAGTTGCTTCCTGGTTTGTTCTTCCATTGCTGCAGACGCGTTACGAGTACAAAAGGTTCGAAAAGGGTGAAAACAAGGAAGGCTAGCTTATAGAATAATTAACTAAGAATGTGATCCTTAGTACTTGAGCATAACGGGCGCAAGGAGACAGAATAAACCAATAGGATCAAGGTTGGGAGCATAATCTAAGGTGCCAGTCTAAGAATGTTTCAACTTACTTGTTATGCAGAGATAAATCTTGGATCCGCCACTGTCATCCAGGATGAGCTGAATAATACACTGTCTATGTTCTGCATGACCACACAAACTGGAGCTATAAGACCGGCAGCTGAACACGTGCCGTGGTATGTGTTGTAGGTTATGTTACGTATGTAACATGTAAAACACACGAGTTGCATTTCTAGACGTTCGTTAAGAGTTGTGTTCCAACGATTAGTGTTTTACACGTCCGAAGTATGCACGATGTCGTCTCATACTTGGAAGAATCCATTTCGCCACGAGGTGACCATGTGCTTTGTCCGCGTTCTGTTATATCGTACAGAGAACATGTCTTTCCAACGCGAATATCCGGTACGCGAGGACCATGATTAAAGTTGTGCATTAGGGTCCCCAGAAAAACAGGAGAGCACCAATAAGTGGACTGTAAATAAGATTAAGACATGTCTTGTACTAGAACATTTACTGCCATTACGGACTGTACACACACATACATCAACAACAACTCGGCGCCAAAAAACGCCCAAGTTCTCTCGTCTCCCGTCGAGCGCTGCAGAGCGAGCAATCGAAATGGCTGTCGAGTGATCGAGACGGCTGTACTCAACACCAACACATGCATGATATTGTTGCCAACATGATTTTAGGCGCACTGACAGGTCCAATGTCTAACTACATGCAATGTCCATGCTATCCATTGGACTTCAACCAAATTGTGTATTCTGTACCTTAAAGAATGGAACTAAGAATATATTCAGTCACCACGGCTGCCAACTGTAGTGCTCTATTAGGCTACATTATTCCAGTTCTATTTCGAACTTATTATAAATTTCAATATTACCAACTCAAATTCGTTATTATTCTAATTAGGTCCATATAGATTAATCATTGGAATGAATGTTACATTTCGAGAAAAGTAGGCTCTTTAGTTCGTCACGGAACTTCTTGTTTGTTCTTCTTATTAGCATGAGTAGGGCTCGCGCAAGGATACCACCACAAATTATCTGGATTAGAAGGTTGAGAACCGGTGGGCTGTGACTTCTCTTCAGTACCAGTATATAATTAACACTTACGGCCGCAAGAAATATCAAAATCCCATCTGTTACAGGCACGTCAGTCCATTCAAATATAAAATAACGACATGTTTCGTTCGTGTAGCGGTCATTGCCTCGCTCGATGTTATGCACATCATTGTCTATGGTTCCCTTGTGTAAGCTCCGATCTTTATCTCACTTCATGTTGGGCGCCATGAGCCACAAATGAATGGCCTCCACGGCTTTGCTTTCCAATAAACAAGCTTCACTGCGCCGTGTTCTAAACGATTGGAAGTTCGTTTTCATACACATTAAAACCTGTGGAACGCAATCTTTCCGGATCTATTTTTTCCGTTTCATCAGGTTTCCGTTTTACAAAGGGTTGAGTTTTAATAAGAGAAAATACACGCCAAAGGAATACTGTGTTATTACTTAGGATTACAATGAAATAATTTGATTGTTTCCCCACTTTAAACATCACAGTTACTTCTTTGGCCGGACGATTGTTAGCCTACTTTCGATTTTTGCAAAAAATGAAAGTAGACTTATGCGATCTACACAAGGCCAAAAATTGTGTGTCTGTGTCTGTGTGTCTGTGGGTGAGTGTGTGTACTCTGAATGTCTGCCCCCCTCCCCTATCAATTCAAACACGGTGAAACCGAATTGAACAAAATTTGTTACAGAGGTTGCGCTAGCAAAGGGCACCTCAGTGTCATGTTTTATATCGCCGCCATCTTGACCGACGCGTAATGGCGGCCACCCAAATGTTCAAAGCTTAAATCAAATTACGAGTAACCTAATCATCCGATCTCTTCCAAATTTTGCAACAACATATATTTATATGGCGAGCGTCTTTTGACTAAACTTCAAGGTCATCAGCCCATTAGTTTGCAGATGGTGGCCATGTGCATATGTGTGCAAATCGATTCCCCCTATCAATTCAAACACGGTGAAACCGAATTGAACAAAATTTGGTACAGAGGTAGCACTAGCAAAGGGCACCTCAGTGCCATGTTTTATATCGCTGACATATTGATGAAAACGTAATGGCGGCCACCCAAATGTTATAAGCTTAAATCAAACTACGACCAACCTAATCATCTGATCTATACCAATTTTTGCAATATTATACCATTATGTATGAAGAATCTTTTGACCAAACTACAAGGTCATCAGACCAATTATTTGCGGATGGTGTCATGTTTTATATCACCGCTATCTTGACGGAACGTAATGGCGGCTACCCAAATGTTAAAAGCTTCAATCAAATTACGACCAACCTAATCATCTGATATCTACTAAATTTTGCAACAACATATACCTGTATGTGGTAATCATCTTTTGACTAAACTACAAGGTCATCAGCCCAATAGATTGCAGATAGCGGCCATGTATGTGTGCAAATCATTTCCCCCTATCAATTCAAACACGGTAAAATCGAATTTAACGAAATTTGGTACAGAGGTAGCACTAGCAAAGGGCACCTCATATTCATGTTTAATATCCCTATAGCACGTTGTATTTCAACAAGCTACTACAACCAACATTCAATTATACTCCTTGAAAAGGACAAAGAGTTATAACAATACCCATGCATTTAGGAGAAAGTAGGCTATATGTTCTTTACTGAACATCTTGTTTTACTCGTGTTCTTCAATAACTCTCCTCCAGTGTAAATGTCTTATGTTTAGAACTCATTCTCACTGAATTACAGTGCGTTAAGAAATGCAGTGCACAGTAAAAAGTACACCTTTAAAGATCACTCCAGTTCGCTGTTTACCTCTACTCTCATTCGTCAGAAGGAAGCTGTGTGAGGGTTGGAGGAAGTGTTGGTACAGATGTTGTGAAATGTAGCAAACCTGCTGCGTCCTTGAGGAACAATTAGTTTCCTAGGACATTGGTGCAAGTACAGTCGCGCTCAACATTTTGTACATAGCTTTGTAATATGGATAAGATAGTCTGTCATAGTGAGGTTATTTATGCCTACAGTTCCGGAATTTATTTCTATTTCCTCGTTAGGTAGTTTTCAGGTTTGCAGTGTCATTTTACATATTAAATACTTCCGTTCCGAATGTTGTTTTCCGTTTGCCCGGGTTTCCGGTGTATAGAGGGTCCGGTTTAGGCAGGTTTTACTGTAATACTAATATACCAGTCGAGTCAGCCCCCCCCCCCATAATAATATCGTTTTATGCAACCCAACTAACTAGTGTTGTCAGGAAGGTCAATATTTCTCTGCTTGCATCCCGTATGGTACTAATGTACTACAAGCAAATGAGCTTCGGGAACGAATACACAAACTTGCAATAGCATACCAAGTGCCTCTCCCACTTCACGTCACTATGAAACGGTTATGAAGCCAGTAGTTCTGTATGCAGCCGAAACGATTTCCCTAAATGCCGATAAAGGGCTCCTCGAAAAACTGGAGAACAAAAGAGCGCAGAATCATTAGAGGAATCATGGGATCGCCGAAACAGATCCAACAAGGAAGTCTATAGAGATGGTCACAGATATAAGACGGGCACGATCCTATGGTCACCTCAGACAATGGTAGTAGTGTCTCCCTGAAACTCGTATTGTATCTGTTTTTCATGACTCTGCTTGTCCTTCAGTCCTCATTGGTGGTGTTCTTTGTTGCTTCCTGTACTGTAGTCATACCATTAGGGATGATAACTTGGCCCCTTAATGCCACCACTTGGTGAAATGAAAAGCGCAGGCAGCACAATGTGCTCCAATTTTGTCTCCCTTTTGAATAAAGGTGACCATCGCTCCTGTCAGTCCTAATCCTCTCCGAGTAATAGCATGGCAGCCTTTAGAATCCGCGCCATATTTTGTTGACGCAGTAGCTGACACTCTTTTGCACTCGTACTATGGAGCTCATGATGAGTATCATTAATGTGTATTCTACAACACTTAGATCATAAATACAATAGATGACTGATGACGTCACATTGGTGGAACCAATATCTCGATCATCTGACTAAAGGGAACTGCGGATAGTTTGGAGCACCGAAATACTACACGTGATGATAGAATTGGTCTATTCTATTCTGTCCATTACCGTACTAAGCCAGAATGGTGTATTACTGTGCAGCGTATGGATGTAAGGAGACATTTAGAAAAGGATCGGGCATTTCTTTCCATACGTAGGCCTAAGTTAATTCATTGTAAAATAACCCTAAAATTCTTGACTTCACTACTTGCATTTCTTTACGTTTCCTCTTAACTACGAAAAACAGGCCTATGAAGCAATATTAGGACCATCACAACATAAAAGAACCTTCCTTTTCAATCATGTTCAGTGTCAAATTGCAGGTTATGCTACAGATGTGACGATGTAGTCTTCGATAGTAAATATGCTGAAGTAATATTTGGTATCTTATTAAACGTATGCACAGTGCGTTTGGTTCAGGAAATTGTCAGATTCTTCTAGGATACATTGCAACCCTAAATTAGTCAATTCTTCGTAGAATTTCAAAGTTCTGGGTTATTTTTGCGAAGGTTTCTATGATTCATGGAAAATGGAATTTGAAAGGAAACAGTTCATTGCTTGTAATGTTTTACTTTGTAGAAAATGTAATGCATAGTTGTTAAAAAGCAACGCTTACTAAATCAATAAACTTCCTTATTTCCATTTGCCCATGTTTTATTCACTTTAATAAAATACTGAAGTGGAAAGTAACATCAGTAGGCCTAATTCAGAATTGGATTTGTTATTAATTATTTACAAGAGGGGATCCTGGATGTATGAGTATTACGGAACACGACAGCCACTTTTAACACCAAAAATGTTACATTCTTAACCTTTGCTACCTTCTGGTACGTAAAGAAACATGCGATGCTTTCCCCAATGTCATGCATAAAGGTCACAATAACGAGTTCCTCTGTTTACCCTTTAGTCAGCTGATTGAGATGTTGGTTTCATGTCACAGTACAGGCGCAGTGTGGCAAAGCGCACTCTATTGTATTTATTCTCGAAGCTACAACACTACTCCACATGGACACGTCATCATTAACGTGTTGTTTTATCTACCGGGATACTCCACCTGGACATGTCATCAGTAAGGTGTTATATCTACCGGGACGCCCCACCTAGATACGTCACCACTAAAGTGTTATATCAACCGGGACTCTCCACCTGGATACGTCAACACTAAGATGATGTTATATCTACCGGGACGCACCACCTGGATACGTCAACACTAAGATGATGTTATACCTACCGGGACGCTCCACCTGGATACGTCACCACTAAAGTGTTATATCAACCGGGACTCTCCACCTGGATACGTCAACACTAAGATGATGTTATATCTACCGGGACGCACCACCTGGATACGTCAACACTAAGATGATGTTATACCTACCGGGACTCTCCACCTGGATACGTCACCACTAAAGTGTTATATCAACCGGGACGCTCCACCTGGATACGTCAACACTAAGATGATGTTATACCTACCGGGACGCTCCACCTTGACACGTCATCACTAAGATGTTACCTACCGGGACGCTCCACCTAGATACGTCACCACTAAAGTGTTATACCTACCGGGACGCTCCACCTGGACACGTCCTCATTAATGTGTTGCTTTATCTACTGGGACGCTCCTCCTGGACACGTCATCACTAAGGTATCGTTTTATCTACTGAGACGCTCCTCCTGGTCACGTCATCACTAAGGTATCGTTTTGTCTACTGAGACGCTCCTCCTGGACACGTCATCACTAAGGTATTGTTTTATCTACTGAGACGCTCCTCCTGGACGAGTCATCACTAAGGTATTGTTTTATCTACTGAGACGCTCCTCCTGGACACGTCATCACTAAGGTATTGTTTTATCTACTGAGACGCTCCTCCTGGACACGTCATCACTAAGGTATTGTTTTATCTACTGAGACGCTCCTCCTGGACACGTCATCACTAAGGTATTGTTTTATCTACTGAGACGCTCCTCCTGGACACGTCATCACTAAGGTGTTGTTTTATCTACTGGGACGCTCCACCTGGAAACCGTACCCGTTCACACCTCTGTCAATCTGTTACAGAGATACAAAGTTGGAATTTTGTGACGTAACGCTGACGTCACGCTATATATTTTGAAGGGACACGGTCTGCAAAGAATTTAAAATGAAACTTCGTTTGAGAGTAGTTTTACGTCACTATGGTGCACTGACCAATAATATTGCGAGGACTAATGAATTCACAATTATGAGATGACTGAAGATTGTGTGTTAGCTAACCCTTTGTGGGGGTTTCAAGCCATTTTTCAGTGTTGGCTTAGTAAACAAAATTTAGTGCTTTTCAGTCGGTCAACACGTGTGTACTCAAAAGAGCTGGGTTATGCCCTAATCCTGAAATAAATTACATGAGGTTAATAAATACACTAGGATGACCAGTTTCGTCAAGCGATCATCATCAGATCCATTACACTTAGGCTATAAAATCTATGTTTGAAAATACAGGTGAAAATATTTACAATATGTACAATTACTTCCTGCCCTGGGGTGTTGGGGTTGCGCACCTGCCTCTCACCCGGAGGCCCTGGGTTCGATTCCCCGCTCCGTCAGGGGTTTTAGAAACTGACGTGGGGGCTGGAACGAGGTGCACTCAGCCTCGTGACGACATTTGATTAGCTCTCTGACAGTGGGACAGCGCCTCGGGCACGAAAACCAAGATAAACGACCAAGGGGACCCAATGCGCTGACCACGCGTCACCCAAATATCTGCAGGCCAAATGGCTGGGCAGCGGTCGCTTGGTAGGCCTAGGCTCTTCAAGGCCTGTGGTGCCAGGGGTTTATTTTACAATTATTTAGTTGCAGTATTGGTACTGCAATTGTCGGTGTATGCCAAATGCAGTATATATGATGTTAGGTGAAATGGTAAATGGTGATAGATATCCGGAGTTTGTATATTTGGAGTGATTATATGGTTGTAAAATCAACTATGGTTAAACTGTAATATTACAGGCTACTACTTATCTGGTTGTCTTCCTTGCTGGAGCTACAAGCAGTTTCGCATTCACTTTTGCTCCAGGTGTGGTCGACTGAAAGGGGTTGTTATCTCAACAACACTGGTTTTTCCCTTTCTCCTCCTGTTCATATGTGCTGTGTGAAGTCAGTGCGATGTGTTCTTGTGGGATGTTGCCAAATCTAGATAAGATGTATGTTTTTGAATGAGGTGGGACTACAACTATTAAAGACCGTGGAACATTCCTCGCCACGCGTGGACCAATAGCCATTCAAACTAAGCGCAGCCCAGTCTTTGAGGACGTCCCTTTGATACTGCCGCGAATACCGGCCTTGGTGTATTGCAGAAAAAGTACATCATACACCTGATCCAGAAAACATTTGCCTATTAAAACCCCCTAACCCCCCCCCCCCCTTGACTGTATCGCTAAGTTGTGTCTTGTTTCCGACAGGGTGTGTTTCTTAGTAGAGTGAAGAGGGGTGAGCTGTCCATAAAAGTGTGTTCATTTAAACTCTTGTTAATGTACAACCCCTAAAGGAACACTGATGTAGAATTCACGTCTATTTACACTATTAGAAAGCACCCCCACAGAAAATGAGAAACAACATAACGTTGCTGCCAGGCTAGATATTATTATTATTATTATATAGTATTCTGCCTACTGGCAGGTCCATGTCTTCGTACACAGAATTTCCGATGCCAACGTTCTTCCTTCAGTCTGCTGTAACTCCTTCACTCTTTCATGGAATCCATATGTTGAATTCTTATCCTTCCCCGTCCTGTCGTTCCTTCGATCTTTACTTCAATGACGTCGTGCATGAGCCCCTCATGTTAAGTATGTGTCCGATCCAGTCCTGTCTGGAATCCATATGTCCTGTCTGGACTGTCCAGTTTTCTTCTCACCTACTCTTCTCAATACAGCATCGTTTGTCACCCGATCTGTCCACATGATCTTCTCTATTGTGCCCAATTGGACACGGCTGACTGGCATCGAACTGAGGTCTTTAACAAGAAGACCAGGCCCATGATTCTGCACAGAATCGAATCATTGATCTCTGAGGGGAAACAGCCACAGTGAACCCGAAGAACAATGAGTTATATCTGCATATAATTATAATAGCAGGATTTCACGGCTAGAACGGGAATATCATAGCTTTGAAGGTGGATTATTGCAGAAAATACCAGCCTATGTACGTTTGAGATGCTAGAACGCAAGAAAGCGAGCCTGCTTGACAGTTGAGAAATCGTGGTTAGCAAGGGGACGTTACTAGGTGACGCCAAGGAACTAATTCTCGTCTGCACTGGAGAAGCGACCAATGATTAATGGCTTTGGGAACCACAGTCTAACAAGGCGAAACATGGGAGTGGGGGCAGTCGCCCACAGAAATTAATTGATTTCAGCCAAATGGAGCAATGAATTGAGATGAAACTTACACCCAGATGCATGTATTCTAGGAAAGATAATTTAGGAGTGTTCTCACGCCAAAATTAAAGCCTGCATCTATAAAGGAACCACTGCACAGATCTCATCCGCTACAGAGTAAGAATTTGTGAAGGAATCGAGGGGAATTACCGGAGTAGCGTCATGACGTCGTGGAAGAAAGTAATTAATTATAATTAATTGGCCGAATTGCCTGCACGCGAGTGATTTTGGGACCTCCATGCATAGACAAACAAGGATCATACTTCACTTTGTCTGAAAATGTATTATATCAAGAAGAGAGTCGGTCCTGGAATCCAGTGGACTACTTTTCATAAGGAAGCCTTATATAGGAGAAGCATAGCGGGGAAGTTCAGTTCGTCTTGACTCAACCCGTGTGGTAACACGCTGCCGGATCACGCAAGGATGTGCGCGGAATTTAAAGTATCGACGCTCAAATGTACTAGCGGCGAACAATGAAACACATATCATGGGGCTTCATAACAGTAATTATGCATCATATAAGAATTATTTTACGGCAGACGTTTAAGCAACAGCATACGCGAGTATAGAATCAGTACAGCGTAGAGATAATTTAGGATGTTTATAGACAATGAACATAACCAGGAAGTGTTATCATGGGAAAAATTAACATATTATTGTAATGATCACTACAGTTACGGGAGCCTGGGAGGCGTCACAAGTAGTCGTAACCTGGGATTGAACAATTTGCAGTAGAGGAGATATAAACTGTAGGTGACGGGAGTCGAACACACACACACGCAAGATAGACTTTCAAGGAGACCAGCGGTTGTCAGGAGTTAGCTGCATCGCATCTCTGAGGTCAGGCGATAGTGGGAATCCAATCAAGGATCCATGTGTGAAAATAGTGCGAGAATTGTGTATAAAATTATATTACAGTGATTTTTAAAAGTGTTTATGTTTATAGGGTAAAAGAATGTGTATTGTGTCAAAGTGAAAATGCCAATAGTGAAAAATATAATTACCATGTGTAAAGTTTATACAATGTGTCGTGTGAATAAGGTCATGATGGCTTAAAATAAGCGTCATGGCAGGCAAGACGCTGGCATGCTGGACCAACCCAGCAAAAATGAAAGTGAGTACAAATTTAATATGTTGATATGATTTAATAGCTCACCATACAACGAAGCATCACTCAAAGATTAAGAATTAACAGTCATTTATGTACGAGTTTCGTAAAATATGGCTTGGAGGATGATTTGTTTACTGCCATTTAGGCGTAAGACATTGATGAAAGTAACGGTAACGTTAAATAATAATAATAATAATCTGGGGTCGGTAACAATAATGGATAATAATGGGCATGTCAGGCCTATAGTACGTGCAAAGTGTGTCATGTCTAGCGTAAGAATACTGTATTATTGTAAACAGTAAGAAAGCAACGTAAAATATCGAGGTAAAGAGAGCTTTTCAGTGTCATGGAAATGTTGAATAAATGTTTATTATGGTATATTCTACAGGGTTGTATTTGAGAGCCATTAAGTTAGTTAATGTAAGCCAGTAAATTTATACTTGTTTTGGAGCTACGTAGAACTTTGGCTTATGAGTAATTGCATAGAGGACGTGAGTGCTTTAAGAATTGAGTCATCTGTAAGAGATATTGTTTGAGCCGTATTCAGCGAGCATGTAACGTAGAATCAAGAGATTTACGTCAATAGGTTGCGGGGATCATCCGAAAGTAGTTTGCGCGTTGGCGAATCTAGTCGGCTAATATTCGAATCTACGAATCTTCGAATGCCTTAGAGCATACATGAGTTATTCGCAACAGAGTTGGGACAGAGTCTGTCTGTATCCACTGTTCGCAGAAGTTTTGCCACCAGGGATAACTGCTTGAGACCCTAGGTGAGCCCATATATTAATTGATCTGCCCTTAGAGGTAAGACTAATGGTTCTTCGTATAGGAAACGTCAATTTCCTCTTGTTATATGCATGCTGCACCAGTGAGAGAACTGTGATACTCACTTGAGATGCGCGCAAAAGCCACTGATGACGACCACAGAACGGCAAAGCTATTTCGTGATCCATCCCTTGCCATGAATATTAATTAGGAGCCGAGATGAGCCCATTATATACTCTAAATGTAGGTATTAAATAAGTAGATTGACTCAATTCATAAGGACACGACCCACTCAGGGTACCTCTAGCACGGATGCACCAGTAAATGAACTTCACCCTGCGCGAAGCCAGACGGGGGGGAGCAGGTAGTCCACTAAACCGGCGGCCATCTTGCCGATGCCAGCCGTGACTAATTCATTGTTCGCACGGAAAGGAAGTCAATAGACCTGTTCCTTTTATTTTAAAGGTGTAGTGGGACACTGAAGAATCTCGATATTTCGAAAAGTAATTAAGATATGCTTGATGTGATGATATCAATTGAATTAAATGCATTATTTCCACACACATGCAATGTTGGAATGTTGTAATCGGATAATATTTGGCCCAGTTGATCTCTGAGTAAGAATTAACTGCACCAAATAAATAGAGGAATTTTTGTAAAGTGTATTTGCCCAGTTCACACTGATTTATTCATACGGGTAGCGTAATTTGAATGACATGACACGTTTGTAACGATAACGTTTTGACCAGACCCAGAAAATCGTTGTATGGTGAAGCTATAAAAATATATATATCCATGTGTATTTTGGAGGGGAAAGTGTAACACTTCAGCGTTTGAAACTGATGGTAAAAAGGAATACGATTCGCACGACACAACACTGATTAAACAAGGCATAAGCTAATGAATTAATGTTATTTAAAGTAAATTTCCCGTGTAAAACGGATAAATGTATAATAATTACAGATTTAATGTCATTTAAATATAATTTGTGTTTATTATGTTGTGATATTCCAGTTTGTGTTAAATTGTGCCACGTGAAGAACACTATGGACACTCGCAAATATCAAAGAGTATCAATAATAGGATGTTTTGGATAAACTTGAGTGCGGTGAAGCACTAATTTTGAGGAGAAGAGACTCACCGATAATTTTGATTTTTGTTGTGGGAAGTAAATGTAAAGTATTGTTTTGTGTTTTATGTTGTATTGCCATGATTTACTATCATTAAATGTTATACTTAGGAATATGTTGTTTCTTTCAAGTAGAGTAGTCACCTGACAGACCCAAATCCTGAACATGTGGTCGTATAGTGGGTTGAACGCCCCATACCTCGAAAGACCGTGAGTTAGATGGGATACGAACACATGTTCCATATGATGACGATTGGGTACACTATCCTCCTCCAGCACTACATTTCAAAACTAGGCTAGATAAGGGAGTAACATTGGGAAACATGTCACTGGTTCAGTATGTACTTTGTACCATATCTTATATATAAAAGTGAAAGTCTGTATGTATGTATGTATGTATGTATGTGGGTGGGTCTGTTCCGTATACAAATCTACACCGTTCCACCAATCTCAACCAAATTTTGCACACACATAGTTTAGGACCCAGAAGGAACCACTGGCTACATGAATTTTCGATAGTCTTTCTCATTCTTCTGATTTCGTCCCTTTTGCACTCAAGCACAGGCAAATCAAATCATAAAATATACTCATGAAGGAATGGCAAGGCGGATAGTTTCCATGGCAACATAGGTCAAGTCGAGACACGGCCGACTGGATGCCAGTTGCGCTCTGCACTACCGGTATAGAAAATGAGGAGCTTTACTTGAAACCCCGTTAGTTACTCAACTGCTCACACAGCACTGTCAACCGAGTTTAGCATAACAAAGACTTAACACTATCTATCTACTACATATTTGTCTAATACCACTCACTCACTCACTCACTCACTCACTCACTCACTCACTCATTCATTCATTCATTCATCACGAAATCTCAAAAACCACCGAACGGATTGGAATGAAATTTGGTATGCAGCTTCCTCAAGGGCCGCAAATGCCCGCTAAGAGAGAATTTTTGGATATTCATGTTCTAAAGGGGTGTTACGGGGGTAGACCTGCATTTCATTGAATAGCAATATCTCCCGATTGGTTTCATTGGCGGATGTGATACTCGGCATATAAACTCATCATTAAAAATAAGAAGACTCGTGTCTGAGGGTTTTTCGATGTGGCTTATATTATGAGGTGAAAGGGGTGAAAAGCGGGGATTGAAAGATTCCTAACGGAGCGTGTATCTCTTAAACGACATAGGCGAGGAGTTTGAACCTCAGCGGAAAAAAATCAGCATAAAAACTAAGTAAATATGTATTTCACAGTTTTTTTCATAAATCCAATTTAAGGGGCCCATGGAGAGGGGTGAAATTCTGGGGGGAAGGGGGAAATAGGATAGAAAGTGTCCTAACTGATTGACTGACTGACTCACTCATCAAACTCAGGGGGAAAACTGCTTTAAAGTAAGTAAATAACTTTTCGACAGTTTTTTGATCAATCAAATTGAAGGGGTTCATCGGGAGGGGTGAAATTCTGAAGAAAAAAATGAAAGAAAATGTCCTGACTCATTCTCTCACTCATCATCGCCCAGCCAAAATATTGGAATTGGAAACATGGCATTTCGTGGATATGTTCGTTGTATGTTAAAACCGTACACTAAGGGAGGGTTTTTGGATATTCAAGTTCTAAGGGGGTCTTAAGGGGGTTAAACCTGCATTTCATTGAATAACAATATCTCACGTGTGGTTTCATTTGTGGATGTGATACTCGGCATATAAACTAATCATTAAAAATAAGCAGACATGTGTCTAAGGGTTTTTCGATGTGGTGTATTATTATGAGGAGAAAGGGGTGAAAAGTGGGGGTTGAAGGATTCCTAACGGAGCGTGTAGGCCTATCTCTTAAACGACATAGGCGAGAAATTTGAAACTCAGCGAAAAAAAATCAGCTTAAAAAGTAAGTAAATCGGTGTTCGACCGTTTTTTATAAATTAATTTAAGGGGCCAATGGGGTGGGGTGAAATTCTGGGGGAAAAAAGGAGAGAAAGTGTCCTAACTGACTGATTAACTCACTCACTCATCAAACTCAGGGGAAAAAGACAGCTTAAAAATAAGTTAATAGGTGTTCAAGCGTTTTTCATCAATCCAATTCAAGGGGCCCATGGGGAGGGGTGAAATTCTGGTAAAAATAATTGAAAGAAAATGTCCTGTCTGACTCACCCACTCATCACGCCCAGCGAAAACTATTAAAGTTGGAAACATGAAATTTTGGGAATATGTTCACTGTATGTCGAAAACGTCAACTAAGGAATGATTTTTGTTTATTCGGGTTTTAAAGAGGTGTTAAGGGGTAAACGTGCATATCATTGAATAACGATATCTCATGAGTTGTTTCTTTGGGGATGTGATATTCGGTATATAAACTAATCATTAAAAATAATCAGACGTGTCTAAGGGTTTATCGATGTGGTGTATATTTTGAGGTGAAAGGGGTGAAAATTGGGGGTTGGGGGATTCTTAACGGAGCGTGTATCTCTGAAACGACATAGGTGAGAAGTTTGAAATTCAGCGGGAAAAAACAGCTTCAAATAAAAGTAAATAGGTGTTCGACCGTTTTTTCATAAATCCAATTTAAGGGGCCCTTGGAGAGGGGTTAAATTCTGGGGGAAGAAAACAGGAAAGAAAGTGATCAAACTCAGGGGGAAAAACTGCTTTAAATAAGTAAATGGATGTTCGACCGTTTGTTTCATAAATCCAATTTAAGGGGTTCATGGGGAGGGGTGAAATTATCAAAAATAAATGAAAGAAAATGTCCTGACTGACTCACTCACTCATCAACGCCCAGGCAAAATTATTGAAGTTAGAAACATGAAATTTTGGGGATATGTTCGTTGTATGTCGAAAACGTCCACTAAGGAAAGAGTTTTGGATATTCAGGTTCTAAAGAGGTGTTAAGGGGGTAAACGTGCATTTCATTGAATAACAATATCTCACGAGTGGTTTCATTTGGGGATGTGATACTTGGCATATATACTAATCATTAAAAATAAGCTGACAAATGTCTAATGGTTTTTCGATGTAGTGTATATTATGAGGTGAAAGGGATGAAAAGTGGGGGTTGAAAGATTCCTAACGGAGCGTGTATCTCTTAAACAACATAGGCGAGGAGTTTGAAATTCGGAGGAAATCAATCAGCTTAAAAATAAATAAATAAATAAAATAAATAGGTGTTCGACCGCTTTTTCTTAAATGCAATTTAAGGGGCCTATGGGGAGGGGTGAAATTCTGGAAGAAAAACGTCCACTAACGAAGGATTTTTGGATGTTCACTCTCATCGACCAACCAAAACTACTAAAGTTAGAAGAATGATATTTTGGGGATATGTTTGTTGTGTGTCGAAATCGTCTACTAAGGAGGGATTTTTGGATATTCAGGTTCTAAAGGGGTGTTAACGGGGTTAAACCTGCATTTCATTGAATAACAATATCACACGACTATGACGCGAGCGAAGCGAGGGTAAAAATGAGATGGTGTGTGTCTGTGTATTACTCAAACACGCAAGTACCACTGGTCCGATTTACATGAATTTTACATGGAAGTAGCTGATTTACCTGGTTAACATATAGGTTACTTTTGATTTCAATACTTTGGACTATTTAAAAAGGCGACCATTTTAGTGACGTCACTACACCCTTTGGTTTCAAACTTTCATATTTCCATTTCAAATAAAAAGAAAACGCTAAGAAATAGCATACTTTTGATGGCATATACGAGGTTTAAAAATACATTTTCTATCCGAAAGGTATCTCCAACGGTTAGCGAGTAAAACCTAAATTTGTGCTATTAAACACGGTCAACGCCGAGCGGTGTAGTTGGACAAAATGTTTCTTCCTTAATATCCCTCTGCCCAGCACCTCGCCTATCCCCTGTTTTAACTGTCACCTTCACATTTTAATTTATTTATGACACGTAGCGAAGCACGGGTTAACAGTTGAAGATGTCCAGAACACAGTAACATTGGGCCAGCGCAAGTTGCGGGACAAACATAGACAGGCAGGAAAGTGGTGAAAAAGGTAGCCAGCACAAGGATATTTGTTCCATTCCAATGAAAACAGTGGAAGTTGCACGAGACGGATCCGACATCGTCACTGAAACAACCCGCTAATTCAGAATCCTCTCCAAGCTGACCAGTCACTACCCAAGTAAATTTGAAGGTCAATAAACACAACAAATGCTGCTCAAGTTCAACAATACCAACACTTGTCATTGTCATTCATGTGAATTTATTAATCTCCTGTACTTTCTCTTCAGATTTAAGGAGACACTAATTACATCGTGTCGACCGATTGAATAACATGATAGCTCTGTTGATGAAAGGAGAGACACAACTTCCTGATCCCGTTGGTATTAGCTGGTATTTCCTCTTTCTGTCAGAATTATTTTTCTAGAGGTCAGGCGTCTGCATCCCATGTCAATTTGTCTAGCCTACATACTCTCCTTATTCCCAAGCTTCCTCAAGAGTTGTTGTGGTCATCCTTATCTTCAATATGTGATGGCAACACAGCGCTTTGCCCTCAATGTGTATGATTTATGAAATGCTTGCCACGGTGGGTGAGTGGTTATTGTGACGGACTACCAACCGTATGCTTGCAGGTTCGCTCCTGTCCATCGTGAGTGACTTTTGAAAGGCAACAAAAATTACGACACGAATGTCATACGTTGTTGGCATGTTAAAGAACCCATTTGAATTCAGTAGGCCGTGTTCATAATGGCAAAATTAATCTCGGGATTTTCCGCCAACAAAAAAAGCTCCTCCTTTCTCTATTAGAAAGCGCTATAGTGTCAAGCTGCTTAGATACCTAACCTCCTTGACTTTCATAGCGCTCCAAGGAACAGCAAAATTCGATATGCAAGCTGACCTCTGGGTGCCAAATAACAAAGCTTGCACACGGCACCCATGGCCATACGATATTATTATTATTATTATTATTATTTACGAAATACTGTGTCAAATCCTTTTTAGAATTAAATTGGCCGGGATAAAATCTGACTGTCGATTTCTCATGGGAATTGGTCAAGAGAGGAGAATTTTCGTAAATAGTTGCTCTTAGCGGGTTTGTCCGATAACCTGTGTCACTGTTGTGTCCAGTAGATCGTCAATGATCCAATGTTGTTTGAGTCTTCAGTCTTTTGACTGGTTTGATGAAGCCCTTCATGCCTCCCTGTCCTGAGCTAATCGTTTCATCTCTACGTAGCTACCACACCCTATATCCGAGGCAATCTGTTTAACATATTCTAGCCTTGGCCTACCCCTACAGTTCTTGTCCTCGACCCTTCCTTCCATAACTAAGCTTGCTATTCCTGGGTATCTTAGTATGTATCCTACCAACCTATCTCTTCTCTTTATTAGCAGTCGCCAGAAATATCTATCCTCTCCCACTCATCTTAATACCTCTTCGTTTGTAACCCTATCTACCCATCTGATCTTCATCATTCTCCTGTAACACCACATTTCAAACACTTCGATTCTCCTCTTTTCTGCTGCACCAATAGTCAAAGTTTCACTTCCATAGAGCGCCTCGCTCCAGACAAAGGCCTTCAAAAATGACTTCTTAATACCTAAATCTATATTCGATGTCAACATATTCCTTTTCTGAAGAAATACTTTCCTTGCCTGAGCCAACCTACTTTTTATATCCTCTTTGCTTCGTCCATCACTGGTTATTTTGCTTCCTACTTCCAATGAGAAGGCGTGATTTGACCAAAGTGACATCACGATACATATGTTCTTGTCTAATAGATTCATCAGGTGGTTGGTTGGTTCTTAAGTTTAGGGGCTGCGACAACGCGGACATATAGCCCCGTGTACTTTGGGTGTTGAATGGTTTTATAATGCAATCGCAACACTATTAATGAAAACAAGATGGTGTCTGTTTGTTCCAGGCGATCTCCAAATCTACTTGGTAATCAATCACTCTTGATGTCACTAGTTGGATGTTTTACAGTGATATTATTATTATTATCATTAATTTTATTAGAGGCTTCGGTGGCGTAGTTGGTAGCATGCTAAACTGCTGTGCACAAGATAGTGGGTTAAAACCCGGCCGAAGTCGGAAGGGGAAGTAAAGCCGGCAGGCCTATGTCATAGATGTATGGCATGAAAAAGATCCTTCCACTAACTAAACTTGTGTGAAGCTAAATTTCTAGGTCAGATTTCGTTGAAACGCTCTATCTTAGTTCCAGCGTTCACCACTAGGTGTCAGTGACATCTGGTAGCGAAAGTTGGAACTAATTGAACTTGTAGCTCACCCCATGGGTGTCCGATTGAAACAGCTACAGACTCAGGCGAGCCGAACATGTCCTCGGACACTCCCGGCACTAAAAGCCATACGCTAAATAAACTAATTTCATTATTATTATTATTGTAGTGGTACATCATACAGAGATTCACTTGAATACGATACGATAAAGAAAGAATGTATTTTTGATTATATGAATATCACATGGCCGCCATGTTGTTCTTCTGTTCACCAATATTTGAATAATGCATATAAATGTACTCAATTAAAAGACCTCTACCACCATTGCTGTGGTAGTATTGGAGATATTTAGTCCTGGTGAGATATTTCCCATCACTGGCCTGTTTTGTAATACTGTATGTACTGTAGTCCTACCGTCAGATGAAGATTATTATGGTAGTTCAAACTTGCAATTTAATGGCTCGAGTAGGCCTACATAATATAAGCATATAAACACAATGCAGCCTAATATCTATTACATGACCGCTACAACAAGAGGTATATTTCAAAAAAATGCAAAGATCTGTCATCATAAAACCGTTATTAGACCACCGTTTTATATGCAGCAGAAACCCTCTTGATGAACAAGAAAGGCAACATGGATGATTTGGAGAAAGTCGAGAGACGTATCCTTCGAAAAAATCCATGGACCAAGATTGCTCCCAGATGGCTGTTATCGACTTAAACAAACACTGAACTATACTGTCAGTTGGAACCAGACACCATTATCATGTGACGGAGACGACTGAAATTCTACGGGCACCTCTTCCGGATGGAGAACGATAGAATCACCAAGAAGATCGTCAACTTGATTAATGGCTACAAGACTGGCAGCTTGTGGCTTAATGAAGTAAAACAAGACTTGAATAACGCTGGGATTTTAGACTGTGATATTCTTGACCGTTCCAAATGTTGTGATAGTTTTAACACTTGGTCCCCACCATCCAAAGCGACCCCCCCCCCTCACACAGGAGAGGAAGGACAAGTTATTGGCTGGACTGAGGAGAGATTGGAGAACAAAGAAAGCATCGCAGAAGCGATAAGCACTCCTTAGTGGGCTTAAATCACTAATTATAATAAATAATATGCGCAATTTTTAATTTTCACACAGCCGACATCTTGAATTTCTTTTAAAATTGAATTAAATTATATACCAATATACAAATATTTCGCGTGGCCACCATGTTTGAGTAGCGACATCTATAAACATTTGAAATTCACGGTCGGCCATAAGTTGGTTCATTGAATTCGCTCCGGCCAGTTAGATTCTATTGAATTCTCTACAAGGAAGGTCAGAAGCATTTTCTTCGTCACTCAAACGGGTTTGGAAAAAACACAGATTTCTTGCGTGTTCTAATAAGGTGCAGGTTCAGAGTATGGCTGTTGCCAACTTGCTCTTTATCAGGCAACCGTGAAGTAGTAGGTGGGTTGAGAAATGTTCACAAATGGAATGAAATACGCTTGTCAACTTGGATGCTGTGGGAGGCATCGCTATGCCCGCCGGCCTCAATGACTTGAACACCCACCAGACTGTAAAATGTAATTAGCCAGTTGGTGCTCGTTTTTAACACTTCAAAGAGAAGAAAAGTTCACTCAATTAGCAGGGATCATTTCACAGACTACAAAGGTCAGTCAGCTTCACGCAAAGTGTCCAAGTCACTGAATGTTAGAAGGAGCGCTCAGCGGATAGAGCAATAAAATCTCTTCTTTACTTACCCAAACAGATCAGAGACCGCTATTCATGATATGTTTTGCATTAAATCACCATTTGTTTTATCTTGCAGGTTCGCTCCTGGCCGTGGTAAGTGATTTTTGAAAGGCGACAAAAATCACGGCACGTATGTCATACGATTTTGGTATGTTAAAGGCCGTGTTCGTAATGGCAAAATTAATGTAGGGATTTTCCGCCAACACAAAGTTCCCCATTTCTCTACTAGAAAGCGCTATACTGTCAAGGAGCTTATATATCTACTGTCGACCAAAATATTAAGTGCACTCGAGTTTGAAGGTTGTTTGTGAAGTAACCAATCACTTCCGGGCGAGACGCGCCATGACGCGTGATGGAGCCCATCTTGGCAACGCTGTACAGCTTTAACCGCAGCGGCTAACTGGTGAACCATGTCTTAATTCCCCGTACAAATACAAACCGATATAAAATAAGTGAATTAATTCACGTATTTCACAATCATACAGCATACCTTTTTGATGTATACGGATTACAACGCGACCAAGAACTACATTTTCAAACGACTCTGAGCCGAGAAAACGTTATCTTACAAAAATGATAATAACTTTGTTTCTTGGACACACAAAATTTTTGAATTAATAAAACAGTTATACAACATTCCAATGTACAGTGAGTTCCTCTCATAACTCGTCCGGCCAGCGCATCGAGCTTATCTGCCTCGCGTTGACTGATCACCTCCTGTTACACAGCGCGCACTTCCCGGTTCTCGTCCGTGCTTACAACGTGTATTAAGTTAGTCTGTCGCCCCAACTGTTCTCGAGTTGTGAAGTGTTACTTGGGGGTATACTTCTCATAATGCCTCCACGTGTGTACACGGTAGAGGAAAGGGTATTTATGTACGATAATTATGTGAAAACAGAGTCTTGCAGGGAAGTCATTAGACGTTTCATAACACATTTTCCAGGTGTACGCTCTCCACATAGAGATACCGTGCGGAAGCTCGTAAACAAATTGAGAGGAACTGGTTCTTTTCTCGATAAGAAGCGAAGGGTTAAAAACGTGTACTTAATGATGAAAAAGTAAATGAAATTTCAGAAAGATTAGAACGTACGCCTACAAAATCCCTAAGACGACTTGGACAAGAAGCCGGGGTTTCGAAGACCTCAGCATGGCGGGCTACGAAAATGTTGAAACTGAAGCCAAACAAGATTACTGTAGTACACGAACTGCATCCACGTGATCATGATAAGCGGGTACGATTTTGTAATTGGATGTTACGAAACGTTCATGATGAAACAATTGATCCACGCTTAATATTTTTCTCGAACGAAGCTTGGTTCCATTTACACGGTTATGTTTAGACGCAGAATAACAGATATTGGAGTCCAGAAAAACCCCCATCGCATATACGAAATGCCTCTTCATGACGAACGGGTCGGAGTATGGTGCGCAGTGAATGGATACAGAATTATAGGACCTATATATTTTTTCAGGGCACAATTAATGCACAAAGACACAGGGATAATATACTCCAACCATTTTTTGACGAACTGACTGACACTCACTGTCGAAGTGGATATTTTCAGCTAGACTCTGCCACCGCGCATACAGCTCATGACACGTTAAACCCAATTGAGGAAATTTTTGAAGACCGTGTTATTAGTACGGACTTATGGCCGTCACGGTCCCCAGATTTAACAGTTTGTGACTTTTACTTATGGGGGAACTTAAAGAATAAAGTGTATGCAAGAAACCCTCACACGTTGGACGAACTGAAAGAACATATCCGGAGAGAAATAACCTCAATTACGGAAGACGAACTTATGCGTGTGAATCGGAGTTTCCTAAGACGATGCCGGAAATGTGTGGATGTAGGAGGAGAACATTTCCAACGTATCCTGTCATAAGGTACGACCTTAGTTTATTAATTTTTCCTTTCTTCATTGTAATTGTTATCTCATGACATGCACGGATAAAGTGAGCCAAGTGCTATGCTATGCCGAGCGGGGAGTGATGAGTCAACGGGAGATAAGCGCGGTGCGCAGGCCGGACGAGTCATGAGAGGAACTCACTGTATATTGTGTTAAAATTTGGATTCGTTCGGATGACGGGTTTGTGAGATAATAAATCTTAAATGTGACGCATGTTTGAAACACGCTTAAAAACGGGCACTTTTTGTGTTTCAACAGCCATAAAAATATTAAAATATAAATTAAAAATTCCAAACCTACATGAACGAACGTAAAATAGAACGACGAAAATGATGATGTTATTGGATTTTATGTAGGTCTATTTGTTACTTCACAAACAACCTTCAAACTCCAGTGCACATAATATTTTGGTCGACAGTAGATATATATTGGTCATAATTTATTATATCAACTACAGTACTTGATGACCATGTTCTATGAATGATGTCATCAAGATTGGCTTCTGTTATGAACTTTCCAAAATACTTTCAATCGCGTACGAGAATTGCGATCACCAACAATACAAGCCACCTCCCATTATATGCTAGTAACATCTGGGTTGTATTTCTGCGTCGCATTCCCTGGAAATCCATCATGATTTTTAACAATTCAACTATGAATTCAGCTGCCGGATAGAGGCAACCCGTTATCTCCAATGCAGGTTCCCCATGAGTTAGACTACAAAAATTAACTGGAACTTCTGATCGCAACCAGGAGTAACAATTTCTCCATTTTCCAACGCGTATAAACATTAACAAACAAGTGAGCCCTATAAGCGTAGGTTGCTCTTCATACTGCAGGAAAAGGTGAACAGAGAATTATATCCACGTGTGGTCTTCTGTGCATGTTGTAGCATCAGTAATGTTCATGATGGAGCGAGCAGACAAGGTATTTTCGGTAATTACGCCAGAGAGTGAGCGTGATATTTTTAACTCTGTCAAACAAAATGTTGCTTAGCAACGCGCCGTCCCTCCCCCGCTTACGACCCGGCAGTGTTACATCGCTTATCTACTCTGTGATCCAGGCCCTTCTGGTCTGAGCGCTCAAGTGAGGAATGAGTTTTACATTTAGTATGTGAAGGTGTTCATACGATGGCCGAACATTAGTGAATTGTACAGTTTAAGTAGAGTAGCTTAACTCGGCTCCTCTATACACATGAAGCCACGGCATTATCCCTTCCTATATTATTCTGCTAAGGTCCCATTCCAGTTTTGTACCGAAAATAAGGTCCCAATAATACAAACCTACACATATGTGGTACCTACAGGTTCAGCATAACCCAATGCGCAAGCGAAACGCACTCACTTAGGCCTACTCTTTAAATGCCTCACAATTAAATAAATACCTTAAGACATGTATATTTACAATGAAATAATGAAAGAATGCAACACGGTAACCATGGTAACAGAATCTCACAGGTCCATCTATTTCTGTAAGACGCAATGCAATTCCAATTATTACATTACTGTTAAAGTTTCCAAGCAGTTAAAACATTATCACTGAACCAAATTAAGCTGTAAAATTCATCAATACATATAGTATAATGCGCTTAAGGGGGTCAAGGGGCACTCTAGAATTTTTTCACGCAATTTTCACGTGTGAGTGTTGTACGATAGATCTTTTTCACCCAACTATAAAGGGTCTCCGAAAACCACATTTAAAGGCCCTTAAATTAACAGTGTCTGTGATATTCCCAGAAAAATTAATTTCGCTCTGATATACCTATGAAGGAATGACAAACCCCTAACCACTGCACCATTAGCTGAATTGATAAAGTCTGATTATTCATAGGCCTACCAAGGATAAATCAGTCATAACATTCATGATTGAGATTTTGCTAAGTGTACTCTTTACAACTATATATTCGCGGGCGAAGCCACGACAGGTAATTCTAGTTTGTATTAAATCAGTCATTGGAGATATCGCTCGCCTGAGTTTCTTTTAGCAATATTGAATTCCTCCAGCGCTTTCTTGTTTCTGTGTTTTCCTTCAGGCAGCCTCTGCTCGCCAGACCAGCTCAATGATATTATAAGCTAAGTGCACGAGAATGTTATGCATTGGTGGGTAATTAAGAAAATGCCTTTGTCTGACACGTAACCTTTTGAGGCACTGAAGTGATTTCATTCCAACATCCGAAACTAACTTTGAATATAAATTGGGAAGGTGTTGTGCTGTCCCCTGGTGACAGTTGACTGTGTGTGCGGTGATGTGTTGCGGGCAACAGGTCACACAGGCTCTCTGGAGCCCCGAGCGGAGCGATCAATACGCTGTCTTCATTCTCTTCAATCCACAGCCACCTCAATCATGGTTTGTAGAATACGTGACTGTCTCTTCAATCCACAGCCATCTCAATCATGGTATGCAGAATACGTATTTATCTCTACAATCCACAGCCATCTCACGATTTTTCGAATACGTGTCTATCTCATCAATCCACGGCCATCTGAATCATGATTTGTGAAACACGTGTCTATCTCTTCAATCCACAGCCACCTCAATCAAGATTTCAAGAACGTCTATCTTATTAATCCATAGCCACTTTAATCATGGTTTCTAGAACACTTATCTTATCAATCCACAGTGACCTCAATCATGGTCACTATGACAAACAATATTCTGTTCAATCCACAGCCACCACAATCATTGTTTCTAGAACACTTATCAATCTTATCAGTCCACAGCCACCTCAATCATGGTTCCTAGAACACTTATCTATCTTTTCAATCCACAACTATCTCAATCATGGTTTCAAGAAAATGTGTCTATCCCTTCATCCTCAGCCAACTCAATCATCGTTTCAAGATCATGTGTCTATATTATTAATCCACAGCCACCTCAATCATGGTTTGTAGGACATGCATCTATCTCTTCAATCCTCAGCCACCTGAATCATGGCTTCAAGAATATGCATCTATCTTATTAACCCACAGCCACCTCAATCATGGTTTCTAGAACACTTGTCTATCTTATCAATCCACAGCCACCTCAATCATAGCTTCTAGAACACTTGTCTATATCTTCAATCATCGCTTCTATAACACTTGTCTATATCTTCAATCCACAGCCACCACAATCATATTTCTATAACATGTGAGGTTCTCTTTAGTCCACAAATCTGCCGAGCATGGCTCTCCTGTGAACGTGGAGAGATTGGGGTTCATTTTTGCATTAAGAACATCGGCAACCCAACCCCTAACAATCAGCTGATATCTCTCTATAAGGTTAATCTTTATCTCCTAACTTTGTTTAATTTTTCTACCCAGGCCATTTTGAATAAACAGGTGAACAAGAACATCCTGGATAGCAAGAAGAGCATTGTGGGGGTGGCTCGTGACTAACGGGGCTTGAATATCGTGGAACAACTGCCGCAACGTGGATCGATACTGGGGATGATATTTTTAATCGATTTATTTCAGAAATCGATTAATCAAAGCAGAAAATTGATTATTTGCTACAATTACAACTAATCGATTGTGAGTTTAATCGATTTACAGATTAATAATAATAATAATAAACCCTGGCACTAAAGCCCATGAAGGGCCTAGGCCACCTAGCGACCACTGCCGAGCCATTTGGCCTGCAGATATTGGGGTGACCCGTGAACAGCGCATCGGGTCCCCTCGGCCATTAATCTTGGTTTTCGTGATCGGGGCGCTGCCTCACTGTCAGACAGCTACTCAATTATCCTCACGAGGCTGAGTGCACTCCGTTACAGCCCTCACGTCAGTTTCTAAAACCCCTGACGGAGCCGGGAATCGAACTCGGGGCCTCCGGGTGAGAGGCAGGCGCGCTACCCTAACCCCACGGGGCCGGCGATAGATTAATAGGATGGTTTATTAATCGATATACTTTGTTCTAGTCGATAGCATGCTGAGCTTCTATGCCCAAGTTCACGGGTTCAAACCCGGCCGAAGTCATCGGATTTTTTAAGAACGTTAAAAATCCCCCAGTATGCCTTCTTTCGGAGGGGAAGTAAAGCCGGCGGTCCCATGTCATAGATTTATGGCATGTTAAAGAACCTTCCACTAATTACACCTGTGTGAAATTAAATTAGGTTAGGTTAAACATTTGACAAACGCTCTTAGGTTCCGACGTTCATCGCCAGGAGCCGACTGCGGTGGCATCTGGTAACCAAGTTATGAACTAGTAGTCGTTGACGGTGGCGTTTAGCGGCAAAAGTAGGAACTACTAGAAAAAAATCAATTTTTGTGGTCCTTACTTGCATTGAAAATAGATTACACACACTAATACAGTCATCACAATTAACACCGGTTATCAAACAGATTCTACACACACCCAAAGTACACGGGGCTACATGACCGCGTTGTCGCAGCCCCTAAACATATATCTAATTAATTTATATAATATTGCATCATATATTTCAGTAAAGAACATATAGCCTACTTTCTCCTAAATGCATGGGTTGTCCTTTTCAGGGAGTAAAATTGAATTTTAGTTGTAGTAGCGTGTTGAAATACAACGTGCTATACGGATATTAAACATGAATATGAGGTGCCCTTTGCTAGTGCTACCACTGTAAAAAAAATCATTTAATTCGGTTTCACCGTGTTTGAATTGATATGGGGAATCGATTTGCATACATACATGGCTGCCATCTTCAAACTATTTAGCTGATGACCTCGTAGCTTAGTCAAAAGGCGCTCGCCATATGAATATATGTTGTTGCAAAATTTGGTAGAGATCAGATGATTAGGTTAGTCGTAATTTGAATGAAGCTTTGGACATTTGGGTGACCGACATTTATTTTCCGTCAAGATGGCGGCGATATAAAACATGACACTGAGGTGCGCTTTACTAGTGCTACCTCTGTACCGAATTTCGTTCAATTCGGTTTCACCGTGTTTGAATTGATAGGGGGAATCTATTTGCACACATACATGGCCGCTATCTGCAAACTATTGGGCTGATGACCTTGTAGTTTGGTCAAAGTATGCTTCCCATATATCGGTATGTTGTTGCATAATTTGGTAGAGATCGGATGATTAGGTTAGTCGTAATTTGATTTAAGCTTTGAACATTTGGGTGGCCGCCATTACGTTTCCGACAAGATGGCGGCGATATAAATTATGACACTGAGGTGCCCTTTGCTAGTTCTACCTCTGTACCAAATTTCGTACAATTCGGTTTCACCGTGTACGAATTGATAGGGGGGGGGGACGGACGGTCATTCAGAGAACACACACTCACACACACACACACACACACACAGACGGACACACAATTTTTGGCCCTGTGTAGATCTCATAAGTCTACTTTCATTTTTTGCAAAAATCGAAAGTAGGCTAAAAATAGGCTTATGAGATCAAGTTTTGTCCGTGTGTGTGTGTAGAATATGTGTGTGTGTGTCCCCACCCTAATAGCATCTAAACGGCTGAAGCGATTTCAATGAAACTCGGTAAGGTCATTGTACTATCTTGGCCTATCCGACTGTACCCTTCAAATTTCATTTCATCTTACCAATCCAACAAGGTGGCTGTGCGAATTATTTCAGCGGCATTCTATATCTGCGAAACTATTACTGATATCACCCTGAAATTTTGTACGGTGATAAAGGGCGCTACTAGACGTTCACCTATGTGACTTTCAAAAATCTGTTAACTACAAAACGAACATGGCGGCCAAGCGAATTCGTAACATTGAAATAGTTTTTTTTCTTCTCGCGATTTAACCATCCGAACGCAGTGAAACTTGGTACAGCAAATGACTATACAAATTGCAATGAACTGCCATCTAATTTAGTTCAATTGTTTACATAACCTCATGATGGCGGCTGTGTCAAATTTTAAAATTAATTTTCATTTCTTGTGTTATAATTATGCGATCAAAATCAACGTTTGAATTATGAACGTACACAATAATCCTAATCTAATAGTACATAACTCTATGGCCTACATATATAAAAATCCAACATGGCGACCATCCGAAATATTTAGACGGTTCTCAATATCTATTAATTTTTGACAGCAATCAAATTGAAAATTTGTATGTTGATAAAGGCGAGTGAGTGGTCAACGTGTCGGTCTACAAACCCCAAGCTTGCAGGTTCGCTCCTGGCCGTGGTAAGTGATTTCTGAAAGACGGCAGAAATTACGACACCATGTCATACGATGTTGGCAAGTCAATAAACCCATTTGAATTCAGTAGTCCGTGTTCATAATGGCAAAATTAATCTCGGGGGTTTACGCCAACACAAAGTTCCTCGTTTCTATACTAGAAAGCGCTAGAGTGTTGAAGGAGCTGAGATATCTAACCTCTTTGACTTTCATAGTGCTTCAAGGAATAACTAAATTCGACATGCAAGCTTCCCTTTGGGGGTCAAATAACAAAGCTTGCACCCGGCATCCGAGGCCATACGATATTATATTAGTATTTTATAAGTAGGATATATATGAAATTAGGCTATTTAGTTCTTAACGGAACTACTTCTTGTACAATGCACCTTCTTTGTGAAAACTGCTGTCGTAAATTGTAAGCATTGAGCAAGAATTCAAAATCTTTCTTTAAAACTCGTTTTTTTTTCGAACCCATCCCCTTCCACTGGGCGGCTTCGGTGGCGTAGTCGGTAGCATGCTGAACTTCTATGCCCAAGATCGCGGGTTCGAATCCGGCCAAAGTCGTCGGATTTTTAAAGAGCGATAAAATCCCTCAGTATGCCTTCCTTCGAAGGGGAAGTAAAGCCGGCGGTCCCATGTCATAGATTCATGGCATGTTAAAGAACCTTCCACTAATTACACCTGTGTGAAGCTAAATTGTATAGGTTAAGAATGTAAACAACGCTCTTAGGTTCCTAAGTTCGTTGCCAAGAGCCAACTGCCGTGACGTCTGGTAACTAAGTTGTGAACTAGTAGTCGTTGACGGTGGCGTTTGGCGGCAAAAGTAGGAACTACTTGATAATGATCGTCTGCAGTCCTTATTGAATTAAAACAGATAACACAGACTAATACAGCCATCACAATTAACACCAGTTATCAGACAGATTCTACACACACCCAAAGTACACGGGGCTACATGACCGCGTTGTCGCAGCCCCTAAACTGATGAACCAACCAACCAACCTTCCACTAACACCGAACACTTTAGGTAAAAGGGACTTTTATAGATTCTATACATCGTTCCCTAAATAAGCGTAACTCAACTCAAGCAATCATTTAAACGTATTTTCAGCTGCTTCGGTGGCGTAGTCGGTAGCATGCTGAGCTTCTATGCCCAAGACGTCGGATTTTTTAAGAGCGTTAAAAATCCTACAGTATGCCTTCCTTCGGAGAGGAAGTAAAGCCGGCGGTCCCATGTCATAGATGTCTTTATTTATCGTATGTCTTTTAGTGCCGACAGTGTCCGAGACAGTGCCTGAGTCTGTAGCTACTTCCAGCGGACACCCTTAGGGTGAGCTACAAGTTCCGTTCAATTTCAAGTAGTTCCAACTTTCGCTACCAGATATCAATGATACCTTGTGGTGAACATTGGAACTTTTGATAGAGCGTTCCGACGAAATCTAACCGAACAATTTAGCTTCACACAAGTTTAATCTGTGGAAGGATCTTTTACATGCCATAAATCTATGACATGGGACCACCGGCTTTACTATCCCTCCGAAGGAAGGCATACTGTAGGATTTTTAACGCTCTTAAAAAATCCGACGACTTCGGCCGGGTTTGAACCCGCTATCTTCGGCATAGAACCTCAGCATGCTACCAACTACGCCACCGAAGCCACTCATGTCATAGATTTATGGCATGATAAAGAACGTTCCACTAATTACCCTTGTGTGTAGCTAAATTATAACTTAGATTTGACTAACGTTCCTAGGTTCCAACGTTCGTCGCCAGAATCCGACTGGGGTGGCATCTAATAACCAAGTTCGGGACTGTTTAGTCGTGGACGGTGGCGGTTGGTAGCAAAAGTAGGAACTACTTGAAAATTGAATGACTGCATTTCTTACTTGAATTAAAAACAGATGACACACACTAATACAGCCATCACAATTATCACCGATTATCAGACAGATTCTACACACACCCAAAATACACGGGGCTACATGACTGCGTTGTCGCAGCCCCTAAACTGAGGAACCAACCAACCATTATTTTCTTATCTCGTGTCTACGAATCAATATTGGTTTTTAATGCCGGGAGTGTCCGAGGACATGTTCGGCTCGCCTGAGTCTGTAGCTGCTTCCAGCGGACACCCTTAGGGTGAGCTACAAGTTCCGTTCAATTTTAAGTAGTTCCAACTTTCGCTACCAGATATGTCATAAATCTATGACATGGGACCGCCGGCTTTACTTCCTCTCCGAAGGAAGACATACTGAGGGATTTTAACGCTCTAAAGATCCGACGACTTCGGCCGGGTTTGAACCCGCTATCTTGGGAACAGCAGTTCAGTATGTTACCACTACGCCACCGAAGCCGCTGCTTATTAATATATTCTTCGGCTAATCAATTAGTCGATTGAACATTCAGTCGATTAATGGATTACTTTGAAATTTTTCGATTACTCGATCATTACGAGCCCTAATCGATACCGTACGACAAAAGACGCTGTACAGTTGCACAGGCCCACTGCTCACTGTCAAGGGAATTCACTCACGAGGAAGTATTCCCAGACCTTTGAAACTTAAGACGGAAAACAATCGTTCAGTCCTAATTGGAAATGGTCTGTGGGCGCAAACACAAAGAAAAACCCACACACTGCTGGATGTGTTCTCTCTGGAGGAATTCCTGAGCTGTGCAATCCATCCTGCAGGTCTCTGTGTAGGAACAAGGTGCCTCAATCCCCTATGAGTAGTTAGCACTGTGCCCAACAAGTCTCTGCCAACATTTTATAAGAGTTTAGTGTCAACTTATTATCCACAGATTCGATCCTCAACCACGTGAATAGGAAATGAGACAGGTGCCTCGGGACTGAAACAGAGAGGGGATCATTCATTTAGGAACTGGTGTTCTAGGGTATGGGTGTCCAACAACCTGTGTTATTATAATGTCTGTAAGTGAGGTATCATACTGGCATTTTGACGTGACGTTTGTGAAAAAGTGTTACAGTGAAAGGTGATGATATCGCTTCTGTTGCTGCGCTCGAGTGTCGCTACTGTCGTGTTTGGATGTCATGGGCGAACCTCTGGATGGTTTTGGATGCAGTTTTCACCATTCTGTAAAGGATATCTCGGGGAAGATTTCTGTACAATATCATTTATTTGTGAACAAAGGAAGCCGAGCAGTAACGATTTCAGTGAAAATGTCAAAAAAATACACATGGCGTCCGTGCGCTTTTTAAGCTTACGCTGGACAAATATCTGTATACTATGAGTGTAAGAATTGTTCAGCGTAAAAAGTTCTACAAAAAGTCCGCGATATCATATCTCTATCTTCAATACATCGCCCACTATAAGTGTTTTACGTTTTCATTTCTTCCAACAATCTCCATTCAAATACCGGGGCGACAGTTTACGACCTCTGCTACAGCCAGCCGCAAACGTCGAGTTGTGTTGAGTTAAAACCTCAGAGAAGGGTGGTTGGTTTGGTGTTTCCTTGGAATTGCAACTCGGCTTTTCTTCATTTCGCCTGTAGATTTTCCGTTCCGCAAAATACTTAATAAAAAAATATACGAAGCAGGAATTTCTGAAGAGTGATTGTTTAAAGAAATCAGTCCGAGAATACGTTATCACGCTCAAATATCGTCGCGCAGCGTAGTTGCACACACTCAATCAGTTTTAAGAGCGTTAAAATCCCTCAGTATGCCTTCCTTTGGAGAGGAAATAAAGCCGGCAGTCCCATGTCATAGATTTATGGCATGTAAAAGATTCTTTCACTAACTCATCTTATGTGAAGCTAAATTTCTAGGTTTGATTTCAGTGAAACGCTCTATCCAAGTTCCAATGTTCACCACTAAGTGTCAGTGACATCTGGTAGAGAAAGTTTGAACTATTTGAAATTGAACGGAACTTGTAGCTCACCCCATGGGCGTCCATACAGAAGCAGCTATAAACTCTGGCGAGCCGAACATGTCCTCGCACACTACCGGCACTAAAAGCTTCACGCTAACTAAATAATCCCGGCATTTGCTTGAGGCGGGAATCAAACCCACTTCTTCTGAGTACACCTCAAGATGTTATGGCATGTTAAAGAACCTTCCACTAATTGCGCCTGTGTGAAGCTAAATTGGATAGGTTAAGAATGTAAAAAACGCTCTTAGGATTCTACGTTCGTTGCCAAGAGCCGACTGCGGTGGCGTCTAGTAGCTAAGTTCTGAACTTGGCCTAGTAGTCGTTGATGGTAACGCTTGGCGGCAAAAGTGGGAACTCTTTGAAAAATTCTAAGTTGCAGTACTTAAATTAAAAAACAGATAACACACACTAATATAGTCATCACAATTAACACCGGTTATCACACAGATTCTACACACACCAAAAGTACACGGGGCTACATGACCGCGTTGTCGCAGCCCCTAAACCTAAGAACCAACCAACCAAACAAGATGTTATTAGTAACTCGTTCGACATCTTCGGGCCTCATGGTTTATAGTCATGGGTGACGTAACGTCCCTTTTAACTGCTGCGGGTTCTAGAGACGCTGAGCCCTGCTTCCTTTACTCTTTTTAAATAGTACAATGACGCATTAATCTTCCGTGGCTTAGGCGGCAGCACGCCAGCCTCTCACCGCTGGTTCCGTGGTTCAAATCCCGGTCACTCCATGTGCGATCTGTGCTGGACAAAATAGAGGCAGACAGGTTTTTCTCCGGGTACTCCGGTTTTCCCTGTCAAAATTGCATTCCAGCAATATTCCCCACCATCATTTCATTTCATCTGTCATTCATTTAATCATTGCCCCAGTGGAATGCGTCAGGCCTCGGCAGCCGGCACAGTTCATATCCTCGCCGCTAGAAGGGGGCTTCATTCATTCCATTCCTGACCCGGTCGGAGACTGGAAGCAGGCTGTGGATTTTCACAATGACGCATTGTTGGTCCATGACCACTTGCTGTCCAACCAAGGGGATCTTCATCCTGCCAGTAAGTCTTGCATTTGCGCACCCTCAAAACCAACTGAATGCGCCAGGATTCAATCCTGCATCATTGGCAACAGCAGGCGAGAACGTTCAATGCTCCGTCACGCAGTCAACATTCTCACATAGCAATGTTGTTGTTGTTGTTGTTGTTGTTGTTGTTTGAGTCTTCAGTCTTTTGACTGGTTTGAAGCAGCGCTCCAAGCCTTCCTGTCCTGAGCTAATCGTTTCATCTCTACATAGCTACCATACCCGTCATCCGAGGCAATCTGTTTAACATATTCTAACCTTGGTCTACCCCTACAGTTCTTGTCCTCGACCCTTCCTTCCATAATAAATTAAGCTTGCTATTCCTGGGTGTCTTAGTATGTGACATATCTCTTCTCTTCATTAGCAGTCGCCAGAAACATCTCTCCTCTCCCACTAGTCTTAATACCTCTTCATTTGTAACCCTATCTACCCATCTGATCTTCATCACTCTCCTGTAACACCACATTTCAAACGCTTCAATTCTCCTCTTTTCTGCTGCACCAATAGTTCAAGTTTCACTTCCATAGAGCACCACGCTCCAGACAAAGGCTTTAAAATGTGACTTCGTAATACCTAATTCTATATTCGATGTCAACAGATTCCTTATTTGTAGAAATGCTTTCCTTGCCTGAGCCAAACTACTTTTTATATCCTCTTTGCTTCGTCCATCACTGGTTATTTTGCTTCCTAAGTAACAGAGTCTCCAACTTCCTTCAGATTTTCAGCTGCCAATTTCATGTCCATAGAGATGTTTGCAGGCACAAAAGAAAGTGACGAAGTGTAAATGTTCCATTTACGAGCTTCATGTGTTTCCTGGTGCATTTTTGGACCCTGGAGGTTTTTTTTAAACATATTACTGATCTGGAACCAGACCCGCCTTCTCTGAATTTGAATGTGCTCGGGGATAAGAGTGATAGACAACTCTATTTTCGGTCGAGCGCACCATCACAAGTGTCGGTAATCAACCGAGGTAAGCAGCTCGATATATCGATTAGACAAGCCTTGTTCGAGGGCAACCTTTTGTGGTGCTCCACAGGAATCTGACTAATTGATTACGAAGATTGTTCCACAGTCGCCTCCGTGGTTTAGTGGTCAGCGTGCTTAGCTGCCACCTCGGAGGTCCGAGGTTCGATTCCCAGCTCTGCCACGAAATTTGGAAAGTGGTATGAGGACTGAAACCGGGTCTACTCAGCTTCGGGTGGTCCAAATGAGTAGATGGTTCCCACCTCAGCCATACTCGAAGTGGTTTTCCTTGGTTTCCCGCTTGGTCTTCGGGCACATGCCGAGATTGTACCTACCGTCAGGCCACAGCCGCCTCCTTCCCACTTCCTTCTCTATCCCTCCCATTCTTCCCATCCCTCACGAAGCCCCCTGTTCACTTTGCAGATGAGGCCGCCTGGGCGAGACGCTAGTCCTGCCTCCCCAGTTGTATCCCCCGTTCCAGGACTCTGCCCGTAGATACGGCAAAGGTGGGATCCCTCGCTGAGTCCGTGGGAAAAGCCTACCTGGAGGGTAAACTTACTATGAAAAAAAAAATGTTCCACAAGTTCCACGGATTATTGAGGTCAGCTGTTTGTCTCCCTCAAGGAGGACCGGGTTTGATTACCCGTTAATAAATGTGCCATTAATGAGGAGAAATGTCACGGCACGTGACGGCTTATCATTTTGAGTCTTTTAAGTGTAAGTATACTTTTGTCGTGTGACAACTCGTGGTGCTTCGCTGTTGTCCAGGTTTGATTCCCGGCATTATCGGGAAATGTAATTCTCGTGAGGGCTGGACACAGCCTCGTGACGCAAAACTGAGAAGAGGTGGTTTTCACTGTCTTTCCACTTGTACTCTAGGCAAATGCTGAAATGATTCTTAACTTATGACCACGGTCGTCTCCTTGCTAAACCCACACACACTAATACAGTCATCACAATATCAATTATCAACGTGCACTGCTTCCGGTCGAGTGGAGCCATTCTTCTCCGGAAACCACAGGGAACTGTTTATGGTCTCCTCTTCAAATCCTGGCCCAGTCAGACGGAAAGTTTAAGAGAGCCGCATCAGTAGATTTACTGTCACGTTATGCATTCCTTTCAGGGTAACGCCCCGGAATTATTACTATTATAACGTGCGTTCAAAATGTAACGAGCCGGAGGCATAATTACAGAAACCAGTACCTGTATGTTAGAAGTATTGGCCCTGGCTGTTGAGACACTTATCCCACTGTGACACGAGGCGGTGAATGGCTGTCTCATAAAATTCCCTGGGCTGCGATGTGAACCAGTTCCGCACGTACAGCTGGACGTCGGCGTCCGAGGTGAATCGTTGGCCCCGCAGAGCCCTTTTCAGGGGACCAAACATGGCGTAATCACAGTGAGAGAGGTCTGGACTGTATGGAGGGTGGTCGAGAACCTCCCATTTGAATTTCTGCAGGAGTGCCGCGACTGTGTTGCCCGTATGAGGCCGTGCATTGTCGTGGAGCGACCAAGGCGTCTATGGCGTTCACTGTCACTCGGTGGTCCTGGATAATGAGTGCATCAACCAGATGGACGTTGTCATCGGTAATGCAGGGGGTGCCCCAGACCGGGCATCATCGACTAACGACACCCGTCCTTCCCTGAAGCGCTTGTGCCACGCCTTGACCCTTGCAAGGGACATGCAGTGTTCGCCGTACACTTGTGACATTCGGCGATGAATGTCCGTTCCCCCTACAACTTCCGCTGTCAGAAACCGAACAACACCTATTTGCTCTCCGGTTGACGCCTCCATGTCACTGTTTGCAATGCGACTGGCAGCGTTGGACGATTAATGCATGCTGCTGCTCGCGTTGTATCGTCACGTAACGTACACGTGTGCCCTCTAGCGACGGGCTGTGACCTTCCACGCTCTGGTCGGAACCACACCTCGTTACACACGCCACGATTAGCCAATGCAGTCACCGGTTCGCGCATTCCAGATTCCGGCTCATTACTTTTTGAACGCACCTTGTATTATCTCCATGTTTTGTTATTGTTGAACAATTTGAACCTTTATAGTGAAGAGAACTTGTGTGCGAACAAGTCCAGGGTGCGGTGTAGGCCTAGTGGTCAAAGCACAGCAATTGTTGTACATGTTTCCATATCCATTGATTCCCTCTTCAGCGTTTAACATAACTAAAAAAAAATAATGCAGTGATACGTATAGTAAAAAAACATGGATTCCTTGTGGAGCTATCCGAACAACCACAACGTAATAAGCCTGGAAATACGGCTTTGAAATTGGCAGATGTTGAAGATAAAAATCCCAATTCCCTCACCACCATCCATCGCAACTACAATGACACGGTTTAGAAACAACTTCTCCCAATGTTGTTTAAAACATTATATATATTATGTACTAGCTGTTATGCCCGGCGTTGCTCGGGATCACAATAGCATATTAAGAGATCGTACTTTTGCTAGCTGTGTCGTATTGTGTGCAACCCGGAGAAAGGAAGGTCGTTGTTATAATGAGCAATATAACTGCCACTCAAGATACTTGAGCGTGCTTTATATCTGATCAAAAATTGTGTTGAAGTTCTTAAGTGGGTGGGTACGACGCGACGTCTCTATGCTGCTTGTAGCTTATGATAGATTAATTCCGAAATTTTGCTAATATAACTGAATATTTAAGGACCGTATTTTAACCTTTGTGTGCATTATTAACCTAACTAATACATTTTAAGGGCCAATTAATTTCTCTGTATTAGCCTAGCGTGTTTTGTCGAACAGTAACATTTCAAGAGGATAATGGTAGTCCGCAGATAAACGCTTAGAATCTCAGCTTTATTATAATATATTCATTCGATTAGGGAAATAACGAATTTAAAAAAACACACACTAAATATAATCTAATAATCTCAAATAAGAACTACTCATACGAGTGCAGAGACACCTTGCGGCCGCGAGACAAACTAACCCTCTTCAGAGCACCATATAATCCAGATGACCAAATCTGGAGTTGAAAACTATACAGGAACAGGTCCCAGGTTGTATGTGATGAAAACTTTGACGACAAAAATTAAGAAAATTAGTAACAAATAATCTCTGAAATGCCTCCGTGGCTTAGGCGGCAGCTCTCCGGCCTCTCACGGCTGGGTCCGTGGTTAAAATCCCGGTCACTCCATGTGAGATCTGTGCTGGAAAAAACGGAGGCAGACAGGTTTTTCTCCGGGTACTCCGGTTTTCTCTGTCCAAATTTCATTCCAGCAACATTCTCCACTATCATTCCATTTAATCTGTCATTCATTTAATCATTGCCCCAGAGGAGTGCGTCAGGCCTCGGCATCCGGCACAGTTCATATCCTCGCCGCTAGATGGGGGCTTCATTCATTCCATTCTTGACCCGGTCGAAGACTGGAAGCAGGCTGTGGATTTTCAGTAACAAATAATCTCTGATGCTATATTTACAAAAACTCTCCTTCTTCATTTGAAATGAATATTGAAACACTCGTACACGAAAAGCAACACACGTAGTATAAAAAGACGCTAAAATAAAAATGAATCAAATAAAGTAAAGATAAAAGCAACAAGAGTACTATTGTTTCAGCTCATACTGTAAAGTATTGATGCCTCACCGATGCTGCAAGTCCCCATCTCCGTGATGACGCCCTTAAATACAATTTTAAACTTTGTGCGGCATGCAAATTCAGTGTTTTAGCCTCCTATTTACAACTTTTGTAATTAATTGGAAAAACGAATACTTTTTCGTAACAGGAAGTAATGAGAATAATCTTGCTGTATAGAGCTATCAAAAACCTTTCCTACAACATACCACACGAGTAATTCCAAGGTAAATATAATAGGACACGCCTTGGTCCCCTTAAGCGCATTGCATGTATTGTAGAATTTTACATCCAGGATGTTCTTATAGACATTTGCAAATTTTGAACGAAATCTGTGGAGTCGTTTACAATTGATGGAGGAACAGACAGACTGTGCGGCTACACCCCTATTGCATCGCTACCCCTTTGCCAAGCACCACCAACCTATCCGAGGGGACCTTAACAGTATATTATATAATCCAACTAATGTAAGGATATCCATTTTGTTTTAGTAATGTTAAACACTGAAGAAGATTCAGTGTTATCAGATTTTCCGTTCGACTTCTGCTTAGTGCTGCTTTCCATCTTTCCTTACTTTCTGCAGCTACCCTGCAAATCTAGATATTTATTGATGTATATTCATTTTCCATTGAGAGGGACTGTACTATTGACGACAGGACTTAGTGCTGCGTCTCACGGTGTAGTCAAAGTTGAGTACCCTCCAATTACTTGATCCATTACCGAGTGAGTTAGCCGTTGTGGTTACGGCATGACTGATGGCAGTCGCTCACATCCGGGAGGCGAGGAGGGTCGAATCCCCCCGCCGGCAACCTTGAAGATGGTCTTCTGTGGTTTCCCATCTTCCTTCCAGGCAAATGCCGGGGTTGGTCCCTAACTATACGCCACAGCCGCTACCTTCCAACTCCTCGTCCTTACATTCCAACTTCCCTCCTTCCCTCCCCAACGGTACTTGTAGCTCACCCATTGGGTGTCCGTCTCGACGCAGCTACAAAACTGGCGAGCCGAACATGTCCTCGGACACTCCCGGCACTAAAAGCCATACGCTGAAAAAAAAAACTTGATCCATTGTCTCATTTGCGTCTCCACATCTTCGGCAGTTGCCATTCACCTTGCTCTCATTCAGGATGGTTCTTTCTGCCTGTTGGCCATCCTGAACTCCTGGCTTTAGTGGACGTGCCGTGAAAATATTTCATCAAATCTGAATTTTTATCCTATTTTCATTTACATTTTATGAAAAAAAAATAGGCTTATGGGTTCACATTTTGTCCGTGTGTCTGTCTGTGTGTGCGTGTGTGTGTGATGTGTGTGTGTGTGTGTCCCTAATAACTTCTAAACTTCTGGAGGGATTTCAATGACACTCGATAAGATCATAGCACCATTCCGGGCGACCCCGACCGTGCCCCTCAAATTTCATTTTGTCGCACCAATCCAATATGGCGGCTGTGCGAAATATTTCACCGGCATTAAGTATCTCCGAAACTATAACCAATATAATCCTGAAATTTTGTACGGTGATAAAGAGAACTACTAGAAGTTCATTTATGAGACTTTTAGAAACCTGGTAACTACAAAACCAACATGGCGGCCAAGCGAAATTGAGACTTTTAAATAGACTTTTCTCCCGATTTAACCATCCAAACGTAATAAAACTTGGTACAGCAAATGTTTATACATATAGTAATGCACTGGCGTCTAATTTAGTTCAATTAATTACATAACATCAAAATGACGGCTGTGCGAAATATTTCACTGGCATTCTATAACTCCGGATCTATTACAGATATCACCCTGAAATTTTGTACGGTGATAAAGGGCACTGGTACAAGTTTATATATGTAACATTCAAAAACCTGTAAATTACAAAACAAACATGGCGGCCAAGCGAATTTGAAACATTTTAATAGACTTTTCTCGTGATTTAACCATCTGAGCGCAGTAAAATGTGGTACAGTAAATGATTTTACATATTGTATTGCACTGGGATCTAATTTAGTTCAATTGTTTACATAACCTCAAGATGGCGGCTGTGCGAAATTTTAAAATTAAGTTTTTATTTCTTGTGTCGTAATCATGCGATCGAAGTGAAAGTTTGAATAATGAAGCTACGCAATAATTCTCCTTTAATGGTACATAACTATACGGCCTATACATATAACAATCCAAAATGGCGAGCATCCGAAATATTTTCACGGTTCTCAATAACTACAGCAATCATACTGAAAATTTGTATATTCGTAGAGGCTATGAACATAAGTTCACCTATAGGACTTTCAGCAACCTGGTGAGCACAAATCAAACATGGCAGCGACGCGAACTATAAATATTTAAATGGACGTTTCTCGCGATCTAACCATCTGAGTGCAGTGAAACTTTGCACGATAAATGCTTATACAAATGTTAATCCACTGGCATCTAATTTATTTCAATTGTTCAAGATGGCAGCTGTGCGAAATTTAAAAATCTCGTTTTTAATGTTTGAGTCCTAATCATGCGATTGAAGTTTGAATACCACACATACACAATAATTTTCATGTAATATTACCTAAATAAAAATCCAACCTGGCGACCATCTGAAATATTTCGACGGTTCTTAATATCTACGAATCTATCACAACAATCAAACTGAAATTTTGTATGTTGATAGAGGCAATTTACATGAGTAGGATATACGAAAATAAGATGTATAGTTCTTCACGGAACTACTTGTTTTTCTTTAAACTTGTTCTAGTATGAAGAATTCTCTTTCGTGATGCGCTTCCACACAGCTGTAGGAGAAAGTTTAATTATTCCAAATGAGTACAAGAGAACTGGGATTGCCCACGCATTGATGCTTCTCACTTTGTTTCCAGTGTTCAGGTATCTTAAGAGCATTGCCATTTGTTCATCAAATGTTCTTTGATCGTACTGTAGAATGATCTAGAAGTCACAGCCCTGTTCTGTTCCTCTGATAGGCGATGCGATGACTGCCATCTCTAGCGGCTTCGGTGCGATAGCTGGCAGCATGCTGAGCTTCTATGCCCAAAGTCGTGGGTTCAAACCCAACCGAAGTCGTCGGTTCTTTTAAGAGCGTTAAAATCCCTCAGTATGCCTTCCTTCGGAGGGGAAGTAAAGCTGGCGATCCCATGTCATAGATATTTGCATGAAAAAGAACCTTCCACTAAATTCACTTATGTGAAGCTAAAATTTGTAGGTTAGAATTGATAACACTTTATCAGTTCCAACGTTCACCGCCAGGTGCTGACTGCAATTCCATCTAGTAGCCAAGTCTGCAAGCTAGTTGTCGTTAACGGTAGCATTTGGCAGCAAAAGTAGGAACTACTTGAAATTACTGTCTGCAGTCCTTACTTGAATTTAAAACAGTTAACACACACTAATACAGCCATCACAATTGGCGGTGGTAGACCGACACGATAACCACTCACCCATCGTGTAGCAGAAGGATTAATTCCCATCTTAAAAACAAAAAAATGGCTTCTTGCTGAATGAGATCAAAGTCTCAACGACTAAAGTCAGGTGAATACGGAGTTGTAGTCAGGAACTGTTGTGCTGTCATGGAGGATTATGGTAATGCCCAGCAGCGCTGAACGAGTCTTCCGAACTGTACGACGCAGATAATTCATGTGTAGTATGCCTCAAGTATGGATCTGTTGCGTGTGCCATCTGGTGGTGGCATCCCGTACTCTACATAACGTGGCTGTATGACACAGTTTGTGGACTAAAACCCTTTTAAACTAAGGCCATATTGTAAATAGTTGGGGGACCTTGCGGGCCAATTACACTTCGGGTGGTTTGGCTGGTATGGATTTTTAGCCTACTTTTCACATTTTGCAAAAATGAGGAAAAAGTAGACTTATGAGATCGCTCGGGGAAAATGTGTGTCTGTCAGTCTGTCCTTCTGTCTGTCTGTCTGTCTGTCTGACAGTGTGTCCCCCCCCCCCTATCAACTCCTAAACGGCTGCAGCAATAGAAACCAAATTTAGTATGAGTAAAGATGTATACAGGAATATCTCAAGGCCATATTTGAAAATGATATCAGTGCTACCAATTGCTGAATAAACGCACTATAATTCTGAGCTCCATGTTGGATTTCTTGGAAGGTATGCATGGAAGCTATTCCAAAATTGACACGCATGTATATAATACTATTTCAGTTTAATTTCCAGGAGGCCATACATGACAGAGTTGCCAAAATAATTTTAAGCCATCTGATAGGTCCAATTTTTAAATTCATATAACTTCTACACTATGAATTGGATTTCAACCAAATTTTGTATGTAATAGGTGTACATAAACACATATGACTGAGCGTATTCTTAAGAGCCACCAGGGCTGCCAACTATTAATAATTGCTCTCTCTATTTTTTTAAATCCAAATACCAAATATCAGAAAGTATGCAAGCCGACAGCTTTAAACTATGCACACGTATAGTACCTGACATTTTAGATTAATTTGGAGTAACTTATATACGTCAGTTCTACCAACATGATTCTAAGCCTGCTGATAGGGCCAAATTTTAAATACATGTAACTTCTATTCTATCAGTTGGATTTCAACCAAATTTCGTATGTGCTATGTGTAACATAACAGATATGACTATAAGTATTCTTAAGAGCAATCAGGGCTGCCAACTGTTAATAAATGCTGTCTATGTTTTTTTACCCTAATATCAATATATCAGAAAGTATGCAAGCCAACAGCTCTATACATTGCACACGTATAGCACCTAACATTCTAGATTAATTTGGAGTTATTAACATAAGCCAGTGCTGCCAACATTATTCTATGCCTGCTGATAGGTCCAATTTTAAAATACATGTAACTTCTATACTAAGAAATCTATTTCATCCAAAATTGGCACAACATGATATCATAATATTTCTGATTTTTTCTGACCAGCACACGCATGGCATAGTTGCCAACATGCTTTTACGCGTACTGATAGATCCAATGTTTAACTGCATGTAACGTCCATTGGACTTCAACCAAATTTTGTATTCTGTACCTTAAGAGATGGAACTAAGAATATATTCAGTCACCAGGGCTGCCAACTGTAGTGCTGTATTATGCTACATTATACCAGGTATATTTCTAACTAATTAGACATTTCGATATTACCAACTTAATTTCGTCATTATTCTAGATAGGTTCATATCCTGTAGATTTATCATTGGCATGAATCTTAATTTTAAGAGAAGTAGGCTCATCAGTCCGTCACGGAACTTCTTGTTTTAAATATAGGTGCAATATGGTGAATTTTGTGGCTGTCTGAGCTTAGTTTTCTTAGTATAGTTGTCATTTTATTATTTGTAGTGGATAACAAAATAAAACACTATAGGCCTAATAAATTTAAAATCTTTAACAAATCCCTTTAAAATAGAATTACGATGATATTCAATACACTCATACGGCATGAATGACAAAGAGAGAGTATTTATGTTCATTTGACACAATTATTAATCACATTATGAAATAAAGTTCATGAGAATTTAGTTTAGTTCGACGACTGGAACTTGTTTCAAAGTTTTGGCGACACGGCGCGGACCGTAGGTTGGGCAGTCTTGTTGTAGAGTAAACTAAACTAAGCCGGGACGATCCGTGACCTGATCGCTAAAACGTTTTAGAGTTGGAGTTCACTGCTTAGTTTTTGCATTGTACACACATCAAAAAAGGTTTTGCATCACCTCGGTTCCAAGAGTTCCGGAACCGTTAAATACAAAGGGAATAGAGATCAACACAAACAACATTTCAGCTCGTTTTATTGCTCATGAGACCCACACATTGCATGTTGTACCATCATACAGCTAGACTTTCAGCATTTGTGGTCCAGATTGCAGTACACACCACTACCTCTAATACCCAGTAGCACGTCCTCTTGCATTGATGCATGCCTGTATTCGCCGTGGCATACTATCCACAAGTTCATCAAGACACTGTTGGTCCAAATTGTCCCACTCCTCAACGACAATTCGGCGTAAATCTCTCAGAGTGGTTGGTGGGTCAAGACGTCCATAAACAGCCCTTTTCAACATATCCCAGGCATGTTCGATAGGGTTCATGTCTGGCGAACATGCTGGCCACTGTAGTCGAGCGATGTCGTTATCTTGAAGGAACGCATTCACAAGATGTGCACGATGAGGTCGAGAATTGTCGTCCATAAAGACAAATGCCTCTCCAATATTCTGCCGATATGGTTGCACTATGGGTCGGAGGATGTCATTCAGGTATCGTAAAGCCGTTTCGGAGCCTTCCATGACCACCAGTGGCGTACGTCGGCCCCACATAATGCCACCCCAAAACATCAGGGAACCACCACCTTGCTGCACTCGCTGGACAGTGTGTCTAAGACGTTCAGCCTGACCAGGGTGCCTCCAAACACGTCTCCGACGATTGTCTGGTTGAAGGCATATGCGACACTCATCGGTGAAGAGAACGTGATGCCAATTCCGTGGGGTCCATTCAGCATGTTGTTGGGCCCATCTGTACCGCGCTGCATGGTGTCGGGGTTGCAAAGCTGGACCTCGCCATGGACGTCGGGAGTGAAGTTGCGCATCATGCAGCCTATTGCGCACAGTTTGAGTTGAAACACGACGTCCTGTGGCTGAACGAAACGCATTATTCAACATGGTGGCATTGCTGTCAGGGTTCCTCCGAGCGGCAATCCGTAAGTAGCGGTCATCCACTACAGTAGTAGCCCTTGGGCGGCCTGAGCGAGGCCTGTCATCGACAGTTCCTGTATCTCTGTACCTCCTCCATGTCCGAACAACATCGCTTTGGTTCACTCTGAGACGCCTGGAAACTTCCCTTGTTGAGAGCCCTTCTTGACACAAAGTAACAATGCGGACGCGATCGAACTGCGGTATTGACCTTCTAGGCATGGTAGAACTACAGACAACATGAGCAGCGTACCTTCGTCCTGGTGGAATGACTGGAACTGATCGGCTGTCGTACCCCCTCCGTCTAATAGGCCCTGCTCATGCATGGTTGTTTACATCTTTGAGCAGTTTTAGTGACATCTATGAACAGTCAAAGGGACTGTATCTTGGATACAATATACACAGTCAACGTCTATATGCCGGAGATCTGGGAACCGAGGTGATGCAAAACTTTTTTTGATGTGTGTATATTACGTTGTGTAGGCTACAATATTATATTGTGTTAGGATGACATGAATAAGTATATCTTTACAAGAACATTGTAACCGAAATTATTCAGTTACATGGCTCTCCGTCGGGTTTTCACCTTGTGCGGTTAATTGCGGGTATCCCTCCCTATATTATTCTGCTATGGTCCCATTCCAGTTTGTACCGAAAATAAGGTCCCATTAACACCAACCTACACACATGGGGTACCTACAGGTTCAGCATAACCCAATGCGTAAGCGAAACGCACTCACTTACTCTTTAAATGCCTCACAATTAAATAAATACCTTACAACATGTATATTTACAATGAACTAATGAAAGAATGCAACACGGTAACCATGGTAACAGAATCTCACAGTTCCATCTATTTCTGTAAGACGCAATGCAATTCCAATTATTACATTACTGTGAAAGTTTCCAGACGGTTATAAGGTTATCACTGAACCAAATTAAGCTGTAAAATTCTTCAATACATACAGTATAAAGCGCTTAAGGGGGTCAAGGAGCACTCAGGAATTTTTTCACGCAATTTTCATGTGTGAGTGTGGTACGAAAGTCTATTTCACCCGACTATAAAGGGTCTCAGAAAACCACATTTAAAGACCCTTAAATTAACAGTGTCTGTGATATTCCGAGAAAAATAACTTCGCTCTGATATACCTATGAAGGAATGACAAACCCCTAACCACTGCACCAGTAGCTGAATTGATAAAGTCTGATTATTCATACCAAGGATAAATCAGTCATAGCATTCATGATTGAGATTTTGCTAAGTGTACTCTTTACAACTAGAATATTCACGGGCGAAGCCACGACGGGAAATGCTAGTTTATTCATATTTTATTAAATTGGGGTAAAATCCGCGTGTCTGTGTTGAGTGATATTATCAATATTGTGGCGCGATCACATCGCACAGTAGATCCAATGTCATTATTAATTATCGGGTTTGGATATTTGATATTTCAGTTAAGTGGTATATTTCTAGTATTATTATTATATTGAGGACAGGAATATACATTTGTATAATTATTACCTAATAAAGTCACGATTTTATTTTGGTTATGGGTATTAACTTTATTTATGTTTTAATTCTGTAAGTATGTGTGTAATGTGAGAAAATGAGGTTACAAAATGGCTGCCTTACTGCCTGGGCTAATCATTTTATATAGTGGCCTTAGTTGTTGACAAATCTCCTTGACAACGAACCAACAATGCACCAACTAGAAAACTAGGGGAAGATGTACTTACAAGAAGAAAAGAAAGAAACAGAAGAATATTATACATTGTGTATTGTGAATTGGTTTGTCCTTGTAGACACACAAGCATTGAGAGTTGCGATACCCAGAGAACATTTAGTAAGAAGGAGGAAGAAAAGAGACGTTTTAGAATCGAATGTTCTCGAAATAAAACATGTTGTATTTGTCCGTTTGAGGCGTTTTAGAAAAAGTAGAAAAGATCCAAAATATGAACAAATCAGAAGGAAAAATTTGAGTTGTGTTTGCGATTGCCAGAGTAGATCATCGAATATTGAGTAAGATTATCCGAGAAGGAATTTAAATTTGGACTGTCACGACAGTAGGAGAAAATTAACGTGTGTGGAGAGATGGGAATTGAGTTCCCAGAAATTACGCAAGGAACAGGATGGAATGAGGCATGCTAAACACAGAAACGATTAGGATCAAGAAAATGTTGATCATTGTGACGTTCAACCAGAAAGGAAGAATCTGAAAGTGGTGATGAGCCATTACAAGAACATAAATTATTAATAACATCAAGAAAGCATGAGGTATAGCACACTACGTCACATCTACATGAGAGCACTTTGAAGATGTTTCACTCAGTTCTCCCGTAAGTTTCTCGCCTGTTAGTAGCATTTTAACTGTGTTTCTTTAGATCACAAAAATCCACCAGACTGTGCAGAAGTATACAACACTATGCGCAGATACCATTGGACTAGGTGTTGTATTCCTCCGAGGTACAGACTATTGTTTTACTGAAGGTTTTGTTATCATGGCGTTTTCCCCTTACACAAACGTCATCAGATACGTTACTGAAGTGCAGTTATTATCATCATCATCATTATTATTATTAATCTTAATTATTATAACGAAGCTGACAGTGTTCTCGGAACCAAGTAGCGAGATATGATCTGCGTCCCTCGAGACGCATCATAACGACATTACGCAGAACGCAACCAACAACACATCCGGCCTCTAACGAGGGGTCCTTGTAATACAGCGCCTTCACGTCAATCTTTAGACTGGTTCGATGCAGCTCCCCATGCCTCCTCGTCTTAACCTAATCGTTCCTTATCTATTACACCGATACAATCTGTTTAACCTGTTCTAGCCCCTACAGTTCTTGTCCTTGACTTTTCCTTCCTTATATAAGCGTGCAATTCCTGGATGCCTTACCAACCTCTCTCGTTTTTAGCCTACCTGCGATTGTTGCAAAAATTGAAAGTAGACTTATGAGATCAAAACGGGTCAAAAGTTGTCAGTGTGTGAGTGTGTATATCTGTCCTCCCCGCCTGTGAATTCAAACACTCCGAAAGCGATATGAACGAAATTTGGTACAGAGGTAGCACTAGCAAAGGGTGCCTCAGTGTCATGTGTAATATCGCCGCCATATTTACCAAAACTGAATGGCGGCCACTCAAACATTAAGAACGAAAAATCAAATTACGACTAAACTAATCATCCAATCTCTACCTTCGTATAGAACGCGTCATACGCCCTAACTAAAAGATCATCAGTCGGACCATTTCAAGATAGCGGCCGTGTGAAATGTGCAAGCATTATAATTTATTACTTAGAACTCACCAGTTCCGATTATCGAACCGAGAATGGTTTAAACTGTCCTTAAAGGACGAGGCCCGTTCAGTATTTTAAGTTCATATCATATTATTACACTGTAGCAGTGACATCAAAAAGCCGAGCCGTCTCGGTTACAAGACAAGATGGCCGCTGATATCTTGTGCCTGACCTACATTTCACTAGTTTGAGTATTGCATGCAATATAGCCTACTGATAGAAATACTATAAACTTAGAATGAAATGCTTTATTTATTAATAAAAATATACTCCAGTGAAGAAATAGTTTAGTCCAAATCATTATTTGCTAAGACGTTGTATGTAAATCAATTGATACCGATGAATTTCGGTGTACATGTTTGGCTGTGTGGTAAAGCGTTTGTCTTTTACCCGTTCGGCCGGGGTTCAAAACCTATCAGAGTAGGTTTCTTTGCTAGAAATGTTTATATTTATTGTTTTGTAATTAGTCACACGTTATTAAATTGAGCATTATATTGTGCATATTACAATGGAAAATATATTTTTAATTAAAACATCATTCGCCAACGGATCTGCACGAGAGGCATCTAACAGCAAGCAGATGAACTATGATGGTGACAAACACGGCCAACTCGATGAAAGCTGTGCACTGGCCTGGACGTTGGAACAGCTGTAATTGAAAAGTTTCCATTTAAGGCCGCTAGAATGCACTCGCCCTAATACGAAAAATGCGAATCTCTTCCGCCAGATGTCATGACTGATCTATGCGGGACTCCATTGGCTATTGTGTGTTATTTGAACTAAAGACCTCGGTTCCCAGATCTCCGGCATATAGACGTTGACTGTGTATATTGTATCCAAGATACAGTCCCTTTGATTGTTCATAGATGTCACTAAAACTGCTCAAAGATGTAAACAACCATGCATGAGCAGGGCCTATTAGACGGAGGGGGTACGACAGCCGATCAGTTCCAGTCATTCCACCAGGACGAAGGTACGCTGCTCATGTTGTCTGTAGTTCTACCATGCCTAGAAGGTCAATACCGCAGTTCGATCGCGTCCGCATTGTTACTTTGTGTCAAGAAGGGCTCTCAACAAGGGAAGTTTCCAGGCGTCTCAGAGTGAACCAAAGCGATGTTGTTCGGACATGGAGGAGGTACAGAGATACAGGAACTGTCGATGACAGGCCTCGCTCAGGCCGCCCAAGGGCTACTACTGTAGTGGATGACCGCTACTTACGGATTGCCGCTCGGAGGAACCCTGACAGCAATGCCACCATGTTGAATAATGCGTTTCGTTCAGCCACAGGACGTCGTGTTTCAACTCAAACTGTGCGCAATAGGCTGCATGATGCGCAACTTCACTCCCGACGTCCATGGCGAGGTCCAGCTTTGCAACCCCGACACCATGCAGCGCGGTACAGATGGGCCCAACAACATGCTGAATGGACCCCACGGAATTGGCATCACGTTCTCTTCACCGATGAGTGTTGCATATGCCTTCAACCAGACAATCGTCGGAGACGTGTTTGGAGGCACCCTGGTCAGGCTGAACGTCTTAGACACACTGTCCAGCGAGTGCAGCAAGGTGGTGGTTCCCTGATGTTTTGGGGTGGCATTATGTGGGGCCGACGTACGCCACTGGTGGTCATGGAAGGCTCCGAAACGGCTTTACGATACCTGAATGACATCCTCCGACCCATAGTGCAACCATATCGGCAGAATATTGGAGAGGCATTTGTCTTCATGGACGACAATTCTCGACCTCATCGTGCACATCTTGTGAATGCGTTCCTTCAAGATAACGACATCGCTCGACTACAGTGGCCAGCATGTTCGCCAGACATGAACCCTATCGAACATGCCTGGGATATGTTGAAAAGGGCTGTTTATGGACGTCTTGACCCACCAACCACTCTGAGAGATTTACGCCGAATTGTCGTTGAGGAGTGGGACAATTTGGACCAACAGTGTCTTGATGAACTTGTGGATAGTATGCCACGGCGAATACAGGCATGCATCAATGCAAGAGGACGTGCTACTGGGTATTAGAGGTAGTGGTGTGTACTGCAATCTGGACCACAAATGCTGAAAGTCTAGCTGTATGATGGTACAACATGCAATGTGTGGGTCTCATGAGCAATAAAACGAGCTGAAATGTTGTTTGTGTTGATCTCTATTCCCTTTGTATTTAACGGTTCCGGAACTCTTGGAACCGAGGTGATGCAAAACTTTTTTTGATGTGTGTATATTCATACACTTAGGAGAAAGAAGGCTATATCTTCTCTACCGAACATTCGCACTCACAACATATATATCTCGTCTTCCAGTCGTCCTTCATGTGTTACTCTATCTACGCCCCTGAAGTCTGTTCGCCGAGTCGAGATAGTGGAAGTAAACACAGTTGTACACGTGATTGCGGGTCTGTCCACGGGGGGTGTATAGATAGTTAGTTATTGTTGTTTTAAGGGGCGGAACTACCAGGTCATCTGCCCCTAAGAGCTGTGCCTGTTGAACGTACTGTCCTCACATTATATCTCTGCCAGTGAGGACTGTTGCATTTCTGAGAATTCAAGCCGACAACTCCTCTACTCGTATTCATAAGACATTACCTCACAGCACTCGAAAAGAAACAACTGTACTCATGTACGCAGACGATATAGCGCTTTTCTCCCAGAACTTGCAAGACTTGAAACATGCCCTAGATGCCCTGACAAAATAGGCAGATATAAATCACTTTTCAATCAATAGGACGAAAACGGTCCAAATGACGTTTAGGAAAGGAGGGAAACTCAGGCCAAAGCACACATTAACCTACAAAGGTGAGCCATTGCAAATCGTGAATTTCTTCAAGTACCTAGGAATCACACTGGAAACATCTGCGAGATCCTTCAGAATACACATTCAAGACAGAACATCAGAGGCATATACACCATCAAGAACGGCACTGCGCTGTCACTTGAAACTGCTTTATTCCTATACTCACCTATGGACTGGAGTTAATCTGGGATAAGCTAAGTCTTAAAGACTTAAGATCAATAGAGAAAATAAAAGCGAGATTCTTGAAGGCAACCCTCGGAATCTCAAAATACGCTCCCTCCCGACTTGCATATACTCTAGCCAGAGAATCTTTCCTTCTGGAAGACCTAAGATTGAAAATGGCCCTTCCATGGACTCCACAATGGGCCCACGTTATGGCAGAGAGGAAGGAAAAGCACGAAGAGTTCTATAGCACAGAAGCAATGATCGACAGAGGATGGACTAAACCGTATCAAGAACTAAGACACCTGCTAACAAGCTTAGCTGTCCATGGCTACCATCACAAGATACAATATCACACCCCTGATGATGACTGTGTTTGCACACTATGTGATGCGTTTTGTGACAGGTACCATAGCCTATACTTGCATGCCAAAAGCGATTGAAATCCTTAAAGGAATACAGTAATTCAAATGGACAATTCTATTTATGTATGTACTACTGTGCATGTTTATCCGCATTTCCTTTAATAAAATTACCTCACAGTGTGGGGAGTTGTGACGGCCGACTTAGCATAATGCACTCGGCACACTCATTAGTGCTTGCCACACTATTGTTGGTGTGCCAATTTCAGAAATGTCTTCGGTGAGGTTAGTACAGTCCGTATACCTTTCCTGGAAGTAATGACGTAGCTCACCGGCAGAGTTATAATGCGAGGACAGTGCCTACAAGTGAAGCGGTCACTTACTACAGCGTGGTTTCTTTATTGTTCGTTTATGTTTTTAATTATTTAATTAATTAATTAATTAATTAGTTCTTAACTGCTCATGACAGGCAACAGTCTACAGAGCAGCAAGTCTTGTCTTTTCTAGGGCTACGGCATGACTAATGATGTCGGAGCTTCTTGGCCGACGACGTGAACTGGGCGTGTTTCCTTGTCCAGTCAGTCAAGTGACCACGTGCAAGTATTTACGCGCACTATCTCGACTCGGTGAACAGACTTTAGTATTAAACTTGGACTGGGTCACTTTACCAGTTACAGTATCAAGAATAGAAACCACTCTCTTGCTCTCAAGTAGAGGGCTGATATATCTATAATCTACTTAAATTCCAGCAAATATTCCAGTATTTTTCCGTGCCATTTCCGGCCTATGTGCACAAAGTTAGTCTCATCAGCAGGTCTTGGGACGCCCTACCTGGACCACACCTTACCTTGTGTCATAATTCCTTATAAGAGTATTTTGGTTGCAACAAAACCGGGTGCAGCGCTATTTCCAATTAAATCACTCCGAGCTTCAAGGTTGATGTTGTTGCTCCATTCATATTCGGCTTAAAATACAAATATTGAATAATGTTTGCATTATCACGAGTTATAATCATCCCTCATTCAGCTATAGCATTATGCAGTTCATTAAGTGTTGAGTTTAGAAATGAACTTATTGTTTACTTACGAAATATTTTGGGGATAAGAAGGGCCATTCTAGTGATAATAATAATACATGATGGACTCCAGTTGAGAACAAGCATCATTTCTCTGAGAATATGACTACCAGGGCCAAGAGCATTGACTAAAGAACAGAGGAGGATTTCCAGGGTTACGGCAGAGCCGTTGTCAACAGATTTCTTTTTAGTAGAAAAGCTTTCCTTGGCTGCTTTCTTTGCTTCGTCCATCACTGATTATTTTGCTTCTCAAGCAGCAAGAGTCTCCTACTTCCTTTAGCCTTTCTCCTGCCAACTCGATGTCAATAGGTGTTTGTTGTTGTTGATTCATGTTAGGGGAGTGATACATCGAGGTCATGTAGCACAGTGTGTTAATGTGCAGTGTTTAAGACTAGTATTGGGAAGGATATGGCCGTGGCCTTAAGTCACTTTATAATTTCTGCACTCCCTTTTTTTTAGCCTGTTTTCATATGGACGTATGGGATCACCATGTTTGTGTCCGCCTAATGAACGGAGGTAGGAGATTTCTGTCAACTTAAGAAGCAAAATACCAGTGATGGACGAAGCAAAGAGGATATAGAAACTAGGTAGACCCATGCAAAGAAAGCATTTCTACAAAAAGGGCATCTGTTGACAACGAATAGCCTATAGATTTAGGTATTAGGAAGTCATTTTTGAAAGCCTCTGTCTGGAGCGTGGTGCTATATGGAAATGAAACTTGGACTGTTGGAGCAGCAGAAAAGAGGAAAATTGAAGCGTTTGAAATGTGGTGTTACAGGAAAATGATGAAGATCAGATGGGTAGATAGGGTTACAAACGAAGAGGTATTAAGACTAGTGGGAGAGGAGAGATGTTTCTGGTGACTGCTAATGAAGAGAAGAGATAGGTTGGTAGGACACATACTAAGACATCCAGGAATAGCAAGCTTGGTTATGGAAGGAAGGGTCGAGGACAAGAACTCTAAGGGTAGACCAAGGTTAGAATATGTTAAACAGATTGGCATGGATGTAGGGTGTGCTAGATATGTAGAGACGAAACCATTATCTCAGTACTGGGAAGCGTGGAGAGCTGCATCAAACCAGTCAAAAGACTGAAGACTCAAACAACAACAACAACAATGAAATTTAAACGACTTGAGCGGTTTCAATGAAACTGGAGAATTTCTACTAGCTCGACCGAACTCAACTGAGCCTTTCAAAATTTATGAAGTTTGTCACCAATTCAAGATGGTGGGCGCGCAAAATATTTCACTGGCATTCAATATCTGCTATAGTATTACTGCTATCAAACTGTATGGTAATAGAAGATATGTTCAAGAATGGGACTTTGAAACAAGTTAAATGCATACAATTAATATGGTGGCCATGCGAAATTCAAATGTTCAAATGGAGTATTATCGCGGATTACTCAAGCTTGGCATGGAAAACATAAAGCTTAATCCAATGGCAGTTAATTTCATTGTAACGTTTTGAGAATTTCAACATGGTAGCTGTCCGTGTCGAAGTGAATGGGCAGCCATAGCACCTGCTGAATGCCAGTGTTGATGTGGGTGTTGCGGCTTTTGCCTGGCTTCACACGAGCCCTGTAGGTATTTGCCAGGGGTATTGGATGTTAAGTAAGCTATTTTGATTCCTTGTTTCTTCAAATAATCGCTAAATTGTACGTTTGTTCTCTTTCACGAAATTGTAATGCTTCATTTGAGAGGCTATAAACATTCTCAGAACTTAAATACAGGTGACGGATCTCCATGGAGCAAGTGCTAAGTCTATTAAAGCTATTCTTCCTGTCTAATGATTTCTTGACGTGACAACGTCAAATAAATTGTTAGAATGCAGTGATGTTCGTGAAAAAGTGTTACAGTGAAAGGTGATGATATCGCTTATCTCTCTTCTGCTGTAACGCTCGAGTGTCGCTACTGTCGTATTTGGATGTCACGGGTGAACCTCTGGATGGAATTTGATGCGGTTTTCACCATTCTGTAAAGAATATCTCGAGGAAGATTGCTGTAGAAAATAATTTATTTATGATCAAAGGAAGCCTAGCGGTAACGATTTCGGTGGAAAAGTCGAAAAAAAAACCACATGCCGTCAGTGCGCTTTTTAAGCTTACGCTGGGCAAACCGTTAAAAATATCAATATACTATGAGTGTAAGAACTGTTCAGCCTGAAATGTTCTACAAACAAGTCCGCGAGAGCATATGTCTATCTTCAATACATCGCCCACTATAAGTGTTTTTACGTTTTCATTTCCTCCAACTGAGGCGACAGTTTACGAGCTAGCTAGGGGCGAGTCTATCACCCCAGTTACAGCCTAGCCAGCGGGTGAGCATATTACCCCAGATACAGCCAGCAGCAAACTGTCGTGTCGTGTTGAGTTAAAACTTCAGAGAACAGTGGTTGTGTTTGGAGTTTCCCTGGAAGTGCAACTCGGCTTTTCTTCATTTCGCCTGTGAACTTCCCGCTCCGCAAAATACATACTTAAAAATGTACGAAACTGAAATTTCGCAAGACGTAGAGTTTAAACAAATCATTCCAAGAATACATTGTCAAGCACAAATATCGCCGCGCATCGAAGTTGCACAGACCCAATATTATTTTTAATGATCGTTTTGTAACGTTTGTTACGCGACTTCAAAGCAGCGGTAACATTTACGTAGCGTTAATAATGTATTTAGTAAATATTTTGAGCCATTGACTTGCAACTCTTATCAGTGAATATGTTTGGCAAACTCTACTAGATAATGAGACTTACGTGAACACCTTCTCTCAGCTCTGCACTTACCTGTGAAAAGAGAAACATGGAATTAGTGTCTAAATGGAAACAAGGCAAATGTCAGACGTGGAATCCGAGCCACGTTTCACATATGAAGTGCACACGGACCACGCAAGCAGTGTGAACACTGCAGTGAACTCCATCTCTCCAATGTTCCATTCATGATCTACAAATTGCTTTCTGTGCTTTGCTTCAGCGTTAACAAGGCCTTCAACGGGAGTCGTAAGGACCTATATTGTCAATGTTAAAATGACAACATAAAAGCCCCATTTTCTCTGCATATATTAGATATATGAATTACATTTTTACAGACTATTTATTGGTTCCTCCTCAGTGTACTGATAGTTATTCATATGGAATGTTTTTAATATTCTTTTTCATTGAACCTCTATTTGTTTCATTAAATATTTTGAGATTTTTTTTAAAACTATTTACTTGAACAAATTGACTCTTCGAAGATGCACCGTACAGGTTTGCATTATACATTATATGGCAAAATAATTATGGAGATATGACCAGTAGTTCCTGAGAAAATGGGGCTTTTATTTAAACAAAAATTTTATTTTGAGAAAATCGATGTTAAAGTAAGGCCATTTCGTTTTGAAGCATTTTCACAAAGTTCCACTTTCCCCCTACAAATATTACAGATAACAGTGTCACTCAAAACAGAATTCAATATATCTAATTAATATGTTAATATATTTTACAATATTGCGATGGGTTATTCCCTAATCATGAAATAAAATATATGAGATTAATACATTAATTAATAAATACACTTGGATGACCAGTTTCGTCCAGTGATCATCATCAGATCCATTACACTTAGGCTATAAAATCTATGTACAGTATAAAGGTTTGAGTAAAAGTATTTAGTTCCAGTAGTAGAAGTTATATAAGTGTATTGTGCCCGTTAGACAGGGATGTCGGGGGCCATCGACCGCTGACACTCTTCTCAACAGAATGACCAACTTATAATTTCCTTTGAAATATAAGCCAAACCACAGCCTTTTAGACCAAGTAGTTGGTGAGATATGCTGTTTATAAAACCTTGCAATTTTTTTTTTTAGAAAAATTAGGATTTCAGTAATATAATAAAAAGAAATTACAAATAGTAAATATTAGTCTATTATAATAAAACATAACCCAAATTAATCAGAATGAATCATTAATGTGTAAAAAAGTAAAAATGTCAAAATTAACCGATTTGGAACCGGCAAGCGTCGATGGATCGACGGTTTTCCCATTTCTGTAGCGGCAGAGTCGATTCTTCGACGCCTTTTTATTTCATGATTTAGTAGCCCTGTTCCGCCGAGAGATGGCGTGACATGTCTTGTCGTGTGTTCCTAGAAGTTTACAGATGCTTCTTACTAGTTTTCATCCATAGAAACAATCTCCTTGTATACGTTTCCTTGGAAACAAATGAGGGAATCGCTACCATGCGAAGCAAAACATATCAAGTAATGGCGCTGTATATCTTATCGCTACCGCTCTTATTTTGAGGCTGTAATTATTATATGTATTAGGGAGTTAAAAGTGCACCTTTGTTGTTATAAATTACGTCTACAACATTTTATTTTCAGTTGGCTTCTATGTAGCATAACAGCTGTAATAACATTCACAATAACGTAAGTTCGTTGACGCACTTGGGTTATAGGCCTAAAATGGCTCATGGAAGATATATATTTTGTTATCAATCAAACAAATATTATTCCATAGAATTGAAACTTTCACACATATTATGTTTATATATGTGCAGCATTTTATCTTGGATTTAGTGTTTCATGTTTCATCTCGTATTTTAAGTCGTTAGAATTTTGATATTGCCCATGAAATAATAATTCTTTTTATAATCAATATTCACAGAAAAGTTAACATTACCATCTGAATCCGTGGTTTATTGGCTTTTCGACGATATGCCATGGAGAATTGTTCTCAATAGGTTGAAACTATGAATCCACATGGTAGGGAAATATCACACAAATTGGCTGCCGGTACAGAATACCACATTGCCGGTTCTAGGGTTTTGTCTTTAGAAAAGAACAATCCAAGAAGAGTCTTGGCCTAGATCACGACGGTAAGTCGAAGTTACATCGCTCACACGAGATAAGGACACCACAGCGAAAATAGCAAATTAATGTTCCCATTAAATGTGTGCCAGTTTGCAATGATGGCTAAAGTTTCAAAGAGAGTCATTCCGTATCCACAAACTTTCCAGGAGCTGTCACCGCCAGTCTGGCTTCTGCAGGAGGTGTGGGATCAATGCAAGAAGTCACACAATAGCGAGAAGATTTCAGTAGCCCCGTGTACTTTGGGTGTGTGTAGAATCTGTCTGATAACCGGTGTTAATTGTAATGACTGTATTAGTGTGTGTTATCTGTTTTTAATTCAAGTAAGGACTGCAGACATTCGATTTTCAAGTAGTTCCAACTTTTGCTACCAAACGCCACCGTCAAGGACCAACTAGTTCTGAACTCGGTTACTAGACGCCACCGCAGTCGGCTCCTGGCGACGAACGTTGGAACCTAAGAGCGTTAGTCAGGTTCTTTAACATGCCATAAATCTATGACATGGGACCGCCGGCTTTACTTCCCCTCCGAAGGAAGGCATACTGAGGGATTTTTAACGCTTTTAATATATCGGACGAATTTGGCCAGGTTTGAACGCGTGGCCTTGGGCATAGAAGCACAGCATCAGAACCGCCTGATGTGATTGGTCGAGCCTCCTTATTCCCGGCAAAGTAACAAAAGAATAATATTATTTCGTTTACGCCCCTTTTAACTACTGTGGCTTTTAGAGAGGCCGGGTGCCGGAATTTCGCCCCGAAGCGGATCTTTAACGTGCCAGTAAATCTAGTGATACGGCTCTCACAAATACCAACTGACTGCGCCAGGATTCGATCCTGCAACCCTGGGAACAGCAGGCGAGACCACGCAGCCAGTCAGTAACAAATGAACGACGACATGCGATCACGGCACTACGATGTATCACAGCTTAGGTGGCAACTCAAACAATACAATAATTATAATGATAATATCGTATGGCCTCAGGTGCCGGGTGCAAGCTTTGTTATTTGACACCCGGAGGTTAGCTTGCATGACGAATTTCGTTGTTCCTTGAAGCACTATGAAAGTCAAGGAGGTTAGATATCAAAGCTCCTTGAACTCTATAGCGCTTTCTAGTAGAGAAATGAGAAACTTTGTGTTGGCGGAAACTCCCAAGATTAATTCAGCCATTATGAACACGGCCTACTGAATTCAAATGGGTTCTTTGACTTGCCAATATCGTATGACATGGTGTCGTAATTTTTGCCGCCTTTCAAAAATCACTTACCACGGCCAGGAGTGAACCTGCAAGCTTGGGGCTAGTAGACCGACACGTTGACCACTCACCCACCGTGGCACATACATTAATTGAAACATTAAGATCAAAAAGGGGACTTGTCATTGATTTTGGGGTATACGAGTGGTCATTTCAAGGCAAAACGAGACTTGTCAGCAATATGGATGACCCTGAAAATAAGTGGTTAATTTGAAGAAGGGGACTTGTCCTGTTTTTGTGACGTTCTCTTCAGTGCCGCAGCGAGAAAATGGCGAGCAGTAGCGACGAAAGTGAATCTCACTGTAAGGAATATCTGAGAAAGAAAAGAACTTAGGTGAATGGAAAATAAATGTAATAAGGGATAGTCAAGATAGCGGCAATGAACATTGAAACTGGAAAGGACAGACGATCGCTGCTCGACTGACTCTATTTGTCGGTAAAAAATACCTACTCTTTTCCTCAACCTAAACATGCATTTCTTTGCTATTCTGTGATCATCATCATCATCATCTTCATTTCCCCTTTTCCAGCTGACACTGGGTAGGGGCAAATATGTTTCATCTCCACTTTGTTCCGTGGTTCCACCATTCCTCCTCCGACACGGTGTTCCTATTCAGGTTCCGTTTACTGATGCTATTCTTCACCGAGTCCACCCGACGCATTCTAGGTCTTCCTCGTCCTCTCTTTCCTGTCATCCGTCGTTCCATTGCTCGTCTTGGTAGCCTTAGTTCATTGATCCGTTTGACATGTCCAAACCATCTCAATTTATTTTGCTCCAGTTTTTAATTTAGTTCCTGTACTCCCAGTTCTTTCCGTATATCTTCATTTCTCACTCTGTCTCGCCTCGTTTTCTGGACCATACTTCTCAGGAATCTCATCTCAGCTGCTTGTACTCTGCTCTCATCCCTCTTGGTCATTGTCCAAGTGTCTGCTGCATATATCATTATAGGAACATAATATGCTTTGTACATAACTTCTTTAGCCTTAATTGGTATATCTTTGTTCCATACTAGTCCCCGTACCTGTTGGTAGAAAGCACTCCCGAGTTGTATTCTTCTGCTAATTTCCATCTTCAGTCAGATCACTTCCCAAGTAATTCAAGTGTTTCACCACTTCCAATTCCTTATCTACTACTTTGATTACTCATTTTCCTTCTTTCTTACCTCTACTCACCACCACTGTTTTACTCTTCTCCACATTTATCTTCAATCCCCATTGCTCAATCTTTTCATTTATTACGTCTAACTATTCTGTGATATGCTTCATTAATAATGAAAATCATTTAATTGATTTACCGGTGTAAACGAAAATGGTTTGAGAGATTCTCTAGTGAGACAAAGGCACTGTTGATTTAAGAACTCAATATCACGCTAAGCTAGAACGCTCAGGATACATTATTTGTGTTCCCTGATTCTACCGTAAGCACCACAAACACGACGACCACGAGATAACAGTATACGTCATTGCCAAGGGAAGCTAATTAGGTTTATTATCGGTGTGGTGGCAGCCTTGTCTCCTCTGAGGTCTCACAATTAGACCAACAGCTTCTAGGAACTAATTATCGCTGAGTTCTCATTGCACCATCCTTTCCGCTTACCGTCGTTCTTTTGTTCACCAGCAAAGGATTAGTTGTGTAATCCTCCATTGTATTGATACGTTGCCAACACATGTCATTGTCCTTTAGTTGACAGAAACATGGATCGCGTGTTTCTGAATACATAGAATATAATACAACCACGAGAACTTACTCCGGGTTGCCACTAACTCCTAGTTTGAATATCCTCCAGGTAACATTGTCTATTCAAAACAAAGATGATGATAATTGTTGTATTAAGGGGCCTAACATCTAGGTTATCGGCCCCTAATGGTTTTGGTGGTAGTGAAAGATGAGATGAGAATGAAATCCATTACTAATACTAACTACAAACTTACAAACTAGAGGAAGAAATTGTAAAAAAAAGGATAAGGCAAAAAAGGACAGGAAGATAAGAAATGCCCTCAACCCTAGAGGAATGAGGATTGAGGGACTTGGAAAGAAGGAGAGCCATGAAAGGCAGATAGTAAATTGGGAAAGGGGAGTGGGCCCGACCCAAATCCAGATGAAAAAGGGGATCAAACGGACCCAGCTCAGGAATCCCTCGGGGTCGCCAACTCTCAAACTCACCAGCCGAGAGCCCTTGAGGGTGTAGCGCTATCCAGGGTGCACCAGAAGTGGTGGGGCTACACACACTCTGCCTCCTTGAGGGCCTTGAGCAGAAGGCAGGAGATAACACGAAAAGAAAAAGATGGCTGACCCCTCGAAGGTTGAGGGATCAGGAAAGATGAGTAAGGGCCAATCAAGGTGGGAAAGTAAAAGACTCCCTAGGCCTCGGATACCCTAATACCTTCGGGGTCGGAAGAGAACAAGAGTTGACCGATAGAGGTCGACAGGAAAGAAGACAGAGAGGGGCCCGGTACAAGTAAGTGGAAGCAATGCCGGACTCAGCTGGGGTCCCGAGGTCGCCAACCCACGTCCCACTAGATGTGAGCCCCTGGGGGATCAAAACAAAGAGCTACGGGCTGTTGTTCAGTTGGCAGTCCAAGCACTGGTCACTAGACAGGCAATACTCGGGTTCTGAATTAATAGCAGGAAATGAATGAACATTGTTTGCTTGAAACACAACGAGTGGTTAGATCGAGAATCAAGCTTTAATATATTTCACCATGTAAATCACAAGGCGTTTTCTTTGCTTGTCAACAAAATGTTACTTAAAATATACTGTTTGAAGACAGAGCTGGACAAATGATCAATGCACTTCAAAAAGTCAATGCATTTTAGTCTAGTCGTTAGTTAGTGTGTCTGTGCGTGTGTATGTCGCTCACATCCACCCTACCAACTCAAACATGATGAAACCGAATTGAACCAACTATGGTACAGTGGTAGCACTGGCAGAGGTACCTTATTGTCAGTTTTATATCACCGCCATCTTAACGAAAATCAAATGGCGGCCACCCAAATGCTCGAAGATTGTATCCAATTACGACTAAACTAATCGTGTGATCTGTACGAAATTATGAAGAAATATACATTCATCTGTAAATCGTCTGTTACTAAAACTGCGTAGTCATCGGACAAATAATTTCACGATGACAGCAGTGTGGATCATGCAAGCATTGTTGACTAATCCGTAACTTATGAACCAATAAGGCTCGGCTTCAGCAGTTCCGCTTATCGAACAGCGGGAGGTTTAACCTGTCCACAAAGAGGTGACGCGTTGGATATTATAACTTTATATTATACTAGTATACTGTAGAAGTGATTGGGAGGCTGCGCGGCACAGTCGGTAGAGGCGCTGAGCTTCTAACATAAATGGAGTCTGTTCGATCCCCACCTGGGTAGTGGATTTTTGAAACAAAACTACCACTTTGAGAAACGCAAATAGCCCTGCTCAGCCTACACCAGAAATGAGTACCAGGGTAATTTCTGGGAGCAAAGACGTCCGGGCGTGGAGCTGACAACTCCATCCCATCTAGCGCCGATGTCACAAAAAGTGGAAGCCTCTACCTTCCACTACTCGCAGGTCTTCCATGGCCTGTACGGAGTTGGCTTTTTTTTTTCTCGTAGAAGTGATTAGAGGGCTCAGGCTAACCAGCCGTTACCTGCACGCTCGTCAAAATGGCGGCTATTGTTTGCTGCCAGTTCCATATTTCAATAGCTTGCAGTGTTTTATGGAATATACTGAACGAAATAATGAAAATTTAGTATGAAATGGTTGATAATAAACTTATAATTAGCGAAACTTTATTGAAATTGAATGTAAAATCTACAACAGACAAATTACAGAAAACTGACAGAAGAATTATTAGAACAATTATTAACAAAAAACACCAAGTTGATGGACAGTGGAGATTGTTGACTAACAACATCGTCTATCGTGAATGTGAATCAATAATAACTACAATGCGTAACAGAAGAATTTCCTTTTTCTGTCACATATCAAGACTGCCAGAAACCAGGATATTGAAACAACTATTTGATTACTTTTTGAAAAATAAAATCAATAATAATTTGTTCAAAGAAGTTCAGGATGATTTGGAAGAATTGGGTATAACTCGGCAACAAATCAAAGACGGAGATGAGAAGAGGATTTTGAAGAGCAAAAGTATAAGTCTCAAACTAATAACAGTTGAACGGAAACAATATACTCTATCGGACACGCAAAGGGCTTCCAGGTCGGAGAGGATGAGAAAGTTCTGGGAGGAGAAAAAGAAGAAATTTACTCAAATGTATTGATTTAAGTGCTCCAATGTGGGCGTAAAATATGTAAATAAATAATAAACGCATAATACGCTGAAGAAATTCATTATTCCAGGGCATTGGCAGTTATAGAGCACTAAGGCTATTGATAACATTTTTTCTAGCAACGGTGAGATGTAGACAAGAGGACCCGTATGACTGGGCTTCAAATCCGAGTGGGATGATATTTTTATATGTATTGTTTTATAATTACTCAGATGTTATGATATTAAGCATACAAAATATAGTGTCTTTTGCAATGGAGAATGTTATTTATAATTTTAGCAGCACATAACACGCAACCACATGGATTGTCCTTGAACCGCGGTAGAGGCTTCCGCAGCCAACATACTAGTAGGTAATGTATTCTTGGACAAGGGATGGGTGTAGGAACTAGCCTTCTTGTTGCGGAAGATTGCAGTGTAATTCTGGTTTATTTTCCACACTATGTGTAATTATAAGGGTAATTATAAAACACAAATTTAGAAACCCAAGTTTTCCGTACCTGGGCTGCTCGGGTAAGCGCCAAGCATAAGTAGACCTCTCGACCAAAGTACCGCATTGAGTTAAGGAGGTTCAGGAAGTACCGCAATGATTGGAAATAAGGTAAATCTTGAGAACCAACACGTCATTGTTCCGCCCCTTAAAGCAACAACCAATCAACGTACAGTAAACCACCTTGTATTACAACAAGCCACTACAACCAATACCCCTTGATAAGAACAAATACATCGAGAAGAAAGTAGCTAATCTCAGCAGCTGACACAGGCTTGGCTTTTCACCGATGTCTCACTCTCACTCATGACTGTGATTATATGGAAGCTACAGAGGTGAGGGTGGTGCTTAGTAATGACATTCAGGGCACAGTCAGTGCCTGTGGTGTTGTGAAAGGTACAGTTGCACAGACTCAGTGAGGAAAGCAATGGCAAACTACCTCACTCCTCGTCTTGCCTAGTACGCCTCAATATAGCGCTGCCTGGGGTTTTTGTAGGTATCTACCCTCATAACCTAACGGCGGTACTTTTTGAGCATCCTACCAGCCTTCGGGCTGACTACCTAACAGACAGTCCATCAATCTTACATGAAAATGGAAAAATGCTAGCATAAGAGACTGAACAATTTCCTAAATAAATGTGATATTTTATAGGAACATCTACGGTGCATGGTTTTAGAAAGTACTTACCTACTTCTGGCAGAATTTGCCAATACGATAAATATTATCATTATTATGGTGCTCTTTCTTCACTTTTATAAAATATTTGGCGCAATAAATGATCATAAGCTACTTAGTAAATTATACGATACGAGGATGGTTTACAAACTGTTCGATAAAAAGGAAATGGCAGTTAAGACTATCAACGACACATTATTATTATTTAGGCTATCACTTGTGATACGAGTATGATTTTCTTCCAAGGTTCGGTTATGTAAATCTGTAACGTGTTTTTCGAGGGTTTTTTATGCCAATGGCATAAGTCAGTAGGAAGCCATTCTATATTTATTTACGCGGCAAATTGTTCGGCCAAGAGAATTTTTCATGTTAATTTATTATTATTATTAATTTATTATAATTATTATTAAGGTATTTTCGGAGCATTATATAAAAAATAATAAGCATACAGATAGGTTTTCTATGTCTTAGAAAATACTATCAAGCAAATTATTACGAACGACAATATCATAGAAAATTATGTGATTACGGAATTTTACGGAGTTTCGTCAGTTAGGATATTATGAGAGACATGACTCACTGGAAATTCAAATACAGGCTGATTCTTGTCAAGAAGTATCACGCAAGCTTGGGTCGCAGCGTCAAGAAAAGGCAGATAGTTGGAACGGAAATCGACTTCATCATCCGTGCGCCGTGTGTAATGAGCCAGAGAAGGGGAAGTAGCGCGTGGGGAGCAGCCAATCAGTGAAGACCACGTAAGCTGGAAGTCGGTACCGAGGTGGGGAGCCGACGGGTGCATATATGGTTCGGCGCGCCGTGGAGGGAGGACAATCTGTGAAAGACTTGACTAGTTCGGTTGCAAGTGGGTGTCGCTCCGATGTTCCGTGGAGTGGAGAACTATCTGTTTAAAACTTAACCAGTGTGGTTGTACGAGTGTATGGCTCCGAGGTAGGACCATAAAGTCACCAAATCTACAAGTATATCATCAAATATCGACGGAGATGACGACGTCCAGGAGACTGTGGGAAGCTCACAGCATCATCCAGTACGAGGGAAATGCTCCGGCAAATTCCAGTGGTAAGCGCGAATGACGCAGAAATACGCAATCTCTCGTTTCTCTTTGTTTTATATTTCATATTTCAGTAACTTCATAGCTTGGGAATAAGAGTAAAATCAATAATTTATCATACTCCGTTTTCACGTAATTTTCTATCGGTAATATTAAAATCGCAACGCTCCAATTTAAATTTTATACTTATTATTATTATTAATTTTGCAATACTTGTTTTATATAATATATTCATTTCTTTTACAATGCAATCTTTGCTTTCAGTAGGTAGCATTAGATATAGACCAATTCCTTCTCCTGATACAATTGTTTGTTGGGTTAATGATCAAATCATACCACGATCTGAGTGAATAGATTCTTGAAGGTGTTCTACCAGAGCTAGACGTTGTTAAATACAAATTTAGATTTCAACATTGCATTGAGGTCTTGGCGCCCATTAAAACAACATAGCTTAGGCAAAGGTAAACAGTTACATTTATCACCCAACAGTTAGAGGCAGTCAAACTGTTACACTTGTCGTTCAACGTGAGGGCAAGAGACCACTACATTTGGCGCCCAACGTGGGGAATTAATTACTGCTACATTTGTCGCCGACAACTTGGGGCTGAAAACCTAATAACATTTGTGGAAGGAGAAGGATGTATATTTCTGTGCCTGTATTTTGGGGGTTATTTGTCTGTATCAGTGTATATCATTATGGGGGATGAGAAAGAAAAACAGATGAGGTTACGTAGTGGTCATCAACAGGAGAGTGATGATACGAGCAGTATGTCGAGTGATGGTAGTACCGGGGTAGCGGAGGTAAATCCCGATACTGAAACAGGGAGTGTAGGCGGCCAACCAGAATTAAAAACTTTACTTCTCGAGTTCATGTATCAGAACAAAGTTAGTAGTGATGCCTTAAATGCAAAATTAGAACAAAACAGTAGGGAAAATAGAGAGAGTAATAGGGAATTGAGCGATAGTTTAAACGCCAAATTAGAACAAAACAGTAGGGAATATAGAGAGAGTACTGAAACTTTAAATGCTAAATTAGAACAAAACAGTAAGGAAACTAAGTGTGAAAATGGAGCAGATTAGAGGAGAAATCAGAGGAGTAATGGAAGAGAAGGTTAAAGAGATCATTGCAGATGTAGACAAGAAATTAGGAAAAGTACAGGAGGAGTTGGAAAGTAGAATCAGCACACAGGCTGAAAATTTAAAGGAATTAGTTAAATTAGAAACACTGCAGGTTAAAAAGAAATTGGGGGGAGAAATTGACAAGATTCAAGTATCAACTAAAGAGGTTAAGGAACAGCTGGGGGGTAGAATTGAGAAAGTCCACTCGCAAATAGTTGTAGAAGTAAATGATTTAAGAGAGAGTAATAGAGAGAGCATTAGCAAGATTGAGGAGAAACAAGCAAAGCTATATGATAAAATAGAAGAATCAGAAGGAAACATTAAATTAACAGTAAACAGTATTGAGAGGAAGGCTGAGGAGAAAATCGCAGAGTTAGAATTAAAATTAAAAGCTAGGGTCAGGCAAGAAAATAGTCAGAATAGGCCAGTTTTTGTGAATAGCACACACAGGGAGGTAGAACTGGGTAAGTTCAGCAATCGACAGGGGTGCCCAATGGAGTTCATGAACACTATAGAAAATAAATTCGGGGAGAGGTTGGAAAATAGTAGTATTGAGTGGTGCCAGGTAGTTGAAATTTTAGAACAAGTGTTTGTGGGGGAAACGAGGAATTGGTTTGCTGTCTACAGAGACAAGTTTACTGATATTAATGATTTTAAAATGAAATTCTGTGAAAAGTTCTGGAATGAGGTTATTCAGTCGCAGCATCGTGAGGAAGTAGTGTGTGGTAAATATAACCCTAAAGGAAGCTCCACCATGACCGAATACTTTTTAGGGCAGGTATTAGTGTGTAAATATCTGGATGACTTGAAGGAGGAAAGTGATGTGGTGAGGTTGCTACTTAGGCACTTTCCCTATAGGATCAAGGAGGCTGCTTGTATCCAGAATGTAAAGACTATATCACAAGTAGAAAATTTGTTAAGCACATTTGATGCACTAGGGAGAGGGGGTTATGAGGACAATTTCAATAGGAACCAGGGTAATAATAATAATAGGCCTAATGAAGCCAGGCATCAGGAAGTTCAAGGGAACGGTGGCGAAGGAGCCAACGCTCAAAATAGAAATAATAATAATCAGCTAAATCCGAACAGAGGAAATGGCTATGGTAATCAGTATCAAGGGAGGAACAATGATTTCAGGGGAAATCAAGGGAGGAACAATGTTTACAGGGGAAATCAAGGGAGAAACAATGATTTCAGGGGAAATCAAGGGAGAAATTATAATGACAATAATTACAACCAGAATAGGGGTCAAGGAAGAGGAGAGCCTAGTGGTAGTAATATACAGCCAAACAATGACAACACAGCCCAGAACAACCAGACCAGTGCAGTAGTTAGTAGTACTACAGCCAGCTGTAGCGATTCTTTAAACGCGAACCAGGCTGCGAAGTAAGGTCAGAATCTCAGTCTGTAGCATGCTCTGTCCACACAATTATACAGGAACCCTATGACCTAAATGTAAGAAATGAATTATTACATGAACTAAATGATGAAGGTATTATTCAGGAAGTGGTTAGTAAGAGCCCCATAGTTAAATTTAACGTGTCCGAGGCGTACACAGATGTTTTAATTGATAGTGGTTGTATGAAGAGTTGCATAAGTAGTGCATTTTATGATAAAATGAAAGGAAATGGAGTAAATTTTGAGGAGATGCCAATTAAAAGCACTTTTGTTATCACAGCTGTTGGGAAGAGGTCTAAAGTAATTTCTAAGCAAGTTTTAGTAGACATTAAAATTAATAATCATGTAGAGAAGCAGATTTGTCTTGTAATTCCAAATTTAGTATTCAGTGTTATCTTGGGTTCAGAGTGGCTAAGTAGAGTGTCTGGTAACTTATGTTATGATGTAGGGAGTTTGAAATTTAAATGGGGAGATTCTGAAGTAGAAGTAGCGTTCAATGACCATATTCAGAGGAGTCGTGTTGTAGGGGTGATTCGTACTTTAAATGAGATATCGCCAGCCGTAGAGCGGGGTTCTCCATGTGTTGTGGGCAGTGTGATTACGAACGGTAGTCTAAAGGACTCGTTACGTGATGCTGCATTTCAGGGAAATATAGAGGATGAACAGTGTTCGGCTCTATGATGTGTTATGGTGTAATAGGAGAGTTTTTGAGGATCGCATTGGTATGGCCAATTGCTATACACATTCATTGAACGTTATTGATAGGTCAGTATTCACAGGACATAGATATCCTGTACCTTTCGCTTATCAGAGTGCAGTTGAGGCACAAATTAACCAGATGCTTGAAGATGGGATTATTGAGCACTCTAACAGTCCGTATGTTAATTCTTTGATCACGGTAGCAAAGACCGACGGCACAGTTCGTATTTGTTTAGACGCTCGTTTGGTTAACAGTAGAATTAGTTCAGATCAGCTGAAATCTATGTCAATAGAGGAATTAATGCAAACATTTGAGGGGAAGAAGTATTTCACTTGTGTAGATTTGAGTTCCAGTTTTTGGCAAGTGCCACTTATGTACGAAGATAGACCATTTACAGCTTTTAGTCATAAATATAACCTTTATCAATTTTGTAGAACACCTTATGGGTTAAAGTGTAGTTCAGCAGCTTTAATTAGGGCTTTAAACATCGCATTAGGGGATGACTCAGGAGAGTTTGTAACCATTTACATTGATGATATGGTAATTAGTTCACGCAGTTTTGAGGAGCATCTACGCCATTTAGATATAGTTTTTCAGAAGTTAGATCAGGCAGGGTTCACTTTGAAGCTGTCTAAGTCGTCATTCTGTCAGTCAGAAGTGACATTTTTAGGTCATAGAGTGTCGGGTAGAGATGTGACACCAGAGGAAAGTAGGGTTAGCATGTGTGGACAGTAGCAACAGGGCATCGTTACAAACACTGAGAAATCGGTAGGTAGAGCAACGTGATGAAGTTCATTTAAGGGAGCCACTTGCAAGGTTGGAAGCAGGTGATGCAGTAACATTTATAGTTTCCAAACGTATTGGCAAAACAGCATATGTGCTGGAGAATAGTGAGGGAAACAGATTATACGGGACGTATAATATACATAGTCTCCGAAAGTTTGTGTCATAAAGTGAGGATGTTTAGCTGGCGAGCCAGCCTATCAAATGAGTAAGTGTGGTATTTGGTGCGTGGAAGATGTGGTCTTCCAGGCAGGCGTATCAGAAGTCACACAGGGGGGTAGTATGTAAGTAAATGAGAGTTTTTAAGGTACAGGGAAATATGACGGGATTGTCGGATGCTCTTGAGCACTAAAATGTCTCGATACACCAAGGCCAGAATTTGGTAGCACTGGTGCCCATTTGTCCCCAAGAGATGGGTGAGCGCTTGGACAGGGTATTTTTGCTTAAGGCGTCCACGGGACAAAAGATGGGCCATCAGAATGCGAGACAGTCCTTCATGAAACTCATACATAACAGCACACGTGATTTCTGTTTACGGCCTCGCCATGTAAGATTTGTAAGTGTGTAATTCAAGGTAATTTGTACAAAGGTATTATTTGTGTGAGGAGAACTGGTCTGTGTTGAGAACTAGTATTAAGTAGAATATGGTCTACGGGAACTTAAGAAGACAGGGCGATTACGGCACAGAAATATTTGGTGTTATATGTAATGCGCACTTACTGTTTTTTTTTTCAGAAGTCAATATTAATTTAATCTACATTAAAGAGAGATTAAGTATTATGGTCACGAGGCGCTGCCACAATAGTGTGATCGTGTGCTCAGTGATAAGTGAGATTAAATTTCACCATAAGGAAGGGACCTCCAGTGAAATTAGGAAGTTCTATGGTGATATAAATATATCAGAACACCTTCAATGCGTGTGATATGACATCATAAATACATAGTGCTCACACATTAATTATGTCTATTTTTCCAACATAGAGAAATTTGAGAGGCGGAAATATCCGTGGAACACTATTCTATATGAAAAACATTGGACTGGTTGCAAAATGCAATCCATAGTGACAACAAACTTTGACGCAAAGTGCGTGAAGAAAAATTATGAGTGTATATATCTGTAATTTAGGGTGATTTCATTTATGTAATATGTATTTTGGATGGGGATTATTAACGTGTCTGGGATAATCAGATAATGGACCGTCGTCACGGTAAATCATCCGATGATCCGAGGCGAATATGTAACGTGTTTTTCGAGGGTTTTTTATGCCAATGGCATAAGTCAGTAGGAAGCCATTCTATATTTATTTACGCGGCAAATTGTTCGGCCAAGAGAATTTTTCATGTTAATTTATTATTATTATTAATTTAATATAATTATTATTAAGGTATTTTCGGAGCATTTTATAAAAGTAATAAGCATACAGATAGGTTTTCTATGTCTTAGAAAACACTATCAAGCAAATTATTACGAACGACAATATCATAGAAAATTATGTGATTACGGAATTTTACGGAGTTTCGTCAGTTAGGATATTATGAGAGACATGACTCACTGGAAATTCAGATACAGGCTGATTCTTGTCAAGAAGTATTACGCAAGCTTGGGTCGCAGCGTCAAGAAAAGGCGGATAGTTGGAACGGAAATCGACTTCATCATCCACGCGCCGTGTGTAATGAGCCAGAGAAGGGGAAGTAGCGCGTGGGGAGCAGCCAATCAGTGGAGACCACGTAAGCTGGAAGTCGGTACCGAGGTGGGGAGCCGACGGGTGCATATATCGTTCGGCGGGCCGTGGAGGGAGGACAATCTGTGAAAGACTTGACTAGTTCGGTTGCAAGTGGGTGTCGCTCCGATGTTCCGTGGAGTGGAGAACTATCTGTTTAAAACTTAACCAGTGTGGTTGTACGAGTGTATGGCTCCGAGGTTAGGACCATAAAGTCACCAAATCTACAAGTATATCATCAAATATCGACGGAGATGACGACGTCCAGGAGACTGTGGGAAGCTCACAGCATCATCCAGTACGAGGGAAATGCTCCGGCAATTTCCAGTGGTAAGCGCGAATGACGCAGAAATACGCAATCTCTCGTTTCTCTTTGTTTTATATTTCACATTTCAGTAACTTCATAGCTTGGGAATAAGAGTAAAATCAATAATTTATCATACTCCGTTTTCACGTAATTTTCTATCGGTAATATTAAAATCGCAACGCTCCAATTTAAATTTTATACTTATTATTATTATTAATAATTTTGCAATACTTGTTTTATATAATAAATTCATTTCTTTTACAATGCAATCTTTGCTTTCAGTAGGTAGCATTAGATATAGACCAATTCCTTCTCCTGATACAATTGTTTGTTGGGTTAATGATCAAATCATACCACGATCTGAGTGAATAGATTCTTGAAGGTGTTCTACCGGAGCTAGACGTTGTTAAATACAAATTTAGATTTCAACATTGCGTTGAGGTCTTGGCGCCCATTAAAACAACATAGCTTAGGCAAAGGTAAACAGTTACATTTATCACCCAACAGTTAGGGGCAGTCAAACTGTTACACTTGTCGTTCAACGTGAGGGCAAGAGACCGCTACAAATCTTCGCTGGAAACCAATATTAGGCCTAATCATATTGCGTGAGTTCTTTGGTGACTGTACAGTCCGATCCGAGAACCACAGACTCCTCCAAAGTATTGGCACACAAGATCTTGAGCAGCCAATGGATCTTAGGGGTTGATCATTCTTCGATTCATGCGCTCTTTTCTGGCATTTCTTTTTCATCCTGAAACCTCCTCCTCTCTTGTGCGAAGAACAAGTGGCCTTGATGTACTTTGCGGCGCCAGTCTGATCGGTTGGATGCGATAGCCTCCCAGTTACCTGTATCAATTTGACATTTCTTCAAGTTGGTCTTCAGAACATGTTTGTAGCGTTTTTGTTGCCCACCCTGCTTTCTCTGACCGACATTCAGCTGGCAATATAAGATTTGTTTTGGGAGGTGGGAATCAGGCATGCGAACTACATACGACACATACAGGGTTTCCCACAAGCCAGTATTATCTTGGACGAAACCTTCAACCACATTATGCTTTATTTACCATACACAATAACCCTTTAGATTTCAAAGAACTTCAGTAACATCACGAAATGAAGTCATGGCAATAATTTGTGTACAGATACAATAATACCACACAAGAAGACTACAAACTGTTTCCTCACAGACAGTAAACATGAGCAAACCCGTAAATCTTCTAAATCTCGAATCTTGTGTACATAAAGCAAATTAAGATTTCCATATCAGCGTGGGGCAGTAACACACACACTTAATAACCTGCAAAATGTACAAAAGATGGGCTTTGAGTATTTCGCTGATATCCTTTATTTGAAGATTAAAGAGTTGCTTTAAATTTCTGTACCGAATCTCTAGTACCATAGAAGGTCTGTCACAACAAGTACTAATATCACTACTATCCCTTGAGCAAACCATTCACATCACGCCACATTAACATAACTCCTTATTGTGTTCCTTATTCTTTGGCGACATCACTATCTCACTTTCTGAGACACTAATCCCTCATAATATGTGAAATGTTAGATATATCCTCATTTAGTATTCAGCCGATAAAAAGAACAGAAAAAAGATAAATAATAAAAAGTTCATATTATCTTTTTGTGTATAAATTATGTTATTTATTTTATTATTTATCGTATGGCTTTTAGTGCCGGTAGTGTCCGAGGACATGTTCGGCTCGCCTGAGTCTGTAGCTGCTTCCAGCGGACATCCTAAAGGGTGAGCTACAAGTTCCGTTCAATTTCAAGTAGTTCCAACTTTCGCCACCAGATATCAATGATACCTAGTGGTGAACGTTGAAACTTTGATAGAGCGTTCTGACGAAATCTAACCTAACAAATTTTGCTTTACACAAGTTTAGTCTGTGAAAGGATCTTTTACATGCCATAAATCTATGACATGGGACCGCCGGCTTTACTTCCCCTCCGAAGGAAGGCATACTGAAGGATTTTAACGCTCTTAAAAAATCCGACGACTTCGGCCGGGTTTGAACCCGCTATCTTGGGCACAGCAGTTCAGCATGCAACCGACTACGCCACCGAAGCCGCTATAAATTATGTTTAAATATTAATATGTTCCGTCATATCACAAAAATGCTTATAATTAATAAAATAGAAGTATTCTTATTCTTGTTACAGAGAGCTCCGTGAAGAAGACACGGAGTCTATATTCTGTGTGTATTGAAGTCACCTCCATTGAGAAGCAGGGAGATATGACTACATCATAACAGTGGTTAGCAGTCCCAGGATCGATTCCTGGCTAGATCAAGGTCTTCAATACCCTGCTCCACAGCGCTATATCATCCTTAGACATTGTGAGGACTACCTTAAATAATGTAATAGTTATGTTACATCGAGCATGGAATAACAAGATGTTCAGTAAAGAACATATAGCCTACTTTCTTCTAAATGCATGGGCATTGTTATAACTCTTTGTCCTTTTCAAGGAGTAGAATTGAATGTGGGTTGTAGCAGCTTGTTGAAATAACGTGCTATACGGATATTAAACATGACACTGAGGTGCCCTTTGCTAGTGCTACCTCTGTACCAAATTTCGTTGAATTCGGTTTCACCGTGTTTGAAAACATAGGCGGAATCGATTTGCACACATACATGGCCACCATCCGCAAATTTTTGGGCTGATGATTTTGTAGTTTGGTCAAAGGATTCTTTGTACATAAAGGTATAATGTTGCAAAATTTGGTAGAGATCAGATGATTTGGTTCGTCGCAATTTTATTGAAGCTTTTAACATTTGTGTGGCCGTCATTACGTTTTTGTCAAGATGGCGGCGATATAAAACATGACACTGGAGTGCCCTTTGCTAGTGCTACCTCTGTACCAAATTTAGTTCAATTCGGTTTCACCGTGTTTGAATGGATAGGGTTAATCAATTTGCACACAAACATGGACGCCATCCTCAAATTATTGGGTTGATGACCTTGTAGTTTGGTCAAAAGATTTTTCATACATAAAGGTATAAAGTTGTAAAAAAAATGGTCGAGATCAGATGATTAGGTTGGTCGTAATGTGATTTAAGCTTTTAACATTTGGGTGGCCACCATTACGTTTCCGACAAGATGGCGGCGATATACAACATGGCACTGAGGTGCCCTTTACTAGTGCTACCTCTGTACCGAATTTCGTTCAATTCGGTTTCACCGTGTTCGAATTGATAGGGGGGGACAGACATTCAGAGTACACACACTCACACACACACACACACACACACAGACAGACACACGATTTTTCGCCCTGTGTTGATCTCTTAAGTCTACTTTCATTTTCTGCAAAAATCGAAAGTAGGCTAAAAATATGCTCAATACCTCTTTCAATCGGTTTCGCAAGTAGGTAATAAATAAATAAATAAATAAATAAATAAATGAACGAGCTATATGAGGGGAGGTGCTTGTGCCCGTCAGTGCGTAAAGCTGTCTGTCGAAATGCTGACATCAACCCAATCAATGATCCAATGTCTACATCCATTTGAACCCTCAATGAAATTCTTGTGACAGCGCCACTGTAGGTAATTGGAGGTTAGTGCCCCGGAGAATCAGCGGCGAAGATCAGTTCCTGACACGTCTCTTTGCCATTAATTCTTGTACTTTACAAATACTGTATTTTTGAAACATTATTTAACATAACTGTTGGCACCGCCCTCTCCAAGCGAAGAGAGGAATTTCAGGTCTTGCGTTTTGCAGACATTCGCCAACTGCAAGGTTTCAGTCCAACTCGAGGTGTCACCCTGAGTTCCCAGTTTGATCTAGTCTGAAGATTGGAACGCTTTGCATTGAGTCTCGTCAGGAAAAACTGATGATAGCTTGGGTTTGATTCCTTGAAGTGGCTTCCCACATCTACAACGGGCAAATGGCGATATGGCACCACAGCTGCTTTCCAACCTGGCTGATAACCTATATGTTAGGTCCCTTAAAACAGCAGCAGCTTCCCGACCTGAATTATAAATACTCTAGTACATTCATTTCAATAACAGTAGCACCAAGTGGAACATATTCTCCATTATACTTGGCCTGGATTGTGGTTCAGATACAGTATCAATATTCCACGCACGAGGCGAGGCTCCGTGCTGCAGACAATGACCGCGCCAGATGGCGTCCCTTTATTATTATTATGTGGACATTGTCTGCTACACATACGGATTACAAGAAATCTGAGTATAATCACCACCTTTAAAAAGATATCGCGCTAGTACATGAAATTTCGAACTAGGCTAATCTGCTTGTCGCAATGATGACTTCTCTTTGCAATGACTGGTATAAATATTCGTGTCTACAGCAAGTTCCTTCAACCCTCGCAGTAGACTCATTGGTACAACGCCAGTGCTTGGTATGAAACTCTGTGTGACACTTGATATGCCAGTTGTTATCACAATTGGTATGACACTTGCTTTGACTCTTGGTATGACACTCGCTTTGACTCTTGGTATGACACTTTGTGTGACACTTGGTATGCCACTTGGTACGACTCTTGGTATACGGCTTGGTATGACACTTGGTATGACATTTGGTATAACACTTGGTATGCCAGTTGTTATCACACTTGGTATGACACTTCGAATGTCACTTGGTATGACACTTGGTATGTTCTTCACCTTTGCTTCTTGACAGGCTCCAATAGGTCTTTACATTTAGAGATCTTTTCGTCGTGCTTCGCCTTTAAGTTGTTGCTATTGAAGGCACCCTTTCAATTATATCAAATGTATCTACTTATATTAGGATATCTCATAAGCAATGTCGTTTTCAAGTTTTGTGTTTGATATGATATAACTTATTTGGTTTTATTTGATTCGCAGGGGGCCAGGACTAGTACTGTATTAGCCGTAAGTTGATACACAATCACAAATGGAACCTACAAAGTTGGAGTTCTAAATCACTGTTGGATACAAGATTACAAAGCTGATGTCGCGGCTTGAAGAATATGTGAAGTGGAAGTAGAAGGTGTCGTTAGTGAGCGTCTGGCACAGCGATGGTTCCAACGTTTCAATACTGAAGAAGAAAAGAGTACCGATTTACCACGTTCTGGAAGACCTAACTATGGATTATTGAGAATACACGCAGAGTTTTGGAAGAAAATCCGCAAAGAAGTACTCCTAGTCTGTCAGAAGAACTTGGTGTATCAAAAGATACCATACATCGTCAGATTCTTACTCACAACAACTGGAACGAGTTCATGAAATTTTGAGACGGAAATACCAAGCATTAGTTAACCGAAATGGAGCTTTCTTGCAGCAGGACAATGCGAGGCCTCATAATGCACGAAAATCCTGATCTAGCGCCTTCAGAGTACCATCATTTTTCGACCCATGGCCCATTTCTTGCGTGGAAGAAATTTCGAAAACATTGAAGCTGTGGAAGTGGGTCTCGCCGAATTGTTCGCATCAAACCCCAGAGACAGGTACTGTCGCGCGATGAGAAACCTCGGTAATAGATGGCTCAAGAGCATTGAATATGGTGGTCTCTACTTTTAAGAATAGTTTAATTTCTAGTTAGAGAACTTTCCGAATAAAATTGTCTTTATAAAAGGACAATACTTATGAAACATTCCCTGTAATAAGGAGCCTGAGAGGATATAACTCTCTCTTTGTTGCCACTGATATGAGAACATTTGCAATACTGCAGTGGATACGAAGGGCGAGGCTACGTCAACAACTAGCCTTGAAGTGTGTGGAATACTATTCGAACAGCACTAGCTCCAAGAATAAAGCCATAATCAAACTTGTAACGCGCTAATTTTAATACATGACAACGCCAATGGTTTGAGTCCAGATGGTACCTCAAAGCGTGTTTCAGTTCGCTTGCTGTTTGAGTACCAATTGCATGATAATTATTGGGAAAAATACTGCGTGATCGATTTGCTACAACGAAACAGCCCGCCGCATTTATTTTGATATGGAGAGAGAGGAGGGGAGTTGAATCGGGTAGAATGCAATTACAAAACCAATACTCAGTAAAAACGACAGAATCGATATGGCTGATATTGTGAGCATTGCATAGTAACGTTTGATTTGAATCTTTGATAGCTGTAGATGAATGAGGAAACATGGTCATGTGGAAGGATTGAAGAGGGAGGTAAGAAAAAAGGAAACGAACAATGATGCCAGGAAACAAGGAAGGAGCCTTGCTGGATGGTAACCGGATAGTTGAGGGAGATGTCCTACTGAGATTCAATGAAGACAGAGTGGAGGGTTCTTTGCGGTCTTAGGCTGGTGCTCATTCACCGCTACTCTGACGTCAACACAGGCGGGTCGACCTGGCGGATCGATCGACCAAGCGCTAGTCCCTCCCGGCTCCACGCCATTCAGCGCTAGGATCACCATTCATAAGTACATCCAACATCTCGCTAAAAATAGTACGTCTTTGTATGTTCGCTCTAGCTAGAGAGTGGTAAATATTCCCTATCAGCTACTTGCTGTTTAAGAGGGAAACATGTTAGTATGTTCACTCTAGCTAGAGAGCAGTGAAGATTCCCTATCAGCTACTTGCTGTTTAAGAGGGAAATATGTTAGTAGGTTCACTCTAGCTAGAGAGCAGTAAATATTCCCTATCAGCTACTTGCTGTTTAAGAGGGAAACATGTTAGTAGGTTCACTCTAGCTAGAGAGCAGTAAAGACTCCCTATCAGCTGCTTGCTTTTAAGGGGGAAACATGTTAGTATGTTCACTCTAGCTAGAGAGTGGTAAAGATTCCCTATCAGCTGCTTGCAGTTTAAGGGGGAAACATGTTAGTATGTTCCCTCTAGCTAGAGAGCAGCGAAGATTCCCTATCAGCTACTCGCTGTTTAAGAGGGAAACATGTTAGTATGTTCACTCTAGCTAGAGAGCAGTAAAGATTCCCTATCAGCTACTTGCTGTTTAAGGGGGGAACATGTTAGTATGTTCGCTCTAGCTAGAGAGCGGTAAAGATTCCCTATCAGCTACTTGCTGTTTAAGGGGGAAACATGTTAGTATGTTCACTCTAGCTAGAGAGCGGTAAAGATTCCCTATCAGCTGCTCGCTGTTTAAGAGGGAAACATGTTAGTATGTTCACTATAGCTAGAGAGCAGTAAAGACTCCCTATCAGCTGCTTGCTTTTAAGGGGGAAACATGTTAGTATGTTCACTCTAGCTAGAGAGTGGTAAAGATTCCCTATCAGCTGCTTGCAGTTTAAGGGGGAAACATGTTAGTATGTTCACTCTAGCTAGAGAACAGTAAAGACTCCCTATCAGCTGCTTGCTTTTAAGGGGGAAACATGTTAGTATGTTCACTCTAGCTAGAGAGTGGTAAAGATTCCCTATCAGCTACTTGCTGTTTAAGGGGGAAACATGTTAGTACGTTCACTCTAGCTAGAGAGCGGTAAAGATTCCCTATCAGCTACTTGCTGTTTAAGGGGGAAACATGTTAGTATGTTCACTCTAGCTAGAGAGCAGTGAAGATTCCCTATCAGCTACTTGTTGTTTAAGGGGGAAACATGTTAGTATGTTCACTCTAGCTAGAGAGCGGTAAAGATTCCCTATCAGCTACTTGCTGTTTAAGAGGGAATCCTGTTAGTATGTTCGCTCTAGCTAGAGAGCGGTAAAGACTCCCTATCAGCTACTTGTTGTTTAAGGGGAAAACATGTTAGTATGTTCGCTCTAGCTAAAGAGCGGTAAAACTTAAGATGGAAACACGTAACTGCTTAGGCAATATGTCTTTTCCACATACATAACAAAAGTGGTCTGGATCGTTTACAATTGAGCCTTGCGACATGGTAAATATACTTTCGTATTGATTTACACACCCACAACATTCTGTTTCACAATATAGCTTGAAACTGATTTCTTTTCCTGATGACTCACAGGTATACAATGTGAGAGAAACTATGACAAATACGATATAGAATTCTAAATACTGTTGGATTTCAAATCCGGACATCATAAAACAAACTACTCATGGTAAAGTATTACAGTTAATTTAGTTACACTTTGTGCATTCGAAAATAACGCTATATGTAAAATTAAATTAAAATTTAATTTAGAAAGAAAAATAATGATACGTGATAGGAACATTCAGCTTTTGAATTTGATTTCAGCATGCTAAAGTGCCCCAAGAACATTCAAAATTCGGAGGCAGCAAATTCATACTTGAGATAATTTATATGTGCCACGACATATAAATTATAGTCAATCAATTATGTGAGTAGGCCTCCGTGGCTTAGGCGGCAGGACGCCGGCCTCTCACCGCTGGGTCCGTGGTTCAAATCCCGGTCACTCCACGTGAGATCTGTGCTGGACAAAACGGAGGCAGACAGGTTTTTCTCCGGGTACTCCGGTTTTCCCTGTCAAAATTTCATTCCAGCAACACTCTCCACTATCATTTCATTTCATCTGTCATTCATTTAATCATTGCCCCAAAGGAGTGCGTCAGGCCTCGGCAGCCGGCACAGTCCATATCCTCGCCGCTAGATGGGGGCTTCATTCATTCCATTCCTGACCCGGTCGGAGACTGGAAGCAGGCTGTGGATTTACATTCATTCAATTATGTGAGTATAAAATAGATATAAAATGAAAAACTAAATTAATGATAATAATAAATAATAAAGATTTCGATATCATGGTCAGAAGTTGGGACCATTACAAAACCTGAATCTGTCTCCTCCTTTGCCAATGAGAAGAGTGGCCAGGACAAGCTGCAATGGACGACCTTTAAATTTTGAAATATCGTTTGCAGTTTGAATTATGGTGTAACATATGTGAAGAAAGTTCTTCAAGTTATTGTCTTTTATTTGAGCATATCATTTTAAGAAGATATTTTTAAAGGATTTCTGCCTACGTCTTCTCTTAAGATCACTACACCCTTAAAATTGTTGTTGAATTCACAAATTATAACATAGTCAAAACTCAGCAATCTTTCTAGGTTCGTGCCGTGTCTTGTGTGGGGTTTCGCCTAGGACAGCATGCTGGCTCATCAACGAGCTCTTGGTGTCCGCACCTAGGCACGGCACAAACCTAGAAAGATTGCTGAGTTTCAATTCACTGGCAATGAAAGCCTATGATATATACTGTAACATAATTGTTCAACGGCAGAATGCCAAAGCACTGCGATATTAAATGTTCAGTGATTACTGTGAAAGACTTTGAGAATTGTTGATGAGCCTGATTGCCTCACATACAGTCGCGTGCTTACGCCACTTAGAACACATCAATTGTAGGTGGAGCTCTTGTCATTTATATAAGCGGACGACATATCGTTCCTTATGTAAAAACGTTAGGCCATTTACGTAAACATGTCGTGATTGCTCGACATTACATTCGTCTTTGTGGATCGTATTTCCAAAGGTCATTCAAGTATCAGCCGCAATTTTTATGTAACGAGATGTCAGCGAGTTCAAACACACCAAAATAATGACTTCATATTATCCTTCTAGACATTAATATTGCTATTCCAATGTGACGTCATTAAGGGATATGATACCCTCAATACTCTGCTCCCTGACGTCAGGGATTGATGACCTCGATGAACCTTCTCCCGTAACAACATAGGAACTCTTAGAGTTTTAACCCTGCAATACTAACATACGTAACATATACGTGTAACCGGCCGCTGGCATCGGGAGAGCGTGGGTTCGAATCCCACCTCGGCCGTCCTGAAAATGGTTTTCGTGGTTTCCCATTTTCACCACCAGGCAAATGCCGGGACGGTTCCTTTCAAAATCCCTTCCCTGACCCGTCCTGAAAAGAAAAGTACATGGCCATTGGCTGCATTAATTTAAAAAAAATTAAAAATACGTGTATGCATAATTTAACTGCTTCGAATTCCCCCTACATCTGTCCCCAGCCTACTATCTTCCAGCAGTGCTTCTACTGGTCTATGGTGGTGATGTCAATGCTTTTGTTATTAATGCCGATCAGTTCTAGAGGCATAATCATGGGGCAAAGAATTGCCTTGAATTTAACAACATATTGGTTTCTCCATGCCAATAACAATGAGGTGGGGAATTTCATGTAGATATGTCACATCATTTGAGAGGGATTATAAAAACAACGTCACAAAAGCGAGAGACAGTATAAGAGACTGGAGAGATTATGTACTGCTATTTACGTCAAAGTAAACGACTACTGTATTTGTTGTATTTAAGATGGAACTTAACAAATTAAACTTCAAAGGCCACAGGGGATTCAGTGTATATAAATAGTGTTACATTCGAGATATATATTAATTTCAACCATTTAACTAATTGGTGCATTCGCACAAAGTTCGTAATGTACGTAAACTAAACGTATTATTAGTATTGAATAATGTTAGTATTCTAGGGTCTATCAAGATATCTGAAAATCAAATTGTCTTTCTGTTTGAAATATTAAGTTCTACTTGATGCCTATTGTCTGTCAGCACAGGCTAGAGCAAAATGACTAGTCTCACAGATGTAGTGTGATCAGGCAACACCAGTGACACCTATGCGGCATACTCGGAACCAGACTTCGAACTCGACCTTCCCTTGGAGGTGGCGATACTGTCCTGGCCACTGGCTCTGGTGCCCTATTGGGAAGCAGGAGTTTAGTTTCGAATTCCAAATGAAATCTTACTTGTGAGAGCTAAGGGGAGCTGTTATAGAAATGGGACCCACGATTTTGATGGAGTATTTGTCCATCCACAAAGCATAGGAATAATCTAAATTACCCAAATTGCTAACATCTGAGTTCACTTTAAGTAACCTTGGTAAGTTCAGGCTAAAGTTGAAGGGAACCAGTGATGCCCCTGTGCTGTATGGCACCCTCACAACTCCAGCGCTTGAAGGGCGTAGCCCGCCTGTCTCATGAATGGCGCGTGACGTCACACATAAAGCAGCTATAGCTGCGCGGATAAACAAAACGTTATCCGCATCTGCTCCGTATCTGAACGTCTGTTTTCCGCATTGCCATGTCTGTTATCCAAATCTACTGGCTTTACAATAATAGTTCTAACTAGGTAAATTACTAAAGCAACTCATTTAGACATTTGAGGACAAAGTTGTTCCCTTAGACTATGAATGTTACACAGCCAGAATTGCAACCCTTTTCAGTTCGGAGTGTTTATTATACTTAATAACATAATTTGAATTAGATTAGAGTAAATCGTTGTTGTTTGAGTCACCACTCTTTTGACTGGTTTGATACAGCCCTCCATGCCTCCCTGTCCTGAGCTAATCGTTTCGTCTCTACATAGCTACCACACCCTACATCCGAGGCAATATGTTTAGCATATTCTGACCTTGGTCTTCCCCTACAGTTCTCATCCACGACCCTTCCTTCCGTAACTAAGCTTGCTATTCCTGGGTGTCTTAGTATGTGTCCTACCAACCTATCTTTTCTCTTCATTAGCAGTCGCCAAAAACATATCTCCTCTCCCGCTCGTCTTAATACCTCTTCGTTTGTAACCGTATCTACCCATCTGATCATCATTCTCCTGTAACACCACATTTCAAACGCTACAATTCTCTTCTTTCTGCTGCACCAATAGTCCAAGTTTCACTTCCATAGAGCGCCACGCTCCAGACAAAGGCTTTCAAAATTGACTTCCTAATACCTAAATCTAGATTCAATATCAACAGATTCCTTTTCTGTTAAAATGCTTTCCTTGCCTGTGCCAACCTACTTTTTATATCCTCTTTGCTTCGTCCATCACTTATATGAAAAAAAAAAACATAACGGAAAAATATGATATGTCATAAACATCCGGGTCTTAATAATGACATTAAAGTTCGGATTGGATTCTAAAAACTATTCGCCAATTTACTCCGAACATTATCCGCACAGCCTTACAAACTACGAGGCACGTCCAGAAAGTAAGTTCCGTTTGGTAATAAAATTGAATTGTGTACAGATACAGAAAAAATATTTATTGCACAACATTCTACACCTCTTAAACTACTTTTCCACATAACTGCCGAACTTTTTCAGGCATTTGTCATAGCGTGGCACAAGTTTTTGGATACCTTCTTTATAGAAGTTTGTCGCCGACCGTAAACGAGAGTGAAGACTCCCCTGTAAGATATCCTACCGTTTGGCCACCACTGTTAGGCAAATTGCGTGCTTACCAGGAGAACTGCGTATGTTTAGGAGTTCTCCTGACCACATACGCAATTTGCCTAACAGTGGTGGCCAAACGGTAGGATATCTTACAGGGGAGTCTTCACTCTCGTTTACGACTATATTTAGCGGCACAAGTACAGGCGGTGCCTGCCAAGTCATGACGTCACACACAGTAGTCACCCCCCTGGGGCTCAAGACTAGAGGGACGTGGGTTAGTGATCACTGGATCCTAGCTGAGTCCAGCATTACTTCCTCTTACTTGTGCTGGGCTCCTTTCTGTTATCTTTCCTATCGACCACCCTTGGTCAACTCTTGTTCCTTTCCGAACCCAACGGTATTAGGTTATCCGAGGCCTAGGGAGTCTCTCACTTTCCCGCCTTAATTGGCTCATTCTTCGAGGCGTGAGCCTCCTTTTTCTTTTCATTATATCTCCTGCTTTCTGCACAAGGCTCTCAAGGAGGCAGGGTGTATGTAGCCCCACCACTTCTGGTGCACCCTAGATATTGCTACACCCTCAGGGGCTCACGGCTGGTAAGTTCGTGAGTTGACGACCCTGGGGGATTCCTGAGCTGGGTCCGGTTTTCCACCTTTTTCCATTGCCTCCGGGGCGGACTCTCTTCTCTTTCACTGTCCTATCTGCCTTTCATGGCTCTCCTTCCTTCCAAGTCCCTCAATCCTCATTCTTCGAGAGTTGAGGGCATATCTTTTTCTCCTGTCCTTTATTTGACTTATTCTCCTATTTTGTTCCATTTCTTCTTCTACTATTGGGCCGATAACCTAGATGTTAGGCCCCTTAAAACAACAATTATCATCATCATCATCATCATCAGAGTAGTCACCCTACGGAATAGCTGTAACCAGGGTAAGAACGTAGTCCTCATTGACGGTGGCTACGTCACAGCGCGTCATACAACTGAGCATGGATTTGCTTTTGCTTTTGTGTTATTTTCAAAGATAAACGTTTCGTTTCTTTTGACGCTTAGTGTTACGCAGCTCTCAGAGTGAATCTCCGTTTGGTTGTATCCTTTGGAAAAAGCTGAACAATGAAGCCAGCGTTCTCTAAGCGGAGTTCGTGACATCCTCAGGTCAAATAACCAGCGAAGCATGCGCATGCTCAGCAGCAATCAGCGACTTGAGAGGAGTTCAAATTATACACACTGGCTGTCGATGCGTGAAACATTTACTGGTTAGCAATTGCCTTCGTCCGAGTTCAAATACTTGTTTCAATACTTTCATAAATACTTGTGTAAGGACGTCCATTTATATTAGACTTGTCAATTGAAAATTGTATTCTTAGAATTAAGTTTAGCGGCTTCGGTGGCGTAGTTGTTAGCATGCTGAGCTTCTATGCCCAAGATCGCGGGTTCAAAACCGGCCGTAGTCATCAGATTTGTTCAGAGCGTTAAAATCTCTCAGTATACCTTCCTTTGGAGGGGAAGTAAATCCGGCGGTTCCATGTCATAGATTTATGGCATGTTAATGAACCTTCCACTAATTACACTTGTGTGAAGCTAAATTATAGGTTAGATTTGGCTAACGCCCTTAGGTTCCGGTTATCAGACCGATTCTACACACACCCACAGTACACGGAGCTACATGGCTGCGTTGTTGCAGCCCCTAAACTAAGGAACCAACTAACCAGAGTTAAGTTTCATTGTTTGGCGTAGAAATGCTCAATTTAGTAAGTAAGTAAGTAAGTAAATACGTTAGTTGTTGTTGTTGTTGTTGTTTTTAAGGGGCGTAACAGCGAGGGCATCTGTCTCTATGCCCAGTGTATAGTACATTATGCAACGAGCCTATAATGGTTATAATTAAGACACGAGTATGTTTATAAAACGAGCGAAGCAAGTTTTATAATTTCTGTGCGAGTGTCTTAATTACCATTATAGGCGAGTTACATACGACTGTTTATGTTCGACTATATAATTATAACTTTATTATATGTTTTAACATAAATATTCATAAATATCTGTCGAGATTCTGTCACTTGAATTTAGTGATCAGAGTGCAAGCACTGGGTTTGCTATCTGTGCTTTACAAGTTCTCTGACCCACGCAAGCGCTCTATCTCCTTGGCAATGTCATATGTTTACAGCCTAGCGATCTGCACCAGCATTAACACAAACTGTCACCGAAGTCTTACGAAATAAATGCCCACTGTAGAAATTGAAATTTGGGATATTAAGGTGCAGTGATATTTCTTTTCTCAAATTCGCCAGTTTATTCACGCGAACTTATGGGACGGTGCACATTCCATGTCCGTAATTTATATAAAGGATGCTGTGTTGCAATTTTCTGGACGTAGATTCATAAATTTCTTGCATATTTCATAGTATTTTCTTGTTACCGTAAAGGTTCGTTCTTATTTTGTCTTTGTGGTTGGGATTGTATCTACAATGGTTACATTGTCAACTTTCAAATCATGTAATTCATGTCCGTCATGTTGGATTTTGAGCGCATGTGCGAAGCTATCCTTACCTAATTGGTCAATGAATGAGCTCTGATTGGTTGGAGAAACTCTTTCATAATATATGATTTTATTAAACACAATGTGTACAATCCTGTTTTTCTCCACTCTGACATTTCTGCGATTAGAGATTGAGACCTGCTTACACATTCCACTAAGTGGTATTTGGGGCATGGATTATTGCAATTCTTGCAGATACAGTCCTCCTTGGGCTCATGAAATGTCTCATTCTGACAGATGGAACCCACGGACAGCGAATCGCGTATACAGATATCGAAGTTTGAAATTTGGCCCCTTTCAGATATCTGTCTTCATTGCTTCAGTCTCCATTATTTCCTGGGGTATCTCGTCGGATATTTTCGTCTCTCCTCGATGATGGTTTTAAACGTTTGAGTTTCCGGTAGATCAAAAGAGTGCTTTATGTCTTCTATAAAGTAGGATTCCTGTGCTATTTTATAGGTGTAGCTGTTCCTTGAGAATTTTGATATAGAGAGAGCTCTCTTAATAAATTTCGCTTTGACGCTCTCTAGATTTCTGAGGTTGTTAACCGACAACTAGGGCCAAATTAATAATGGAAACTAATAATACTTTAATGACCCTCATTATGATATAGTCTTCTGACATATAGTACAGCATTTACATTTCGACATTGTCGAACATAAAGTTTGTTATAGTAGCCTACTAAGAGGTGTCTCTCAATAAATCATGTTGTTACTCAATGTACCATTAAAGGAAAATTATTGCGTAGGTTCATTATTCAAACTTTCACTTCAATCGCATGATTACGACACAAGAAATAAAACTTAATTTTAAAATTCGCTCAGCCGCCATCTTGAGGCTATGTAAACAATTGAACTAAATTAGATACCAGTCCATTACAATTTGTATCAACATTTCCTGTACCAGATTTCATTGCGTTTGGAACATTAAATCGCGAGAAAGGTCTATATAAAATATTCAAATTCGCTTAGCCGCCATGTTCGTTTTGTAGTTAACCGGTTTTTGAAAGTTTTATATATGAACTTCCAGTAGTGCCCTTTATCTCCGTACAAAATTTGAGGATGATATCGCTAATTTTTTCAGAGATATAGAATGCCGGTGAAATATTTCGCACATCCGCCATCTTGTGGTTATGTAAACAATTGAACCAAGTTAGATGTCAGTGCATTACAATGTGTATAAACATATACTGTACCAAGTTTTATTGCGTTTCGTTGGTTAAATCGCGAGAAACGTCTATTTAAATGTCGCAAATTCGCGTGCCCGCCATGTTGGTTTTGTAGTTACTAGTGTTTCAAAAGTCACATAGGTAAACTTCTAGTAGTTCCCTTTATCACCGTAATAAATCCCTGGGTGATATCGGGAATAGTTTCGGAGATATTGAATGCTGGTAAAATATTTCGCACAGCCGCCATGTTGGATTGGTGAGACGTAACAAAATTTGAAGGGCACGGTCGGGATCGACCGGAATAGAGCTATGAACTTACCGAGTTTCATTGAAATCGCTCCAGCCGTTTAAAATTTATTAGGGGGACACACACACACACTCCTCTCACTCACACACACACACGCACACACACGGACAAAAGGTGATCTCATTAGCCTATTTTTTCAAAATTAAAAATGGGCTAAAATAAACTAACGAAAGATTTTCATTCCGCCAGCCAGCAATCAAAATGTAATTATAAAATACACTTTAAATTAAATTATGAAGGAAATCAGGCCACGGAATCAGAAATTCAGCTCCCAAATTTGAAAAGAACTAATTTCTAGACAGAAATGAATAAATAGGGAGCTTTCGAGGGAAGTATCATTCAGCTTGAGAGAAGTCTCTTCAGTCGACGAAGTCTCATCAGTCTGCGAGAAGCTGTGCAGAGGTGCACGTCGCACTAGATTCAGTCTACCAGATATAAAGTACAGTCACGTTATAATGATAGTTTGACAGTCGAGAAATAGACTTTGCTAGAGGCAAGTTATACATGAATCTTCAAGGACCACAGTTCGAGTGCGATACGCAGTTAGCCAGTTTGTTAACAGCCTTTGTATAGGCATGTTACTTAAAAATTAATAAGTACGAACGAGTTAGGTCTAGCCTCGGGAACGAAATGCGCATGTCAGCGAGAAAATCGTAAGAACTACATTCAGAGACACTACAGTTCCAGTCTCACAAGAGACAAACACACGTCAAGTGCGATAAACAGTAACTAATCGAACGAAGTTAGCAAGTAGCATTGGTTCGAAACCAACCCGCGCTCAGGCAAAGTAAAGGCAGAAGCCGCGATAGCATCTTATGAACATTTAAGAACGAAGTGCGGAAAACATAAGGACATTATAGGAGATAGGAACTCCTAACATAGGATACAGAGAGACAAATTTATAGCGCGCAGGAAGAGACAATTAAATTGAAGAACATTTTTTATACGATCTTCAGGGAAGATCGCGGTAGAACGAAAGAGAACTATAAATTGCGATAGGCAATGGTAAAGGAAGAGTAAAACACGATAGCAGAGGGACAGATAGTACATTAATAAGTAGAAAAAGCTATCTAGAAGGAGGTTCAAGAAAGAGACAATTACGATCTCGGGGGAATTATAGGAAGAGGGAGACTTACCGAAGGGAGGAAAATATGAGAATCACACGTTCGAAGCTGTACAGGGAGAAGCCATCTAGGCTGTTTTTCACCATTTTTGTACGCTGAGAATTGGTCCGTGTTCGATTGTAAATAAGTGAATAAGTGATTTTTTTTTAATGTTTAATAAGTGTTAAAAGTGAAATTAAGATAATGTATCAATGTATTGTCGTGTGTCGATATGATGACCAAGTGTTATAAAAGGTCTATTATAATGTGAAGATGATTTGCTGAAGAAATTATGTGGGTGAAATCATCCAGAAATCACGTCATGAGCTGAAAAGTTGGTGAGTCAAACATGTTTATAATATTAAAGTGAATGTATCATATGCTATTTCAGTGAATTTATGTATGAAATGTGTGCACAATGAGCAATTAAATGATATTAATATGTCCTAAGGCAACCGCCAAGACGGTTTGCAAAAATGTTGAAGATAATGATAAAAGTGCAGAAGTGGTAATAATAATAATATTGAAAGCCCGTAAAAATGGTTAGGTAATGATGAAATAATGATCTAAAATCGAATGTAATAACGCAAATGGCAAATAAAATGTATGCCAAATAAATAAAAGTAACGTAAATGAAACAAGCACCATTGAATAATAATAACAAATAGTGAGTTTTACACTCCAAAATAAGAAATGTTGAGTTTTATACTTCGAGATGTTAATGTTAAAGTAAGAATTGCATTCCGCAAATTAGTAATGAATTAATGAATGTTGATCAAAGATAATGAACTCGAGTTGAATGATTAAATAAGTAAAATAATTGAAGTACGTGAAATAATAAAAAATAATTGAAGGATCATTGGGATACCTTAACATAATGATAAAATAACGCCATTCAGCAAGTATTAAAGGTAATATGTTAAAAAATAATAGGTGATAATTGAACGCCAAAGAAATGATGTATGAAGTTATAAGCTATTGAGCTACGGTAAAGAAAAAATGCGAATGCGAGCCAAGTTGTTAGAGATGCGATGACGATCCAAGGTATATAAAAGTTGTGTTGCCGGAATAGGCCTATAATAAATAAAGTAAATGCTAGCAAATGAAGTGAATATATCCTCTGACGTGCATAAGTTGGAGATAAAATGTATAATTGTCGGAGAGTCGTCGAGATTGTTGCGAGAGGGTGTGACCCGCTTGGTCGAACAGGGGTTCGAGCCAAGGGCATTATAGTTGTGAATTGTTGGTATTGTTTACGAGAGGGCTTGACCCCCTTGATCGAACAGAGGTTCGATGCAAGTGCATTGTGTTGCAATCTAAGTCCCGCAGGGCAATTGCTAAGTATGAATATGGAGAGTACTAGTGCTTCTACGATATGTGATTTCAACTGGAGGGCCATAGAATGTCCCTGAACCTAGAATTACATGGCCTGTACTGTGCCAACGACGCTATGTTAACCGACCAAATAAAGTATGTGAAATTAAAGGTAATGAGTTATGATCTCAAAATAATTATGGCACGTGTCACAAGGAAAGTGAAATGAATATGAGTCAGTAAGGGATACTGTTAATGAAGTAATGTGGTAGCTTTGGATCCTCATACGCTTAGTTTTAAAGGGAATGAAACATTTGGAAGTTTAAAGTAAATGAATGGGGCGAGAAGAAGGTAATAAATCACGTTAAACGAGGGGGGGGGGGGTTTGTCGAGCTGCCGGCCGACCATTCCGAAACACGAGGGTAGAATACAATGGAGCTTTGTATACAAAGGTTAAGGGTTGCTGAATGGATATTAAATGTGCGTAGCGGAACATGCAAATTTTTGAATAAGAGGTGCTATGAAATTGTGAATTAAATAATTGAATTAGTGGGTTTTTGAAAATCATCCCCACATTAAATTTGTAAAAATCGGATAATATTTGGCCATAGTAGTCAAAGTAAGTTGATCATTAAATATTCGATTCCTGCCTTGAAGAAAAGTATGAAATAACAAACGGGTTAACTCAAATTTGAGTTTGTAAGGTAACTGAAATTGTAAAATAATAGCATGTGGTACATCACTTATAAGCCACCCTACTGCATGGAAATGATTTGTGAAGGGACGTGAATTCAAGGATGAGCATATATTTGTTTTAAAAGTGTTGATTTGTTATGAAGACTAAGGCTTATTGATAAAAGTAACAGAACTTAAATGAATGATTATAAAGAGATTTAAAGTCAATAAAGTATGAATAAAACCCAGAAGGGATGTTAATAACATAGTAAAAAGTCCGCAAAAGCCTTAGATAAAATAGTATAAAATGATAGGCATGCTCTATGTCTAAGTACCGTAAATGAATCAACTAAATTGGATCTGGTGGAACATTTTCAATACTTAAGCAGAGTATTCCCTCAGGATGGTTACAGTATGGGGAAGGAAATAGTCGAGGTGTGGAAAAGCCAATGCAGTGAGCTCTCAGTTGCGATCTACAGGAAGAATGTTAGTGTAGCGACGAAACTCTCGCTCAGTATTTAGAGCGGCCTTGCTGTTAGGAAGTGAGAGCTAGAGGTAACTGCTATGAGGGTAGCTGGGACAAATAGATGGGTACAATGGCAGGAGGGTGCTCGTAATCTATACTATAATATAATAAAGCTGAGGAGTTTGTGTGTTTAAACGCGCTAATCTTTGGAACTACCAGTCGGGTTCGAAAAATTCTTTTTGTATACGATAGCCTGATTCAAGAGGAATAGTTTAGGCTATGTAGCATTAGGCTACACCTCTCAGGTAACCTTAAATATTGATTTTTGTTCAGTAAGTCGGAAGAACAAGCGCTCCAGAACGGCTTCAATAATACCGAAGTCTATTGCTGCCATGTTCTGGTGCAGAATTGCGAGCTGCTTACAAATTGCAGTCACGGGGAGTAATTAGTGCAAAAAGATTTCTCTGTATAAGGGAGAGACTGAACTTGAGACAGTCAATTCCTACAAATACCTCGGCCTCACCCTACACACAACGTGCCAATCCTTTAGAATGCATATAAAGGAACGAGCAGCAGCAGCGATTAGAAGAATGTACGATTTGAACAATATTACCAAACTATCTTTACAAACAGCAATGATTCTCTTCCACGCGAAAAAAACCCCGTCATTACATATGGTCTACAACTGATATGGGAAAGGTTAACCATGACAGACCTAATCACAATTGAAAAAACGAGAAGTTCCGTGACGAACTAAAGAGCCTACTTTTGTTAAAATTTAAGATTCATGCCAATCTATATAGACCTATCTAGAAAAATAGCGAAATTAAGTTGGTAATATCGAAATTTCTAATTAGTTCAAAATATACCTGTATCCTAATAGAGCACTACAGTTGGCAGCCCTGGTGACTGAAAATATTGTTAGTTCCATCTCCTTAGATACAGTATACAATATTTGGTTGAAATCCAATGGATAGCATGGACGTTACATGCAGTTAGAGATTGGATCTATCAACCCGCGTAAAATCATGTTGGCAACAATGTCATGCATGCGTTGGTCAGAAATAATCTGAAATATTAGGATCTCTTGTTGTGCCAATTTTGGATGAAATCCATTTGTTAGTATATAAGTTACATGTATTTTAAAATTGGACCTATCAGCAGGCTTAGAGTCATGTTGGCAGCACTGACGTATATTAGGCTCTCATAATTAATCTAGAATGTTAGGTACTATACGTGTACACATTTTAAAACTGTTGGCTTACATACTTACTGATATATTAATATCTGGGTAAAACAATAGAGACAGCATTTATTAACAGTTGGCAGCCCTGGTTGCTCTTAAGAATAAGCATAGTCATATCTGTTATGGTACACATAGCACATACGAAATTTTGTTGAAATCCAATTGATATTATAGACGTTACATTTATATAAAAATTGGTCTTATCAGAAGTCTTAAAATCATGTTGGTAGCACTGACGTACATAAGTTACTCCAAATTTATCTAGAATGTCAGGTACTATACGTGTGCATAGTGTAAAGCTGTCGGCTTGTACACTTTCTGATATATTGGTATTTGGATAAATGAATAGAGAGATCATTTAATGACAGTTGGCAGCCTTGGTGGCTCTTACGAATACGCTCAGTCATATCTGATTATGTACACATATTACATACAAAATTTGGTTGAAATCCGATTGATGGTATAGAAGTTATATGCATTTAAATATTGGACTTATCAGCTGGCTTATAATCATTTTGGCAACACTGCCATGCATGGCCTCCTGGAAATTAAACTGAAATATTATTATCTATACGTGTGCCAATTTTGAAATAGCTCCCATTCATAGCTTCCAAGATATCCAACATGGAGCTCAAATTTCAATTGCGATTTTCAGCAGTTGGTAGCACTGACATAATATTCAAATATGGCCGTGAGATATTCAGGTTTAGCTCTTTACTCCTACCAAATTTTGTTTCGATTGCTCCAGCTGTTTAGGAGTTTGTAGGGGGGGGGGACCCACACACAGACAGACAGACAGACAGAAGGACAGCCTGACAGACAGACAGACACACATTTGCCCGATCTCATAAGTCTACTTTTTCCTCATTTTTGCAAAATGTGAAAAGTAGGCTAATAAAGGGATCTTTCCTGAAAAGGGTGCTAGGAATTGCAAGAACGTCCCCGCCCAGGCTGGGATATGTCCTAACAAAAGAAACACACTACATCGAAGATCTCAGATTAAGACTACAACTGCCATCTACAAAGCATATGAAGAAACTCCTGGAGATAAGACATCAGAAGCAGAACGAAATCCCGCTCGAATTTTACGCAACAGAAGATGGACAGACCAGGAGATGAAACATGTGGTAACAAGACTCGCCATCCATGGTTTCCACCACAAGATCTGTAAAAATGTTAAATACCATGAACCGAATGAAGAATGGTTATGTTCTCTGTGCAATAACCCCTGCAACAAATACCACATCACATCACGCAGCAAACGGACAAAGAGCATAGTTGAATACAGTAACGATTAGTCTACCTGTAAACACGTCTTGTAACAGTCCATTATGTCCACTTGGCTGCAATAAATATTTTTATTAATGAGTTCAGCTGTAGAGGGTAAGAGAAGCAGAGGTGGCCGCAGTGCTAACTGCGATTTGTTCACAAACAGAGGCTTGCAGACTGGACTGGATGCTGAAAGGTAAAACAGTCTGAAATGAAAAAGTATGTACTTTATGTTATTATTAAATATTAGAGTTGTGATTATTTGCACTTCCATTTCCTTAATGGCGGTCGACAAATAAAAGATGATTTTAAATTTTAAATATTTCAAAAGAATTCAATTACGAGTATTTCTCTGCACTCAGCCTATTTATCGGATTTGTGTTTAACATAGGTCACTTACTGGGTTTCCATCATCCCAGGTTGATTGAGAAGTATTCCGCGTGGATTGGTGATTTGAAAGACACGTTCCTAGCGTAAAATCCTTACCATGTTGGACTGAAATCGCTTCAGCCAATCACAATGATTTAGGAGAACACACACGTACAAAAGATGATCATATGAGCATTGAATAAAGGTTTCTTTAGCAACTTTCGTGCGTAATTTTGAAATGAAAAAGACCAGTAAATACGAGGGCTGCATAAAATAACAGATTGACACACCAAAGTGATTTTACTACTAAATGTTTGCTTGTTTTATTCTTCTGTCTCGACATAATCGCCTGAGTTAGCCGTGGTCGTTACGGCATGCTGCTGGCAGTCGCTCACTCCGGGAGGCGAGGAGGTTCGAATCCCCCCGCCGGCAACCTTGTAGATGGTCTTCTGTGGTTTCCCATCTTCCTTCCAGGCAAATGCCGGGGTGGGTCCCTAACTATAAACCTCAGCCGCTAACTTCCAACTCCTCGTCCTTACATTCAAACTTTTCTCCCCAGACAAAACTCCACGTGTAGCTCACCCATTGGGTGTCCGCCTCGAAGCAGCTACAACAACTGGCGAGCCGAACATGTTCTCGGACACTCCCGGCATAAAAGCCATACGCTTAAAAAAACACATAATCGCAAAAACGATTGAAATATTCGTCGTATCGTTACACGAGCTTTCCAATGCTCCCGGCAAAATATTCTGCCGCCACTGAGGTGGGTACATCTGGAGAGTCTCCTGAAATGTTTCCCTTTTGGCGAGGCGTTGCCGCCCAACCATACCTTCAATTCTCGAAAAAAGTGAAAATCATTCAGGACCGCACTATGCCAACGTTACGATAGACTTTTACAAAGAATTCAAGTGTGAAGTTTTGGACCATCTGCCGTTTAGTCCAAACCAGCACTGAATGATTTTCACCTTTCTCGAGAATTGAAGGTATGGTTGGGCGGCAACGCCTCGCCAAAAAGGAAACACTTCAGAAGAGTCTCCAGACGTACCAACCTCAGAGGCGGCAGAATATTTTGCTGAGGGCATTGGAAAGCTGGTGTAACGATACGACAAATGTTTCAATCGTTTTGGCGATTATGTTGAGACATACGTATAAAACAAGCAAACATATAGTAGTAAAAACAGTTTGGTATGACAATCGGTTATTTTTATACAGTTCTTCGGAACTTGAAAAAAAACGAGCCCTCGTTTATGAAAATAGACTTTTGAATTGTTGTCGGAACTGGTTATGAATGCTCTGGGAGGTGGACAATGCCTGTGGTGATACAATAGACAACGAGCCTCATTACGAAAGTGATATTTATTTTCAGAGCACGTTTCGTAATCTGGCTATTCTTTCGTCTTTTGTTCATTCAGAGGGATAATGAGTTGGCACTGTATAAATACAGTATTTTTAGTAGGCGATTAACATGGTGTGTCACACCGGCTACAATGCTTGTGTCCCCTTAATTCCTCCTCCCTGTTTCGCCCCTCCTTCCTCAGTACGATGATGATGTTTATTACTTGCTCTTTATAATATCAACCACAGATATCCTAAAAATAGCCCAAAAAGTGGGAGTATTCTCTTGCGCATATGCTGATGACATTGTAATTGGCTCCAGAGATTTAACAAAACTCCAGGAAACAGTAAATGACGTGCAAAAGTGGTGCTTCGAACACAAGCTGGACATCAACATCTCAAAAACAGACACCATGATCTTCCGGAAAGGTGGGAGAATACCCGCCTCAGCAGAGATTTTCATTCCGGATAAAAAATGAAAGATAGTTCCAGACTTTAAATGTTTAGCATCACACTGTAATCGAGCGTAACTTGTTTCACAAAACATGTCACAGATAAGGTAACCCAAGCAATGATGGCAATGCACGAAATAAAAGACATCAGATCACTCAGTCTGGAGACAGCAATGTTGCTATTCAGAGTAAAAATCCTTCCAATAATGACCTATGGCATTGAAATCATCTGGACACATTTAACAACGAGGCACCTTGTATATCTCCTGGCAAAAGAATCTTTCCTCGTAGATGACCTCAGGACAAGCATACCCCTACCGAGCACCGGTGCATGAGAGAAACTGCTGGCATCTTTAACGGAAAAGAGAGAAGAAGTACAAGCAGACTCCTTTGCCACGGGGCCATGATAGACCGTTCGTGGACAAAAGCTAATTTCGAACTAAGACATGCCATTACGAGATTGGCAGTTCATGGTTTTCACCCCCTACTCTGCAAATCCAAACACTTCCATGACACAAGTATAGACTGTGAGTGCACACTGTGTGGACAAAATGTGTGAACGGTACCACATAGAATTCTGCACAAGAAGAACAATGTCTATAAGTGAATATGCAAATATGTAACCCAACATTGTAACCTACACTATAAATACAGGGTGTTTCAGGAGGAACAGTAAATATTTTAGGAGGTGGTAGAGTAGATGAATTGCAATATAACATGAGTCCCATTTGTATTGCGAACAGAGATACAGCTGGTAGTATTTAACCCAAACAAATGTAAAGCCAATGCAAATGAGGACGTTCAAAGTTGATTTTCAAAAATTCCACCAACTTCAAAGCATTTTGCACTTCTCTTGATAACACCCCGTGTAGCTCCTCGGAGGGCGTCTTGGCGTTCTTTGATGAGGGCTGCACTATGCATAATCCGTACGACCCACTTGGCTCTTGTGCTAACGTTTTCCTTGTAGACTTCGCCTTTGAACCATCCCCACAGGCAAACATCCAAAAGGGTAAGGTCCGGGGACCTTGTTGGCCAAGAAACGTGTCCACATCTCCTGATCCATCTTCCGGGAAATGTTAGGTTTAGATATTGTATCACCATATCGACAGCTGGGTATTGCAACAGAGTCACGCAGTGTATGGTAAACACTCTTGAATCTGGTCGTCGGCGGTTAGGAAATCGTATTTCGTATTCTCTACAAGCAGCAGCAGCAGGGTTTCCATTACAAAACCCACACGCAAATACCATATCGGTATACTCAGCATGTGTGAAAACGTGCGACATGTTTAAACGATACAGTACAGACAAGTTGGTCAACAAAGCACACTGACAGGTGAACACTTTCAATGGAAACTAAAGCACAACTTCACAACGTGAACAACAACACACGACTGTTCAATACGCCCATAGTAACCAGTGTACCAACACATGAAACGACAACTTCCCTGGTTACATACCAACATCTGTATCTCGGTACGCAATACAAATAGGACACATGTTATACGGATTCTTTTTATTGCAATTCATCTCTACTACCACCTCCTAAAATATTTCCTATTCCTCCTGAAACACCCTGTAGAATTATTATTGCTATCATGAGCCACGGGCCGCTAATCCTACCTCACACTTGTTTCTGGTGTATCATTCAGGAGCTTCGGTATGGTGCTCATCAGCTTGCCACGGTGGGTGAGTGGATAGCGTGTCGGTCTACTAACCCCAAGATTGCAGGTTCGCCCCTGACCGTGGTAAGTGATTTTTGAAAGGCGGCAAAAATACGATACGCATGTCATACGTTGTTGGCATGTCAAAGAACCCATTTGAATTCAGTAGGCCGAGTTGATAATGGCAAAATTAATCTCGAGAGTTTCCGCCAGCACAAAGTTCCTCATTTCTCTACTAGAAAGCGCTATTGTGTTCAAGGGGATTAGATATCTAACATCTAACCTCCTTGACTTTCATAGTCAAGAAACTACGAAATTCGACATGCAAGCTACCCTCTGGGTGTCAAATAGCAAAGCTTGCACCAGGCACCCGAGGCCATACGATATTATTATTATCAGCCCAGTGTACTAGTATTAGGTTTGAAGCCCGGATGTGGGACTCGAACCCACGAGACTGAGTGTAGCGCATGCGCAAACACTTGTTGATCGCCGGCCACAAATTGATGCTCATTATCATTGCGGCACACAAGTACATTAACCCTTTATAGAGCAATGTTTTATATTTTTATGTGTTTTAACATTTTAATTTGTTTCTAAGAACAAATGGATTGCGTCAGTTAAGTCAGATATGGAACGGCTAGATATCCCAGAGGAACAAACTCGTGATCGTCTGATGTTCCGTCAGGTCATCCGACAGGGCGTTTTCCCAACGTCCCTTGCAAGTAAGAAGACTACAGGAGCTGAGAAGACTGACTCATAGTCAGAAAATGAGGGACTGTTGGAAGAAGAAGAAAGCAACAACTTTACCGAAGAGTAGATACGAGCCCAGTGGTCCTAAGTAGACCTAAACGATCAGAAAAAGAGAAAAACATATTTTTCTTCTCTAATTTCAATGTTTATATATATATTTTTTAATTGTCAATTTATGTTCTTACAGATTCAATTTTGATATTTTTATTGAATTAATTAATTAACTAATTTCGAATTGATTTTACAATTATTTTCACAATTCTTTTAAAGTTATGTTTAATATTTTCATTTTTATATTTCTTTGACATTGTAATTTTATTTTTATTACGCCAAGTAGATACGTAAATAATATTTGATTTTTACAAATACAAGCACTTCGGCATGAACATTCTCCAAAATTTGGGTTAATGATTCAACTATCAGCATTTTTGAAAGCATAAACTGTCCTTATGACAGGTGGTTAATATGGAGAAAAAGAAAATCCACTGCCTGCTTCCAGTCTCCGACCGGGTCACGAAGGGAATGAATGAACCACTATCCCATAAAGGGGTGGACAGTTCAGGTCAAAGGGCCCGATAAACCTTTACCCTACATCGCTATGCTCTTGCTCCTCACAACATGTATCATATTACCCAAGCACCAACAAGTTATTGGTCTTATTGTTTTGGCCGTGGAACTGTTTGTATTGATTATTGGGTTATTATTATTATTACTCGTCTCTGCAGCTACCACACATTACCATCCAGTGGCATCATTAGTCTTTCATAATTTTAAAATCATAACTGAGCATCAGATGTTTTTCCAGAATGAATGAAGCCCCCATCTATCGGCGAGGATATGAACTGTGCCGGCTGCCGAGGCCTGTCGCACTCCCCTGGGGCAATGATTAAATGAATGACAGATGAAATGATAATGGAGAGTGTTGCTGGAATGAATGTTGACAGGGAAAACCGGAGTACCCGGAGAAAAACCTGTCTGCCTCCGCTTTGCCCAGCACAAATCTCACATGGAGTAACCGGCATTTTAAACCACGGACCCAGCGGTGAGAGGCCGGCGTGCTGCCGCAAAAGGAGGAACTGCTTGAAATTCAATGTCTGCAGTCCTTATTGAATTGCAAACAGATAACACAAACATCACAATTAACACCGGTTATCAGACAGATTCTACACACACCCAAAGTACACCGGGATATATGAACGCGTTGTCGCAGCCCCTAAACTAAGGAACCAACCAACCTTCTTCTTATCCCAGAATTTCTTCATTCGTTCTCTGAGTCTCCTCCTGTCGTACATGTTACAGGGGTCAAACAATGTGTTTCCTCGCTAGTTTCGTCCACTTGGCGTTAGTTGCTTTCCCTCTAGAGAAAGTGATGGAAATTATGGAGGTCAGCCTCTGATTATCCATTCTCACGATATGACCATAGAAGATCAGCTTTCTCTTCCTCATAGCTGTTGTAATGCTCTCCACTTGTTCATTGTTGTGCCTGGTTCTATACTTGCCTTCCTCTTTAATAGGGCCGATGGAATCTTGCGGTCCTACAGCTCCAATTTCCCAAGTTCTCCTTTTCTGACCATTCTGAGGCATATAGTACTGATGGTCTCACTACAGTACTGTAATGTCTGAGATTGAGATTCATTGAGAGGGATTTGGATTTGTACATATTCTCCAGTTTGGTGCATCTGTCGTTCATGGCCAGGTCTTTATTGATGTTTGTGGTTATCGATTTCCCTAGGTACTTGGAGCAGTTAGTCCTTCGTAGTACTTTTCCCCCAGTGGGATCGACTCGGGTGCATCTCTGATGTTGCTGATATACTGTGTTTTGTTGATGGCGATCTTTAAGCCTACTTTAGCTGCTGTGTAGTTCAGAGAGGATAGTTGATGGTTAGCCTGCTCCATACTGGACGCTAGGAGTGCAAGGTCGTCTGCAAAGGCCCAACAGGGGACTGTTAACTTGTCTTTCTTTTAGCCTATTCTCAATCCTGAATCATCCATCAGAGATTTTGGCCACTCATGAATTACTTTTTCTAGTAGGCAATTGAAGAGAATCGGAGATAAGCCATCCCCTTGTCCAACACCAGTTCTGACCTCGAAGCTCTTGGACAGTTCCCCTCTGAAATTGACTTTGACTGTGGTGATGGTGAGAGTCGCTTTCACAACGTCCAGGGTCTTTTTATCTAGCCCCAATTCAGCACGTGTCTGGAAGAGAGACTATCTACAGTGTCGTAGGCCTTTTGGATGCCAACGAAAATTCCCACATAAGGTGAGGCATTTAGATTTTTGTATGTAAGAATGGTTTTGAGATTCAGAATCTGTTCGGCGTATGACCTAGACTTTCGAAACCCTGCTTGGTACTCTCCAATGCAGGAATCCGGTTGAACCTCTACTCTCGTGAGCAATACTTTGGAGACTATCTTGTATGTCACTGATACCAGGGAAATCCCTCTGTAGTTGTTGAGATCTGATTTGTCACCTATTTTTGTGCAGTGGGGTGATGATAGCTGAGGTCCAGCCACTAGGTAATTGTTCTGTCAACCAGACGTTACTAATGATGTCACGGATACTCTGTATTGACTCCTTATCAGCATACTCCAAAGCTCTGCAATGATCACATCTTCGCCTGCTGCTTTATTGGACTTTAGTTTGGAAATGACATTTCGGATCTATTCCTTACTTGGAGGGAGAGAGTGTGCCTTAGCAACGTTCTTGGGGTCAAAAGATAGCTTTTCCATGGGTTCCTTGGAGCTAAGAAGGTCGCTGAAATACTCTGCTAGGGCTGTGGTGCACTCCTCATTGTTCAGTTTCAGATCTCCGTCAGCTCCCCGAATGTGAAGTGTAGGAGCTGAATAGGGTGTTATTTGTGATTTAAATCCCTGGTAGAAGTTTCTAGTGTTGCTCCGCTGAAAATCCCTCCCTGCTTGGTCAATGATATATCTATTATGCTGCCTCTTGCTTGTTCTGATAATTATGGCAGTAGTTTTCCGAGTTTCTAAGAAATTCTAATGATTGTCCACACTTTTAATACGGTTCATTTCAGCCATGCATATCCTCAGTCCCAAAGGTGACGGTTTACAGAGGTTGTACTGTACATGAAGATTATTCTGTAGATCTATTATTCAAACTTCCATCGCATGATTAGGACACATGGAATAAAACCAAGATTTTAAAATTTCGCCCAGCTACCATCTTTTGGTTATGAAAATCTATTGAAATAAATTAGATGTCAGTGGATTACAATTTGTATAAGCATTTACCGTACCACGTTACACTGCGCTCGGATAGTTAAATCGCGAGGAACGTCCATTTACATATTTACATTTCGCGTCGTCGCCATGTTGGATTTGTTGATCACCAGGTTATTCAAAGGCCCATAGGTGAACCTATGTCCATAGCTTCTATCAACATACAATATTTCAGTTTGATTGCTGTTATACATTAATATATTGAGAACCACCTAAATATTTCAAATGGTTGCCATGACGGATTTTTATATATTTAAGCCATAAAGTTATGTATGACGATCATTGCGTAGGTTCTTAACCCAAACGTTGACTTCGATCGCTTGATTAGGACACAAGAAATATAAACGTAATTTTAAAATTTCGTACAGCCCCCATCTTCAGATTATATAAACAATTGAACTAAATTATATGTCAGTGCATTACAATCTGTAGCAAGTTTCACTGCGTTCGGGTGGTTAAATTGCGAGACACATTTATTTAAATGTTTCACAGTTGCTTGGCCACCATGTTCGTCTTACAGTTAATAAATTTTTGGAAGTCACATAGGTGAATTTTAGTAGTGCCGTTTATCACCGTACAAAATTTCAGGGTGATATATGTAATAGTTTCAGAGATATAGAACACCGGTGAAATATTTCGCACAGCCGCCATGTTGGATTGTTGAGTCTTAATAAAATTTGAAGGGTGCGATCTGGGTCGGCCAAGGTGGTACTATGACCTCACCGTGTTTCATTGAAATCCTTCCAGCCGTTTAGATTTTATTATTACATACACACACACACACACACATGGACAAAATGTGATCTCATAGGCCTATTTTTTCATGAATGAAAATAAGCTAAAGAGAAGATTATCCGTGAAGGAATTGATATTTGCACTATTGGGACAATCATGGAAGACTAATGCGTATGGAGAGATCGGAATTGAGTTGCCAGAAATGTAAGAAGGAGCGAATAGAACCAAGAAAATGATGTGCATTATGTAACAACCAGAAAGAGAGTATATCCAAACCAAAGCCATTTTCTCAGGGAGTGATTGTTTGCTGCTATCAATTGAAAATGTTATTTAATTTATATCAGAGCTACAGGCGTGCTCTTATATTACGCACCCGACTACCACCACTTGTATGTTTTCACCACATGTGTAAGTTGTTGATAAATGATATTACAGTATATAGTATCTTGCCTCTCATGTAATGATCCTGGTTGGTGATAGTATTACCCTTTGACTCGAAAAAGGAGATTTCTGGTGTGCTCTAAAAATATTATTTGTTTAATCGTTCTCAAGCTTTCTGGTTATGAACGGGCACCCTCACAATTATATTTAACTAGCAGGTACCCGCGGCTTCGCCCGCGATCAAGGCCATGGGGACGATGCATTATTGTTGATAATTGGTCTATTCTATTACAGCAATCGCGGCTACAGGTGGGTCTATTCTAATTCTGAATATTCTGATACATACAGTATATTGATATGATCAGCAAAGTGGGAATTATATAGAGTTGGGAACGTCTGCAGGGTTCGATGTTACATTATGTTAACACATTTTAAAATTACGTTTTTGGTTTTGCCATCTTCTGCTGAGACATAACGATTTTGTTGCCCGAATTCTCGCGAACGCGCCACATACAGTTGCCCATGGGAAACAAGTAGTTCCGTGAAGAACTATACAGCCTATTTTCATATATCCTGCTCATGTTAATTGCCTATATCAACATACAAAATTTCACTTTAATTGCTGTAACAGATTCGTAGATATTGAGAACCGTCTAAATATTTCAGATGGTCGCCAGGTTGGATTTTTATTTTTGTCCTATTTCATTAAGATTATTGTGTGCGTGTCGTATTCAAACTTCAATCGCATGATTGGAACACAAGAAGTAAAAACGAGATTTTAAAATTACGCACAGCAGCCATCTTGTGATTATGCTAACAATTGAAATTCGCGAGAAACGTCCATTTAAATATTTATACTTCGCGTCGCCGCCATGTTGGATTTGTGCTCACCAGGTTACTGAAAGTCTTATAGGTGAACATATGTTCATAGTCTCTATGAACATAAAAAAATCTGTTTGGTTGCTGTAAAAGATTCATAGATATTGAGAACCGTCTAAATATTTCGGAAGCTCGCCATTTAGGATTGTTATATGTATAGGCCATAGAGTTATGTACCATTCAAGGACAATTATTGCCTAGGTTCATTATTCAAAGTTTCACTTCGATCGCATGATTACGACACAAGAAATAAAAACTTAATTTTAAAATTTCGCACAGCCGCCATCTTGAGGTTATGTAAACAATTGAATTAAATTAGATGGCAGTGCATTACAATCTGCAAAATCATTCACTGTACCGCATTTCACTGCGCTCAGAGAGTTAAATCACGAGAAAACTCTATTAAATTATTTCAAATTCGCTTGGTCGCCATGTTCGTTTTGTACTCTACAGGTTTATGAAATATACATTGGTAAACTTGTATCAGTACCCTTTATCACCGTACAAAATTGCAGGGTGATATCTGTAATAGTTTCGGAGATATAGAATGTCTGTGAAATATTTCGCACAGCCACCATTTTGAGGTTATGTAAACAATTGAACTAAATTAGACTCCAGTGCATTACAATGTGTATAAACATTTGCTGTACCAAGTTTCATTACGTTTGGATAGTTAAATCGCGAGAAAAGTCTATTTAAAATCTCAAATTCGCTTGACCGCCATGTTGGTTTTGTAGCCACCAGGTTTTTGAAAGTCTCATAGGTGAACTTCTAGTAGTGCCCTTTATCACCATACACAATTTCAGGGCGATATTGGTAATAGTTTCGGAGATATTGAATGCTAGTGAAATATTTCGCACAGCCGCCATGTTGGATTGGTGAGACGTAACAAAATTTGAAGGGCACGGTCGAGGTCGCCGGGAAGAGTGCTATGAACTTTCCGAGTTTCATTGAAATCGCTCCGGGCGTTTAGATTTTATTAGGGACACACACACACACCTCACACACACACACACACACACACACACACACGCACACACACACGGACAAAAGGTGATCTCATAAGCCTATTTTTTCAAAATTGAAAATAGGCTAAAAATGGTTTTGTCTGAATGTACACGTGCTACTGTTAAGTGTGTGTCATTGCGCTTTGTTAAAGAAATTGCGAATATTGGCTGAAGAGGGAACTGCACTCTTGCACACTGTTTCTACGGATCTATCGGAATATGGGGAATTAAAAGTATTCCTACTTAAGCTATTCTGGATGTAATTTGGCCATACTTATTGATGATTTGAACGTCAACATATCGCTATTAATAGACCTATAGTTAAATATGTTTCACCTTGGCCGCTGATATACATTATGCAGTCTTTTCCAGTGTTACATCCCAGGGATTGAAATTCTCCAACAATTCTTTTGCCTCACATGCCTCTCTAAGTAATTCAAATTCCCGAGTCTTCAGTTTTTTAACTGGTTTGATGCAGCTCTCCATGTCTCCCTCTCCTGAGCTAATCGTTTCATCTCTACATAGCTACCACACCCTACATCCGAAGCAATCTGTTTAACCCTGGTTTACCCCTACAGTTCTTGTCCTCGAACCTCCCATCCATAACTAAGCTTGCTATTCCTGGGTGTCTTAATATGTGTCCTACCGTCCTATCTCTTCTCTTCATTAGCAGTCGCCAGAAACATCTCTCCTCTCCCACTCGTCTTAATACCTCTTCATTTGTTACCTTCATCTACCCATATGATCATCATTCTCCTGCATCACCACATTTCAAAAGCTTCAATTCTCCTCTTGTCTGCTGCACCATTAGTCCATTAGTCCAACTCAGCAACTTTTATAGGTTTAAGCCGTGCCTTGTGCTGGGATTCAATGACCGTGAAAGACAAAATACCAACTTTATTGAAATAAGTTTACCCAATTCCTCAGTAAGAATAATTAGGAAAAAATAATAATTTAACGTGACAGCCGGTAGAATACGACACATTCGTCTGTGAATATGGATTGTTGATCATGGTAAAAAACGAAAAAGAGCAGATCAAAATTGGCAAACTGAAATATTCAGTTAACAAAAAACAAATATATAAAGAAAATGAAATAGAAAGCACATTAACATTGTAAATTAGAGTAAAGATCTGAAAGCTCGCTTACAATAACCAGCACAAAGAGTATAACATTAGACTCAAACTCACGAACGTATCCGACCCCAAAAACCAACTCTATAAATAAAATATATCTCTTTTACGCGTATCAATGCGAGGAGCAATGTTCGTGGTTTCCACTTGGGATCCGAACCCTGCGTTTCAAGGCCCTAAAACGAACGGTTTTCGAGATATTGCCAGAAAACTATCCCCGGTCGGCGAAATTTCAGCGGTTGCCATAGTAACGTTGATCTGTTTCTCAGAGGAAACACAGTTATTTGGGAATATCTCCGAAACCGTTCATTTTAGGAACTTAAAAAGTGTGTTTCGTGGTCCCTACAGGATCTCCGAGTATTGTTTCTCGTATCTCGCGGCTTAAAATGAGCTAAATCCGATCTTTGAACGGACTGTTCTTGCTCAGTGCCAAAGGGCCGAAAAAAGTCACACAAATTGAATTTTCCAAAACCGTTCCTTAGTGAGCCTCCACATACTCGGATCAACCAACATGCAAAATTTCAACTTTCTAGGTCTAGTGGTTTGAGCCCTGCGTCGATGAGTCAATTATGGATGCTCAATGCCAAAGGGCCGAAAAAAGTCACTCACAAATGGAATTTTCAAAAACAGTTTCTTAGTGAGCCTCTACATACTCGGATCAACCAACATGCAACATTTCAGCTTTCTAGGTCTAGTGGTTTGAGCCCTGCGTCTATGAGTCAATTTTGAATGCTCAATGCCAAAGGGCCGAAAAAAGTCACTTACAAATTGAATTTCAAAAATCGTTTCTTAGTGAACCTCTACATACTCGGGTCAACCAACATGCAACATTTCAGCTTTCTAGGTCTAGTGGTTTGAGCCCTGCGGTGATGAGTCAATTTTGGATTATATATAATAGATGAGACTTTCCAAGTCAATTTGCTTGTAGAAATATGGAATATAGCTCATTTTGCGTGTATCAATGTGAGGAGAAAGTTCGTGGTTTCCACTTCTAGGAAGTGGGAACTGAACCCCGCGTTTTAAGGCCCTAAAAAGAACGGGTTTCAAGATATTGCCAGAAAACTATCCCTGGTCTGCGAAATTTCAGCGGTTGCCATAGTAACGTTGATCTGTTTCTCAGAGGGAACACAGTTATTTGGGAATATCTCCGAAACCGTTCATTTTGGGAACTTAAAAAGTGTGTTTCGGGGTCCCTACAGGACCTCCGAGTGTTGTTTCTCGTATCTGGCGGCTTAAAGTGAGCTAAATCCGATCTTTGTACCGACTGTCCTTGCTCAGTGCCAAAGGGCCGAAAAAAGTCACTTACAAATGTAATTGTCAAAAACAGTTTCTTAGTGAGCCTCTACATAATCGGATCAACCAACATGCAAAATTTCAGCTTTCTAGGTCTAGTGGTTTGAGCCCTGCTTCGATGAGTCAATTTTGGATGTTAAATGCCAAAGGGCCGAAAAATGTCACTTACCAAATGAATTTTCAAAAACTGTTTCTTAGTGAGCCTCTACATACTCGGATCAACCAACATGCAAAATTTCAGCTTACTAGGTCTAGTGGTTTGAGCCCTGCGTCGATGAGTCAAGTTTTCATGCTCAATGCCAAAGGGCCGAAAAAAGTCACTTACAAATTGAATTTTCAAAAACAGTTTCATAGTGAGTCTCTAAATACTCGGATGAACCAACATTCAAAATTTCAGCTTTCTAGGTCTAGTGGTTTGAGCCCTGCGTCGATGAGTCAATTTTGGATGCTCAATGCCCAAGGGCGGAAAAAAGTCACTTACAAATTGAATTTTCAAAACCCGTTTCTTATTATACTTCTACATACTCGGGTCAACCAACATGCAAAATTTCAGCTTTCTAGGTCTAGTGGTTTGAGCCCTGCGGTGATGAGTCAATTTTGGATTATATATAATAGATGAGTCGATTTGCTCGTAGAAATACGGAATATAGCTCATTTTGCGTGTATCAATGCGAGGAGCAGTGTTCGTGGTTTCCACTTCTATGAAGTGGGAACCGAACCCCGCGTTTTAAGGCCCTAAAAAGAATGGTTTTCGAGATTTGCCAGAAAACTATCCCCGGTCTGCGAAATTTCAGCGGTTGCCATAGTAACGTTGATCTGTTTCTCAGAGGAAACACAGTTATTTGGGAATATCTCCGAAACCGTCATTTTAGGAACTTAAAAAGTGTGTTTCGGGGTCCCTATAGGACCTCCGAGTATTGTTTCTCGTATCTGGCGGCTTAAAATTAGCTAACTCCGATCTTTGCAACGACTGTCCTTGCTCAGTGCCAAAGGGCCGAAAAACGTCACTTACCAATTGAATTTTTAGCCTATTTTCAATTTTGAAAAAAATAGGCTTATGAGATCACCTTTTGTCCGTGTGTGTGTGTGTGAGGTGTGTGTGTGTCCCCCCTAATAACGTTTGAACGGATGGAGCGATTTCAGTGAAACTCGGTAAGTTCATAGCACTATTCAGGATGACCCCGAAAATGCCCTTCAAATTTTGTTACGTCTCACCAATCCAACATGGCGGCTGTGCGAAATATTTCACCAGCATTCAATATCTCAAAAACCATTCCAGATATCACCCTGGAAATTTTTATGGTAATAAAGGGAACTACTAGAAGTTCACATATGGGACTTTTGAAAAACTGGTAACTACAAAACAAACGTGGCGGCCACGCGAATTTGCGACTTTTAAAAAGACATTTCTCGCGATTCATCCAACCAAACGCAATACAACTTGGTACTGTATATGTTTATACACATTGTAATGCACAGACATCTAATTTCGTTCAATTGTTTACATAACCACAAGATGGCGGATGTGCGAAGTATTTCACTGGCATTCTATATCTTTGGAACTATTAGCGGTATCACCCTCAAATTTTGTACGGTGATAAAGGGTACTACTAGAAGTTCATCTATAAGACATTCAAAAACCGGTTAACCACAAAACGAACATGACGGCCAAGCGAATTTGAAAATTTTAAATAGAGCTTTCTCGCGGTTTAATATTCCAAACGCAATGAAATCTGGTACAGGGAATGTTTATACACATTATAATGCAGTGGCATCTAATTTAGTTCAATTGTTTACATAACCTCAAGATGGCGGCTTTGCGAATTTTAAAATTAAGTTTTCATTTCTTGTGTCGTTATCATGCGATCGAAGTGAAAGTGTGAATAATGAACCTAGGCAAAAATGTTCTTTTAATGGTACATGACTATATTGCCTATACATTTAACAATCCAACATGGCGTCCATCCGAAATATTTAGACGGCTCTGAATATCTACGAATCTATTATAGCAATCAAACTGATTTTTTTATGTTCATAGGGGCTATGAATTTAAGATCACCTATAGGACTTTAAATAACCTGGTGATCACAAATCCAACATGGCGGCGACGCGAAGTATGAATATTCACATGGACGTTTCTTGCAATTTAACCATCCGAGTGCAGTGAAACTTGGTACAGTAAATCCTTATACGAATGTTTATCCACTGGCATCTATTTTTTCAATTGTTTGCATAACCACAAGATGGCAGCTGTGCGAAATTTTAAAAACCTCCTTGTTACTTGTTGTGTCCTAATGATGCGATTGAAGTTTGAATGCTACACGTACACAATAACCTTCATGTAACAGTACATAACCCAAGGACCTACATATATAAAATCCAACATGGCTACCATCTGAAATATTTAGTCGGTTCTCAATATTTATGAATCTATTACAGCAATCAAACACAAATTTTGTATGTAGATAGAGGCAATTAACATAAGTAGGATATATGAAAATAGGCTGTATAGTTCTTCACGGAACTACTTGTTAAAAACCGTTTCTTAGTGAGCCTCTACATACTCGGGCCAACAAACATGCAATATTTCATATTTCTAGGTCTAGTGGTTTGAGCCCTGAGTCGATGAGTCAATTTTGGATGCTCAATGCCAAAGGGCCGAAAAAGGTCACTTACAAATTGAATTTTCAAAAACCGTTTCTTAGTGAGCCTCTACATACTCGGATCAACCAACATGCAAAATTTCAGCTATTTAAGTCTAGTGGTTTGAGCCCTACGGTGATGAGTCAATTTTGGATTACATATAATAGATTACAACAAAGCGGTTCAGAGCACTGACCGTAAGCAGCTATATTTGTCACCCGGAGCCCCCAACCTAGAAGATTTCATTGCAATTGGCACCCAACATGGGTAAATCTACCCTATTTGTAAATTATTACATTTGACACCACAACGTCGGGTTCGAGAACCAGGAGCCATTAGTGTAGGGGTGGGAGTAAGTGTATGTTGTGCAAGTGATTTTAGGGGTAGTTTTAAGATTGATATTTCAGTATGTGTGATCAGGAAATGAAATTTTTAAGTGGTGTTGTAATTGAGGAGATCGGTAGGAGTATGGAGAAAAGTGAAGCTAGTAATGAGGGTAGGTTGGAGGATGGTGAGATTGAATTAGTTAGGGGCGTAGTGGAGGAAAATCCCAGTACTAGTACTGAAAGTGGGAAACCTGAAATCTCAGTACAGGATACTTTTAATATGCTCATGCAAATTAATCAGAAACTAGAAGATTATAGCAAGAAATTAGAAAGTAATAGTCAGGAAAATAACAGTATGTTTGAGGAAATGACGCACGAAATAAATCAGAAATTATAAAGTAATAATCAGGAAATTGATAGCAAATTCGAAGAAATTGATCAGAAACTTGAGCGTAACAATCAGAAGTTAGATCAGATAGATAAAGTTAATGAGAAGAAGCAGCCGTTGGAGAAGATGTTAGATTATAGTAGAATAGATGAGAAGAAGCAGCAGTTGAAAGTTGAAGGAGACGTTAGATGATAATAGCGTATATGAGGAGAAGCAGCATTTAGAGGAGATGTTAGGTGAGAGTAAAGTAGATGAGAAGAAGGAGCAGTTAAAGGAGATGCTAAATGGAAATCAGCAGGGAGATCCTAGTAGACAAGGAAAGCAGTAGGCGTAAGTAAGGAACTTTAATAGTAGAAACAAACAGGATAAGCAGATCACATTGTTAGATGAATTTGAGAAAAGATGTAAAGAGAAGTATAAGGAAGACAATCCAGAATAGAGGCACGTAGTAGAGATGTTAAGTGAAATGTCGAGGGGGGTTAGGGGGGGGGGGAGGCAAGATAATGGTGAGATGGAGTCTATCACTATGAAAAGAGAAGAAAGAGTAACAATGAAACAGAAGAGAGAGAGAGAAAAGGGAGAAATAAACTTAGAAATGTATGTAGAATCAGTCGATTTAAATACAGTCGTGAAGTTACATGTGTTGGGGACGCGTATCGCTATCTAATGATCTCATCTAATGATTCTGGTTGGTAATAGCATTACCCTACGACTCGAGAAGGGAGAGTTCTGCTGTGCTTTACCTTATATTATTTGTTTAATTATTCACAAGATTTCTGCTTATGAACTGGCGCCCACACAATTATCACTAGCAACCCTCCCCAGCTTCGCCCGGGAACCGTTATGAATGCATTACGTGGTAAGTGCTCTTTTTTCGATGTCAATGGACTAATACATATATATCTATTTTACGTCTCGGCATGATGGGTAAAAATCACTGACTGGACTATTGATTATATTATCATGGAGATAGATGTGCAACAAATTCTTGTCAGACGTAATTTAAGAATGGCGAGGTGCATGAAACACAAATCCCCCTTCCGTCCAATCTTAACTTGACTGTGTATTTTGCGGAACGAAAACCACAACCACTCTTCTCTGATGTCTTAGCTCAACACGACTCGACAGTTTGCTGCTGGCTGCATCTGCGGTAATAGGCTCGCCCGCTAGCTAGGCTGTAACTGGGGTGATAGGCTCGCCCGCTAGCTAGGGTGTAACTGGGGTGATGGGCTCGCCCCTAGCCAGCTCGTAAACTGTCGCCTCAGTAATTGAATGGAGATTGTAGGAAGAAATCAAAACGTAAAAACACTAACAGTGGGCGATGTATTGAAGATAGAGATATGCTCTCGCGGACTTCTTTGTAGAACTTTTATGTTGAACAATTGTTACACTCATAGTATATAGATATTTATAACGGTTTGCCCAGCGTAAGCTTAAAAAGCAAACGGACGCCTGGTGTTTTTTCGACATTTTCACTGAAATCGTTACTGCTTGGCTTCCTTTGATCATAAATTAATTATTTTCTACAGAATTCTTCCTTGGGATATCCTTTACAGAATGGTGAAAACCGCATCAAAATCCATTCAGTGATTCTCGAGATTACCCGTGACATCCAAGAATCGGGGACTTTGTTTTATACTAAGTAGAGATAGTGTGCAACAGCTGCACCTAGTGTTGGGTATAGACGATGGGTGATGGGAGAGACGAGGGAACAGCTACAGAGTGTTGGTTATGAAATGAGGTCACGTAATTAAATTTTGATGACATGCACACAGAGATTCTTTCCTGCTGAAATCGATAGACGGATGTCAATAATGAAAGTCAGGTCTAAGCTAAGAACGAGTTGGGGGTGGTGCGGGCATCGTAACTTAGATTAAGAGCAAACCGAGACGAGTTCAATGCTCGCTGAAGTTTCATGAGTCGCGTCAAGAAGACTAGAGCCTGCACTTTCAGCAACATTCCAGCGCATATCAAGGTGATGTTTATGGTTGTGGAACACCTGAACAAATGGACTTTGTTACAGCGTAGAGCCTAGACAACAGGCTAGACAAATCTAACCATTCAGGGCCTCAAAAACGTGGGACTGCGTTGGTGACCACGGGGATCCCAGTTGAGTCCGACTTATTTGTGTCTTTCAGGAGAAATAATTTCAACTCTGAGATTTGATGATGGTATCGTCATCTTAGCCGACACACCACAGGATTTGAATGGTATGGATTCTGTCATGAGGGAAGAATTCCTGACCAAAATTAAGAAATAAAAAAACAAAAATATTCGAATGCAACCGAAAGGAATAAGAAACCCCTATGCACGTCAAATTGCCCGGTGAAAGACTAAAGAAAGTGGGAAACTTCTGTTACTTAGGAAGCATTATAACCAGTGATGGACGGAGGAAAGTGGATATATAAAGTAGGATGGCAAGGCAAGGAAAGTGTTTCCACACAAACGGAATCTCTTGACATTGAATATAGATTTAGTTATTTATTCGAGCTGAAGGGCATGAGATAGAAGCTGGTATTCAGAAAGGTGTAAGGCAAGGCTGCAACTTATCACTCATACTTTTCAATCTTAACATCGAACAAGCAATGAAGGAAATTGGAGAAAAATTTAAAGTGGGAGTGAAGATTCAAGGGTCTCCCACAAATCCAACCCCTCGTCCTCGTCGTGGGAGATGGGCAACGTAATTAAGTAGGGGATTGCCTCTAGGGGTGAAGTACAGTGGGGACTTTGTGTGCCTCAAGACCGCTACGGTAGCTGTGAAGGCCCTACAGGAACCCCGAAGAAATTACGGCTAACGGGGCTCTGGTGAAACAACTGCTGCCTTGTAGTTTGGAGTTGGTTCTTCAAAGGCTGGTGCCTCAGGCTTAAAGTGGCAGCCCCTCCAAGGCACTCGGAGGCAGTGGGTTAATCACTCGCTCCTCTTAAATAAACTGATTACGGAAACTGAAGCGAAATTACAAAACCGGACGGATAACCTGATGACGACTTTTGGCATGAAGAGGACTACGAAAATCGGTTTCTGGAATGTGAGGACCTTGATGGAGAAAACCAGACTGAAACAAGTGCCAGGAAGACCAAGCTCCGCCTTTTCAATAGCAACGTAAAGTCGATTCTTCTCTACGGCTGTGAAACATGGAAAGTCACAAAACCGATCAACAACCAGCTACAGGTGTTCATTAACAGATGTCTGCGTCGCATCATGAATGTGAGGTGGCCGGACATAATCTCAAATGGAGATCTTTGGACCATCACCAATCAACAACCGATTAGCATCCAGATCAAGGAGAGGAAATGGCGCTGGATTGGTCACACACTAAGGAAGCCGGACGGAGCTATTGAGAGGGCGGCGCTAGACTGGAATCCTCAAGGCGCCAGGAAGCGAGGTCGACCTAAGGAGACCTGGAAGAGGACGATCGAAAATGAAATTGCAGAGGTGGACAAGAACTGGAGTCAAGTGAAGAGAATGGCCAGGAACCGTACTGCGTGGAGAAATTTCGCCAAGGCCCTATGCTCCGGAAGGAGCGGCAGGAATTAAGAAGAAGAAGAAGAAGATTCAAGGAGAAATAATTTTAACTCTGAGATTTGCTGATGATATCGTCATCTTGGCCGACACGCCTGACGATTTGAATGAGTCTTTGAATGGTATGGACTGCGTCTTGAGGAGAGAATTCATGATGAAAATTAATAAATGTAAAACAAAAATATTAGAATGCATTCGAAATAAATCAGAAACCCCTATGGACATCCAATTGGCTGGTGAAAAGCTAAAGGAAGTAGGAGACTTCTGTTACTTAGGAAGCAAAATAACCAGTGATGGACGAAGCAAAGAGGATAAAAAGTAGGTTGGCTCAGACAAGGATAGCATTTCTACAAAAAAAAAGGAATCTGTTGACATCGAGTATAGATTTAGGCATTAGGAAGTCATTTTTGAAAGCCTTTGTCTGGAGCGTGGCGCTCTATGGAAGTGGAACTTGGACTGTTGGAGCAACAGAAAAGAGGTGAATTGAAGCGTTTGAAGTATGGTGTTACAAGAGAATAATTATAATAATAATAATAATAATAATAATAATAATAATAATAATAATAATAATATAGTATGGCCTCGGGTGCCGGGTGCAAGCTTTGTAATTTGACACCCAGAGGGTAGCTTGTATGTCGAATGATGAAGATCAGATGGGCATTAAGACGTGTTGGAGAGGAGAGATGTTTCTGGCGACTGCTAATGAAGAGAAGAGATAGGTCGGTAGGACGCATACTAAGACACCCAGGAATAGCAAACTTAGTTAAGGAAGGGTTGACGACAAGAACTGTAGGGGTAGACTAAGGATACATTATGTTAAACAGATTGCCTCGGATGTAGGGTGTGGTAGCTATGTAGAGATGGAACGATTAGCTCAGGACAGAGATGCATGGAGAACTGCATCAAACCAGTCAAAAGACTGAAGACTCAAACAACTCATTTTCCTGTTCCTCTCCAAGCCTGACCATGACAGAAACTTAGGGTGAGTTTCAATTCTCCTCATTCCAGACACCCTCGTCGTGCGTTCATTATAACCCATTTCAAACTAATATAATAAATCTGAAGAGTTTGTTTGTGTGTTTAAACGCGCTAATCTCTGGAACTACCAGTCGGATTCAAAAAATATTTTTGTATATGTTGGCCAGATTCAAGAGGAATAGTTTAGGCTATGTAGCATTTGGCTCTAGTTCTCAGGGAACCTTGAAGATTTATTTTTGTTCAGTAAGTCGGAAGAACAAGCGCTCCCGAACAGTTTTATCCACGTTCGCTGGCGTTATGGTTAGTGATACGTACACCGTTTCACCGATCTGAACTACATTTTGTATACTTACCCTTTAGAACCCTACGAGTGACACTGTCCATTTCAAATTGTGGACAGACCACTCAATTCCCTGCATTTAGGCCCTTCATCACAAATCTACACCGTTCCTCCTAATTGCACCAAATTTCACATACACATTGAAATCCTGCTGGTAACAGTGTCCACTTGATATTTTGGACAACCCTCTCCTTTCCTTACATTTATAATAACAGACAAAATGAACTTCAAAACCACGTTGCCCTAGAACCATTCATGTCCGTAGTAGTGTAACTGTAAGAGTATTTTATAAGTCTATTGTTGACTGGCAATTTGTGCTGCATCACGTCGCCCCTACCAGTGTTCTGGTGCAAAATTACGAACATATTTAAATCTTTCACTGGTTATAAATTGCAGTCACTTGGAGTAATTAGTAAAAATAGATTTCGTAGGCTCCTTAAAACAGTTATCATCATGAACATATTATGCCTCTGTATAAGGGCGATGGTGTTGGTGCAGTACATTGAGGTTACCAGCTGCAATAAACGTTGGTGCTTACAAATCTCCCTTCATTTATTCCGAACCTTATCGCTGAGCGCTATGTGGCCATAAATGATACTATTGCTACCTCAGGAGCTCGGGACAGCCGAAGTTTTCCAAAGTGTTCTGATTATTTTCCTACGGCGCTATTGGTCTCTACTTTTCTAACAGCCAATGAGATATAGGCCCTAGCCAGTGTCTTGTATTTCACTTACTCCTCTTTCTAATCATTTTTATTTCGTTTGTAAATCACATGTGTCAGTGCTGTAGTTTCCCTATTCATTATTATCATTACGAGAAAATGACCTGAATGTTACGTCCATTATACTGTACTACTTTTCACCCCCACTACAACCACCAGCACAAAAAGTTTTTTTTATTGTTTTTTTCCTGTTAGTTTAAGTATGATGTGCCACTTCTGTAATAGTATCCATTCTGTCTGTTAGGTAGTCAGCCCGAAGGCTGGTTGGATCCTCAAAAAGTACCACCGTTAGGTTATGTGGGTAGATACCCACAAAACCCCAAGGTAGCGTCATATTGAGGCGTAATAGGCAAGATGAGGAATGTCGTAGTTTGCTATTACTTTCCTCACTGAGTCAGTACAGCAGTACTAACCCTATGAGTAGAACCTTGCACAGACACTGACTGTGCCTTGAATGTCATTACTAAGCCCCACCCATACCTCAGTAGCTTCCATATAATCACAGCCATGAGTGAGACTGAGACAGCGGTGAAAAGCCACATTTTACTCTAGCCTGTACTGCATTCGTCAAGAAATGGCAAACAGGCCATCGTATCCATTATCATCCAAAAAACAAATAAATCCACCGGGCGAAGCCGGGCACTACTCCTAGTAAATTATATTATTCCTAACAGTGTGTTACATGCTGGCGAGATATGAGGCGTCAGTCGCCATCTTGTCACGTGACCTCCTCAAGTCACTCCTACAGTGTATGGTATCTCCGTCTGTCCGAAATCGCTAATCTCAGGAAGTAGAATACTAAACGGATTTTATTCATGTTTTCACCGACAGATCGAGTGTCTATCGTGGATCATTTGTATGTATAATTAAGGCCCTAAAACAACGGTTTAGGAGATATTACTAGAAAACTATACCCCGTCAGCGAAATTGATGAAGGAATACGCAAACCTTACCATGACAATACAGCCCTTCCTATCCACCAGGACATAGCTGTAGGATTCACGCACTTAAAACCGAGATCACCACCAGTTCAGACGTCACAGTTGCTCACCAGCTGAATGGCAATCTGTTTGGAACGGCACAGCTCCAAAGGGGTGGCAGCCATTATTTAATATCAAGCACCCTCCGGGTGGTTTTGATCTCCCACGAAGAACTTGGGTTGCCCTCAACAGAATCCGAACCAAGCACGGGCGATGTGGCTCACTGCTTCATAAGTGGGGCAGCTGTGACTGTGGTGAAGATCCACCATATTGTAGCAGAATGTCCGAGGAGGGCGTACTCTGGATCAATGGACGACTTTCTGGTGACATCTACTCAGGCCATACAGTGGCTCGACGAACTGGACATACAGCTGTGAAAACTGTAGGGCTAAGTTGATTGTTGTAATGGTTTGCTGCCTTTTTTTGTATATACATTATATGCATATATGTAAATAGTATATCGTTTTTGTGTACAATGCCATAAGCATAAATAAACAAGATGTTCAGTAAAGAACATATAGCCTACTATCTCCTAAATGAATGAGTATAGTTATAACTCGTTGTTATTATCAAAGAGTATAATAGAATCATTTCTTGGTTGAAGACCTTAGAAACTATTTACCTCTACCAAACGCCACAACCTAGAAAAAAACTACTACCATCATTGAAGAAAGATAGATAAGAAGTATCTCAAGAATGTTATGGATCTGGAGACATAATCGACCGGACTGGCTGCGTGGCTCAGCGGTAACGGTCTCGCTTGCTGGGCCCTAGGTTGCAGGTTCGTATCCTGGCGCAGTCAGCTGGCATTTGAGGGTGCACAAATGCGAGGGAGCCGTGTCAGTAGATTTAATGGCACGTTAAAGATCCCCTTCGGGCCAAAATTCCGGCACCCCGGCGTATCTAAAAGCAGCAGTAGTTAAAAGGGACGTAAAACAAATAACATTATTATTATTCTTATTATTACATAATCGACCTGCCGTGGGCAACATCCAACTTTGAGTTGAGGCATGTCTTTACGCGTCTAGTTGTGCATGGCTTTCACAACCCTAATTGAATTAACAAATCTTTCCATGACCCTACAGAGACGTGTGCATACAAACTATGTGGATATTTTCGATTGCTATTTGCCTGAAATAAAAGTATTAATTAATAACCTGAACTAGCACCAACGGCTAGAATTCAGTTACTATGTGAAATCGTTTTTTTCTGTACTTCAATTAACATTTTCAAATAACGCACAAAAGGCTGTTACAAACCCTTTAAAATAAAAAGTAAAAATTTATCGTAGTATCATCTTGTCATTCTTCAAATTCGATGCGCGTAGAATGCCAATGGTATACGGTACTAACCAATGGAGTCCCACGTAGACCAGTCGTGACATCTAGTGGAGAAGTATCGAACAATATAACCCTAACAGGGCGAGTGCATTCTAGTGGCCATAAGAAGAAACTTTTCAATAAAATATTGAAGTTAATAAGTAGGCCGGCGTGCAGTTACCTTTTTGGCTGCTAGATGTCTCAAGCAAATGTGCTGGTGAATTATGTTTTAATTATATATATTTTTTCCACCGTAATATCCACAATATAACGCTAAATTATAAAACGTCTGAATCATTACAAAACAATAAATATATAAAATTTCAAGCAAAAAAAAACTCTGATGGGGTTTGAACCATAGGCATATGAGTGATAGGCCTACGCTTTACCACGGAGCCATTTGTGCCATCGAATAGGGTTCTATATAAAATGGCTTACATATAACTTGTTAGCAAATAATGATTTACACTAAACGATTTCATCACTGGAGTATATTATTTATTTATAAAGCATTTCATACGAAGTTTATTTATTTTGTATCAGTTCGCTATATTGCATGCAATACTCAAATTAGTGAAATATAAGTCAGGCACAAGATATCCGCTGCCATCTTTCCTTGTACTGAGACGGCTCAGCTTTTTAAAATCACTTCTGCACTATAGTTTTACAAAATAAACTTTTAATTTCGAACGTGCCTCTTCCTTTAGAACAGTTAAATCGATTCTCGGCTCGATAATCGGAACTGGTGGGTCCCATGATATGGATTATAAAGTTTGCATAATTTGCACGACCGCCATCCTGAAATGGTACGGCGGATGACCTTGTAGTTTGGTCACAAGACGCGTCCTATATGAAGGTATGTTGTTACCAAATTTGGTAGAGATCGGATAATTTGGTTAGTCGCTATTTGATTTTACGTTTTGAACGTTTGAGTGGCCGCCATTCAGTTTTGGTAAAGATGGCGGCGATATAAAACATGACACTGAGGTGCCCTTTGCTTGTTCTACCTCTGTACCTAATTTCGTTCAATTCGGTTTCACCGTGTTCGAATTGATAGGGGGGGGGGGACAGACATTCAGAGTACACACACTCACACACACACACACACACACACAGAGACTCACACACACACACACACACACACATACACACACAGAGACACACAATTTTTGGCCCTGTAGTGATCTCATAAGTCTACTTTAATTTTTTGCAAAAATCGAAAGTAGGCTAAAAATATACCATGACAATGCCAACTCAATATTATGTCTTACATTATCTAAACCGTCATGGTTTACGTCAAGTAAGTGGTATAGTTCTAGCGCTGTAGTTCAATGTGACCATTGGGGCTGCCAAGTGAATCGCCAACCTCAGGAAGCACTGAACGTGTTTTATTCCAGTTTTCACCAATGCAATGGGTCTGGTGGAAGATGATTCCCAATGGTAAAACACGTTATCTGAAGCTGGTGTTTCTAATACACCCCAATCATTCTGACAACATATTGCCAAGCTACAGACGCCCTTACTCTTTAACAAAATCACAGTGAGAATATGGCAAAAAACATAGGCTACTGTACCGTAGGTGGCATGAGTGTTCTTCAGATGAGATTAATTACGATGACGATATTTTCAACGAAGCTTTTCTGGGGATAAATAAAGTGGTGGAATCAATTTATGGAAAAACCATCCAAGAATTTGGATTACCTCTCTCAAACAACACAACCGTGGATGTCAACAGAGACTATTTACCAGAGACGTCCTACGATAATTCCCGTCTGTTGCAAACTATTCAAAATGAGATTCGTATAAACTTGGACCAGAAATGATTTAATTTTATTAATGCAGCCAATGGCCATGTACTTGTATTTTCAGGATGGGTCAGGGAAGGTATATTGGAAGGAAATCGGCCGTGGACCTGTTGAAAGGAACCGTCCCGGCATTTGCCTGGTGGTGAAAATGGGAAACCACGAAAACCTTTTTCAGGACGGCCGAGGTAGGATCGAACCCACGCTCTCCCGATGCCACCACGGCCGGTACCAGAAAAGATTTATGATGCAGTAATGACCTCAATTAACGATAACAAAGGCAAACGTTTTTTCCTTCACGTCCCTGGAGCTGCAGGCAAACCATTTTTAATCAAGTCATTGCACGCCAAAATGTGGTCAGAGAAAAGAATCGCTTTTCGCTGTGGCTTCGTCCCGCATTGCAGCTACGCTACTTCCAAAATCGCACTGAAGGTTTGCCCTGACGACGCATCCAACGTTTATGACACACCGAAACAAAGCAACACAGCTACGTTAATACAAGATTGATTGCTTGGAATGACGATGATGATGATGATGATGATGATAATTGTAGTTTTAAGGGGCCTAACATCTAGGTTATCGGCCCCTAATGGTTTGGGTGATAGTGAAAGATGAGATGAGAATGAAAACTATAACTAATACTAACTACAAACTTACATGCTAGAAGAAGAAATGGTAAACAAGTAAAGGATAAGGCAAAAACAGGACAGGAAGAATTAGAATTAAGGGACTTGGAAGGAAGGAGAACCTTGAAAGGCAGATAGGAAAGGAAAAGAGGAGAGGGCCCACACCAAAGTCCGAGGAAGAAAGGAACAAAACGAACCCAGCTCAGGAATCCGTCGGGGTCGCCAAGTACGAAACTCACCAGCCGTGAGCCCCTGAGGGTGTAGCACAGTGCGGTCGTGAATGATTTTCACCTGTTTCAAGAATTTAAGCTATGGTTGGGCGGCAACACCTCGCCAAAAAGGAAACACTTGTAGGGACTCTCCAGACGCACCCACCTCAGTGGCGTCACAATTTTTTTCCGAGAGCATTGGAAAGCTGGTGTAACCATACGACAAATGTCTCAATCGTTTTGGCAATAATGTTGAGACATAAGAATAAAACAAGCAAACATTTAGTAGTAAAATCAGTTTGGTATGTCAATCTGTTATTTTATACAGTCCATAGGAAGTTGAAGAAAAAACAGCCCTCGTACGTTAAGCACTGTCACTGATTGTTGTAGATTCCTCCCTTTATTAAAGTTGAAGCTGCTGTACCCGACCCAGAGTCTCCCTTCAACATGTTGGGTATTTCCTTAAGTGGTTCGGTCCACTTCCAAGTCGTGGGTTTTAACTCGACACTCATCTGGCGAGCCGAACATGTCATCGGACACTCCCGGCGCTAAAAACCATACGATAAATAAATAAATAAATAAATAAACTCGACACTGAATACGCTCGTCAGTAACCGCAGTCTAAGTGCAGATAATAGGCTGTGAATGGTCAGGGGATATGTATTTCCCATACTATTGTATGGCATGGAAGGGTGACTTAGCACTGGTAGCCAATGTGTGGGAGTAGATTTGATTGTGCCAGTGATGAGACGCATTGTGCTGTTCAGTTGGGTATCTACAATATTTGTGTGAGCACTATTGAGACAGACAGGAGCACAGTATTCGGCAGTCAAGTACACCAAACCTAGAGTTGCAGCTGAGGATCCCCAAGTTGTTACACATCTATATTATTAAAAATATTGATGAAAACTTATCCGAGTCCGTCCGGCCATACTATCCGGCCGATTTTCTTCATCCTTTTTTTAAATGAAAGGTATTCATGCACAGATTTGTCATCACGTATTACAAATCACTTAAATTACGCCTTTCTCAAATTATTTGATTTTTTCAACTTTTTCCAACTTTGAAGTAATCATATATTCGGTTCTAATTGAGTTAAGAAGGTCGGTTTAGTCTAAGAACACTCAGTGAATCAAGCGCTATCATTTGAGCTCTTAAGCATTCAAATCGGCTGATTCTTCGGAATGTTATGAGTGGACATACGATTTTACATCTCATTTTTTCAACAGTTTTTCTCATTGCAGCAATCATATCTCTGGTTCTAATTGATTTACACTGTTCGTTTTGGTCTAAGAGCACTCAGTGGATCGAGCTCTATCTTTTGAGGTATTAAATATTTACATTGGTTGATTCTGAGGAATGTTATGAGTGACGAATCGAATATTAGAAATAATTATGAAAATTTACCGAGTCCGTCCGGCCATTCTATCCGGTCGATTTCCTTCATACCACTATTCATTGAAAGGTATTCATGCAAAGATTTGTTATCAAGTATTACAAATCACTTCACTTCCGCCTTCCTCAATTTATTTGATATTTTCAACGTTTTTCATCTTTTTCCAACTTTGAAGCAATCATATCTTTGGTTCTGATCGAGGTACTCAAGTTGTTTTAGTCTGAGAACACTCAGGGACTGAAGCCCTTTCATTTGAGCTGTTAACTATTCAAATCGGCTGATTCTTCGGAATGTTATGAGTGAACATTCGATATTATATTTCATTTTTTCAATATTTTTTCTCATTTTAGCAATCATATCTTTTGTTCTAATGACGGAAATTTCGTATTACACTAGCGTTTTGTATTACAATCAACAAAGTGCAGGGTCAAACGCTTCATAGAGTTGGAATCTACTTGTCTGATCCTGTTTTAGGCCATGGAATGTTCTATGTTGCCTTATCCCGAGGAAAATCATTTAAAACTAAGAGTCGACGCACAGCGAACATTGTCTGGAAGGAAGTATTGTAAAATAAAGGTTATAAACTATTACTTAATGTCGTAATTTTTTAATTCCAATACTGAAAAATTATACTGAGGAGCAGTACGGGCGCCCTAGTAGCTTATGAATTATGTTGTTGCGGATTCCTATTTTTGCAGCAACATTCTGGAGATGTTGTTTGTAAGACAGCGTTCTATCCAATGTGACCCCCAGATATTTAGGATATCTATTGTGTCTCAATTGCTGGTTGTCCATTAAGACCTTTAGCTCCCTATTAGCTATTTTGTTGTTTAGATGAAAGCAACAAACTTAGTTTTGCAGGTGTTTGGTTTGAGTCCCCACATTTCAAAGTAGTGTGTCAGATTCTTGAGGTCTTCTGTTAGGATCTCTTCCGATTGTTAAACTGTTAGTTTTCTGCTAGCAATTGCGCAGTCATCTGCGTATCCGAATGTCCTTGAAAGTGTCTCTGGCATGTCTGCAATGTATAACGTTGCTCACGTCCGTAGGTTTAACCTAAAGTACCCTACACGTGACCCTGGGTGGTGCTAAGGGGGCAACAACGAATAGGTGATCAGACGTAAAGCTTTTCACCTCCTGATCAAGATACAGCACAGAATATCTCGTGGAATAAAACTCAAATATTATATATACATCTTATTGACCTAAGGTGCTGGATAAAATTTAAAGAAAAGTATAAATTAAAACAAAACAAGAATTAAAGTGTAAAACAACATTTATAGAAATAAATATAAACAAACGTTATAACAAGTGAAGAACTATTCAGCCCATTTTCATATATCCTACTTATGTCAATTGCCACTATCAACATACACAATTTCAGTTTGATTGCTCTAATAGATTCGTAGATATTAAATATTTCGGATGGTCGCCATGTTGGATTTTATATATGTAGGTCCTAGAGTTATGTACTGTTACATGAAGATTATTGTGTACGTGTAGCGTTCAAACTTCAATCGCATGATTAGGACACAAGAAGTAACAAAGATATTTTAAAATTTCGCACAGCTGCCATCTTGTGGTTATGGAAACAATTGAAATAAATTAGATGGCAGTGGATTAACATTCGTATAAGGATTTACTGTACCAAGTTTCACTGCACTCGGATGGTAAAATTGCGAGAAACGTCCATGTGAATATTTATATTTCGCGTCGCCGCCATGTTGGATTTGTGATCACCAGGTTATTTAAAGTCCTATAGGTGAACATAAGTTCATAACCCCTATGAACATAAAAAAATCAGTTTGATTGCTATAATAGATTCGTAGATATTCAGAGCCGTCTAAATATTTCGGAAGGTCGCCATGTTGGATTGTTAAATGTATAGGCCATAGAGTCATGTATCATTAAAAGAAAATTATTACGTAGGTTCATTATTCAAACTTTCACTTCGATCGCATGATTACAACACAAAAAATAAAAACTTAATTTTAAAATTCGCACAGCCGCCATCTTGAGGTTATATAAACAATTGAACTAAATTAGATACCAGTGCATTAAAATGTGTATAAACATTTCCTGTACTAGATTTCATTGCGTTTGGAACATGAAATCGGGAGAAAAGTCGATTTAAAATTTTCAAATTCGCTTGGCCGCCATGTTCGGTTTGTAGTTAACCGGTTTTTGAAAGTCTCAAAGATGAACTTCCAGTAGTGCCCTTTATCTCCGTACAAAATTTCAGGGTGATAATGCTAATAGTTTCTGAGATATAGAATGCCGGTGAAATATTTCGCACATCCGCCATCTTGTGGTTATATAGACAATTGGACGATGTTACATGTCGGTGCATTACAATGTGTATAAACATATACTGTACCAAATGTTATTGCGTTTGGTTGGTTAAATCACGAGAAACGTCTATTTAAAAGTCGCAAATTCGCGTGGCCGCCATGTTGGTTTTGTAGTTATCAGGTTTTCAAAAGTTACATAGGTGAACTTCTAGTAGTTCCCTTTATCACCGTAAAAAAATCCAGGGTGATATCGGGAATAGTTTCGGAGATATTGAATGCTGGTGAAATATTTCGCACAGCCGCCATGTTGGATTGGTGTGATGTAACAAAATTTGAAGGGCACGGTCGAGGACGCCGGGAAGAGTGCTATGAACGTACCGAGTTTCATTGAAATCGCTCCAGCCGTTTAGATTTTATTAGACACACACACACACACACACAGACAAAAGGTGATCTCATAAGCCTATTTTTTCAAAATTGAAAATAGGCTAAAAATTATAATAAAAATAAAAATTACGATTGAAGAAAGAAATAATAAAACAAGTATAACTATAAAAATAAATATTTATAGAAATCAATGAATAAATAATTTAATTAATCATAAATATTAAAATTAAATCAATAAAAGCATAAGTTATACAATTTAGGAAAAATCAAACTTAAAATGAAAATAGAAAATAAATAAATAAATAAATAAATAGTTTTGCCCTATTAACGGTTAAACAAGAAGACTGGAGTGCTCCTTTCGAACAAGAAGTGGACACTCGAATACTGTGTTTCGGACAGGTGATGCGGATCCTACAGGTGGTGGGGATTCAGGGGAAGATCTCAGAACAGCGGAGACCCGGCCGATAGAGACTCTCTCGGCTGAAGAACCTCACGAACTGGTTTTGGATGAACACCACGTGTGCCAGTCTCCAAAACTAGAATAACCCTGATGACCGCCAACGGCACCGCACGAAGAAGACTAATTCATTTTCACCATCATCATCATCATCATCATCATCATTTATTGCACTTATGCGCCTTTAAGGCCTACAGCAGAAGAACAAAAGAAAGAAAAAGTAGAAAAAAGTGATAACAAAGGAATCAGTCGCGAAGGCGGAGGAGGTAACATTCCAAAGCTGCGGGTCTCGAGCTTCATCTTCCAACGCATTCGGCTTCACTTGCTGAAGTATTGTCAATACTCGATCCTTCCATCGCGTCCTGGGACGTCCTCTTGGGTGCCTTCCAGCAGGCTGTGAATGAAGGACTCGGTTATGGATGGATCCTTCAGCTCAAAGATGTGGCCAAACCAGTGTAATCTCTTCTGTCCTAGTACTCGGCCAATTTGTGGTTTTCCAAACCGCTGATATGGTCATCTTTCGTTCTTCGTTCCCATTTACCTTCCATGACATTGAAAACGGGTACATAATCTTTCGAAGTACCTTCCTCTCGAAGGCAGAGATGGCTTCTTCGTTTGTTGCTGGCGTCGCCCAGGTTTCTCAACCATTCAAAAGTACCGGCCGTACTTATGTCATGTATAGCTGAATCTTATTCTTCTGCGATAATAGACGAGCTTTAAATAAGTTATTCAGACTATAGAACATGCGATTAGCGTTTATTATTCGCTGACGCACTTCTTTCGACACCTCACTTCACTAAAACCTACAGTCTCTCGACAGAGCCAAGGCCAGATACGTAAAGCGAGCTCTCTGCATTTCCAAATTCGCGCCAACCGGACTTGCGTACCAACTAGCAGGTGCTAGATCTGTAATTGAAGATGTAATGACTACCCACAACCTGGCATCAACCCCAGCCTCCACAAAATTCCTTGAGGATAACTCCTGAAAACAGAAGAAATAAACCCGGAGTTCTATCGAACCCTGGCTATGATCAACCAAGAATGGAAAGAAGCAAACTTCGAGCTACGCCACATCTACATGAGAGGCGCAATACACGGGTTTCATCATTGAATCTGTAACAGGAAGGGCTTTCATAAACCATCCATAGACTGTGTGTGTGTACACTGCCCACGGTATCACCTGATTGACAGCACACACCTCTGTCCCACTATACAAAAGACTGAACGGTTGCTATATTGTGTAACATGATCCTACTTACTATATGGCCATTGGCTGCAATAAATAATGTTAATATTAGTTAGTATGGATCCCAGGCACCTGAATTAGTGAACTCGTTCAAAAGTATGACCGTCAACAATAATGTAAGGTAGGAGAGTTAGACAGCGCGATACAACGAGATATTTTGTTTCATCCTCATTTACCACCAGCCCAATATCCTTCGCACTGTGAAGAAATCTGAAAGTATCAGTGCATCATCATCATCATCATCTTGTACAGTTTCCAGCCCCAGGCTGGGTCTGTTTGGAACATAAGCCTCGCCACTTAGGCTCCAAAGTATCGCCAAGAATCACAACATTTTAAGAGATAAAACTTTCAATTAAATGACATTTAAAATTGATTTCATTGTACAGACAAATATAACATAAAGCGCACATGACCTGCAGAGGCTATCGCTGGGAACAACACCTCTGTCGGCTTCTCCAGCAACACAGAGTAAAGCTCCTTACTTCTAGAGAAGGCATTTGAGTATATGACTGAAGTTTCTCAGACTACCATGATGTTTGATAGTTGTTATACACGCGAACATTATTATATCGTCTTTAGAAAATGTGATGATATAGTTTCTGCTGGCATGTGGTCTTTAACACCTCGGACAGGTGTCCATATCCCTTTCCCCCCCAGGGGCGTGCACCTACTGACGACCAAAGTATTATGTGCACTCGAGTTTGAAGGTTGTTTTTGAAGTAACCAATAGACCTACATAAAATCCAATAACATCATCATTTTCGTCGTTCAATTATACGTTAGTTCATATAGGATTGGAATTTTTAATTTATATTTTAATATAGCCGCTCCGGGAAAAGCTGTACAGCGTTGCTGATATGGAGTCCATCACTTCCGAGCGAGGCGCGCCATGACGCGTGATGGAGCCCATCTTGGCAACGCTGTACAGCTTTCACCGGAGCGGCTAACTGGTGAACCATGTCTTATTTCCCCGTACAAATACAAACCGATATAAAATAAGTGAATTAATTTACGTATTTCACAATCATACAGCATACCTTTTTGATGTATAAGGATTACAACGCGACCAAGAGCTACATTTTCAAACCACTCCGAGCCGAGATTAAGGTACCTTACAAAAATGATAACACCTTTGTTTCTTGGACACAGAAAATTTTAAAATTAATAAACCAGTTATACAACATTCCAATGTATATTGTGTTAAAATTTGGATTCGATCTGATGATTCCCGGTCAATGCATGTGAGATTTTCGAAGTGAAACGCCATGTCCAGTGGTTCGTATTCCACGTAAAAAGGAGGTCCCGTGGCTCATGATCTCGAGATTAACGGTCACGATAAACTACAAGCTTCCTTCCGATCTGATCACGGGTTTGTGAGATAATAATTCTTCAATGTGACGCATGGTTGTAACACGTGTAAAAACGGGCAATTTTTTGTGTTGCAACTGCGATAAAAAAATATTAAGATATACATTTAAAATTCCAAACCTACATGAACTAAAGTAAAATAGAACGACGAAACTTATAATGATATTGGATTTTATGTAGGTCTATTGGTTACTTCAAAAACAACCTTCAAACTCGAGTGCAAATAATATTTTGGTCGACAGTAGTGGGACGTGGGTTGGCGACCTCGGTACCCGATCTGAGTCCGGCATTGTTTCCACTTACTTGTGCCGGGCTCCTCTTTCGCTTCTTTCCTGTGGACCTGCCTTGGTCAACTCTTGTTCTCTTCCGACCCCGAGGGAGTCTTTCACTTTCCCGCCTTAATTGGCCCTTGTCTCATTTTTCCTGATACCTTCCTTCTGCGAGGGGTCAGCCTTCCTTTTCTTTCCATGTTATCTCCTGCCTTCTGCTCAAGGCCCTCAAGGAGGCAGGGTGTGTGTAGCCCCACCCCTTACGGAGCACCCTGGATATTGCTACACCCTCGAGGGCTCACGGCTGGTGAGTTTGGGAGTTGGCGACCTCGAGGGATTCCTGAGCTGGGTCCGTTTTGCCCCCTTTTTTCATCTGACCTTTGGGCGGGCCCTCTCCTGTTTCCTTTTCCTACCTGCCTTTCATGGCTCTCCTTCCTTCCAAGTCCCTCAATCATCATTCTTCGAGGGTTGAGGACATTTCTTCTCTTCCTGTCCTCTATTTGCCTTATCCTTTATTTGTTTACCATTTCTTCTAGTGTGTAGGTCTCATCTTTCACTCTCACCCAAAACATGGCTTGCCACGGTGGGTGAGTGGTTAACGTGTCGGACTAGCAATCCCAAGATTGCAGGTTCGCCCCTGGCCATCTATATATTTAAAACACTAAGCTGTTTTTTGTACACACGAGATTGTGAAAACGACTTAACCGATTGGCTTCGTAAATCATTCTAACGAAAGCTCTTGGCATGCAGATTTGCAGGGTGTCTTTCAAATAAACAAATATGTTATCATATATTTTTAAATTTATAAACAAAACTGCAAAATTATTGGCTCAAGCGCATGCGCAGAATCACCTTGGTTAATGACAGACATGGCGGATGTCCACCGCGTTTTAATGTAATAGTTATTTATAAGAATTATAATAAAGGAAGGGAATATCGAATATGAAGTTTCCACGATATAAACAGGAATAGAATATTATAAAGGACGGGAAATGTAGAAGAACTTATACTGACTGTTGAGTGTGAATGTTGCTTAAGTACCTTAATATTGCGCTACAACTTCAGTGATTCGGTAGCTCAGATGGCAGCGCTGAAGTCTTAGTTTGTGCATCGCCCATTGGGAGCAGTTCGAATCCCACCTCCGCCACATATTTTTATTTCCCAATTATTCTTTCTGGCTATTGGTAATGCATTGTCTTAACATATTTTACTTTTATTATTCCCGTAAAGTAAGGAATTCTCCACGATTTACGTTCCCATACACTTTTAAATGATTAAATAAAATATGGCCATAATCGCTTTCGCCATGAGAGACAATTGACGAACATAATTCATTTGATGGACTCAGACATCGTGGTCACTCATCCCCGTCTACTTTAGTGTGTGTGTGTGTCAAATTTTCTCTGATAACCTGTGTTATTGTGATGGCTGTACTGATGTGTGCATTTGTAATTAAAGTGGGGAATGGGAAATTGACGACCGAGGCTTTAAGTTAGGAACTATCCCGGTATTTACCTGCAGTGGAAGTGGCAAACCACGGAAAAGCACATCCTAGATTGTTGAGATGGGAATCGAACCTTGCCCTTCTTAGTTTTGCCTCAAGAGTGCGCCCCGTTCCAGCCCTCAGACCAGAATTACATTTCTAGAGAAATGGCGGATAAAGGATCCTCCGTATCGTAGTGTGATCTTTGTTTTTTAGAATTAAAAAGAGGGGATTGAAGAACTTCAACAGGCGTTTGAGTTCGTTTGTTGTTTAAGTAACTTAATATTGCTTTCGAAGTCTGTTGACTGGGTGGCTCAGGGGTAACATTGCGGACCCAGGAATGAATTTAGCATAGTCGAAGGAGTTCACATCTCACCTCAGACATGTATTTCTATTTCCTAATTATTCTTTCTGGCTATTGGTAATTCATTGTCTTAACATATTTTACTTTTATTATTCCCGTACAGTAAGGAATTATCCTCGATTTGCATTGCCATATACTTTTAAATTATTAAATAAAAGATGGCCACAATCGCTTTCGCCATGAGACACAATTGACGAATATAATTCATTTGATGGACTCAGACATCGTGGTCACTCAGGCCCGTCTACTTTGGTGTGTGTGTAAATTTTTCTATGATAACCTGTGTTATTGTGATGCCTTTACTGATGTGTGCCTTTGTAATTCATGTGGGGAATGGAGAATTGACGACCGAGGCTTTAAGTTAGGAACTATCCCGGTATTTACCTTCAGTGGACGTGGCAAACCACGGAAAACCACATGCCAGATTGTTGAAATAGGAATCTAACCTTGCTCTCCTTAGTTTTGCCTCAAGAGTGCACCCCGTACCAGTCCTCAGACCAGAATTAAATTTCTTGGCAAACCAGGGTTCGAACCCGGAATCCGGGGCGATAGCTCAGAATTTAGCCTTAAGATTTGGCTTCCCTGTGTTTATACGATTTTTGACAAGCACTGAACATATAGTCTAACCCTTAAACTCTCCATTACGGTGGCTGTCGAAGTGAGTCTATGCTCATTCCAGTAGTTGGCGAAGTATGCTCCCTTGCTTAATTTACTGTCATGGAAATGCAAAGGATTGTACCTACAACAGGTGATGGAAATTGCTTATTTAAAGCAGTTTCGTACTGTTTATTCCAAAATGCAGAACGTCATCCTGAGCTGCTTCTGCAAGCAAATTGCAAAAATTGGTGTTGGCATGAATAATTATAAGGATTTTATTATTGGCGATCAGTATCATCGCATTCTCATCAGCAACAAACTTGAGAATGAAAGTATCTGAACTTCACTGTATAAATGAATATTATTGTTTAATGATTATTTGTTTAGAGTACATAACAATGACTCTAACCACGCTGTTGATTTTGGCAATGGAAGTATTATGTGCCATTTAATATTTGGCGGCTGCGTTGATGCAGGCCACTATAGTGTTATTGAATATGACGCTAATTTGGAGAAAAATGCTACAATAAATATATCCATTTGACGAAAAAGAACATTAGCCACAAAAAAGTGGGAAATCGAAGAAAAATACGAAGCCACTTTTAAAATCTAATATAAATATGCCATTTCAGAAACAATTCCAGATATTATGCCGTACAGTGTAGGATCCTTGACGAACAAATGTAAACATTGTTCTGCACTGTATTTCTGTAGCGAGAAATCTACGCTTGGTTACTTTGACCTTTGGTGTTGTAATGGCAAAATTGATCTTACTAAATATAAAATATTTGACAGACTGCAACAATTTTTCACTGGAAATGATACCTCAAGGAATTTAGGAGAGAATAATCGGCAGTACAACAAATGCTATGCCCTTGGTTTCATTTGGTGCCAATGTCACTGTGCCACATGCATACGGTCCATATTGTTTAAAAATGTATGGAATTGAACATCATCGCATTTCTTCGTTAATGTATATTCCAAAATTATAAGCGACGGTTCTTGCGGCCAGTTGTATATATTAGACTCCTCAGAATTCTTGAATTCCTTGGAATTAAGTTATTTGCTTCCACATACTCCAAACGATTGACCCATAGTTATGCTCCTTAGAAAACTGAAGTTTCCTAAGGGCTCATAAATACTACCATATTAATTATAAGAAATGTGTACGAAAATTGCTTGAATTTGGAAATAATAAGTGCAGTTAAAATCAGGCGGATGATCTAACCCTTCGATTTGATTCCATATTAATTATAAGAAATATGCATGAAAATGCTTGGATTTGGAAATAAGTGCAGTTAAAATTAGGCAGAGAGGTCTAATCCTTCGACTTGATTTAACACCATAGGATAAACCAATCAATTTCTTTTAAGAGGCAACATTTTCCGATTCGCTTGGCATACTTTATCACAATCAATAAAGCTCAATGGGGAACTCTGGAATCTTTTGACGCTCTTAAAGTATCAATAGCGCCAAAAAATAATTGTACAAAGAACGTACAATGAAGAAAATGGAAATTGCAACATCCAGAAGGAGTGGTGCTACATTGCTGCAATTGAACATACAGGACGAGTGTTCGGTTGTGATTCCATGATTACACTTTCAGGGCAATCTGACCGCAAGTTTAGACAACAATCAATACTGGATGTGCCCACCACGAGCTGCAATACATTGATGAATTCGGCGAGGCATGGAGTCAATAAGGCCCTGGATCGCTTCCTGAGGAATTGTGGCCCATGCTTGCTGCACTGCACGGGTCAGTTATTCCAGAGTTATGGGTGGCTGAGGACGGTTGGCCAGTTGTCGACCCATCATGTCCCACACATGCTCAATAGGGCTGAGGTCCGGGGATCTGGAGGGCCATTCTAAGGTTGTGATGTCTGGAGACGCGTGCAGTGTGAACCCGGGCATTGTCCTGCTGAAACATCCCATTACCAATGTTCGCCATCATAGGGACAACCACTGGATTGAGTACCCTATCAACATACTGTCGAGCAGTCATAGTGCCCTCAACAGGCACTAATTGTGATTTCACATTAACGCCAAGAGCTCCCCAGACCATAATGCTTGGTGTTGGCCCCGTGTGCCTCTCGACAATAAGGTCTGGGCGGCTCCTCTTCCCGGTATGTCGGTGCACACGATTCTGGCGATCACTGCGGGCAAGACAGAAGCGCGATTCATCACTAAAGACGACCCTATGCCATTCGTCGACCCACGTCGATCGTTCTCGACACCAGGCCAGCCTTACACGTCGCTGTTGTGGGGTCAATGGAACACCTTCTGCAGGGACACGGGATCGTAAGCCAGCTGCACGCAGGCGATTACCAACTGTTAGTTGTGTAACGTGGGGTGCCACAGCTGCTCGAATTTGCGCTGTTGTTGCATGGGGTTCCATCCGGGCCATCCGAATGATGCGGCGATCCTCTCTCACAGTTGTCTGTCGCTGTGGGCCTGTGCCAGGTCTACGAGTGTGGGTACCTTTATTTGACCACTGCTGCCATACACGTTGTACCGTAGATGCCTGTCGGCCAACACGTGCAGCGCCAGTGCTTAGTGATAATCCAGCCTCACACAACCCAATTATCCGACCCTTCTCAAACGGCGACAGTTGTTGATAGCGTGCTCTTCTCTGTCGTCGAGGCATGTTTGACGGGGAACACTTCACTGCACAGACTGCAAGTCAACTACGCTACACCGGTGTCCGTATACTGGAGTTGAATCCTCCCCGACCAATCACGTGGGGAGACCTGTAGCAACAATCCAATGGGTCTGAAACTTTGATCGTTTACATACCTACAAGGCATCGTTCCATATCTTGAAAATCAACACAAACGACCAATGCCTTCATGGTGTTGCAATTTCCATTTTCTTCAGTGTATATAAGAAAATTCTTCAGTAAATATTTTCTTATTGACCGTCATGTATTGACGGGTTTCAACTAGTGGTAAGTGATTTTTGAAGGCGACAAAAATCATGATACTCATGTCATACGTTATTGGCATGTTAAAGAACCTATTTGAATTCAGTAGGCCGTGTTCAATGGCAAAATTAATCTCGGGATTTTCCACCAACACAAAGTTTCTCCATTCTCTACTTGAAAGCGCTGTAGTGTCAAGGAGTTTAGATATCTAACCCCCTTGACTTTCATAGCGTTCAAAGGAACGACGAAATTTGACATGCAAGCTACCCTCTGGGTGTAAATTAAATAAGCTTGAACCAGGCACCCGAGGCCATACGATATTATTATTACCCAAAACATTAGGGGCCGATAACCTTTGATGTTAGGCCCCTTAAATCAACAATATCATATACCTTCTAATTCTGGACCTACTAAGTAGCTGGAGGTTCAGTTTCCTAGAGAGAGGAATGTCGGGTTTATCCCATCGTGTCAATTCATCATATTTTTATGGAAGGTGGATTCCGGATAAAGAGACAATGTCTGGAGGGTATTAACTCGTGTACCACACGTCGTGGTTGTCTTGGGGCGAGGGTGCGGCTTGGAGGATCTCTACATCGCGCCTAGGCATTGGGCTGGGAAGGTTAATAAACCCAGCGTTATTAACTGCCTCGTTCCTTTATTGCGTCATAACTCTGCTCTATGAGGTCATTTGAGGGGCTGATACACGGTACAACACATAACAGTAGAGGCTAGGGTGACACATCAATATCTCAACTTTGAACACACATGACTTTTACCTCGTTACGGGATTAAGGCAGTTGTCAGTAATTATAACTATTATTTAATTGATCTTTTGTTGTTAGTTAATTTTAGGGGCTTGGGACATCTTGGTCATCAGACACATGTAGTGGAGTGTTTGTTAAATTTATCCGTCAATGAGAATCCCATCAAGGGGCCCTGGGGTTGGGTGGGATGATGGATGGTAAGCGCATCGGGTCCCCTCGGCCGTTAATCTTGGCCTCCATTACCGGGGCGCTGCCTCACTGTTAGACAGCTACTCAGTTGTCCTCACGAGGCTGAGTGCACCCCGTTCCAGCGCTCATGTCCCTTTCTAAAATCCCTGACGGAGCCGGGAATTGAACCTGGGGCAGGCGAGCGAACTTGTCTGATAATCTGTATTGATGTGGTGAAATGAAATTGCATCTGATTGTTATTGAAACGAGCAACATTGACCCTTTAAGAATGTGTAGGGATGGTTGGTTAGTTTCTCAGTTTAGGGGCTGCGAGAACGCAGTCATGTAGCCCCGTGTACTTTGGGTGTGTGTAGAATCTGTCTGATAACCGATGTTAATAGTGTTGACTGTGTTAGTGTGTGTTATCTGCTTTTTTAAATTCAAGTAGGGACTGCAGTTCCTACTTTTGCTACTAAACACCACCGTCAATGACAAGTTCTGAACTTGGTTACTAAATGCCACGGCTCCTGGCAACGAACGTTGGAACCTAAGAGCGTTAGTCAAATCTAACCTATAATTTAACTTCACACAAGTGTAATTAGTGGAAGGTTCTTTTACATGCCATAAATCTATGACATGGGACCGCCGGTTTTACTTCCCCTCCGAACGAAGGCATACGGAGGGATTTTTAACGCACTTAAAAAATCCGACGACATCGGCCGGGTTTGAACCCGCGATCTTGGACATAGAATCTCAGCATGCTACCAACTACGCCACCGAAGCCGCCCAACTTTATCTTGACGAGTTATGGGCTGTTATATGTTCCTGTTTTATTTTCAATCGAAATTATCGTACGAGAATGTTGTGTTTCGAGATGTAGCATATTCTTGTAATTTAGGCCCTTTGGCACTCAGCCAAGCTGAAATGGGGAAAATAACGAGGTTGTCGTAGAAGAGGTGGACCCTGGTCATTTTAGACCCCTCAGTGCGAGAAGCAGTACTCGGAACGACCCCGGAAACCAACCATTTCTGAGATACTATTCCCGGTTTGGGAGCAGATCAAGGTGTGGCTAAACCGTTATCAAGACAACGCCAGTTCAACTTTCCATCTGTGACTCTCCATTTAGTAATTTAACCCGCGAGGACTGGTGCATGGGGATTTTTAATCCGTGGCTTAAATAATGCTCTATATTTTCGTTTTGGTCAGCCCTTATTTCCTGTCGCTTCCGGTACCTTCCTTCCCAGCCTTGAACTTCACCCTGCAGAAGAAACATGTCCTTAGCTTTTTGAACACTCAAGTTATTTCTATATTATATACGGTCGGGTCAGATTTATCCATGGCGGCAATCCTCGCGTGACAGTTATCTGCTTACGTTAGTTGGGACAATCTGTAAACAATAAGATGAAAAATCCAACTATTTAGAGCAGCACAATCACATAGAGTCGCCTCCGTAGCTTAGCGGTCAGCATGGTTAGCTGCCACCCCGGAGGTCCTGGGTTCGATTCCCGGCTATGCCACGAAATTTGAAAAGTGGTATGAAGACTGAAACGGGGTCTACTCAGCCTCGGGTGGCCCAAATGAGTAGAGGGGGTTCGATTACCACCTCAGCCATCCTATAAGTGGTTTTCCGTGGTTTCCCACTTCGTCTTCGGGAAAATGCCGGGATGATTCCTACTGTAAAGCCACGGCCGCCTCCTTCCCATTTCCATGCCTAACCGTCCCACTCTTCCCACCCCCTCATCAGGCCCCCTGTTCGCTTTACAGGTGAGGCCGCCTGGGCGTAGTGCTGGTCACACACCCCAGTTGTATCCCTGACTCAGAGTCTCAAGCTCCAGGACACTGCCCTAAGTGGGATCCCTCGCTTAGTCCGTGGGAAAAGCCAACCCTGGAGGGTAAAACGATAGCGAAAAAAAAACCAATCACATAGTTCACGTTCTTGTTGATCCATGTTTAGGGTCCAGGGACACCTTGGTCATCAGCCCCATTATCAAGGCCAATTATACGGTTACGAAAATTTTTGTCTTTTTTCTGCATGTTCAATTTGAAAAATATAAATAAACCTTATTTTATTTTGGGAATAGTTCACAGGAAGACACCGGGTGTGAAATTACTTCATTATAATCCGTATGACTACGACAAAACGGGAGCGACACACTATCGGCCAAAATGACCCGGCGGCAGGCCTCAAGGGTTACTGAAATGTTTCAAATGTTATTCATCTCTCTTCCAAGATAAACAAAGGGAAGGTAGGGATGTTTGATGAAACCTGCCGAGGTCATGACTCAAGCGATTGGTGAAGGCAGCTCCCTGGGGCTAGCATTAATTAACATTATAATGTGTTTGTATCGCTGCGAGTGTCCTCGTACATTGCATCATGGAGAATGCAGCAAATACATCTTGGAATGCAGAAGCAGTAAAACGAAATGTTCAGTGTTTTGAAAGGAGAATACGGCTTTATGGTTCGTAGAGCTGGAAGCTGATTCGCGCATAACTTTTGAAGTTTCGAAGCATTACTATGTAGGGACGCCTGCCGTCACCAATCCAGCCAATAGGGCAGCTCATTTAACAATGAACGTGTGAAGAGAGCATTCAATAAGCTGTGAGAAGAATGTTTATTATTGGCAATGAAGAACGAGAAATATTGGAGGTCCCTATGTGTGACCTCAACAACAGGTGAGAGTGAAGAACTGCGTGGTACCTTCTCGTTTGGGTAGCACAAGTTACAGGATTGCCCAAGCCAAGATACTCTTTCTATAAAAAGAAGAACCTATTTGCTGCAAAGAACATAAGTCTTGATGTGAGGAAACAAATGTTGAAGACCTATGTATGGAGCCTCGCGCTATATGACAGCGAATCTTGGACAGTAGCAGAGAGAGAGGATAATACTACTAGCATTTGAAACCTGGTGCTTTAGAAGTATTAAGAAAATCAGCTGTAAAGAAATGGTCACAAATGAGGAAGTCTTTAGAAGAGTGGGATCGAGAAGATGCTTCCTTAAATATTTAAAAAGAAGACGGAATCACCTCCTGGGCTACATACTGTGACACAATGGACGGGGAACAGTAGACGGCTAGAATCACAGAGGAAGACCCATACCGGAGTACATGAGTAAAATACTGGAATATATGAGTTGTGGGTCATACTGTGAACTGAAGAGGAAGACGGAGATACGGGAAGAATGGCGAGCTGCTGCCAACCAGCCTCACGGCTGTTAACCACACAGAGAAGTTACAGGGTCTCAAGTAAATATCATTTCCACGAGCAAGCTAGTACATTTTATTTTCTTCAGATCAAAATAATCTTACCTGAATTTATTTCTAACATGCGTTTGTTCAGTCACTAGCTTCCTCAGAGTTCAATCCGCTGGCTCCTTGGTTACTGGGAGAAGTCAGCCCTAGTAAGCGTATCAAATACTCTTTTCGATTTGTCGAACGCACGAATAACGACTTCGACTTGACACGCCCAACGGCTTGAGACACACTCACTTCTCCTGTCTGTCTCTATAGTGATCGAGTTTCAAGCAAGTGTTTTCACACAAATTCACAACACAAGTCTGTTTAACTTGTTCTCACACACATTAGAAAGCACAGACTTCATTTGAACAAGCAATTCTCGTTCCACAAATGTAGAGTCAGACATATTTCAGGCAATACAGGTCTGGTTTCTTCTACAAACATACAGTGACGCACATGAATCAGGCAACACAGGTTTGGTGAATGGCACACATTGTCCCACACACGTACAGACAGACACATTTTTCAGGCAACACAGATTTAGATAACAACATGTCTTGGTCTACAAACATACAGTTAGACACACAAATCAGGCAACACATGTTTGGTCACATTGTTTAACAAAGGTACAGACAGACATATTTTTCAAGCAACACAGGTCTGGATAACCGCACATCTTCTCCTATAGATGTACGGTGGGACACATAATTCAAGCAACACAGGTGTGGTTAACAGCACGTCTTGTCCTACAAACATACAGTTAGACTCACAAATCAGGCAACAAGGGTTTGGTCACATTGTGTATCAAAGGTACAGACAGACACATTTTTAAAGCAACACAGGTCTGGATAACCGCACATCTTCTCCTATAGATGTACAGTGGGACACATAATTCAAGCAACATTGGTGTGGTTAACAGCACGTCTTGTCATACAAACAAACAGACTCACAAATCAGGCAACAAGGGTTTGGTCACATTGTGTAACAAAGGTACAGACAGACACATTTTTCACGCAACACAGGTCTCGATAACCGCACATCTTCTCCTATAGATATACAGTGGGACACATAATTCAAGCAACATGGGTGTGGTTGACAGCACGCCTTGTCCTACAAACATACACTTAGACTCACAAATCAGGCGACAAGTGTTTAGTCTCATTGTGTATCGAAGGTACAGACATACACATTTTTCAAGCAACACAGGTCTGGTCAACCGCACGTCTTCTCCTATAGATGTACAGTGGAACACATATTTCAAGCACCATGGGTGTGGTTTACAGCACGCCTTGTCCTTCAAACATTCAGTTAGACACATATTCCAGCCAACAACAAACATGTGAACATAAATCTCACCTGGCAAGGATGGTTGCCCTGAAACAACAGGATGAACTTGCGGTCCTTGTCCTGAATTAACAGGAGCATCTTCTCCTGGAACAAGAGTAGCAAATTATAAGCAAAGAGAACGTAGTATACATGAACCACGACTGTCCCCGCTGTAGGCAACAACACTATACTCTGCATTGGTCTTCTTAGATCACTCTGTAGGCAAGGAGACACTGTGCATTAAACGCCATGGCCCTCTAGGTAAGCAAGAAGAAATTATATATTGGACTCCATTGATCTCTCTGTAGGCTAGGAGAAACTCTACATTACATTCCATGACCTACTCTGTAAGCAAGGAAAAGTTATACATTGCAGGCGTGGATTCAATGGGGGGGGGGGGTCACGGGAGTCATGACCCCCCCCCCCCCAAACGGAGACCAAATTTTTTTGAAAACTCAAAAAACGAAAACACAATTACCAGACAAATAAAACTTAACGAATTTTAACTGAAAAACAGTTTTTTTTTCATTTTATTCAATACTGAAATATCTTTATTGGAATTATTATGTTCTGCTACAACTGCATATATTTACAACTTCAAACCTCTTATATAAAAACGATTATTTATACAACAAAATCAACTCGTCTATGTTTAGCAAACCTTGTGATTACCGAATCGAAGTTTATAGTGATGTCACGATGAATGTTCAGCAATGCACGGATAGGAATTTGGGTCTTTTTTCGCACCAATAACTTTTGCCGACGTCCAATCTGCAAGCTTGGTTGGCAATTTAAGCTGTGACTTTCTCCCTTTGTCGGTACCAAATCGACTTGCCGAAACTGTAACGTATCTTGATACTTTTCTCGAAGTTCGATGTAAAAGTCGCAAAACATGCCGTTGCAATTTGTACGAATATTTTTGGTGCGCTAAATGCATCAAATTTCTATCCATGAAGTTTGCAAAAAAAATTGGTCTGGTTTTGTACGTTTGGTTATTTTGTGATTGCGTTTTTAGTGATACCATTTTTCTTAACAATTTCGATTTTCTGAGCCCCCCCCCCCCCCGCAAGCCAAACTCTCGATCGATTCTCTGACCCCCCCCCCCCCGCAAGCCAAACTCTAGATCGATTCTCTGACCCCCACCCCAAAACCAAACTCTAGATCCGCGCCTGGTACATTGGAAGCCATGATCCTCTACATAGGCAAGGAGTAACTAATCATTGGACGTCATGTATCTCTCTGTATGTAAGGAGAAACTATACATTGGACTTCATGGATCTCTCTCTGGGCAAGGAGAAACTATACATTGGATTTCGTGGATTTCTCTCTGGGCAAGGAGAAACTTTACTTTAGACTTCCTGGATCTCTCTCTTGGCAAGGAGAAACTATACATTAGACTTCCTGGATCTCTCTCTTGGCAAGGAGAAACTATACATTAGACTTCCTGGATCTCTCTCTGGGCAAGGAGAAACTATACATTGGACTTCATGGATCTCTCTCTGGGCAAGGAGAAACTATACATTGGATTTCGTGGATTTCTCTCTGGGCAAGGAGAAACTTTACATTAGACTTCCTGGATCTCTCTCTTGGCAAGGAGAAACTATACATTAGACTTCCTGGATCTCTCTCTGGGCAAGGAGAAACTATACATTGGATTTTGTGGATTTCTCTCAGGGCAAGGGGAAACTATACATTGGAATTCCTGGATTTCTCTGTACGCAAGGGGAAATTATACATTAGATTTCCTCGATCTGTCTGTAGGCTAGAAGGAACTATACATTAGACTTCCTGGATTTCTCTCTGGGCAAGGAGAAACTATACATTGGACTTCCTGGATTTCTCTCTGGGCAAGGAGAAACTATACATTGGATTTCGTGGATTTCTCTCTGGGCAAGGAGAAACTATACATTGGACTTCCTGGATTTCTCTCTGGGCAAGGAGAAACTATACATTGGATTTCGTGGATTTCTCTCAGGGCAAGGAGTAACTATACATTGGACTTCCTGGATTTCTCTCTGGGCAAGGAGAAACTATACATTGGACTTCCTGGATTTCTCTCAGGGCAAGGAGAAACTATACATTGGATTTCATGGATTTCTCTCTGGGCAAGGAGAAACTATACATTGGACTTCCTGGATTTCTCTCTGGGCAAGGAGAAACTATACATTGGACTTCCTGGATTTCCCTATAGGCAAGGAGAAACTATTGTTCGCTGAAGTCCCTGGATCTCTATGTAGGCAAGGAGAAACTATTACATGCTGGATTCATGATCTACGACGACCTAGTTCAGAAATACGACTACTATTTATTCTGGAATAAGTAACACGTAGACTAAGGATGGTAAACTCAACAAGTAGTTCCGTGAACAACTATTCAGCCTATTTTCATACAGACTACTTATGTTAACTGCCACTATTAACATACAAGATTTCAGTTTGATTGCTGTAATAGATTCGTAGATATCGAGAACCGACTAAATATTGCGGATGGTCGCCATGTTGGATTTTTATATATGTAGGTCTTAGAGTTATGTTCTGTTACATGAAGATTTTTGTGTACGTGTATTATTCAAACTTCAATCGCATGATTACGACACAGAAGTAAAACAGAGATTTTAAAATTTCGCACAGCTGCCATCTTGTGGGCATGGAAACAATTGAAATAAATTAGTTGCCAGTGGATTACCATTCGTATAAGGATTTACTGTACCAAGTTTCACTGCACTCGGATGGTTAAATTGCGAGAAATGTCCATGTGAATATTTATACTTCGCGTCACCGCCATATTGGATTTGTGATCACCAGGTTATTGAAAGTCCCATAGGTGAACTTATGTTCATAGCCCCTATGAGCATAGAATAATTCCGTTTGATTGCTATAATAGATTCGTAGATATTTTGAATTTAAGTTTGAGCATCCCATGTATGGCAGTGTCGCCAACCTGATTTTACGCATGCTGATAAATTCAATATTTAAATACATGTAACGTGCATACTATCAATTGGACCTCAACCAAATTGTCGCATATGCATTGTGGACCTTAAGAGATGGAATTAAGAATATATTTAGAGTCGCCAAGTCTGCCAACTGTTGATATAGGGTCTCTATAATTTTAAGAAATGTAGGCTCTTTAGTTCGTCACGGAACTACTTGTTCATAAATGAAAGTAGGTTAACAAATCAATGAGAAATATACGGACAACGAACAAGTAGCGACTTTATTTAATTACGTTTACATACCTGTTTATACTTTACTGTTTAATGGAACATTGGGATCATCACACGTAAGTACAGTATGTTATCCTACACACTGACAATGGCCGCAATGAAGTGCATCAACACATACATCTATTAAACACATTTTGCGCCATGCTTCATTAACACTGAGCATATTACGTAAATTAAAATTAATGGCCTGTGTCTCGCAAAATGATGATCACCAAGACCATCAGCCATTATCTCCTGGGGTAGCGACCAGCATTCCTTATTGCTACTCTGGAGGTAGGGGGTAGATTCCCGGCACTGCCAAGAAATTTTAATTCTCGTCTGAGGGCTGGATGGGACACTCAGCCTCGTGAGGTGAATGTGAGAATAGGAGGGTTCGATTCCCACCTCAGCCATTCTGGAAGTAGTTTTCCTGCTTCTACTCCAGACAAATTCTGGGATGGTGCCATACATAAGTCCGCGCCGCTTCCTACCTCAATTACTAATACAGACATCACAATGACACCCAAATACATGAGGAGACTTGATGTCGCAAAGACCCCAAAGAATCACCATCATGTGCTGGAGTATCAAGCAAGTTGGGTTGGTCACACGTTCATGTCCACCATGATGAGAGTTTGAAACCTTCATTTGGTTCTCAAACAACACTGATTGCTGATGAAAATGACATGTTGGCATTTAAATTCCATCAAGTCCTCCCCATTACAGAACCGGGGAAACAAGAAGACACAATATATTTTAAAGGCCTCACAAAACAAAATGTATTGTACTTCCTCACGAAAATATCCAGAAGTACTTGTCTGCCATTGAGGTCTGTTACAATCCATCCCCTTACATTAAAACACAAGTGAAATTCTTGACAAAAGTTTTAGTAACGTTTGATTTTTTCTGCACACTGATGTACACAAGGTCGGACCTGTATTGGGTTTGGAAAACGCGCACCTAAAGAAAGGGAGAAAGAAGGAAAGGAAGAAAGAATGAAAGAAAGGAAGAAAGGAAGAAAGAAAGGAAGAAAGGAAAAAAGGAAGAAAGGAAGAAAGGAAGAAAGGAAGAAAGAAAGTACGGAAGAAAGAAAGAAAGAAAGAAAGGACGAAATATAGAAAGGAAGAAAGAAAGGAAGAAAGGAAGAAAGATAGAAAGGAAGAAGGAAAGATAGAAAGGAAGAAACGAAGGAAGGAAGAAAGGAAGAAAGATAGAAAGAAAGAAAGAAAAAGATGAATGAAGAAGGAAAGAAAGAAATTAAGAAAGGAAGAAAGGAAAAAAGATAGAAAGGAAGAAAGAAAGGACGGAAGAAAGAAAGAAAGAAAGAAAGAAAGAAAGAAAGGAAGAAAGAAAGGAAGAAAGGAAGATAGAAAGAAAGGTAGAAAGGAAGAAAGAAAGAAAGAAAGAAAGAAAGGAAGAAAGAAAGAAAGAAAGGAAGAAAGGAAGAAAGAAAGAAAGAAAGAAAGAAAGAAAGAAAGATAGAAAGAAAGAAAGGACGGAAGAAAGAAAGAAAGAAAGGAAGAAAGGAAGAAAGAAAGAAAGAAAGAAAGGAAGAATGAAAGAAAGAAAGAAAGAAAGAAAGAAAGAAAGAAAGAAAGAAATGAAGAAAGGAAGAAGGAAGATAGATAGAAAGGAAGAAAGAAAGAAAGGAAGAAGGAAAGAAAAGAAGGAAGAAGGAAATAAAGGAAGAAAGGAAGAAAGAAAGAAAGAAAGGATGAAAGGAAGATAGGAAGAAAGATAGAAAGAAAGGAAGGAAGAAAGAAAGAAAGAAAGAAAGGAAGAAGGATAGAATGAAAGAAAGAAAGAAAGAAAGAAAGAAAGGAAGAAGGAAAGAAAGAAAGAAAGAAAGAAAGAAATGAAGAAAGGAAGAAAGGAAAAATATAGAAAGGAAGAAAGAAAGAAAGAAAGATAGAAATAAAGAAAGAAAGAAAGAAAGAAAGAAAGAAAGGAAGGAAGAAAGAAGGAAAGAAAGAAAGAAAGGAAGAAAGGAAGAAGGAAAGAAAGAAAGAAAGGAAGAAAGAAAGAAAGAAAGAAAGGAAGAAAGGAAAAGGAAAGAATGAAAGGAAGAAAGGAAGAAAAAGAGAAAGAGAAAGAAATTAGAGAGACATCAATTTCTGTGAAAACACAAAAATTAATTGGGCTCGAGGTGTCTTATTTTAAGGTTTCTCAGTTCTGACTGAATGGAATTTAAATGCGAACATATTGTAATGCCATCATCATCAGAACACCCAACTTGTTTGCTCCGCAGATATTCCAAACCCAACACTCGGACAATCTCGCGCATCATGCGCTCTTGCTGGTTCCCTACTTAACTGTTGGAAGCCATATTTCTGTGTCGCCTTGGTAATCGAAACTTCATGTTTCCAGTCGGTCAACACCATTGCACCCAATTGCGATCCGTTCTTCCCAAATCTTAAAAAAATCACGTTTACCGACTGAAAACCGATAAATTTCACATAATGATGCAACACGTCAGCTAACGTTGTGCCGCTTACAGCACTGCTCTTGTCTAAATGTTGCACATTTTCCCGTCAATTTCCTTTGTTTGAAAATTATTCAAGATCGTGACGAAGAAAGTGTTTCTCCAATTGGATGATTGTATTTAATTGTATGCACGTCATATAACTTTGGTGAGGATGTTTCTTTCACAGAGCATCTTGACACAGTTGACACACAGCTTTTTGAATTTAGTTTTCTGGTAACTTGTCTTAAATAATTGACTAAAATATTTCTAAAGGACAATCCATATCTCAATTAGAATTCTCCATAATTAATGCCAAATGTGGTTCGTTAGTTTGTGTAATTGACGCCGTAAACCCTTTCAGTGGTTGGCGTATGGCACTTAACGTGGACTAGGGTGAAGATGTAAATGAGCATTTTTAGCCTATTTTCATTTATGAAAAAGTAGGCTTATGGCCGTGGGTGTGTCCCTAATAACTTCTAAACGACTGGAGTTTATAGTACAATTTTGACCAACCCCGACTGTGCCCTTCAACTTGTATTACATCTGACCAATCTAACATGATGGCTGTGCGAAATATTTCACTGGCATTCTATATCTCCGAAAGTATTACTGATTTAACCCTGACATTTTGTACGGTGATAAAGGACACTGCTAAAAGTTTACCTATGAGACCATCAAAAACCTGTTAACTACAAAACCAACATGGCGGCCAAGGGAATTTGAAACTTTTAAGAAGACATTTCTCGCGATTTAACGATATGGGCGCAGTGAAATATGGTACGGAAAATGTAATTCTAATGCACTGGCATCTAATTTGGTTCAATTGTTCTCATAACCTAGAGATGGAGGCTGTGCGCAATTTGAAAATTAAGATTTTATTTCTTGTGAATTAATCATGCGATCGAAGTGAACTTTTGGATAATGAACCTACGAAAAAATAGTCATCTAATAGAACATAACTATGGTCTACATATATCAAAATCCAACTTGGCAACCATCCGAAATATTTATACGGTTCTCAATATCTACGAATTTATTGTAGCAATCAAAATGAATTTTTTAATGTTGATAGAGGCAATTAACATAAGTAGGATATATGAAAATAGGCTGTATGGTTCTTCAAGGAACTACTTGTTTCAAGTTTTGTGGTTAGTTTTTTGGTGTAGTGACTCACAATTTTCCACGTTTTCCGTACTGAAAACCAGGCACAATTGGATTTGCGAGTTGACACGAGATCGTTGATTGTGAGGTGATCCTATATGTCACAATGGTTGAGCTAGAGATAGGTCTGGTAGGTTCCGTATCTTATTATGATGGCTCAAGGAGGTTGCTGCAGTCCGCAGGTATGAGAACTTGTTGACTACGTTTACTGGTTCCTTGTGCAAGGTGACTGTGTCGTTGAGCTCTGGTTTTCCTCCTTTCCTGAATCTCAATTGCACTGATTTTTAAGGTTAATTTCAAGGTGGTTTTCATAGGTTGGTATTCGAACTCTAGGAGTCTTCCATTAATGATCCTCCGGGATTCATAGCTCTCACATCTTGGATTCGTGTGCAAATCAAATCAACGAGTACGTTGACGCGATTAATCAACCTGCTACGTTGATTAAATCTGGACACGAAGAGTAAAATGGTCTGATGCAGAAGAAATATTGTCGAACATTGACCTCAGAGTCAATTCATGTCCTAAGGCAGACTTTTCGCCATTTAAAATCAAATTACAGAACGATTGGTGGAACTATTCAGACCCGTGTTGCCAGGATCCTTGTAGTCGGGGACTTCCGTACTCCGAAGAAGACTTGTTACTTGCAGCTCCTAACTGAAGTCTTATTTCCTCCGTTTTCAAATACCTTGTTATTACGAATTACAGCCGTAATATACTGTATTGGAATGCTGTACTGAATATTCAATAATATTAATACACTCGAATCTGGAGAGAACTATGCTGTATGTGTAATTGTTCATTGAACATCATCGCGTCGGCGACAATTTAAGGTTCACGGAAGTATGCGGATCGCACTACGAACGCCCACGTTGGAGGGGAGATGACCCATGTGGCTGTTTAACCCTCCGTTGGTCGCTTTCCAGGTTCATCTGTTTTATACAGTATAACTCCAAATATCCGAATCAATTGGGACCGGACTCCATTCGGATAATAACAAATTCAGATAATTGGATTTACATACATGGTATAGGCTTACATATGTATTTTAATGAAAAACAGCTTATTTTCGGTACTGTATGCATTTTAATTATGTAATTAAATGATGGCTTGAGAATTGAACAAGTGAACAATTTTTTTTATCTCGGTAGTATAATCATAGAAGACAATAGATGCTTAATGACAGCGAAGAGAAGGATTGCATTGGCAAAACAGGCATTTATGACTAAGGAAACCATTTTCTCCAGCAAACATATGAATATAGGTGTAAGAAAATCCTTTGCAAAATCATTTGTATGGAGTACACTGCTCTATGGAAGTGAAAGTTGGACTCTGGGTAAATTGGAAAAGAATAGACTTGAAGCTGCTGAAATGTGGACATGGCGGAACATGACAAGAACGAGCCGGATGGAGAGGAAAACCAACCTGTAAGTCTTAAGGGAAGTCAGAGAAGAGAGAAGATTAATGAAGGAAATGGGAAAGAGAAAAAATACAATTTATTGGACAGGTCATCAGACACAACTCTTTCATCGTTAACATTCTTGAAGGGAAAATGCTGGGAAAGAAAGGATGAGGCCGGCCTAGGACGAAGTATTTGGAAGACATCAAGAATAGATTGAGATGTCACAATTACATGGAACTGAAACAAACCGCCAACGGCAGAAGTGTCTGGTTGCATCGACAAAGCATTCGCCTTTAGAATATGAATGAGTGAATTAAATGAAACGCAACACTTTTATCTATACTAATATAATAAAGCTGAATAGTTTGTGTGTTTGTGTGTTTAAACGCGCTAATCTCTGGAACTACCAGTCCGATTCGAAAAATTCTTTTTTTATATGATGGCCTGATTCAAGAGGAATAGTTTAGGCTATGTAGTACCTCTCAGGTGACCTTCAAGATTAATTTTTGTTCACTAAGTCGGTAGAACAAGCGCTCCCGAACAGCTCTATCTGCATGCGCTGGCGTTATGGTTAGTGATACGTACACAGTTTCACCTATCTGATCCAAAATTTGTATCCTTACCCTTTGGAAGCCTGATGGTAACACTGTCTAATTGAAATTTATGACAGACCAGTCCATTCCCTGCATTTAGGCCCTTTGGCACAAATCTACACCCTTTCACCAATCTGAACCAAAAGTTGTATACTTACCCTTTGGAACCCTACGAGTAACACTGTTTACATGAAATTTCGGACATACCACTCCATTCCCTGGATTTAGGCCCTTCATCACAAATCTACACCGTTTATCTTAATTGCACCAAATTTCACATACACTTTGAACCCCTGCTGGTAACACTGTTCACTTGATATTTTGGACAACGCTCCCCATTCCCTACATTTAGAATAACAGTCAAATGAACTTGAAAACCAAGTATTAAGGCCCTAGAACCATTCATGTCCGTAGTAGTGTAACTGTAAGAGTCTATTGTTGGCTGGCAATGCGGACTGCATCACGTCACCCCTACCAGTGTTCTGGTGCAGAATTGCGAAAATAGTTGCATCTTGCGCTGTTTATAAATTGCAGTCACGGGGGGTAATTAGTGCAAATGGTTTCTTAGGCCCCTTTAAACAGTTATCATCATGAAAATATTATTCCTCTCTATAAGTGCGATAGTGTTGGTGCAGTACATTGAGGTTATCAGCTGTAATAAGCGTTGGTGCTTTCAAATTTACCTTCATTTATTCCGAAACTTATCGTTAAGCGCTTTGTGGCGATAAATTATACTATTGCTATCTCAGTAGCTTGGGACAGCTGAAGTTTGCCGAAGATTTCTGATTATTTTCCTACGGCGCTATGCGACAAAAGACGACACTATTGGTCTCTACATTTCTAAGAGCCAATGAGATATAGACCCGTCTCTTATTTCACTTACTGTTCTTTCTATTTTTTTGATTTGTAAATTTGTTTGTAAATTACAAGTGTCGTCAGTGCTGTAGTTAGTAAATAGCTGTTTCCCTATTCATTATTATCATTACGGGAAAATGTTACTGTACTACTAATCACACCCGCTTCAACCACCACCACCACCACCACCACCACCACAAAAATATATATTTTTAAAATATTGGTTTCTGTTAGTTACGTATCATGTGCCAGTTCTGTAGTAGTATTCATTATCATCCATAAAACAAATAAATCTACCGGGCGAAGCCGGGCACTACTGCTAGTATGTCATAAAGCGTACGTACTTACAAGGGCAGTAAATGAAAGTCATTGTTTGCTGAACATCTCGGCCAAAGTAAGTTCTTTATCCCAATAATGTTCGCGCTGTGCCTACACTAGCTTCGCAGAGGGAAGGACAATATCGCGTAGACAGAATCATTATTTTGCAGTACGTTTCCGTCTTTTTTTTCTTTCTGAAAGGAATTCGGATAATTGGAGTTCTACTGTATCTGCAAACATATTACACTGCGCTTAGACTGCGTTTGTTGTCTTGAATACGGAATATATCTACCAAATTTCTTTCAAGATTTCAAGATAAAGATGTTTCTCATGCTATGTCCAACAATCTGGAAATCTCGACTAGCAACTCACCCCGGCTTCGCCCCGTATCTTTAACGGATTATCCAGCGTAAGCTTAGAAGGCGGAGGGACGGGAGGTCTCAGGCGATATTCAGAAAAGCCGAGGTAAACAGCCAAATTCCAAATACTTATACTCTACTCTGAAGTCTTTACTCGACAGTTTGATGCTGGCCGAAGCTGGGATGATAGGCTTGCTAGCCCGTAAACTCGCTACAAAGTTAGCAATTTAAATTGAATTTAAACTGAATGGAGATTGTTGCAATAAATGGAAAGGTAAAAACACGTATAGTGGGCGATGTATTAAAGATAGAGATGTGGTGTCGCGGAATTACGTTGTAGAACTTTGCATGCTGAACCATTGTTAGACTCATAGTTGCCTATCTTGATATTTTTATCCGTTTACCCAGCGTAACCTTAAAAGACACACGGACGCCAGGTTTCTCTTTGACTTGTTCACAGAAATCGTTATTGATCGGCTTCCTTTGATCATAAACGAATGATTCTCTACAGAAACCTTCCTCGAGTAATCGTTTACAGAATGGTGAAAACCGGAACAAACTCCATTCAGTGGTTCCTGAGATTACCCGTTACTTCAAGGAATCGGGAACTTTGTTTTATACCATATAGAGATTAGTTTAATTATCAAAATCCGTCCTTATACAATCGAATATCAAAAATTTTAAAACAAAAAGTTATCTAATGAAAAACCTTGGCCTCGCGACTGCTGGCGGCGCGGTTCAGTTGGTGGCAGCCAAATCCTCTAACGAGCATTAACAACGAAGTTTCTGCATTGGAAGTTGCGTGTGTATCATCAACAGGATTTCCGTCCCCAGAATGTCTAAACCTTGTGAAACTCACTGTCTGAGATTTAGTGAGTGGACTTTCAACTTTAAAGCATTATATTTCTCCATTCCATAATTATATTTATCGTATGGCATATACACATCTGTAAAATATAAAAGAATCCGTGTTTTTTGAAAAGGCGTAATCGACATTTTTTGACATTTTCACTTTTTTAGCGTTTTGTTTTCCTTTTGGAAAAAGAGAGCCATAAACTGATGTTCATAAATATTGAATTTTTTATGAAAGGGCGCACGTTCGCCACACCCAAAGTACATGGGACTACATGACCACGTTGCCGCAGCCCCTTAACTAAGGAACCAACTAACAATGACTTTCTTGTGTTGTAAGTGTTTCCCTGTGCTTCAGATTTGTCGCAATTTTTGTGTGTAGCAAATACATTCCATCTGAACACAATGTCTGTGCTTTAGATTTGCACTTATTTCTTAGTATTGCAAAAAAACAACAATTTAAGTCCTAAACTGATATTTAACAATGATCCATTATATTTTGTGTCAATCTTTGCCCCATATTAGTGTAAATATCTGTCTCTAGCAAATAGACTGCATTTTCGAACAATTTAATGAACATTTTTGTGTCTAATTATTCGATTCTTTTTGAAAGGGCGTAGTTGCACGATTTTCATTTGAGTATATCTTCCGGATAAAAATTTATAAAATTATTTTTGAGAGTGGAACATGTTCCATAAAAGCAGGTTATTCACAAAATCCATTAAAATAAAAATTAAATTAAAAATTGAGCCTTTGGGGAAGTTTTATTAAGTTTCCCCACAGATTCACCTACGCCCTTTCAAAAACTCTGATTCAAATGGAGAACAGAGTACTACAAATATATTTTTTTAAAATATCGTATGGCCTCGGGTGCCGGGTGCAAGCTTTGTAATTTGACACCCAGAGGGTAGTTTGCACGTCGAATTTCGTTGTTCCTTGAATCACTATGAAAGTCAAGGAGGTTAGATATCTAAGCTCCTTGAACACCATAGCGCTTTCTAGTAGAGAAATGAGGAACTTTGTGTTGGCGGAAACTCCCGAGATTAATTTTGCCATTGAGAAAACGGCCTACTGAATTCAAATGGGTTCTTTGACATGCCAACATCGTATGACATGCGTGTCGTATTTTTCCCGCCTTTCAAAAATCACTTACCACGACCAGGAGCGAACCTGCAATCTTGGGGTTAGTAGACCGACACGCTATCCACTCACCCACCGTGGCAAGTACTACAAAGGTAAGTCCATATGACGTATGTAATGAAAAGCTTCTAGTGCAGCGTTCAGGAAGTCACGAGGCTCTCTTGGTGCACTCCATCACTACATGCCAAACAGCTCCACAGTCGCATCTTGGGGATTGTATTTTCCCCCTTTTGAAGAGGACATCAGCACATCTACCATGGCTCGTACGGATGCGATTCAAAGTGGACCAAAACGAGCGAGGTTGATCGAATCCTGGAGGTTTTCCTGTCAAGCACGGTAGAGTTCTGCATTGTGGGGGCACCTTCCTAGCCACTGTTGTTTCCATGAGTTGTTTATGTTGAAGCCAACATCGTGTAGAGCCTTTGCTGTGAGAATGGCTGGTGTATGGATCTAAGCCTGTTTCGTTCGATGATCGGAACGTCAGTAAGAACAGACAGTTGTAGGTCAACAATCTTCCGATATTCACGAATTCCCGAATAATGGCTCAGAACAGGGAGCCAATAAGTGGCGGAAGATCGTATTGTTCCACTAACGATGCGCATTGTTTCATTTAACACAACATTCCATAAATATCTATAAACCAATGTTTGAAGGGGCGGAACAGTAAGGTCATCTGCCTCAACCAACGAAAGAATATTGTTTTGCCCTGGGGTTGTTAGCTCAGTTGGGGTGATTTCGTCTGAATGACGGTTGTAATTGTTTACAGGCAAGACGTGTGTGTTACGTGTAGTGTTGGAGAGAAATAGTGCTAAGTGAAAAGAGAGCGCAGAGAGGCTGCTGGCAGGAAGTGTCGGCTTATTAATGCTGACGGCTGTTTACTAGGTAACAGAGACAATGGCCACTGCGGCGCAGCGGAGTAGGATTCACTGGTTGATGACCGGCGTACAAACAAAGATGCAAGAAATACGACAGAGTAATTTTAAAAGAATGTAAATGATTGAATTACTGTTTAGTGTGGACTGCGTAAAAACTCGCTAGTTAAAGTTAGTGGAGTATAAACTACAATGATGGATTTAGATCGTAGGCTTTCGCGGCCGGTGTCAAGTTTATCATCTTGGCTTACAGGATTGAGCCGCGTCGCATATCGGTTATTATTTCCCGACGTTTCGGCTGACATTGCAGCAGCCTTAATCATGGGTAGGTACGAGTTGGTGTCCGTACGGACCTCTCATGATTAAGGCTGCTGCAATGTCAGCCGAAACGTCGGGAAATAATAACCGATATGCGACGCGGCTCAATCCTGTAAGCCAAGATGATATACAATGATGGATGTGGAGGTTTGGACTTTTAAAACTCAAAAGTCTGCTGGTCTGTCTGTCGATGGACGGCACTTCGGTGTGATTCCACGTCGAGTGGTGGAGAGAGATCCCGTGTTCGGGAGTAGCGGGGTATTTATGGGGTGGGTCTGAAAAGCTTGCACATTCCTTGTGCTACTTGGAAAGGTCGATATTCGATGTTGCGTACAAAGTCAAGATAGCATAAAGTCGACACATTCCTTGTGCTATGTATGAGGAAATAGTTTGCTAAGCTTGAGTATGACTGAGATGGTTTGCTGTTGTTCGTTCCTTTATGGTTTAGGCGTAAAGTGGGGTGAAGAGTGCTGAAAGGTGACTGATAGGGGTGGTTATACCCTGTAGGAACCCGAGGGTATAACACTATCATCTGAGGCGCTAACCAGTCTATGAGCTATAGGATCTCTCGTTTGATCAGTCTAGTCTCTCTGAGGACTCGCAGATGTGATAACTTTCCTGTCTCTTTTTCTTGAGCGTTATGGTGTAGGGGCTCTTAATACGCCACTGAAGGTGTAAGGCAAGGCTGCAACTTATCACCCATATTTTTAAATCTGTACATTGAGCAAGCAATGATGGATATTAGAGAAAACTTTAAATTGGGGTTCAAGGAGAAATCTTATCAACACTGAGATTTGCTGATCACATCGTCATCTTATCTGAGTCACCAGAGAATTTGAATCCAGACCTTGACATTAAGACCCGTATAGAGATGGCAATATCAACTTTTAAGAAAATGAGTCCATTATTGTGCAATGATGCCTTAAATTTAAAACTAAGACAGCTTATTGTAAAATGTTTTGTTTGGTGCATTTTGCTTTATGAAGTGGAAGCCTGGAGGCTCGAAGCTCTGGAAATGTGGTTTCTTAGAAGGATGCTGAAAGTCTCTTGGATACATCATGTCTCTAATGACCAGGTACTGCAGAGGGCAAATCCTCATGAGAGCTACTGACCACCATCAAATGGAGGAAAATTGCATACCTGGGTCATGTGTTACATGGTGAAAAATATACAATATTACTTCTGATTTTAAAAGGCAAAATTGATGGGCAACGAAGAACGGGAAGGAGAAGGAAGTCTTGTCTTCGGAACCTTCAAGATTGGACTGGAACAAGTTCTATTGAACAGCTCAACAGCTCTGCTGAAGATAGACAAACACTATCCACATTGATCGCCAACGTCCGGGAGACTGGGCAGGGAACATAGAAGCAGAAGAAGAAGAGGAATAATAATAAGATGAAGATGATGAAGAGGATTTGAATCAGTTTTAAAATGTATGGACACCAAACATAATGGAGTGCAGCTGGAAGAAATCGGGAACCCCTGTGGACAACAATATAAGAAGTAGTTTCACTCAGGCAAGGAAAGTATTTCTACGGAAAATAAATCAGTCGACATCAAATTAGAGTAGATTGTCTCGGATGTAGGGTGTGGTAGCTACTTAGAGATGAAACGATTAGCTCAGGACAGGGAGGCATGGAACGCTGCATCGAACCAGTCAAATGACTGAGGACTCAGACAACAACACTCCAATTAACACCCCAAAATGCCTTACAGAAGCCACAATACCACAGACCATGAAACTTCCACTGAGCGTTTTCACCTTCTAAATGAATGTTTCATTTTAAGCCTACTTTTTACTTTTTGTAAAAATGAGGAAAAAGTAGACTTACGAAATCGATCCGGGAAAGTGTGTGTGTGTCAACTCCTAAATGGCTGCAGCTATCAAAAGCAAATTTGGTATGAATAAAGATCTATACCTGAATATCTCACGGCCATATCTGAAAATGACATCAGTGTTACCAACTGCTGAAAAATCACTATTGAAATTTGACCTCCATGTTGTATATCTCAGAAGTGATGCATGCGAGCTGTTCCACACAGAGATAATGACATTCCAGATTAATATTCAGGAGCCCATATATGACAGTGTTGCCAATATGATTGTAAGCCTGCTGATAGCTCCAACATTTAAATGCATGTAACATCTATACTACCAATGGGATTTCAACCAATTTTCGTATGTGCTTTGTGAACCATAACTGATAAATGACTATGCCTATTCTTAAGAGCCATCAGGTCTGCCAACTGTTAATAAGTGCTCTCTCTAGACTTTTTTAAAATCCTAATTCCAATATATCAGAAAGTATGCAAGTCAACAGATCTAAATTTTTCACACGTATAGTACCTGGCATTGTAGATTAATATGGAATAACTGATACATTTCAATGCTACCAACATGATCCTAAGCCTGCTGATAGGTCAAATTTTTAATTACTTGTAATTTCTACATTAACAAATGTATATAATCCAAAATTGGAACAACAAAATATCATAATATTTCAGATTAATTATAAGCAACACATACATGACACTGTTGCCAATAGTATTTTACGTGCGCTGATAGATCCACTGTACCATTTCATTTCTAATATATAGATTACTAGCAACTAGCCCCGGCTTTGCCCGGGAACAGTTATGAATTTGCAACGAATTCTTGTCAGACGTAATTTTAAGAATGGCGAGGTGCCTGAAACACAAATCCCCCTTCCGTCCAATCTAAAAATACTTATAATGGGCAATGTATTGAAGATAGAGATATTCTCTCCGGGATTTTTTGTAGAACTTTTTGTGCTGAACAATTCCTACATTCATAGTATATTGATATTTTTAACGGTTTTCCCAGCGTAAGCTTGAAATTCGCACGGACGCCAGGCTCTCTTTTCGACTTTTTCACTAAAATCGTTACTGCTCGGCTTCCTTTGATCATAAATAAATTATTTTCTACATAAACCTTCCTCGAGATATCCTTTACAGAATGGTAAAACCGCATCAACATCCATCCGGTGGTTCTCGAGATTACCCGTGACATCCAAGAATCGGGGACTTTGTTTCATACTAAGTCGAGATTCATTGGCACGAATCTTAAATTTTAAGAAAAGTAGGCTCTTTAGTTCGTCTCGGAACAACTTGTTATTTTGGCATATAGACCCAAGAATCATTAGCACGCACTCGGATCTGTAGGTCAGTGCATGCAAAAGCAACAACAGGTAGCATCAGGACGTGATGGATTAGTGATTCTCTTCATTTTGAAATAGTGGTATTAAACACAATTGGTGTGTTGACCTCCACTGTGCGATCCATCACGCCATGTTTACACCACCCCGTGATTGACAGAGCCGCTCACAATGGACGCCTCAAGGCGTGCAATAGATTATAATGATTGGTGGAGACATTAATCTCGCTACCGCAGCGCTCCAGGCGGTTCGTTCTTTAATGACAGTGCTAATGGCCCAGCTCGGCAGAACATTAGGTCTCTCATACGGTTACAATTGTTACTTTGGTGATTATTAATATCATTAATATTATTATGAACTTTTGTGGTAGCTACGAGTGTTAAGGCGCAGGTTCAAGGTAGAGGACTATCCTGTTTCCGGGAATATGTCCACGCTGCTTTGCCGGACTGTACACAGTCTACATCCTAACATAGCAACTTACCCAACAGTAGTATTCAATCATGTTCTTTTCATAATAATCATATATATTATTTCAGTAGTATAGATCCCTTCTGCGTCGCTCACAGGCGAACGATCGTGACAAATGAGCATTCAAATGAAAGAGAATAGACATAAGCAGTGACGAATTGCACTCTAATTTCATAAATATCTTTATGTTCGACTATGTCGGAATATAAACATTATGTGTCGGAAAACTGTATCATAATGAGGCTCATTATAACACTATTGTTCATTATGAGACAGTTTCTCCCACCAATCAGAGCTCAAGAGACAGTTGTGTGACCAATTAGGTAAGGATAGCTTCGCGCATGCGCTCAAAATCCAACATGTCTATATAAATTACCGAAAGTGCACCGTGCATATGTTAGCGTAAATAAACTGGCGAATATGAGACTAGAAATACCACTGTATAAACCTTAATATACCCAACTCCAATTTCAACACAGCGCATTGCTTTCAAACGACTTCAGTAACAGTTTGACTGAATACAGATGCACATTGGCAGGCTGTAAACATTGCCAAGCACACAGAGCGCATGCGTCGGTCGGTCAGAGCACTTGAAAAACTGAGATATACTTCCCAGCGCTTGCACTCTGATCACAAAATACTAGTGACTGAATCTCAACAGATATTTATGAATATTTCTGTTAAAACATATAATAAAGTTATAATTATCGTCGAACATAAACAGTCGTATGCAACTCGCCTATAATGGTAATTAAGACACTCGTATGGAAAACGTTGCATAATGTACTATTATGTTTGACCCTGACGATTATATGCCAGAAAACTGTATCATAATGATGGTCATTATAACATTATTTTTCATTATGAAACAGTTTTTCCCACCAATCACAACTCAAGGAACAGTTGTTTGACTAGTATCGCATCTGCGCTGAGTTCCAAGGTCTTCTAATTTAAATTTCACTGCCTGGCTAGTGTCATAGTGGGGCAATCGAGGAGGCCATGGTCAAATACATGGCATTCTCTGCGTCCCATGCGCTCTGTTCAGTACATAAAACTGGCGAAATCTCGAGAGATATTTATGAATATTTATCTTCGAACATAAAATAGTTATAATAATTATCGTCGAACATAAACAGTCGTATGCAACTCGCCTATAATGGTAATTAAGACACTCGTATGGAAATTATAAAACTCGCATACCTCGTTTTATAAACATACTCGTGTCTTAATTATTGCCATTATAGGCTCGTTGCATAATGTACTATTAATTTCTTTAATAAATCACTTTAAAATGTATGAAGTGTGCGATTTGCAGTTACTGTTGCTGTAGTAAAATACGCTCCATATTTGCTGTCCACGGGCCGCTGTGATGCCTGTTTCATGTCATTTTAACAATCTGAGGCCTTTCCTTTATCCTGAAATGTAAATATTCTATAATCATTTGGATGAAATAAAAACATAACAACCTTTCTCCTTAAGTCTCTCATTGTAAATTATTGTGGGGAAAGTGTGGTTTATGAACACGCCAGATTTTTCGCACGGGTACGCTAGTAATAATAATTATATTAATAATAATAGGCATTGTTTGCTTCTACGGTCATATACGACGGATGATCGACTCCCGATGGACGAAACGTATCTTCAGTATCTTTGACTCAAAACCAAAAGCTACAATTTCATGGTACGTTAACGTCCAATTTTAAAGAAATGGGGATACGAGCAGAAGATGCACAAGACTAAAATGTTTATAGAGCAGCCATCAAGACGTTTGGGACTTTCCGGGACGAAAAACGGACAACTGGTGCGAAATGGACAGAAGAACGTCGTACTAAACACAGTGAGCTCATGAAGACAATGTGGATCAAGCGAAAAATAAACAAATGCCAGAATGTAAAATGAGGCTTAAAGTGGTCCCTAGTTGGATGATTAGCGAAATTGAATAATAATACGATAAAATCGCCCAAGTTTCCAGTTTTAAATACCTTGGCCCTCAGTTCATAATCGAATCGCCAATGAAGACAGAATGACTAAGCTCCAGAAGGCCCACAGGCTAACGTGGGCCCATTACAACAAGAAATGCATTTCGACGAACGCCAAATTACATTATAAAACAGTTATTCTTCCTGAAGCAACATATGCCTCTGAAACGATAGTAATCGATGGTCATTCCAAGATTATGGGACTGGAAAAGCAGGAACGAAAAATTCACCAGAAGATCTACGGAGCAATCAACAGAAACGGCATTTGGATGAAGAGACCTAGTAGAGAACTCGATCAAAAGACCAATACGATAACAGACGAAATTAGAAAACGCAGAGACAAATTTTACACTCACATCCACAGGATGGCCACCTCCAGATTGCCAAAGAAACTACTTGGTATCATAACACAGAGTATATGCAGCACAGAATGGCTTAAAGAGGTACAGAGAGACTAACAAGTAATTGGCATAGAAAATTTCGAAGACCGAACTGAGTGCCAGACAAAAAATTCGAATGTAAAGTTTGAACCAAGATTATTACGACAACATGGGAACAATTGGACGGATGAGAAGAAGAGGGGGCATTCCGTGAGAATTAAGAGATTTTGGGAGGAGCGGAGGAGACACGCCTCCAAATGACATCATGTTTGTTTGGTTCCTTAGTTTAGGGGCTGCGACAACGCGGTCATGTAGCCCCGTGTACTTTGGGTGTGTGTAGAATTTGTCTGATAACCGGTGTTAATTGTGATGGCTGTATTAGTGTGTGTTATCTGTTTTAATTCAAGTAAGGACTGCAGACAATAATTTCACGTAGTTCCTATTTTTGCTACCAAATGCTACCGTCCACGACTCCCAGCTTGTGGACTTGGCTACTAGATGGCATCACAGTCAGCTACAGTAACATTGGAACTAATAGAGCGTTCTCAATTCTAACCTACAAATTAGCTTGCCACGATGGGTGAGTGGTTAACGTGTCGGACTCCCAACCCCATGTTTGCAGGTTCACTTCTGGCCGTGGTAAGTGATTTTTTAAAGGCGGCAAAAATTACGACACGCATGTCATACGATGTTGGCATGTCAAAGAACCCTTTTGAATTCAGTAGGCCGTGTTCATAATGGAAAAATTAAACTCGGGAGTTTCCGCCAACACAAAGTTCCTCATTTCTCTACTACAAAGTGCTAACTTATAGGAGCTTAGATATCTAACCTCCTTTACATTAACAGTGCTTCAAGGAACAACGAAATTCGTCATGCAAGCTACCCTCTGGGTGTCAAATAACAAAGCTTGCAACCGGCACCCGAGGCCATACGATATTATTATTATTAGTCTACCTATAAATTTTGGCTTCAGACAAGTTTAGTTAGTGGAATGTTCTTTTTCACGACATGGGACTGCCGGCTTTACTTGCCCTCCGAAGGAAGGCATACTGAGGGATTTTTAACGCTGTTAAAAAATCAGACGACTTCGGCCGGGTTTGAACCCGTGACCTTGGGCATAGAACGTGAGCAAGCTACCAACTACTCCACCGAAGCCACGGTTATGAAGTAGGGGAATTTTCGCTTAAATAAATAATAAATAAACATATATTTGGGCAATAAGAACAAGCTCAGTGGCACCGGCGTGCATAATCCGAAGGCCACTGTTCGAGTCCCGTAGACTTATGGGGTCTGACCGACCTACTTTATATGCTTCTACTCCATTCCTTAAGCTTCTTATTCAACTTTTAAAGATGGCGGCTGATTGATTATCGATTGATTTGATTAAAAATCAATCGGCTGATCGAAAAAAGAAAAGTGGTTGGGGAATCCCTGTCACCTGACCAAGTTCTTGACCGGAATGAACCTCAAGGCCGTGACGTCATGAGGGAAATTCCCAGGAAAGTTGTGAAAAATCCAACAGATAAATAATACTTGAAATAAACCATCATCGCGACTCAGTGGTGGTATTTCAGAATAATTGGGAGGTGGAGGCAACTTTTGAGTCATGAAATTCAATAAATAATTCCTTATGGTTTGGGATTTGGTACTGAAATAAATAATAGGACTGTTCATGGAGACTCACTGGCGGGGATACCAATCTGTAAGTAATGGAATTTACTGAAATATTTTGAAAATATCTCATGATTCGAATTTTGGTGCTAAATGATTTGCGGAAGGAATATCATGAGTGGTCACGGACACGGTGCGGTGACAAGTGAGAGTGTCACATGGTCTCTGGGTTTTGATTTACTACTAGCTATTTCCGCCAGGCGTTGCAAGGCCAATCAAAGACAGATCGAATGATAATAATAATGTTATTGGTTTTACGTGCCTTTTAACAACTGCGACTTTTAGAGATACCAGGGCGACGGAATTTTGGCCCGAAGGCCAGTAAATCTACTGACACGGCCCCCTCGCTTTTCCGCACCCTCAAATGTAAATTGGTTGCGCCAGGATTCGATCTTGAAATCTTGGTCACAGCAGGTGAGAACGTTACCGCTGAGTCACGCAGCCATCCCAAGAAGGATACAAACTCAAGTGCCTTTGTTGGATCTCTTGGAAGGTATGGATGGGAGCTATTCCAAACTTGGCACACATATAGATAGCCTAATAATAATATTTCAGTTTAATTTCCAGGAGGCCATACATGACAGTGGTACCAAAATGATTCTAATCCTGCTGATAGGTTCAATTTTTAAATGCATATAACTTCTACACTATCAATTGGATTTCAACCAAATTTCGTATGTACTATGTGTACATAAACAGATATGACTGAGTGTATTCTTTAGAGCCACTAAGGCTGCCAATTCTTTTTTTTAATATTATGGCCTCGGGTGCAAGCGTTGTTATTTGACACACAAAGGGTAGCTTGCATGCCGAATTTTGTTGTTCCTTGAAACACTATAGAAGTCAAGGAGGTTAGATATCTAAGCTCCTTAAACACTATAGCGCTTTCTAGTAGAGAAATGAGAAACTTTGTGTGGCGGAAACTCCCGAGATTAATTTTGCCATTATGAACCCGGACTACTGAATTCAAATGGGTTATTTGACATGCCAACATCGTATGACATGGTATCGCAATATTTGCCGCCTTTCAAAAAAAAATCACTTACCACGGCCAGGAGCGAACCTGCAATCTTGGGGTTAGTAGACCAACAAGTTAACCACTCACCCTCCGTGGCAACTGTTAATAAATGCTCTCTCTATTTCTTTATCCAAATACCAATGTATCAGAAAGTATGCAAGCCCACAGCTTTAAACTATGCACGCGTACAGTATCGGTACCTGACAATCTAGATTAATTTGGAGTAACCAATATACGTCAGTGCTATCAACATGATTCTAAGCCTGCTGATAGGACCATTTTTTAAATACATATAAGTTCTATAGTATCAATTGGATTTCAATCACATTCCGTATGCAGTATATGTACCATAACAGATATGACTATGCCTATTCGTAAGAGTAACCAGGGCTGCCAACTGTTAATAAATATTGTCTCTATTTTTTGACCCTAATAACAACTTATCAGAAAGTATGCAAGCCCACATCTGTAAACTTTGCACACGTATAGTAACTGGCATTCTAGATTCATTTGGAGTAACTAATATACGTCAGTGTTGCCAACATGATTCTAAGCCTGTTGATCGGTCCAATTTTAAAATACATGTAACTTCTATACTAACAAATGGATTTCATCCAAAATTGGCACAACAAGATATCATAATATTTCAGATTATTTCCGACCAACGCATGCATGACATTGTTACCAACATGATTTTACGCGAGCTGATAGTTCCTATGTCTAACTACATGTAACGTCCATGCTGTCCATTGGAATTCAACCAAATTCTGTATTTTGTATCTTAAGAGATGGAACTAAGAATAGATTCAGTCACCAGGGCTGCCAACTGTAGTGCCCAATTAGGCTACATTATGCCAGGTATATTTTGAACTAATTTGGAATTTCAATATTACCAACGTAATTTCGTCATTATCCTAGATAAGTCCATATAGATTAATGATTAGCATGAATCGTAAATTTTAAGAAAAGTAGGCTCTTTAGTTCTTCACGGAACTTCTTGTTTTATATATATATATACAGTATATAGATATATATATATATATATTTTAACATTCATATAAGGTGTGGAATAATTCACAGTCATCCAAGCGTGAAACATTTGGACATACGTCACTAGTCGATGTCTAGCATTCACACTCGTTTGCTTTTGGGCCCATTGCGAGAGTAATCACATCACTCCAGACCCGGTAGAGCCACAAGTCACGGATCTCAAGATATGGCAATACACGTTATCATCGTCACACTGTTCGTCCTCAAAAGCAATTCCAATGCTGGGTTATAAAAGTTGTCTAACGGAACCAATCAAACTTGTGGGGCGACAGAGTGGAGAACTTTCTTCCCCGGGGAAGTTTCTCGTACTTCTGAGACGAGAACATTAATTAGCAAGTCGTTGTTTCGATCAGTCTCCCGTGATAGAGATTCTGCTTCCTTCCAATAATATCCCACTGACACTAGTGCCAACATTTCGACAGTAGCCCGTTGTGACTGCAACACACGCTATAGACAGCCATCTTGCATCACTATAAGCTTGTAATAACCCCCACCCCAACATGTATTTCACGTACGGTATGTTAAAATAAATACATTTTAAATGATAAACATCGCAATTAGAAATAAGGCGCACGGTTCCAAAATCTGCTTTATCCAGTTTTTAAGAAAATTGATTTTTTTGCTCATCTCCATAGCTCATATGATTTTGCATCTTTATCAACTAGAAAATAGTTCCTAAACCCGCTTTATCCCATGTAAATGTAACATGAATTCCGGTGTCATTTCCAAAACCCGTCTTATCCTAAGATGATATTTCCAAAATCCGCTTTATCCATATATGTGGCCCCGAAAGTGGAACGCGTGTATCTCAATGAATACTCTATGGAGAAGGCGTCAGAACGATATTTATGACGTTCTATGTACACTGTGTAAGTTTGTATTCTTTGAAACTGGTGGCAATGCTATTTCCAATTATTTCGCGCCAGTTATTTACACGCACATTACTTATTTTCTGGATAAACATTTCTTAGTTTTTAACATATGTTATGACTTTAAATAACATAAACTATAAAACAATTTCAATTATAATATCACTTTATGACGAAAGGTATCATAATAAAGTTTTAGTTACGTTTCCAAATCCGCCCTTATCCACCATGACAGTTCCAGAACTCTCCTTATCCAATGTTAATTTGTTAATATCTTCCTTGTATATCACGAGTTGTCTGCAGATCGCAGGTATATGAATAAGGGCAAATATCTCGATATAATAAACATGAATTAATACATGAATTTTACTGAAGTTGAACAAGAAACATTTTTTTCGTCTCCTGAAAAATTTGCCAAAATGGATAAGGTGGATTTTGGAACCGTGCGCCTCAAACATATAAACGCATCCAACACTAAAAAACGTTCGTAGTAAAACCGTTTACTCGGAAATAGTCAATATTTCAGGTAAATATATTTACAAACTATCACTATAAGGAAACATTAAGGGTGGAAATACTCTCCAGCCACTGACATGACTGTATGGTCCATGCCACTCTCCTTGCCTGCATTGCCTGGTGCCTCAATGGGAGGATGTACCACTCTTCTTGCCTGCATTGCCTGGTGCCTCAATGGGAGGATGTACCACTCTCCTTGCCGTATTTCCTCAGCCAAGGGCAGATATTTAGTGATCTTCTCGCAGCATGTTTGTTGTAGATTGTGGGAATTGTCCACTGTAATATCAAATAGGAACTTTCTCTTCTGAACCTTGTCCACAAATACAATATCTGGTCGGTTTGCTGGTATGGTTTTATCAGTAATTCCTGATCGGTCCCATAACAACTTGTGAGTAGGATTTTCAAAACGGCGTTAGGAACATACTGATAGTAAGGCAAAGTACTTTCAGATAATAAGTGCTTTTGTGGAAGGTGTAGGTGCATTATTTTGGCCGCTTGGTTGTGCCTCTTCATGTAATCAGTACAGGAGATTGCTTGGCAGCCTCCTGTGATATGTTGAATTGTTTCCCGTTTGGTATTTATCAACCTGAATATTTGCCTTAACTATGTTCAAGATAGCTTTTGATAGCCACAACTTGATCCTGGATTGCAACCATGAATCCTTCGGTGTCAGTGAATAGGTCCGCAGGAGTCAACCAGCTGTTCGACGCAACAATGTCGACATATTTCTGGCTGAGATCATACGAGTGACGACGTGCAGAGCTTTCTGCGTCCACTGCTGAAGCTTGATGGCTGTACATTATTATTATTGTTATAAATATTTTAGACAAAATGAGCTGCTCGAAACAAATTAGACTGTGGACAAGTTGGAGCTTTGCCTTTCAAACAATGATGGTGCTTTTAGAAGCCAATCTACGAATAATAGTTGGTGTATTCTTTGGAATACACGGTAAGACAGAGTAAGCTTTTGCCTCTCTTTGCTTTATTTCATTCCTTCCTGTTTTCGCAAACACCAACAGTGATCTCCTGGTTTCTCTTTGTTGTTGTACTTTGCTTATATTACCTGTGGATCTGTTCTAGATATATATCTTCCATGACCCACCTAGCGTCATCTATCAGTGAATCTCTGGAGTTCCTCAATTTTTCCATGTACAAGAGGACTTCCTTACCAATCTAGCACCCAGATCTCGTCGCTATCGCCCGCTATCATCTCCGTGATCAAGAGGACTTCGTCTACTTTCTCATCCACCAGGCTTCGCTACTGACGCCTACTATCAACTCTTTGAAGACCATTTTATCAAGATTCTTAATTTTTAGCCTATTTTCAATTTTGAAAAAATAGGCTTATGAGATCACCTTTTGTCCGTGTGTGTGTGCGTGTGTGTGTGTGTGTGTGAGGTGTGTGTGTGTGTGTGTGTCCCCCTAATAAAATCTAAACGGCTGGAGCGATTTCAATGAAACTCGGCAAGTTCATAGCACTATTCCCGGCGACCTCGACCGTGCCTTTCAAATTTTGTTACGTCCTACCAATCCAACATGGCGGCTGTGCGAAATATTTCACTAGCATTCAATATCTCCGAAACTATTACCGATATCGCCCTGAAATTGTGTACGGTGATAAAAGACACTACTAGAAGTTCACCTATGAGACTTTCAAAAACCTGGTGACTACAAAACCAACATGGCGGTCAAGCGAAATTGAGACTTTTAAATAGACATTTCTCGCGATTTAACTATCCAAACGTAATGAAACTTGGTACAGCAAATGTTTGTACACATTGTAATGCACTGGAGTCTAATTTAGTTCAATTGTTTACATAACCTCAAAATGGCGGCTGTGCGAAATATTTCACTGACATTCTATATCTCCGAACCTATTATAGATATCGTCATGCAATTTTGTACGGTAATAAAGGGTACTGATACAAGTTTACCTATGTATATTTCATAAACCTGTTAAGTACAAAACGAACATGGCGACCAAGCGAATTTGAAATATTTTAATAGACTTTTCTCGTGAGTTAACTCTCTGAGCGCAGTGAAATGTGGTACAGTAAATGATTTTGCAGTTTGTAATGCACTGCCATCTAATTTAATTCAATTGTTTACATAACCTCAAGATGGCGGCAGTGCGAAATTTTAAAATTAAGTTTTTATTCTTGTGTCGTAATCATGCGATCGAAGTGAAAGTTTGAATAATGAAGATAGGCAATAATTGTCCTTGAATGGTACATAACTATATGGCCTATACATACAACAATCCTAAATGGCGAGCTTCCGAAATATGTAGACGGTTCTCAATATGTATGAATCTTTACAGCAACCAAACTGAATTTTTTAATGTTCATAGAGACTGTGAACATATGTTCACCTATAGGACTTTCAGTAACCTGGTGAGCACACATCCAACATGGCGGCGACGCGAAGTATAAATTTTTAAATGGACGTTTCTCGCGAATTAACTATCCGAGTGCCGTGAAACGTTGCACGTTAAATGCTTATACAAATGTTGATCCACTGGCATGTAATTTATTTCAATTGTTTGCATAATCACAAGATGGCTGGTGTGCGTACTTTTAAAATCTCGTTTTTACTTCTTGTGTTCTAATCATGCGATTGAAGTTTGAATACCACACGTACACAATAATCTTAATGTAATAGTACAAAAATAAAAATCCATCCTGGCGACCATATGAAACATTTAGACGGTTCTCAATATCTACGAATCTGTTACAGCAATTAAACTGAAATTGCGTATGTTGATAGAGATAATTAACATGAGTAGGATATATGAAAATAGGCTGTATAGTTCTTCACGGAACTTCTTGTTATAAAGTTGGTTATTCTTATGTATATTCCTTTGTCTCCTACCCCCACTCTTTTTCCTTATCTGGTCCCTCCGCGCTTCGTTGAGCTGGCCTCACTTGTGCTACAGTCGTCAAGACTTCCAGTCGGAGCTTACCTAGAGCTCGTCTCCTCTCCTCGAGAGACAAACTTTTAAATTGGACGCCATGTCCAGATCTTAACTAACAGTCAAGAAGGGAATCGCCGTTCATCAGAAATGAGCTAAGTACTACTTAAACGTTCTTCAACTCATTTTAAATGCTTTTAAATAGCTACATGCTTTTTAACCATCCTTTTACAGACAGTGTGAAATTGCTAAATGTGGTGTAATAACCATCTTCGCGTGATTTTCGATGTTGGGCTTTGTCTATCTAAGCTAATCTTAAAATGAAGCAGCATTTCTTATGCATATTAACTGAGATAATTTCTCACAACGTGGGACATCGTTAAATTACCCACTGTCTGTAGAAATCTTAGCTCGTTCCACCGCTGGACTTTTTTTTCCCATTTCAACAGTTAGGATTGTTCTGGAATTTTCCAGGCCAAACATTCATCTACAAGTTAAACCTTCTAGCATTTTCCACTCACATATGGGAATACTTTTTCTAACCAAGGAATTTTCCTTATGAACAGCTAATCAACACCTAATTTTTCTTCCTCCGTGGGAATTTGTCTACTGCATTCAACTATAACCTACAAATTTTTCAACGTAATAGACTCTCGCAAATCAAATGCAACTAGTTATTTTTCACCACCGCAATAACTTTCCTTTCTATAAACTTTCTGTGCTACAATAGTGAACTTTTCAACCACGTCAATAGACTATAGTGAAACAGTGCTCGTTCGACTTCTCATCCGCGTCGCGCTCGTCCGAAATAAATAAAATAGGCCAAGAACTTTCTCCACAAAGTTCCCATTTCCTCTTCCTCAACCACTCCCTACTAACAATTTAGGTTAATCTTTAAATGTATGTATTTTGCAACGAGGCCTCGCCAAACCTTAGGCGCCCTCACAACTTTTCTCCATTTACAATTTATTCACTCTGTTTGAATATCCGCAGTTAGAAACTGCTTATTAATCTATTTTCTTTTCTTGCTAGCACAAGAATTGGTTATGGTTTAAGTACTAAACCTTTCATTAATCTCTTTAATCCAGGTTTCACGAAAGGGTAACTGGCCCCATTTTTTCCTCGTGATCCTGTTTAGATATAGAAGTTCTAGAAACTTCCTTTTAATTTTTCTCTTCAGGTTTCACAACAAGTGACCTGCCCAATTTGTATGAACTATAAAAGTAATTCTGTATTAATATAAGAAGTTATAGAAACTTCTATTTCATTTCTCCCTGTTTTTTGTTGATACTTTCGAAGTTGTTATTTGTTCATCTTTCTAAGATGCCCATCTAGGAATTCTTATAAGTACACACCTTGTACTTGATTTATTATTTAACTTTAATTACGTTAATTATCTTTAAATTTCTCATTTATTAATCTTAGCACCATTTCAAAATCTTATGAAGATTTTAGTGCTTATTGAACCCTTTATCCTCTGTTGGATAAATGATTCTATGTTTTATTTCGTCAATTAATAAATATTTCCACCAGCATCATGAAAGTAGCCAGACGGAGATGAGGAAATTTCAAGCATTGGTTGGAGACAGCGGGGATATACCTGATGCAGATTGACAAAAGGCTAAATACTTTAGCTGTGAAAGGAAATAGCCTAGCGATGTGTCAGAAGGACAGGTGTTGGCCACCTCAAAAATAGAAGCGACGCGCAGTGAGACATGCTGCTGGTATGTTCATTGTAATATTCGCGCCTAGAAGAAATATGATGCAGTAACGTGAGTGGCTGATGTACATGCTAGACACTCCTACGACGCCAAGATCTGCTAAAAACCGCCAAATTACAGAAAATGTGGGAACCAATGAGAGAAGAATGCCTATTTAGCGCGGCAGATCTAGCGTGGGCACGCTCGGCTAGCATTCACGCGGGAGATCGCCTAGACAAAATCTCTACGATCGATTCTAGGATTAATGGGCATATCCTTGACCTGCGCTATGTTACGAGTTCAGTGATATTTATTTCATTCCTGTATCACCATTATTTTGTGAATTTTTTGTATAAAATCCCCCCCCCCCATCAAGACCTAGGGCCAGTTCATTTATAAGTGGTGTGAAGAGCCAAGATTTTGCTTATTATTATTCTGTGCGTCTACGGACGTAAGCTTATTATACTTTGTTGTGTCGAGGACACGCTTATTACTTTGGTTCGTCTGAGGACGGAGGCTGTTATTTTGTGTGTCAGTGGACACAGGCGTTTATACTTTGCGTGTCATGAAGGACACAGACATTATTATTAAAAGTGTTAAATTCTGTGTAATATAGTCACAGTACTATATTTGTAGGGGCAGTATCTTCGATAATTCGCCAATAAACTGTTTTGGGGAAAGAAGTACCCGAACGGCGAATTTAGTAGTCAGACATCAAGTGTATAATAATTTAATTTTTGAATCAGCACGAGAGATGACATCATTGACCATGGAGGAAGCCTGGAAATATCAAGACTCCGTCAAGATGGTTGAGATGAGATAAGAAGAATCCAGTTGGGAAATGGCTGCAGATGTTCTTTGACGGATGACTGGCTGATAAATTAACTTATGGTGTATGGGACATATCTTGTTTTGTAAATAATTTGCTTGTGTGATTAACGTAGTCTATTTAGTTTTGGTCTGACACACCTTTTGCATGGATACAGCTCGCATATATATTTAGTAGAAGGTTCTTTTCTTGTTTGTTGTTTTAACTAACGTAGCTATGTGAACGGCCGTGTTTGCATATGTTACGCGATGCGGTTAAAAACGTCTCTCGGAGATATGTTGTGTTTCAGAAGTAGGACTGAAGTAAAATAATTATACAGTAGATTGGAGGGTAATTAATTTCTTTTGTTTTATTATTGATCAGATTCAATGAGATTATTGCCTTTGGAGCAATGTGATTTGTGACGAAGAGCAGTCAGCTCTGTCGTAGGTTTTAATATTTTTTAATTGTCGGCGAGCATCCAGTCAGCCGATCTGTGTGAAAAAAAGGTATTGTCATTCCCAGATGTGTGTGTGTGAGTGTGTGTTTTTTGTGTCATTACAAGCGGGAATTTCAGCGTAGACTGATTTCTGGCAGCTTGATGACAAATCTAGATTGTGACCTCGCGAGGGCAATTCTGGATATTTTGATTAATGTCTGACCATATTTTGAAGTGGTTGAGTTTGTTGCTGTTGATTCCTTGAGATAACGGCACAGCTGGTCAGGTATTTATACACACTGGAGTGGGACAATGGCAGGTGATTGAGGAAGAGGGGAGATGTTGCACAAGACGAACTGAAGGGTGCCAGCCAGGTCATTAGTGGAGAGTGCCTGTGTGGCTCAGTAATAACTTGTAATACTGAATTAAGAACTGATCAATGGTAAAAATTGTTTAAATAAATGGGAGTTGCCTACGAATCACGATAATCTCCGAAGCGTTAGCTTAACATGCAGTTTTGTTCATATAAAGTAATGTCAGCCAGTCAGGCTTTTGTTGTTGATGGTTTATTCCATGTTTTTATTTTATTCAGTGACCCGTGAGTCACATGCTTGCTGTATTTCCTTGTTTGTGTTGAGCAATTTGGCCCGTGTTGGCAGCTCAAAGTCAAGTGCGTCTTCGCGCTAATGAGGGTCCCGAGAGAGATTCCTGTAAATAGTAGATTTGTAGTGCGTGTGTCAGCATTTACTTTTTAAGGATTTTATTTAATGTCATGTTCCATATCCATAAACGTTGATTTACGAGATGATTGTTCGTAAGCATCGTGGCTGTTAACCCGTTGTAAACGAACAGTCATCCAAAGTACTCATTCCTCGTAGTTAGTCATTACGCGCACATAAAACCCAAATTGCAAGGTAGTGGAACCAGGATCCACATTTTAAATAAAAGGGGAGATCCGTCTGACTCCTCAAATTTATAGATATTCCTATCATGGGAAATTCAGGGAGGATTGTTTTTATATTTTATTGTTGTTTATTTCTTTTTATGCACTATTAGTCATTAAATCATGTTATTATTTTACATCTTGTCACCTTTCTTTCTGATTTATAGTTTATATCCTATGACCCTTACCTCAGTAGAGCATGTTGTTTGGCGAACGTAAACATCACATAGGAACTGAGCGCGACCCCTTGATTAAGATTTCTTACATTAAACACTGCTTTTCTGAAGGGTTCATAGGAGTAAACTGGCGCGGCCAAGCGTGGGGCGGTTCACTGTGGTGTAACGGCAAAGATTTTGCACATGTCAGTGTAAGCGTAGTTGGGTTTTCAAACTGACGCAACAATGAAGGTGTAATTTTATTGCTGGTTCGCTGCTGGAACACATTTAAGTGGCGTATTTGAGTAAAACTGACATGCCGCAAGTGCAGGCAGATATGGCAGTATTTTAATCACCGGGAAGTGATATTTTATTAAAAGTAAGTGAGGCGAAGAGGATACCGCCAAATGTGTGAAATATAAAGTAAAATCAGGAGTTTGCAATGTAAAATACGGTTCACGTTTTTGTCTATTGAATTAAAGTAAGAGGTAATATATATGTGATACCGGGCGCCCAATGATTAAAATTAAAATTAGATTTGTTTAGAAAGTCAAACTCGTGAAAATGTTAGGAGGCTGTAGCCTTAAATGACAATTAATACTTTGTTAATTAGTCAGTGTTAATATTAGATCAGGATAACAATTTAATGACTGAATATGTGTTTGGGTTTAAAATTAAATTGAGTAAAATTAGAACTACTCAGAGATGCAATCGACTAGTGGGATTAAATGTAAAAAATAAATGAACTGAGTAGGGTAAAGAAATTAAATGTGCATTGGATTTTATGTGTGTGTCAAAGGGCATTGCTTTATGCCATTTCCCTAATGTCTCATATAAAGTGTGTAATATGGCAACGGTTGAACAGATTCAAGAAATCATTGAGAGTGCAGCTAGGAGAACACAGGCATTGTTGGACACTAAATTGGCGGAACAGAGTCAATCATTAAACAATAGTATGTTAGAACAAAGTGAAGAATTAAACGCTAAATTATCAGAACAGAGTCAATCATTGAACACAAAATTATCTGAACAAATAAACGCTAAACTATCAGAACAGAGTCAATCATTAAACACTAGTATGATAGAACAAAGTGAAGCATTGAACGCGAAATTATCTGAACAAATAAACAATAGTTTGTTAGAACAAAGTGAGTCGATAAACAAATTATCAGAACAAAGTGAATCATTGCGGACACAATTAAATAACAGTAGAATTGAACAGAATGAATATCAGGCGGAACAAGCTAGGTTGTTAAAAAGTGAAATTAATGACACTATCAATTCACAGTTAGAGACGCTAACCGCAGAGATGAAAGATCACATTAATCAACAGATGGTATTACTGGCCCTAGATGTGAGTAAAAATAATGAAAAGCAATTAGGCCAGATTAAGAAAATGGAAAATATTTTTGATCAAAAACTTAGCATTCTGGATGAAACGGTGTTAGCTAAATTAGAGCAAATTGAAATAGCGTGCACTATGAATACAAGCGAGGTCAAGATAGCTCAGGAGAAGTTAGAAGGACGATTTATGGAGATGGAAAAGAGCGGCAAAGTCATTCAACAACAATTATCAGCGGTAGATGAGAATATATCCGGCATAATTAAAGATATGGATCGTCTCGAAATAAAATCAGCAGAGCAGTGGAAAAGCCTAGAAGCGGATCAGGAGCAGTTAAAGAGTACCTTAAACGACACTAAAAGCCAGATTGAAGAAAAAGTAAGCACGATTAAGGAGCAGATAAGGAAAGTTTGGCGAAAAATGAATGTCGATTCTAAAGAGGAAAGATCCACCATTCTTAAAACAGTAGGCGAAAATCACACTCGTATTCAAGCGTTAGAGCAAGAAATGAAGAGCAAGCTTAAAGAAAAGACGGACAGGATCATTAAAGCCGAACTCAGGTCATTAGAGCAATCGTCGATATTTAGAACAGGAACATTGAAAGACAAGCAGGATGACTCAAATAGCCCGGAGGCGAGCACAGCAGGAAGTCAGACTCAGGCGGAGAGTCCATTAACAACAAACACGGAAGGGTTTCGCAAGAATATCGATAGGAGCTCAACACCACAAGACGGTCATCAGCCTACACAACTTATCCAAGTAATTCGCTCAAGTGATTATAAACCACAGAAATACACGGAGAATTCAGGGGTAACACCTAAAGCTTTTATCAAAGAGATTGAAGACCATTACAATGACACAGAGGTACCTGAAGCACGTAGATTGAGGATGATGGAGAGATTTTTATCAGGAAATGTCCTTACATGGTTTTTAAGCTTCAAATACACATTTGGAACCATGTCAGATTTTAAATTGGCGTTTCTGCGCAAATATTGGTAGCCCGCAACACAACAGAGTATAAGGATGGAGCTTTACTCTAGAAAGTACCAAACCACCCAGCAAACAAAATACTCAGATTTCTTTAACATGCAAATGTTAAAATTTCGCGACCTGGATTACCCTTTAAATGAAGCGGATCTGGTGATGACAATAGCGAGGCAATTGCCAGTCAACGTGCAACAAGTACTAGTCGCAGCGAACGTTAGTACGGCCATACATGCAGAGCAGATATTACGCCAGATAGATGAGACTACGTCTCATAGTCATTATAGAGGAGGAAGACAGCTGGAGTTAGTCAATACGACAGAGGTCATAAAACCTAAGCAGGCAAACACTAAAACGCAGGGCACTAATACAAGCACTTCCACACCTAGGCGAAACCAGGAAGAAGGAGAAAACAGACCATACCAGCGTAACGAAAATAACTACAATAATAGATCATATCAAGGCAACAATAGGTATCAACAGAGAGGATATCAACATTGGCGTGAAAATCGAAGAAATGACAGGCCTTATGGAAGATACGGTGATTACAATGCTAATCAAAGATGGAAAGGAAGAAGAGACCAAAATCAAGGAGAGCCACGAAATTATCGAAATGACTGGGATGATAGGCACGCTCAATCACAAAATTACCTAGAGGAATTACACGCTAGTCAAGGTGGAGAGCTAGGAAGATGGGAAAAAGCCATTGGGAACATGAAGAATCCTGATACACATACTGAGGAAGCTGGAAGTCTACTGAGACAAGAGGAATATCAAGGACATCGGCGACAAACGGATGATGGGAGTCGCACTGGAGCTAAAAAAAATGTTAAATTTGGATAAAGAAGACAGCCTACAAACGCAACAGTCGGAAGTTGAAGAGGGATGGATAGTAGCGAACATACAAGAATGGATTGCTTTGCCAGAAGACTGCCTGGAGGAGACGGTGAAACCACGGAACGATGAAATTTGGCAGTTACCCATTATTTACGCGAGGATTGGTGGAATTAATATAAGATGTTTATTGGATACGGGGTCACAGATCAGTCTGGTATCAGAGGCCTTGGTTCGAGAGTTGGGACGGAGTCAAAATATTCCTGTAATTCCTGTACCACAACTCAAAGTGAGGGGTGTTATTCCTGAACGCACCGTCACTTGTAAACGTCAGGCATACTTAGAGCTGAACATATTGGAACACACTTTTGGCCAAACATTCATTATCATGGCAAAGATGAATTTCAATATAATTCTTGGTGCAAATTTTATTTGTGACTATCAAGCAGTGATAGATTTGCACAAGAATACTGTCAGTTTTAGAGAGTATGATCGGCTGAAGAATGTGGGATTGCATATGGATGAAATCACCACCGGAAGAGATGTAAATTCTTGGGCATTGGAAGCAATATCGGAAGAAACGGAAGAGGAGGTACGAAAGGCAGAAGATAACATCATAGAAGGGGCTGTTGAGGAACTGGATGAGGAGAGTGAATCCCAGGAGATATGGTCTTTATTAACGGAAGGAGACGACAGTGAGGCACAATTTGAAGAGTTACTACAGGAGCGGCTCAATGACATTCAACTTGGGGGTGAACACAGAAAGCAATTGGAAGAGATTTTAAGGAAGCACAAAACAGTATTTGATACAGTACCTGGGAAAATATTAAATTTCAAATATTCTATGCAAGTCGAGGACTGGTCACCTTTCAAAAGTAGGTTGTACCCAATTCCTGAAAAATATCGTTGTCAAGTCAAGGTCATTATAGATGAGATGTTACAAGCTGGAGTGATAAGGAAGACACCTACACCTTATCTAAATGCGATTTTGGCAGTCACAAGACCAAATGGATCTATTAGACTTTGTTTAGATGCCAGAAATCTCAACACAAGACTCATTTTTCCTGAGTATAACAGAGCGCCAATTATCAGAGACGTACTAAAAGGCTTTAAAAACAAAAGCATTTATTCATCAGTCGATCTGACGAGCTCGTTCCACCATATTGAATTGGATGAGAAGTCACAGCTTCTAACTGGCTTCTTATTCGATAACCAAACGTTTTGCTTCGTCCGAATGCCCTTTGGAGTCAAAACAGCGGGATGTGCTTTAATCCGAGCCCTGGACCGGAATCTAACCGAGGAAGTTAAGGAGATGACGGTACGCTACATTGATGACATTTTGCTGGCATCCGACAACATTGAAACTCACATGGAAAATTTAGATAAAGTATTAGGCAACCTGAATGCATCTAATTTCAAAGTAAACCTGAAGAAATCGCATTTCTTCAAGAGCGAGATCTTATATTTGGGTCACATCATTGACAAGGAGGGAGTGAAGCCAAATCCCGCTAAGATCGAAGCGATAAAGAATTTCCCTACACCAACGAGAGTCAAGCACATTCGGGCTTTCTTAGGCGTAACGGGATTCTTTAAGGAAAACTGTCCAGGTTACACGGAGACTGTCGCTCCTATGCAGGAAATGTTAAAGAAGAATAATAAATGGTTATGGAATGAGGAGTGTGAGAAGGCATTCCGAGCAACAAAACAGCTATTGGAAAACTGCATTAAATTAGGATATCCAGATTTCAAGCACAAATTTATAATCCAAGCGGATGCTTCACTGGTGGGTATAGGTGCTATGCTCTACCAAGAGGATCCAGCTAACCTGCAGCATAAAACATATTTGGCATTTGTCAGCCGAAAATTGCGTAAGCACGAGCGCAATTATACTGTAACGGAACTAGAATTGTTGGCCATACTTCATGCGCTACAACAATGGAAACGAATAATTTATGGTTACCCCATTGTTGTCAGGACTGATCACAAGGCATTAACATTCTTGTTTAAGACGTCGATGGCAAGCGAACGTGTGACACGTTGGTCTATATATATTCAGCAGTTTAGCATTGAGATTGAACATTGCCTAGGGAAGATGAACGTGATTCCGGATGCACTCAGCAGGAACCCAGAACCTGATAATGAGGAAACAGCGATGGTACAACACTTGGAGTTAACACCGAAGGACCGGGAATTCTTGGAGGAGTTACGTGAGATACAGCGAGAACAAGAAGCGGAACCATGGATGATGCTTTTAATTCAATACTTCAGAAAGCAACTACCTACAGGAACACCTGCGTTTCGAGAAGCGAAAGCCAAAGAAGGAAGATATGTTTATGTCAACAATTTGCTGCACAAATGGGTAGATAATGACCACACCAAGTTACGCATATTAGTACCTGCTTCTTTACAACGAGGACTGACATGGCATACTCACGAAAGTTACGGTCACGTGGGCGTAGACAAGTGCGAAGCGACTATAGGAGAGACATTTACATGGCCACGTATGAGAACAACTATATGTGACGTCATTACAACTTGTGATCCGTGTCAGAGGACAAAGCCCAATAATTATTTAATGAGGCAGTATCCTAGACCATTGCTACCTCAAAAACCATGCGAGCTACTGGCACTCGACTGTTTCGGTCCAATCCCGAAGGGAAGGCGAGGTTGCCGATACTTACTAGTATGCATTGATGTATTTTCTAAGTTTGTCGTATTATGCCCCATTCAGAAAACTACTTCAAAACAGATACTCAGTCGTATTCGGAATAGAGTTATTCCAATCCTTGGAAAACCAGAATTTATATTATCAGATCATGGCAGTTATTTCACAAGCGCCGAATTCAAGAAAGGTATGGAGGACATGGGTATAAAACACATTTTAAGCAGTATCCGACATGCTCAAGCAAATCCAAGTGAGAGGGCAATTAAGTGTGTAACATCATATTTGAGAATCTTCATTCCAAATGAACATCACAGATGGGTGGACAAAATCAAGGATGTAGAGACATGCATGAATTCTACCAGGCACGAGTCAACAGGACAGATCCCTATGGTCCTACACAAGAACGAGTATCCAGTGAGAACGTGGAAAAGCATCATTAACTGTCCACAAGATCCAATGATAGCACCTGACTTGCGAATTGAGAGGACGAGAGCCTACATGAGGAAACAAGCAGACCGCAGATTACGGCGAGTAAGAAATAAGAGGTTTCACAGTGATCTTGAAATCAACCAGCTCGTTTTGGTGAAACGACCCGCTACATCGGACCCAGAGAAGAAGATCTTCAGTAAATTCTGCGAAAAGTTCATAGGACCCTATTCTATCGTAAGAAACCTTGGAAATAATGCTTACAGAGTGAAAGAATTGAGTACAGGAACAATGTCAGTCTACAACGCTGCCAACCTAAAAAAGTATCGTAGAAGTGAACCATGGGAGCGCCGAAATAATGATGCAGTTTGAATATATGGACGTCCTACTATCAACAAAGTGCACGGGGAGCAGTTGAGTACGGCACGTGAAGGAGGAAGTAGAATTGGTGTTGACAAACATTAACGAGGCGAGCAGAGTGTTGCCCCAGGCATCAGCGTCACGCAAGCAGTTGAGAGAGTCATTATGAGCAGGATGTGAAACGAGTAAATGCCATTCAAGACAGGAGCGGCTAGACCAAGTAATAGAAAAGGGGTGATTCCGAAATAAAACATTTGGCCTACGGAAGTCTTTTAAAATTGTCGACTTTATTCCTAAGTTCGAAATTTTGTGAGTGGGAGAGTTGTGAACCCTTTATCCTCTGTTGGATAAATGATTCTATGTTTTATTTCGTCAATTAATAAATATTTCCACCAGCATCATGAAAGTAGCCAGACGGAGATGAGGAAATTTCAAGCATTGGTTGGAGACAGCGGGGACATACCTGAAGCAGATTGACAAAAGGCTAAATACTTTAGCTGTGAAAGGAAATAGCCTAGCGATGTGTCAGAAGGACAGGTGTTGGCCACCTCAAAAATAGAAGCGACGCGCAGTGAGACATGCTGCTGGTATGTTCATTGTAATATTCGCGCCTAGAAGAAATATGATGCAGTAACGTGAGTGGCTGATGTACATGCTAGACACTCCTACGACGCCAAGATCTGCTAAAAACCGCCAAATTACAGAAAATGTGGGAACCAATGAGAGAAGAATGCCTATTTAGCGCGGCAGGTCTAGCGTGGGCACGCTCGGCTAGCATTCACGCGGGAGATCGCCTAGACAAAATCTCTACGATCGATTCTAGGATTAATGGGAATATTCTTGACCTGCGCTATGTTACGAGTTCAGTGATATTTATTTCATTCCTGTATCACCATTATTTTGTGAAATTTTTGTATAAAATCCCCCCCCCCCCCATCAAGACCTAGGGCCAGTTCATTTATAAGTGGTGTGAAGAGCCAAGACTTTGCTTATTATTATTCTGTGCGTCTACGGACGTAAGCTTATTATACTTTGGTGTGTCGAGGACACGCTTATTACTTTGGTTCGTCTGAGGACGGAGGCTGTTATTTTGTGTGTCAGTGGACACAGGCGTTTATACTTTGCGTGTCATGAAGGACACAGAAATTATTATTAAAAGTGTTAAATTCAGTGTTAGATAGTCACAGTACTATATTTGTAGGGGCAGTATCTTCGATAATTCGCCAATAAACTGTTTTGGGGAAAGAAGTACCCGAACGGCGAATTTAGTAGTCAGACATCAAGTGTATAATAATTTAATTTTTGAATCAGCACGAGAGATGACATCATTGACCATGGAGGAAGCCTGGAAATATCAAGACTCCGTCAAGATGGTTGAGATGAGATAAGAAGAATCCAGTTGGGAAATGGCTGCAGATGTTCTTTGACGGATGACTGGCTGATAAATTAACTTATGGTGTATGGGACATATCTTGTTTTGTAAATAATTTGCTTGTGTGATTAACGTAGTCTATTTAGTTTTGGTCTGACACACCTTTTGCATGGAAACAGCTCGCATATATATTTAGTAGAAGGTTCTTTTCTTGTTTGTTGTTTTAACTAACGTAGCTATGTGAACGGCCGTGTTTGCATATGTTACGCGATGCGGTTAAAAACGTCTCTCGGAGATATGTTGTGTTTCAGAAGTAGGACTGAAGTAAAATAATTATACAGTAGATTGGAGGGTAATTAATTTCTTTTGTTTTATTATTGATCAGATTCAATGAGATTATTGCCTTTGGAGCAATGTGATTTGTGGCGAAGAGCAGTCAGCTCTGTCGTAGGTTTTAATATTTTTTAATTGTCGGCGAGCATCCAGTCAGCCGATCTGTGTGAAAAAAAGGTATTGTCATTCCCAGATGTGTGTGTGTGAGTGTGTGTTTTTTGTGTCATTACAAGCGGGAATTTCAGCGTAGACTGATTTCTGGCAGCTTGATGACAAATCTAGATTGTGACCTCGCGAGGGCAATTCTGGATATTTTGATTAATGTCTGACCATATTTTGAAGTGGTTGAGTTTGTTGCTGTTGATTCCTCGAGATAACGGCACAGCTGGTCAGGTATTTATACACACTGGAGTGGGACAATGGCAGGTGATTGAGGAAGAGGGGAGATGTTGCACAAGACGAACTGAAGGGTGCCAGCCAGGTCATTAGTGGAGAGTGCCTGTGTGGCTCAGTAATAACTTGTAATACTGAATTAAGAACTGATCAATGGTAAAAATTGTTTAAATAAATGGGAGTTGCCTACGAATCACGATAATCTCCGAAGCGTTAGCTTAACATGCAGTTTTGTTCATATAAAGTAATGTCAGCCAGTCAGGCTTTTGTTGTTGATGGTTTATTCCATGTTTTTATTTTATTCAGTGACCCGTGAGTCACATGCTTGCTGTATTTCCTTGTTTGTGTTGAGCAATTTGGCCCGTGTTGGCAGCTCAAAGTCAAGTGCGTCTTCGCGCTAATGAGGGTCCCGAGAGAGATTCCTGTAAATAGTAGATTTGTAGTGCGTGTGTCAGCATTTACTTTTTAAGGATTTTATTTAATGTCATGTTCCATATCCATAAACGTTGATTTACGAGATGATTGTTCGTAAGCATCGTGGCTGTTAACCCGTTGTATACGAACAGTCATCCAAAGTACTCATTCCTCGTAGTTAGTCATTACGTGCACATAAAACCCAAATTGCAAGGTAGTGGAACCAGGATCCACATTTTAAATAAAAGGGGAGATCCGTCTGACTCCTCAAATTTATAGATATTCCTATCATGGGAAATTCAGGGAGGATTGTTTTTATATTTTATTGTTGTTTATTTCTTTTTATGCACTATTAGTCATTAAATCATGTTATTATTTTACATCTTGTCACCTTTCTTTCTGATTTATAGTTTATATCCTATGACCCTTACCTCAGTAGAGGATGTTGTTTGGCGAACGTAAACATCACATAGGAACTGAGCGCGACCCCTTGATTAAGATTTCTTACATTAAACACTGCTTTTCTGAAGGGTTCATTGTACTTGATTTATTATTTAACTTTAATTACGTTAATTATCTTTAAATTTTTCATTTATTAATCTTAGCACCATTTCAAAATCTTATGAAGATTTTAGTGCTTATAAACGGTTCCAAACCAAAAAATTGTCAATTGCCTGGTGCAAGCCTTAAATGATTTTAGGAGGTCTGCGACCCCAATGGTTTATAAAATCAAATTATATATGTGTCAAATTGATTACACTTTTTGCATTGTTAAATAAGTACAACTATACCCTTTTGCTTTATCATTTTCTATAAAATAACGGTTAGGCAAGATCCTGTCTTCCCCGACTCTTCCTATGGGCTTACATTTTAAAAACTCACAAATCAAATTAATAACGGTTCCACTATTTGTTGCATTTGAGCAAGAACTCTTAGTCACAAACTTATTAAAGCCTCTCTTAGCTTTGTTAGCTAATTCTAACTGGCCAGTAAGGCAAGCATAGCTCGCTCCGCCAGCTTCCTGCTTGTTGATATTTTCTCTACAACATATGGTTGGTTTTCCAAATTTAAGTTTTTCTCATTGTCTAAACTTTTAGTCGGCGCTTTGCTGGGTAAAAGCTTAGCCATTCCTAAATGCAACTATTGGTGCTCTTACCAAAATTATTCCCAAGGGAATAATTGCTTCATCCCTACCCTTCTTGGAACCATTCGGTCGCTTTTTAGAAATTCTACAATTTCAAGAATTAAAACATCACGGCCAATTCAAACTATTTGTATTCTTCAAAATATTTGTTTAAAACAAACTCCTTTGAAAAGATACATAGTAAACTCATCATTTCTTTCTTTGCCAGAGCACCACGCTTCCCCATAGTAGCCGAATCTTGGCTTGGATGGGAAGGTACCTCCTACTCTCGCCCGCAAATAACCCAAGCTCTAGCTGCGTTTCCTGTTAGCTGTGTTCAGGTCCCCACTCACTTTAATGATCTCACGGGCTTTGCGGTGACACTTTTCTCTAAAAATTGTTTGTATTTAGTGTTGGACTTTCGTCCTATTATCCACACTTGTTCCTCAGTCCGAAACCCACTTCCCTTTACTTCTCTCTTCATCTTCCCTTGTGGGTAAGCAAAAACCTACCCAGTAGTGTTGTACGTATTCTGAGTCCGTGGCCGATAAATACTATATTTCAACTTAAGGTGCTCTGTGTATAGCAGCAGTTATGAGAACTCGACTGTTTGGTAAATTATCAGTTTTAGGTTTTTGTTCCCAGTTAACCCACGTCCCACCACGGGACCCCAGCTGAGTCCGGCATTGCATCCACTTACTTGTGCCGGGCTCTTCTCCGTCTTCTTTCCTGTCGACCTCCCTTGGTCAACTCTTGTTCTCTTCTGACCCCCACGGTAATAGGGCATCCGAGGCCTCAGGAGACTCTTTCTGTTCCGCCTTAATTGGCTCTTCTCTCATCTTTTCTGATCCCTCATTCTTTGAGGGATCAACCTGCTTTTTCGTTTCATTATATTTCCTTCTCTCTTTAAGATTCCCGCACTTTTTTGTGAATTGGCTCCCCGTGTATCTAAATTGACTTTAGCGAATTTTTTGAATCTACACTACATTTTGTAGGTAATTTCAATCTACAGGTAAGTTGCTTTTTGTGAGTATTTTCGATCTAAATTGCATTTTGCGAGTATTTTCAACTTAAACCACATTTTGCAAGTATTTTCAATATAAATTGCATATTGTATGGTGGACATTTGTAAGTATTTTGATTCCCAATTGCATTTTGTGAGTATTTTGAATCAAAATTGCATTTTGTAAGTATTTTCAATTTCAATTGCATTTTGTAAGTATTTTGAATTTGAATTGCACTTTGTAAGAATTTTGAACCTCATTTGCATTTTGTAAGTATTTCGAATCTGCATTGTATTTTCTAAGTATTTCGATTCTACTTATCATTTTGTGGGTATTTTTAACCTAAACTACATTTTGTACGTTTTTTTTCAATCTCTTCCTTCTGTGAGTATTTTCCTTCTAAATTCCCTTTAGTAAGTGGCTGTATATCTGCGAAGCAAAATTACCACAGATGGAAGAAGCAAGAAAGAAATCAAATGTAGAATTTTACTTGCCAAATTAGCATTTCACAAAACGAAACGGTTATTCACTACAAATTCCAGAAAAAGATTGTAAAAAGCGTATGTTTGGAGTATTGCCCTTTATGGTTGCGAAACGTGGACAATTGGAAAATAAGAAAAAAGGAGGTTAAATTCTTTTGAACAATGGTGTTATTGAAGAATGCTAAAAATTAGCTGGAAAAGAAAAATAACGAATGCTGAAGTTTTTAAAAAGGTGGAGGAAAATTATACCTTATGGACCTTATGGAAAAGCATAGAGAGGAGGAGGACTAGACTGATAGGACATATTTTGAGACACGATAGCCTGCTGAAAACGGCATTGGAGGGAATGGTTGAAGGCGAAACATGTCGAGGAATATGTACAGCAAATCATGTCTGATGTAGGAAGCAGAAACTATGAAGAGATGAAGAGGAAAGCTATAAATAGAGCCGACTGGAGAACTGCCGCAGACCAATCCATGGATTGAATACTTAGGAAGAAGTATATTGCTCGTGCAATGACTGGGATTAGAATGTGTTGAATGTAAGGAGAGCTTGTAGCAAGCTGAAAGAGCTTCGTGACCTCGGACCAATTGACGTGAGTCGTGGGCGGACGAGTATCGATTACCGTCCGACTCGCATATTGACATCTCGCAGCGATGTTGCGTATTTCTCTCAATAGTGGCCACCTGTTCAACACTTAACTAGTTGATCACCGGCATCTCGGGTTCAATTTCCGGACAAGACGAGCGCCTAATGTCTTCTCCGTTGCTGATGAAAATGTCACGTGATAGTGAATCTAGTTTGCAGCGCACTAATATGTGCAGTAAAGCAATCATCATCTCTGGAGAGCTAAAATATCACGAGTTTAACATCGCTGGAATTCGAAATTACTAAGAAATAAGTACTTCCGTGATGAACTAACGAGCCTACTTTTCATGAAATGTAAGATTCAATGCATTTTAAAATAGTTCAGTATGCCTCCCTTCGGAGGGGGAGTAAAGCCTGTGGTCCCATGTCATGGACTTATGGCATGTAAAAGATCCTTCCACTAAATAAACTTGTGTGAAGGTAACATTTCTAGGTTAGATCTCGTTGAAACTCTCTGTCAAAGTTCCAACATTTGGTAGCGAAAGTTTGAATTACGTGAAATTGAACGGTACTTGTAGCTCACCCCATAGAAGCAGCTACATCCTCTTGCGAGACTCGGACACTCTCGGCACTAAAAGCCATAAAAAAGTCAACCCCTGGCACTATCCAGCCCATGACGGGCTAAGGCCGACCAAGCGACCGCTGCCCAGCCATTTGGCCTGCAGATATTGGGGTGACGCGTGATCAGCGCGTCGGGTCCCCTCGGCCGTTAATCTTGGTATTCGTGATCGGGGCGCTGTCTCACTGTCAGACAGCTACTCAATTGTCCTCACGAGGCTGAGTGCACCCCGTTCCAACCCTCACGTCAGTTTTAAAATCCCTGACGGAGCCGGGGATCGAACCCGGGTCCTCCGGGCGAGAGGCAGGCGCGCTACCCCAACACCACGGGGCCGGCTCACTAAAAGCCATACGATAAATAATAATTAATAATAATCAATTGAATGCATTATAAGATTTGCTTAATGGAGCGGCTTCGGTGGCGTAGTCGGTAGCATGCTGAACTGCTATGCCCAAGATAGCGGGTTCAAACCCGGCCGAAGTCGTCGGATTTTTTAAGAGCGTTAAAGTCCTTCAGTATGCCTTCCTTCGGAGGGGAAGAAAAGCCGGCGGTCCCATGTCATAGATTTATGGCATGTAAAAGATCCTTTCACAGACTAAACTTGTGTAAAGCAAAATTTGTTAGGTTAGATTTCGTCAGAACTCTCTATCAAAGTTCCAACGTTCACCATTAGGTATCATTGATATCTGGTGGCGAAAGTTGGAACTTCTTGAAATTGAACGGAACTTGTAGCTCGCCCTTTAGGGTGTCCGCTGGAAGCAGCTACAGACTCAGACGAGCCGAACATGTCCTCGGACACTCCCGGCACTAAAAGCCATACGATAAATAAATAAAAAATAATAATAACCTGCTCGAAATTGTTTCCATACATGGATTCTGAGATGTTGAGAGTCTACGTCACGTAGGCATAAGTATCAGAAATATGATAGCTATGGAAATCTTCTAAGTTACCTGAATTATAAATCTCTGGCTAACAGACGAAAAATTGCAATTCTTGTTTTTGTCTTCAAAGTATTCAATAACCTTTTGTATAGTCCGTATTTAATATCACAGTTTAACTTACGTGTCCCACCTCCCTCAACTCGACCTAAGTTTATTACATTTTACTGCCCAAGAACTAGAACTGAACAGCACAAACGTTCCTCAATAATAAGTGCTATTCAATTATACAATGAACATTCAATAGCAAACAACCTCGACTTATTCAGTTACACATAGACTATGATTCCTTTCTTTCTGCCTGCTGTGCGATCTCGTACATTCCACATAGCAATTTCCTGTACAGAATTATTAAATTTTCGTGTTTAGTTGTAGAATTAATTTACAATACAATCTAAACATTATGACTGTAAATTATAAATTTATAAATTGATAGAATTGTGTAACCAAATGTACATGTGTTTATTTTTATTATGAATATGCCTGTTAGAAGCACAATAAATCCAAAATAAATAATAGTATCTATATGATAACGTCCACATTTCAATAGATCAACTTGATATTTTATATTACTCTATTTTACAATTTAGATGATACATGTTTCGGATTTTTTTTTTGGCCTTCATCAGTCACAAGCATCAATACAAATTCCATAAATAAACAATCTTAGCACGCATGATACATTAGATTTAAACATTGTAAAAGCAATGGTGTCAATCATCAAAAATCATTAAAACTAGAAATGAAATTCTCAAAGAAAATGGTAGGAATGGATAAAAATCCATTGTCAAATCTATGTACAAATAAAAGCTACGATACGATCTGTCTAATGCGACATTTCTTTTAGCCCTCTGCTTCTCAAGAAGACCGCAAGAATATTTTGAAATGTTATTTTTATCCCCTCTATTGTTACTTCCCGCCTTTTCTATTGTGTATCTTCCGAGCACGTGGCCTTGAATCTCTGCATAGCTCAGTGCAGCTCTACCTACTGTTACGTGGGGGCGATTGCGTAGTATGAGTGACCGCACCTCACAGTTAACGTTCCAGGTGGGGGATATTCTTTCAGCTGAAGAAGAATGTTTTGATGTTTCATTGTGTCAACCATGTAGATTTGTGTCTAAATAATAATTATATAATGATATAATGCTAGGTTTTCATTTTTAATATTAGTTAAATCTAATGATCAGAGATAACTTTTATTTTTTCGCATTACAAACCTAAAAGAGTACGAAAGACCTATACTTTGAATATTAAGAACTGTTTGTATTTGTATCGTGTGTTAGAGTAGTCGAAGTACCAACACGACAAATTTCAAGTAAATAGTTTTGTTGTGTGTGCCTATGAACAAGCAAGATTGATCGCCGCTCACTCAGACCTCACCTCACAATTTACGTCACAGTACTACCACTTAACAAGTAGAGGGCTAGTCTTCAGAAATGTTCGATTTTCGTCCCCTTTGATATGACATCTAGCTTGTGTTTCAAATCGACATTTGGAAGATCTTATAGGTGACCCCGGTCGTTGCTTCAAATCCGGCCCGGAGGACCAATAATTAGAATGATGAGCAATGCACTGTATGCGTGTTTTATTTATAATGGACTGTGAGCTTGTTGGATGTAGTTTGGCAAGGATACAGCCAAAGAAGATCTAAGTACAGTACATAGACTTAAAATAATAGTAATACATTAGTTACAATAGTTGCCAACATATATCATCAGTTTCAATTGCTCTCTTGTGATCTTTCTATGCCGAAATACTGGTGCACATTTGCCGGAACGTGTTGAGCACTGTCAGCTTCCTCCTACACTGGCGAACACTAGAAGAAATGTCGCGTTAGACAAATGAGTCATATAGTTCCAAGAGGGGTCTTATCCATAGTATGAACTTGTTGGATATTTGAGAAAATTTGTTTCTATATTTGAATATCATTAATTCATGGAACAATTAATACATTTGAACAGCTTATCCTTAAAAAATGATGGATATAATATAAATAATTGAAAAAACAAAATTTATGACTGACATCAAATCCGCATCAAAAGAACTTCAAATTGGCAACAACAAAAACTTTCGAGAAAACGAATTTAAATATTTAAGTGAATGGATTACAGCAAACTGTGACGAAAGGAAATCAATTGAATCGAGGCTTTAGAAACTGGAAACTGCTTTTCAATCAACAAAAAATATTTATAACAAAAAGAGTCTCTCCTGGAACTGCAAAATTCGCCACTATACAACTGTAATCAAACCTGAAGCTCTCTAAGGTTCAGAGACACTCAATCTTCAACACAAAACACTAAAACACCAAATTGAAGTGCAAGAACGTAGGATAATGAGAAAAATCCTTGGGCCAAGAACAAAAGATAGTGTACATTAACCAAAGCCTAATGCAGAAATATACAAAATAAAATCACAGACATAATGCGAATGCGAAGAATCCAATTTATGGGACACATAGAAAGAATGGACCCGAACAGACTGACACACAAAATACATACTTTCTTAAAGAACAAGGCTACTAGACCGAATTGGTATAAACTTACAGAAAAAGACTTAAAGGAATTAGGATCACCAAACTTACATGACCGGAAGGAAATCACGAAAATCACTCAGCCGTGTGGTTTAGAGGAAGAAGAGAAGAAGACTACACAACATCGATGGTCAGAGCAGCGGAAACAGACCCACTCGTTGCGATTGAAGGATTACTGGGCCAACAGGAAGGCTAGAAAGTGTTGATTTCATTTGGGCCTAAGCGACCCATTCGCGAAGATGAAGAATTGATTTTGAGTACCTATTACGAAATATTGGTTTTAAAAATGTACAAGGTCTCTATTGGAACACTCCTGTGTCGTAGGGAAGTAAATTGGTATTTTGTTACACATGAATACTACCGAAGCTTTGCATATTTTATTTCTGTGTGTTTCCCAATTACTTGGATATCTGTTTTTGTCCTTCCTCTTGCTGGTTTATTACTTTCATCCATGCCAATAAACGTTTAGGTAGTCTACTGTCATAGAATAATGACTTGCTGGCAAATATACTAGCATTATTTAAAGGCACTTCATTGTTCACCACACAAATTGTAGTTACTATCACCTACCTAGGTACAAATAACATGGAAGTAGTACTCAGAGATGCATCACAAATTGGAATATAAAGGAGGTCTGTTATGGAACAAAATTCAATTGACGAGGGATAGGAACCATTTTAGAACAAGCAGATTGTCGGATAAACGACCTTTTGGAACAAACTCTGAGTTTTATTCTGCAATTACGTTGGAATAGGAGCTTCTTAGAATACACTTTATGCTGAGTGTCATGCAGACTTTCAAGTAGATGGCGCTGGTACTGTATCATTATTCTCATGCTCAGAATTCGAAGTATTTCAGCGCGGCTTTACATATTGAAGGAAGCAATCCAGCCTGTCACCTGTGAGGTGCATGCCAGCTGTCCGCTGTATGTTACGGTTCTTCCGAGCATCACCGAGCATCACCGAAGCCAGAATCGGGTGCTATGACGACAGAGATGATCGATAAATTGTTGACTCATTACATCGAACGTCCACTAGAGGATCATTTATACATATTAAGAAGGAATAAGAACTTTATACACGCTTTGCAGTGCATTGGATGGTTATACAATATAGCATGAAGTGAATGACAATGTGATTTCAAGTTTATGAACACCGTAGAATAACTGAGATGTGTTTATTATACACCAAGGCTATTGATACCGATATACACAACGTGGGGGAGGGGATAGCTGAGCCTTCCTGCAATCCACCGCTGCGAGGAACATTCAGATCATATTTCGTCTCTGATATAGGCACTTCAAACTACCGGCAGTGCACAGTTCAATCGTGTCGGGGTCTTATACTTGTAAAATACTGTATCACCATGTGGTTACAGAGTTTATAGGTTAAGACAATGGTGCTTGCTCGGAGTGCTGTGCATTGTCATAATAGATATCTATGTAATTTGGTAGAAGGAGGCCATGTATTTGAGTGGCATATCTGTGTATTTTAGCCTACTTTCGATTTTTGCAAAACATGAAAGTAGATTTATGAGATCTACACAGGGCCAAAAATTGTGTGTCTGTCTGTGTGTGTGTGTGTGAGTCTCTGTGTGTGTGTGTGTGTGAGTGTGTGTACTCTGAATGTCTGTCCCCCACTATCAATTCAAACACGGTAAAACCGAATTGAACGAAATTTAGTACAGAGGTAGAACTAGCAAAGGACACCTCAGTGTAATGTTTTATATCACCGCCATCTTTACCAAAACTGAATGGGGGCCACTCAAACGTTCAAAACGTAAAATCAAATAACGACTAACCAAATCATCCGATCTCTACCAAATTTGGTAACAACATACCTTCATATAGAACGCGTCCTGTGACCAAACTGCAAGGTCATCCGCCGTACCATTTGAGGATGGCGGCCGTGCGAATTATGCAAACTTTATAATCTATATCATGGGACCCACCAGTTACGATTATCGAGCCGAGAATCGTTTTAACTGTTATCAAGGAAGAGGCACGTTCGAAATTAAAAGTTTATTTTGTAATACTATAGTGCAGAAGTGATTTTAAAAAACTGAGCCGTCTCAGTTACAAGGCAAGATGGCAGCGGATATCTTGTGTCTGACTTATATTTCACTAATTTGAGTATTGCATGCAATATAGCGAACTGATACAAAACAAATAAACTTTGTATGAAATGCTTTATATATAAATAATATACTGCACTGCTGAACTCGTTTAGTCTAAATCATTGTTTGCTAACACGTTCTACATAACTCATTTGATATCGGACGATGTTAGTTGGCACGTTTGGCTCCGTGGTAAAGCGTTGGCCTATCACTCATATGGCTATGGTTCAAACCCCATCAGAGTTAGAATTTTTTGCTTGAAATGTTTTATATTTATTGTTTTTTAATGACTCAGACGTTTTAAAATTAAGCGTTATATTGTGCATATTAAGATGGAAAATATATATTTAATTAAAACAAAATTCGCCAGCAGATTTGCACGAGACATCTAGAAGCCAAAAAGGTAATTATCATGGCCAACTGGCGGCGAACTGCACGCCAGCCAACAGATTAACTTACAGATTTTAATGAAAAGTTTATTTTTATGGCCGCTAGAATGCACTTGCCCTGTTAGGATGATCTTGTTCGATACTTCTCCACTAGATGTCACGACAGGTCTACGTGGGACTCCATTGATTAGTATACCATTGGCATTCTATGCGCATCGAATTTGAAGAATGACAAGATGATACTACGATACATTTTTACTTTTTATTTTAAAGGGTATGTAACAGCCTATTGTGCGTTATTTGAAAATGTTATTTGAAGTAAAGAACAAAACGATTTCACATCTGAACTCTAGCCGTTGGTGCAAGTTCAGGATATTAATTAATACTTTTATTCCAGCCAAATAGCAATCGAAAATATCTACATAGTTGGTATACACACGTCTCTGTAGGGTCATGGAAAGATTTGTAATTCAATTAGGGTTGTGAAAGCCATGCACAGCCAGACGTGTAAAGACATGCCTCACCTCAAAGTTGGATGTTGCCCACGTCAGGTCGATTATGTAATAATAATAATAATAATAATAATAATAATAATAATAATAATGTTATTGGTTTTACGTCCCTTTTAACTACTGCTGCTTTTAGACACGGCGGGGTGCCGGAATTTTGCCCCGACTGCCATAAAAGAAATGAAACCAGGGAAAGCCCCAGGATTTGATGGTATTCATGCAGAATTCCTTTTGCACTGTGGCAAATATGTGAAAAAGTGGCTTGCTATGTTCTACACAAACATTCTACAAACGGGCAACATACCATCTGAAATGAAACGAGCAAAAGTCATAGCCTTACTGAAACCTGGTAAACCAAATGACAAACCAGAAAGTTATAGACCCATAGCTTTACTTAGTATACTATATAAGCTCCTAGAAAGATTGGTGTACAACAGAACGTGCCACAAGATCTTTGAACATGTACCGGTTGAACAGGCAGGTTTCAGACCTAACCGCAGCTGCACAGATCAAGTCCTCTCCTTAACAAGCTTCATAGAAGCTAGCTTCCAGAATCAAGAGAAGTCGTCAGTCGTATTCATTGATTTGACAGCTGCATATGATACTGTCTGGAGACAAGGTGTCATATTAAAACTTCTACAAGTAATTCCATGCCTAAAAATTGCCAATCTCATCAATGAAATGCTCGGTAACCGTTGTTTCCAAGTGCTAATGGGCAACAAGATGAGTTCACAAATGAAGCTGAATAATGGGCTGCCACAAGGATCTGTTCTCGCCCCTCTTCTCTTCAGCTTGTACATATCAGACATGCCTGAAACCATATCAAGAAAGTTTGGGTATGCCGACGACTGGGCACTCGCAGTGAAGCACAGAGATCTTGAAGTTACAGAGTCCATATTGACCAATGATTTGTCAGTTATTGGTGATTATTTCCGCAAATGGAGGTTGCTGCCAAGTGTGGATAAAACAGAAGTCTCATCGTTTCACCTAAACAGTAAATTGGCCAACAAAGAGCTCAAGGTCTACTTTGAAGGAAGGCTACTCAAGCACAACAGAAACCCGAAATACCTAGGGGTCACACTTGATAGAACGCTCAGTTACAAACAGCACCTATTAAGAACAGCTGCCAAAATCAAAACTCGGAATAACATCCTCCAGAAGCTATGTGGAACGTCATGGGGCTCCTCTGCATCAACACTTCGTACTTCAGCTCTGGGATTGGTCTACCCTGTTGCGGAATACTGCTCCCCAGCTTGGATGAATAGCACTCACACAAGACTTGTTGACACTCAGCTCAACCATACCATGCGTCTTATAACTGGTACAATCAGACCTACACCTACTTTTTGGCTACCCATACTTAGCCACATACCACCTCCATCTCTGCGACGGGAGAGTGCACTTGTCCGTGAATACAAACATCTACAGAAAAATCCTAACCTCCCTGTTCATGCAGACATCCCAACCATCGGTAAAGGAAGGCTTCGTTCTCGCAATCCACCTTTAGAAACTGGAAGGATGCTAGTTAACAACGGCTTTAATATCAATGACTGCTGGAGACACACATGGCAGAGTAATACTACTACAGAACAACTGAAGATGCCATGTATATCGACCAAACCACCTGGTTTTGATTTACCACGCAAGATCTGGTCGGTTCTTAACCGCATAAGAACCAACACTGGCAGGTGTGCCGATTCTTTGTTCAAGTGGAAGAAAATAGCTTCTCCATGTTGTGACTGTGGTGCTGAAAAGCAGACTGTTCAGCATGTAATTTCAGAATGTCCTCTGAGAGCTTTTCCTGGCGATCCAACAGAGTTCCTGGTGATGACGGAGGGATCAATAGACTATATTCGTGGCCTGGACATTAATTTGTAATTTGTTATCATTGTAAATAGTATTTTTTTTAGTGATGTTTGTAGCCATACGCTAAATAAATTTGCCCCGAAGGGGATCTTTTACGTGCCAGTAAATCTACTGAAACGGCTCCTTCGCATTTGTGCACCCTCAAATTCCAGCTGACTGCGCCAGGATACGAACCTGCAACCTAGGACCCAGCAAGCGAGAACGTTACCGCTGAGCCACGCAGCCAGTACGGTCGATTATGTCTCCAGATCCATAGCATTCTTGAGATACTTCTTATCTTTCTTTCTTCAACGATGGTAGCAGTTTTTTCGAGGTTGTGGTGTTTGGTAGAGGTAAATAGTTTCTAAGGTCTTCAACCAAGAAATGATTCTACTATACTCTTTGATAATAACAACGAGTTATAACATTTAGGAGAAAGTAGGCTATATTATGTTCTTTACTGAACATCTTGTTTTATATTTTTGATGTTCTTTTCATGATGGTGTGTTGTTCTCTCTTTATTCTATGACTTAGTATGATAGTGTTATGTCTGATTATTGGTTTTGGTTGTGAGATGGAAAAAGGAAATGAGAGAGGATTTTTGTTAGGTCCGAGAGTGTGGTACCGCACGTTGTTTATGATAGAGAATGAGAAAGGTTATGATATGTGGAGTCTTATATCTTAGTGTGAGTAAGCATGAAAATATATGATTATGATCAATTACTACTCCTTAGTGTGCTAACACGTACGGCTCCCATAACCACAAACCCGTATGTAGATTTACAATATTGCACCTCAACGTGGGGATATCGATCAAGGAAGTAGCAAAGTTACTATATGGCGTACGAACAAGGGAATTAAGAAATATGAGTAACAACGTGAGTACAGTGCAGGTAGAGAAAGGAATGGATGGGGAATTGGACCGTAAGTTGCTCCAAATATTTATGAGCGAAATTACAAAGCTGAAGGGTTCAGTAGAGGTGTGTGTGTGGAATCTATGAAAATACATATAGAGGAGAAGTTTGAATCAATCAGTGAATTACTTACAGGAAAGCAGGAAAATTATCAGAGAGGTGGAGGGCTTGAAGAATATGGTAACGGAGAGAAAGGAAATGAAGAAGAAATGAAAGATGGACAAGATATTGAGGAGGAGATGTGTAAAGTACGTGATGCTAGGGGGCTGTAAGGAAGAAAATTGACAAGAGAGAGAACAAGGTGAAGGAGGACGTCAAATGGAGGAGGAGAATAAAACTGAAGACAAGGAAGAGAATAAGATAGAAGACAAGGTGAAGAAAAGGGTGGAGGATAAGATAAAAGAGGAGGAAGACAACATACAAGAAGTAGATAACGTGAAGAAGTGTTGGAGGAGAAAGACGAGGAGGATCGGCAGGAGGACAAGGAGGACAGAGAAAAGGATGAGATGTAAGGCAAAGAAAAGGAATAAGAAGAGGAAGAGATGTCAGGCAGATCGAGATAAAAGAGTGAAGGATCAGAAGACGAAAAAGGAAAATATAAAAGGAACAAAGGGAAAGAGGAAAGAAAATATAAGAAGGAAGGAACTGTTGAGCAAGTTAAGACAGATGAGGAAGAGTAGAAAAGTGAGGAAGGGAAGGTGAAGAAAAACAAGGGAACGGTGAAGAAGGAGAAACAGAACAAAAGAAAGAAGCGCCGTGCAGAAAGATTCAAGAAGAGTGAAGAGGAAGAGGAAGAAGAAGAGGAGAACGATGATGATGACGATGAAAGGAAGGATGCCGAAGATGATTACGTTAACGGCATAGACTGGTCTGATGAAGATTCTGTCGTTCTTTCTGACTATGATATTGTTGTCGGATTTCCTGATGGAGCAGCAGTGTCTGATAGACTCGATGAGATAGTTTTGGCTACTCCATTTGAAGAAAATATTTATGTTGGTGATTCTGGTGATCTTAGAACAATTGTCTCTGGCGATGATAGTGCAAATGGCCCTTATGAAAATGATGATAAGTTCTTTTACTGTGTGTGTGATATTTTAGTATATGTTTGTGTATTATTTTACATTTATGTATTTATATTTTTTTATGTATGTGATCCTCACGCGCTTCTCACATGGGGAGCGAATTGTAACACCCTGTGGTTACACAGTTTATAGGTTAAGAAAATGGCGCTGGTTGAGAGTGCTGTGCATTGTCCTAATCGATCTCTATGTAATTTGGTAGAAGGAGGTCATGTATTTGAGTGGCATATCTGTGTATTTCTTTCTATTTTTGATGTTATTTTTATGATGGCGTGTTGTTTTCTCTTTTGACTCGGTTGCTGGATATTTTTGTGGGAGTGATTTTGAAAAATGGAACGGAAGTGGATCGGAACGTTCGCGGTGGCACCAGCTGGCGTACTTCCGTTCGATCGAACGATCCAGCTGGCAGTGGTAAGAGAAACAATGAGCGCGCGGTGTCGGAAATTGATACCATGACGTACTCTCGGCCATGTGGAATGTATATGACATACTGAACGGTAAACGCTCATGCGAACTCTGGTGTCAAGTGATTGAAACAAAGCACTTGGTACATGTTCGAAGTCTTCGTATCAGTATTTAAATGGTAAAATGCCTTAATATCAAACATTGTAAGTAGTCGACATTGCCGGTATTATGTTTCTGCACAATGGCTATTCAAATATTAACCCACATAACGGTAATGCAGTCATCAATATAATATAATCGTTGTGGTTATACGAGAATTGAGCAAGCCTTCATGAACTATTGCTGAATACATTCTCTTTACTCACAAGAGGGCCTATTCATAAGGCATTTTAAACTCAATTTCACACAGGAACATTATCGATACAAGCAACATTTAAATGAAACTTAATTCCGTAATGCACTATTATTGGAACGTGGAAATAAGTCACCATTTTGTGCACAATATTTGCGTAGTCGAAATAGCCGTGAGGTTAGTGCCTACGACTGTGAATATAGAGATCTCGGGTTCCATTCCCGGACGGGGTGGATATATTTGCTACCAGATTATCATTTTAAACGATATTTATCATATCAATATGACTCATTTGAACAGAATGCATATGAAATTACGTGTTGATCTGTGAATCAAGAGGTCCTGTTTATAGGGAATTTAAGGTTATGAGCGGTGTCGCGTCTATTAATCTAGTTGATCCATATCGTATTCTTTATTTAGGCTAGTGCTGGTGGAAGCTACAAATCATCTAATAAAATGAGTTTCGTATTATAAACTACAATATCTGTAAAACACTCCCTTTTACAATAGATTAATACTTGTGCCAATAATAGTATAAAATACCGGTGTATCAACAATTTCACGTGAGGTTTCTTCTATGTCAGATGTTACACATTATATGGAAATTCCGAGTGACGAACGAAACTCTGAAAAATATTGCGGATATTTCAACAGTACACCGGGATGGAACTTGTTATTTTGCATTCAGTTATAAGAGATGTTCATAGACAAGAACTTTTGAAACTGTAACCACGCAAAGTGAGATGCATACTTGGACATGCTACTACTCACAGAACTAAATACCATTTGTTTAAAGAGTGCAATTTATACGTGTGTATGCACTCAGTAACACAGTTACGTTGTCTAACTCTGATTAGAAATTCCACATTTATTTACGGCACGTTCAAAAGTGGGACGTTAGGAGGAAAGAGTGCTATGAATTTCATATTTATAGCAATTGCAGGTTAAACAGAGCAAACGTGAATACCACAATCTGAGCAATGCAGCGAACATTCCAAGGGAAACCGACATTGCTATACGCGTGTGCGACTGCTGTATTTCGCAGCTGACATCTTATCAACCATGACATTCCACTGTGGCACAATCGCGATGGAAATGTACTTTCGTTACGGTTTTATACGAATGTCGGGACACTACAATGACTCGGGTGACTTCTTTGGAACGAGATGTAACTTACTATACGAGGAGATGAAGGATGCCATGTATGCAGTATTGGAGCTATGCAGATGACATGTCCGAACCAGGGGAAGGAGGAGTGGAGTTCCAGGGTTCGAGTCACGCAGACCAGCAGAATCCATGCTATTTCCCAGTATGACAGGAAATGTGATATCGGGGCATATCTTTGCTCATTACTACAGCTGCTAGAGTCTACCAAGGTACAGAGAAGCCAGTACTATCATATGTAGTGAAGCGTAGACACTTTAATGTTACTATTGCTGCCCTTTTTAGCCTACTTTCGATTTTTGCAAAAAATGAAAGTAGACTTATGAGATCTGTGTGTCTGTGTGTCAGTGTGTCAGTGTGTGAGTGTGTGTGTGAGTGTGTGTACTCTGAATGTATGTCCCCCCCCCCCTATCAATTCGAACACGGTGAAACCGAATTGAACGAAATTTGGTACAGAGGTAGAACTAGCAAAGGGCATCTCAGTGTCATGTTTTATATCGCCGCCATCTTGATTGAAACGTAATGGCGGCCACCTAAATTATCAAAGCTTAAATCAAATTACGACTAACCTAATGTTCCGATCTCTACCAAATTTTTTAACAACATATATTTATATGGCGAGCGTCTGTTGACTAAACTACAAGGTCATCAGCCCAATAGTTTGCAGATGGCAGCCAAGCCATGTGTGCAAATCAATTCCCCCTATCTTTTCAAACACGGTGAAACCGAATTGAACGAAGAAGAAACAGAGGAGTTAGAAAAGAAAGAACGAAATATTAAGGCCAGTACAGAGAGCAGATGGCTTATGGAGGAATAGTGACTTGTACAACCAGGCGGAGAAACTTACGGACACGATGAGAAAGATTACATTTTATGGCCACCTCACACGAACAATAGGTTAACACTAGCAAAAGTCCACCAAAAAATGGGTTGAGGAAACACGAGCAGAACTCAAAGAAGCTGGCATCACTCAAGAAGATATTCTCAACAAATCACTGTTTGGAAGGAAATTGATAAAGTTAAAGGGGTTTCAGGAAAAACCTAGCTCAAAAACCCAAGGTCATCTGGTCTGAAGAAAGAAGGAGAAACCTCAGCGAACGCATGAAGAAGTTCTGGGAGGAGACGAAGAGATTCTTCTCCGGGGTCCACAGTCGGCCAAAGTCGACAGAAGGAGAAGAAATTATTAGAGTGTACTGAGTTTTAAAATGTTTATTTAAGGAGTGTTCAAAAAGTAACGAACCGGAGGCTGGAATGCACAAACCGGTGACTACATCGGCTAATCGGGGCGTGTGTAACGAGGTGTGGTTCAAACCAGAGCGTGGAAGGTCACAGCCCATCGATAGAGGGCACGCGTGCACGTCACGTGACGATACAAATCGAGCAGCAGCATGCATCCATCGTCCAACACTGCCAGTCGCATTACAAACAGTGACATGGAGAAGTCAAACGAAGAGCAAAGAGGTGTTGTTCGGTCTCTGACAGCGAAAGGAGTAGGGGGAACGGATTTTCATCGCCGAATGTCACAAGTGTACGGCGAACACTGCATGTCCCTTGCAAGGGTCAAGGCGTGGCACAAGCGCTTCAGGGAAGGACGGGTGTCGTTAGCCGATGATGCCCGGTCTGGGGCACCCCACCCCCTGCATTACCGATGACAACGTCCAGCTGGTTGATGCACTCATTACCCAGGACCGCCGAGTGACAGCGAACGCCATAGCCGCCGTGGTCGGATTGAGCGTCGGAAGTGTGCACACCATCATGAAGGAACGACTGCACTTGCGGAAAGTGTGTGCCCAATGGGTGCCCCACAGTCTTCAACCACACCAGGAAGCATGTCGAATGGCCTACTGTCTTGGTCTTGGTTGGACGATTGATGCATGCTGCTGCTCGCTTTGTATCGTCACGTGACGTGCACGCGTGCCCTCTAGCGACGGGATTTGACTTTCCACGCTCTGGTCGGAACCAAACCTCGTTACACACGCCACGATTAGCCGATGTCGTCACCGGTTTGCGCATTACAGCCTCCGGTTCGTTACTTTCTGAACGTACCTTATAAAAACAGCTTCTACGTTATTGAGTCTAGAGCTCAAATGCTCTCAGAATGTGAGGTGGTGGACGTGCACTGTCCCCTAGCATGAATGCAAAAGGACGACCTGTGCCTAGACGTTGTTTCTTAACTCGCCAAAGTGGTATTAAAACCCTTTTACGACGTAGTGTCACGCTCTTATCACTCCCTGCGAAAATCAAACTTCTTCGACTGTAAATTGAACTCGGGGTTATGGGGTAACCTTTATTCGTGAACCTGCAACCTTTAAACTGTATGATAATTTCCAATCCAGCCAACTTGTAAGAGGATTATTCTATTGAGTACGCCACCCAATTAAAAGTTCTTTAAAAATAATTCGTGTGGTGCAGTCTGAAATACTTCTAAGAACTGAGTGCCGTGGGATCGCTAACTATAATAATAATAATAATAATAATAATAATAATAATTGTACCTTCAGAATTACACAGTTCGGGCCAACACAGACACGGTCTCAAGACTTCAAAGGGCATTCAGACTAACGTCGAATCACTACAATAAAGGAGTGATGTCCTCGCAGAAGCTCTACATGCATCAGGGTCCTTTACTTTATGAGGCCGTTCCATTACATACATTGAAATGCAAGAAGACAATATTATTAGAAAGAAAAACGAGCCTTACAGTAGTGCATATGATGTGTAACATCTGACATAGAAGAAACCTCACGTGAAATTGTTGATACACCGGTATTTTATACTATTATTGGCACAAGTATTAATCTATTGTAAACGGGAGTGTTTTACAGATATTGTAGTTTGTAATACGGAACTCATTTTATTAGATGATTTGTAGCTTCCGCCAGCACTGGCCTAAATAAAGAATACGATATGGATCAACTAGATTAATAGACGCGACACCGCTCATAACCTTAAATTCCTCATAAACAGGACCTCTTGATTCACAGACCAACACGTAATTTCATATGGATTCTGTTAAAATGAGTCATATTGATATGATAGATATCGTTTAAAATGATAATCTGGTAGCAAAAATATCTACCCCGTCCGGGATTCGAATCGGAGATCTCTAGATTCACAGTCATAGGCGCTAACCCCACGACTATTTCGACTACGCAAATTTTGTGCACAAGATGGTGACTCATTTCCACGCTCCAATAATACTGCATTACGGATTTAAATTTCATTTATATTTTGCTTGTTTCGATAATGTTGCTGCGTGAAATTGAGTTTAAAATGCCTTATGAATAGGCCCTCTTGTGAGTAAAGAGAATGTATTCAGTAATAGTTCAAGACGGCTTGCTCAATTCTCGTATAACCACAACGATTATATTATATTGATGACTGCATTACCGTTATGTGAGTTAATATTTGAATAGCCATTGTGAAGAAACATAATACCGGCAATGCCGACTACTTACAATGTTTGATATTAAGGCATTTTACCATTTAAATACTGATACGAAGACTTCGAACATGTACCATGTGATTTTTTTCAATCACTTGACACCAGAGTTCGCATGAGCGTTTACCGTTCAGTATGTCATATACATTCCACATGGCCGAGAATACGTCATGGTATCAATTTCCGACACCGCACGCTCATTGTTTCTCTTACCACTGCCAGCTCGATCGATCGATCGAGTTGGCAGTGCGTCTTACACTTCCGTTCGATCCACCACTGCCAGCTAGCACACTTCCGTTTGAGCACACTTCCATTCGATCGAACGGAAGTGTGCCAGCTGGTGCCACCTCGATCGTTCCGATCCACTTCCGTCCTATTTTTCAAAATCACTCCCACAAAAATATCCAGCAACCGAGTGGAAAGATGTTACACATCAAGAAATTCGGCCTTACAAAAGAAAATGGAATTTGGATCAAGAGACGATCTTTAGAGCTCACAGACAGTTTCACAAACAATGCACGCAGGAGACGGTTGACATTGTTTTGGCACATATTCAGGATGGACAACAATAGACGAAGATAACGATTATTCAATATGATTAATACAAAAAATCCGAGGATAAATTGGTTGGAGGAAACAATGTGGGAACTGAATGAGATGAACATGGGAGAGAAGAGAATGAAAAATCGAGAAATCTCCAGAACCTCTGTAAACAAGCACACATTTAGCGGCAGGACTGGTGCAGGAAGGACAGAAGAAGAAGGCTGAAGTCATGAACCCAACTAACAAGTTCCAGCGCGCTTTATGAGTGGACATAGCGAGGAATGAAAACAATAATAATGATACTTCAATATATACAATAAAAAGAACCTGTCTATCAATGCAAAATTACGACATTTTAATACAGTTGTTAGACCAGTCATCTTGTGCGGTATGGAAACTACAAATATACTGGAATGGAGAATTTGCTCAAGATAGAAAGAAAGAAGAATTTTTAGAAGGATTTATGGTCCTAGGAAAACACAGGAAGGTTATAGACTGAGATCCAATGCAGAAATTTATAGTAAAATCGACAACCTTGAAGTGATGATCAGAAAACGGCGACTTCAGTTCTACGGATATATGGTCCACATAGATTGCTCAAGGTTAAACAAACAAATTTTTGATAAAATCTAGAACTATAAAGGGCAAGGAGGCTATGTAAAACAAATGAAAGAAGAACTTCAAAAATTCAAAATTACTGAAGAAGATTGTCTAAATCGAATAGAGTATAGAAGAAAAAAATTGGCCTCAAAATTCTTGTCGGGGAGAAGAAAAATCTCAACAGAGGAGAATGGACTGCTGAAAGAATAGTTGCGCAGTCGACCAGGATGAAAGACTTCTGGAAGAGAAAGAAGGAAACTAGACCTATAAAGAAGTGATATTTGCGTCGTCCTTGTTGGCCTGTCCGCGGTATATATAAGCAAAATTAAGACATTATACCAAAGTAATGAAACCTGAAGCGCTATACGCCTCGGAAACCTTGATCATTGGAGCCAGATCTCTCATTAAAGACGTAGGGAAATAAGAAAGGAAAATATTGAGGCAAATCCATGGTCCAGTCTGCTCAGAAGGAATCAGGAGGACACGGATGTCTGAGGAGCTTTACCAGCATTCTCACTGACACCTTCAGATAAAGCTGTATTGTCACATTCTCAGACTGACCAATGACAGGCTCAGTAAGAGGATTTTCAGCCTTGCTCTGTCAATGAGAGTTAGGAACAATGGCCTTAGTAAAATAAACACCAGCAAGAAATTGGTATTACGGAGGAAATTTTACAAGATCGACTCCAGTTCAGAACAGTGGGTGAGTGGTTATCGTGTCGGTCTACTAACCCCAAGATTTCAGGTTCGCTCCTGGCCATGGTAAGTGATTTTTGAAAGGCGGCAAAAATACGATACGCATGTCATACTTTGTTGGCATGTCAAAGAACCCATTTTAATTCAGTAGGCCGAGTTCATAATGGCAAAATTAATCTCGGGAGTTTCCGCCAACACTAAGTTCCTCATTTACCTACTAGAAAGCGCTTTACTCTTCAAGGAGCTTAGATATCTAACATCTAACCTCCTTGACTTTCATAGTCGAGGAACAACGAAATTCGACATGCAAGCTACCCTCTGGGTGTCAAACAATAAAGCTTGCACCCGGCACCCGTGGCCATACGATATTATTATTACTATTATTATTATTATTATCAACAAGCATGATTTCTCTGAGAAAATGACTGCCAGAACCTTTAAATTATGGACGGAAGAACAGATTAAGATTTTCGGAGAAGAATGATACAGTGACGAAGTTAACTGCTCTCACCACGTACGGCCCAACCAGATAAGTAGCCTGTACAATCACATGCTCACACTAAGCAAGCACATTTGGAGGTCAATCACCACTTCCAGTATCTTAACAGAACATCACATAAGTTATATAACTAAGGTCCGGAAGTTCATGCACTTTCAAATGAATAAATATGCATGAAAAAATGCACTGATTATATTATTGGTCAAATAAGCATCACGTTTAATAAAGAAAAGTTCCGTGACGAACTAAAGGGCCTACTTTTCTTAAAATTTAAAATTCATGCCAATGATTAATCTATATTGATCTATCTAGAATAATGACGAAATTAAGTTGGTGATATCAAAATTTCTAATTACTTCGAAATACTGTATACCTGGCATAATGTATGCTAATAGAAAACTACAATTGTCAGCCCTGGTGACTGAATATATTCTTAGTACCATCGCTTAAGGTACAGAATACAAAATTTGGTTGAAGTCCAATGAATAGCATGGACGTTACATGCAGTTAAACATTGGATCTAACAGCGCGCGTAAAATCATGTTGGCAAAAATATGATCTATTGTTGTGCCAATTTTGAATGAAATCCATTACTTGGTATAGGAGTTACATCATTTTAAAATTGGACGTATCACCAGGCTTAGAATCATGTTGGCAGCACTGACGTATATTAGTTACTCCAAATTAATCTAGAATGCCAAGTACTATGCGTGTGCAAAGTTAAGAGCTATTGGCTTGCATACTTTCTGATATAATGATATTAGGGTAACAAAAATGGAGACAGCATTTATTAACAGTTGGCAGCCCTGTTTGCTCTTAAGAATACGCATAGTCATATCTGTTATGGTACACATAGCTCATACGAAATTTGGTTGAAATCCGAATGATAGTATAGAATTTACATGTATTTAAATTTGGACCTCTCAGCAGGCTTAGGATCATGTTGGTAGCACTGACGTATATAAGTTACTCCAAATTAATATAGAATGTCAGGTACTATACGTGTGCATACTTTAAAGCTGTCGGCTTGCATACTTTCTGATATATTGTTGTTTGGATAAAAGAAATTGAGAGCATTTATTAACAGTTGGCAGCCCTGGTGGGTCTTAAGAATACGCTCGGTTATATCTGTTTATGTACACATAGCACTTACGAAATTTGGTTGAATTCCAATTGATAGTGTTGAAGTTATATGCATTGAAAATTTGGACCTATCAGCAGGCTTAGAATCATTTTGGCAACACTGCCATGTATGGCCTCCTGGAAAGTAAACTGAAATATTATTATCTATACGTGTGCCAATTTTGAAATGGCTCCTAATCATACGTTCCAAGATATCCAACATGGAGCTCAAATTTCAATTGCGATTTTTCAGCAGTTGGTAGCACTGACATCATTTTCAAATACGGTATTGAGATATTCAGGTATAGATCTTTACTCCTACCAAATTTTGTTTCGATTGCTGCAGCCGTTTAGGAGTTGATGTGGGGACACACACGCAGCCAGCCAGCCAGCAAGCCAGACAGACAGACAGACGCACATTTGCCCGGATCGATCGCATAAGTCTACCTTTTCCTCATTTTTGCAAAATATGAAAAGTAGGTTAAAAATATGCACTATGAAATAACTACGGCAATTACGATCACTCCGTATTCTTTAGCGATTCTATTTGAATATCAAGAAAATAGGCCTATGAACAGACGGACATATAACTACACCTTATCTAAAATATATCAACTAAGAAACATTTCTAAATAGTAGGAAATGTTATTTTGTAGAACTTCAAGCGGTGTTGACCATCAATAATTATGTTAATTTTTAAGTCTAACTGATATACAATTTTAACAGCCATTGAATTTTTAAATGAAAATAATTTTACACAGTGAATGCTGAATAACCATAATTGATATTAAGAGGTCTGAAACGTACGAGTACTAAAATAATTTCAGTATTATCCTATGATAGGCTCTCGGAACTATGGAAAAATGTAGATGAAAACCTCATCATCAAACTCAAAGAAATTATTGATGAAATCTGGCAAACAGAAAAATTTCCTCCAGATTGGAAGATAATGATCATCCATCCAGTATACAGAAAAGATAGCAAAACGAATCCAAACAATTACCGAGGGATCTCATTACTCTCGGTAACTTACAAAATGTTGTCCAAAGCCCTTTTGAACCGTGCCAATCTACAACTAGATCCGCACATTGGTGAATACCAACGTGGGTTCCGGAAAGGCCGATCGTGTACAGAGCAAATTATTAATGTGAAAAACTCAATGTCTTACTTCCGTAAAATGGCAAACAAAAATTATGTCATTACTTTTGTTGACTTTGCAAAGGCTTATGTCAGCATTGACCGTAAATCCCTTGTTGCTGTGCTCTCAGAATTTGGATTAGATCCCAAGACAACATCAATCATCAAAGGTACCCTCTTGAATACAAGTTCAAAGGTTAAATTTATGGGAGGACTGAGCACAGAATTTTCAATTGATACAGGAGTGCGTCAAGGAGATGGATTATCTCCATTGTTGTTTAATTGTGCGCTCGAAAAAGTTGTCCAAGAATGGAGACGAGCTGGTGCACCATCCCATAGACTAGGACCAAAACTCAAAGGGATAACACTAGACTGTTTGGCATTTGTAGATGACTTGGCGTTAATTGCTCCAAGCATTTCTGATGCCCAGAAACAACTTGAATTACTCCAAGAACAAGCAGCAAAAATCGGCTTACGGATTTCTTTTGACAAAACAAAATTTATGACGGATATTAAAACTGCTCCGAATACACTCCGAGTCGGTAATTGTCAGGTCTCACGAGTGAAAGACTTCAAGTATTTAGGTGAATGGATCAATGAAACTGGCAACGAAAGAAAAGCTATAGAAGCAAGGCTACAGAAAATGGAAACTGCTTTCCATTTGACAAAACAAGTTTATAACAAAAAACGCGTCTCTTGGAATTGTAAAATTCAACATTATAAAACAGTAGTCTTGCTTGCAGCCCTTTATGCAGCCGAGACACTTAATTTACAACATAAAACACTGAGAAATCAATTGGAGATTAAGGAACGCAAAATCATGCGAAACATTTTGGGACCAAGAATTAAAGATGGAATTCACCTTTTGAAACCTAATGCTGACATCTATTTAAAAATTACTAAAATCACAGACACAATCCGTATGAGAAGGATCCAATTCATGGGACATTTGGACAGAATGGACCCAACTAGGTTAACAAATAAAATCTATACGTTTTTGCAGAAAAAGGCAACAAGGTCCAATTGGTACAAAAAGGCGGAAAAGGACTTGGCTGAATTAGGTTTTCCCAATCTCAAGGATCGAGAGGAAATTTGGAAAATTATTAATACACGGGGTTTTGAGGCAGAAGAGAGAAGATCTACCAGACACGTCTGGTCGCAGTAACGAAGACTCGCTCAATCGTTGCGCATGAAGAGTTATTGGGCAAACATCAAGGCCAAGAAGTGTTGATTCCGCGTGGTCCTAGGAGACCCATTCGCGCGCAGAAGAAGAAGATAGGCTCTCGTAGTCCGAATCGAAGTATACGACTTTGAAAAGATGAAGTAACAAAGAGCGTTTCAAAACATTAGGAAATTAGAACATACGTCCTTATCACGCAGAGATATGCAGTCAAACAGGCAAAGGAGAAACATAATCAAAATATGCATAAATATGCAAAAATATTATTTTGCATGAAATTCCGGGCCTTAGTCAAAACTAACAAATATTAACTAATACTGCAACTAAATAAGTGTACATATTGTAGATACTATCACCCATACTTTTGGACATAGATTTAATAGCCTAAGTTAGGTTCATCCACACAGCGCTCCCGCGCTCTAAGCCATCGCTCCGAGTGCTTTGGTGGAAGGAGCTTGGCTGGTTGAGCGCGTGGTCTGCCCGCCGCACCGAAGAGAGCAACGTACATTTGTGACCGTTTCTTTTCGGTTCTTACACCTACCAAAAGTAAACATCGTTCAACGATGAGCGATAGAAACTTGCGCAATTGTTTACGAATAGGTGTACGATTTTTACCCAATTTGGAGAAGATTGTTTCCTCCAAAACTACAAGCTCGTAAAAAACGACGGAGCAAAAGTCACTCAAGGTCTGTACTATCTGTTCATGTTGGTAAAATGTTGTTGAATTTTCCTCTCTAATATGTTCAAATTTCAGTCTGGAATAAATCACAATATTCTTTCCTTAACACTTGCATTCGTTTCCTGCACATTCCTTACATCGGAGTACCATTCGATTTGTATATGTGGTATATTTTTATGGCGAAACAGGCCTGTCAATGTGATGTCAACAATCCCACAAAGGTAGTCAGCGCGGTCCGAACATCGTCCGCCCGTCTCAGCTCTCCTTCCTGCCACAGTTTAGTGGTGGTAGGGGAAGCAGCGATAGTCTGACAACCCAGTGCTCCCCGGGCGCGGTCGCGCTTTCCGAACGCAATGACTGGATGGGCCTGACATAAGTGTAATGGATCTGATGATGATCGCTTGACGATCGAAACTGTTCATCAAACTTTATTTATTTAACTCATGTAATTTCTTTTCAGGATTAGGGAATAACCCATCACAATTGGTACAATAGTGTTGACCGACTGAAAAGCACCAAATTTCAAAACAACATCATTAGCGAAATAAGTTATTTTGCGTCCCACACGTGGGCATAGAAAAATAATTATGCTAATAACATAATAGCAATAGGAGACACGAGGATCTGTACAGACCGGCAGAGAAGAGTGTTATGGGCACCTCCAGAGAATGGATGAGAATCGAATAACGAAAGGAATCTTTAATTACATCACCAAGCTAAAGGCGACTACAATGTGGGTAGAAGAAACGAGAAAAGAAATGGAGGAAGTTGGCGTACATCCAAAATACATCTGGAATTGGGCTGTGTTTAAGGGGTTCAATTAAAGGCCCAATAGAACGACCAAGAACACCTGGTCAGAGAAAAGGACAAGGAACCACAGCGAAATAATGAAGACATTCTGGGAACTGACCTGCAAATCAATAGTTTCCCGTGGTCCACAGTAGGCCAAATTCGAAGAGAGAAGAAGAATAGCAACTAACACGGTACGCCAGACAGATCACTGTGTAAAGCAAATCTTTGCCCAATGAGCTGTGGCTGGTCTCACGAGTTTCACCAACATTACATATCAGACACTATTAGACAATGATGGAAATGTTACGGACAAATGCAAAGCATTACACAATCAAGGACGTAATACAAGGATATTTAATCACGCGTCCTCAATGAAAGTTAAGAACAACTCGATAATCTAAATAGTAAATGAACTTCAAGAAATCAACGTAACAGATGTAATCTTATGGGATCGACGGTGAACAAACATCACTTTGCTGCAAAACCCTGAATGAGAGTTGCCATTTCATGGACAGCGAAAAGGTAGATGATGATGATAATTGTTTATTTAAAGGGCCTAACATCTAGGTTATCGGCTCCTATTGGTTTGGGTGATAGTGTAAGATGAGATGAGAATGAAATCTAACTAACTACAGACTTACATACTAGAAGAAGAAATGGTAAACAAATAAGGGATGAGGCAAATAAAGGCCAGGAAGAATCGAAATGCCCTCAACCCTCGAAGAATGAGGATTGAGTGACTTGAAAGGCAGGAGAGCCATGGAAGGCAGATAAGAAAGGGAAAGACGAGAAGGCTCACCCCAAAGTCAGTGGAAAAAGGGGAACAAAAGCATCCAGCTAAGGAATCCCCCAAGATCGCCCGCTCCCGAAATCACCAGCCGTGAGCCCCTGAGGGTGTAGCAATATCCAGGGTGCAGCAGAAGTGGAGGCTACTCACACCCTGCCTCCTTGAGGGCCTTGAGCAGAAGGCAGGAGATAACATGAAAATAAAATGAAGGCTGACCCCTTGCAGAAGGAGGGTATCAGGAAAGATGAGACAAGGGCCAATTAAGGTGGCAAAGGAAGAGACTCCCTAGGCATCGGATACCCTAATACCGTCGGGGTCGCAAGAGAACAAGAGTTGACCAAGAGATGTTGACAGGAAAGAAGATGGTTAGGGGCCCGGCACAAGTAAGTGGAAGCAATCCCAGACTCAGCTGGGGTCCCGTGGTTGCACACAGCCAATATTTTTATGACATAAATTCTTGACTACCAACATAAATAATTTATATCATGTACCAAATCAGAATTGTCTCTGCTCGATCTGTGGAGCGTGTTCTGCTTCAGAAGCATTGCACAATACAGCCCTTTCGGGCGCACTTGCCATTACGTCTGCTCGATCTGTGGAGCGTGTTCTGCTTCAGAAGCATTGCACAATACAGCCCTTTCGGGCGCACTTGCCATTACGTCTGCTCGATCTGTGGAGCGTGTTCTGCTTCAGAAGCATTGCACAATACAGCCCTTTCGGGCGCACTTGCCATTACGTCTGCTCGATCTGTGGAGCGTGTTCTGCTTCAGAAGCATTGCACAATACAGCCCTTTCGGGTGCACTTGCCATTACGTCTGCTCGATCTGTGGAGCGTGTTCTGCTTCAGAAGCATTGCACAATACAGCCCTTTCGGGTGCACTTGCCATTACGTCTGCTCGATCTGTGGAGCGTGTTCTGCTTCTGAAGCATTGCACAATCCAGCACTTTCGGGCGCACTTGCCATTACGTCTGCTCGATCTGTGGAGCGTGTTCTGCTTCAGAAGCATTGCACAATACAGCCCTTTCGGGTGCACTTGCCATTACGTCTGCTCGATCTGTGGAGCGTGTTCTGCTTCAGAAGCATTGCACAATACAGCCCTTTCGGGTGCACTTGCCATTACGTCTGCTCGATCTGTGGAGCGTGTTCTGCTTCAGAAGCATGGCACAATCCAGCCCTTTCGGGCGCACTTGCCATTACGTCTGCTCGATCTGTGGAGCGTGTTCTGCTTCAGAAGCATTGCACAATACAGCCCTTTCGGGCGCACTTGCCATTACGTCTGCTCGATCTGTGGAGCGTGTTCTGCTTCAGAAGCATTGCACAATACAGCCCTTTCGGGCGCACTTGCCATTACGTCTGCTCGATCTGTGGAGCGTGTTCTGCTTCAGAAGCATTGCACAATACAGCCCTTTCGGGCGCACTTGCCATTACGTCTGCTCGATCTGTGGAGCGTGTTCTGCTTCAGAAGCGTTGCACAGTACAGCCCTTTCGGGCGCACTTGCCATTACGTCTGCTCGATCTGTGGAGCGTGTTCTGCTTCAGAAGCATTGCACAATACAGCCCTTTCGGGCGCACTTGCTATTACGTCTGCTCGATCTGTGGAGCGTGTTCTGCTTCAGAAGCGTTGCACAATACAGCCCTTTCGGGCGCACTTGCCATTACGTCTGCTCGATCTGTGGAGCGTGTTCTGCTTCAGAAGCGTTGCACAATAAAGCCCTTCCGGGCGCACTTGCCATAACGTCTGCTCGATCTGTGGAGCGTGTTCTGCTTCAGAAGCGTTGCACAATACAGCCCTTTCGGGCGCACTTGCCATTACGTCTGCTCGATCTGTGGAGCGTGTTCTGCTTCAGAAGCGTTGCACAATACAGCCCTTTCGGGCGCACTTGCCATTACGTCTGCTCGATCTGTGGAGCGTGTTCTGCTTCAGAAGCGTTGCACAATACAGCCCTTTCGGGCGCACTTGCCAATACGTCTGCTCGATCTGTGGAGCGTGTTCTGCTTCAGAAGCGTTGCACAATACAGCCCTTTCGGGCGCACTTGCCATTACGTCTGCTCGATCTGTGGAGCGTGTTCTGCTTCAGAAGCATTGCACAATACAGCCCTTTCGGGCGCACTTGCCATTACGTCTGCTCGATCTGTGGAGCGTGTTCTGCTTCAGAAGCGTTGCACAATACAGCCCTTTCGGGCGCACTTGCCATTACGTCTGCTCGATCTGTGGAGCGTGTTCTGCTTCAGAAGCATTGCACAATACAGCCCTTTCGGGTGCACTTGCCATTACGTCTGCTCGATCTGCGGAGCGTGTTCTGCTTCAGAAGCGTTGCACAATACAGCCCTTTCGGGCGCACTTGCCATTACGTCTGCTCGATCTGTGGAGCGTGTTCTGCTTCAGAAGCATTGCACAATACAGCCCTTTCGGGCGCATTTGCCATTACGTCTGCTCGATCTGTGGAGCGTGTTCTGCTTCAGAAGCGTTGCACAATACAGCCCTTTCGGGCGCACTTGCCATTACGTCTGCTCGATCTGTGGAGCGTGTTCTGCTTCAGAAGCATTGCACAATACAGCCCTTTCGGGCGCACTTGCCATTACGTCTGCTCGATCTGTGGAGCGTGTTCTGCTTCAGAAGCATTGCACAATACAGCCCTTTCGGGCGCACTTGCCATTACGTCTGCTCGATCTGTGGAGCGTGTTCTGCTTCAGAAGCATTGCACAATACAGCCCTTTCGGGCGCACTTGCCATTACGTCTGCTCGATCTGGGAAGCGTGTTCTGCTTCAGAAGCATTGCACAATACAGCCCTTTCGGGCGCACTTGCCATTACGTCTGCTCGATCTGTGGAGCGTGTTCTGCTTCAGAAGCGTTGCACAATACAGCCCTTTCGGGCGCACTTGCCATTACGTCTGCTCGATCTGTGGAGCGTGTTCTGCTTCAGAAGCGTTGCACAATACAGCCCTTTCGGGCGCACTTGCCATTACGTCTGCTCGATCTGTGGAGCGTGTTCTGCTTCAGAAGCGTTGCACAATACAGCCCTTTCGGGCGCACTTGCCATTACGTCTGCTCGATCTGTGGAGCGTGTTCTGCTTCAGAAGCATTGCACAATACAGCCCTTTCGGGCGCACTTGCCATTACGTCTGCTCGATCTGTGGAGCGTGTTCTGCTTCAGAAGCGTTGCACAATACAGCCCTTTCGGGCGCACTTGCCATTACGTCTGCTCGATCTGTGGAGCGTGTTCTGCTTCAGAAGCGTTGCACAATATAGCCCTTTCGGGCGCACTTGCCATTACGTCTGCTCGATCTGTGGAGCGTGTTCTGCTTCAGAAGCATTGCACAATACAGCCCTTTCGGGTGCACTTGCCATTACGTCTGCTCGATCTGCGGAGCGTGTTCTGCTTCAGAAGCGTTGCACAATACAGCCCTTTCGGGCGCACTTGCCATTACGTCTGCTCGATCTGTGGAGCGTGTTCTGCTTCAGAAGCATTGTACAATACAGCCCTTTCGGGCGCATTTGCCATTACGTCTGCTCGATCTGTGGAGCGTGTTCTGCTTCAGAAGCGTTGCACAATACAGCCCTTTCGGGCGCACTTGCCATTACGTCTGCTCGATCTGTGGAGCGTGTTCTGCTTCAGAAGCATTGCACAATACAGCCCTTTCGGGCACACTTGCCATTACGTCTGCTCGATCTGTGGAGCGTGTTCTGCTTCAGAAGCATTGCACAATACAGCCCTTTCGGGCGCACTTGCCATTACGTCTGCTCGATCTGTGGAGCGTGTTCTGCTTCAGAAGCATTGCACAATACAGCCCTTTCGGGCGCACTTGCCATTACGTCTGCTCGATCTGTGGAGCGTGTTCTGCTTCAGAAGCATTGCACAATACAGCCCTTTCGGGCGCACTTGCCATTACGTCTGCTCGATCTGTGGAGCGTGTTCTGCTTCAGAAGCGTTGCACAATACAGCCCTTTCGGGCGCACTTGCCATTACGTCTGCTCGATCTGTGGAGCGTGTTCTGCTTCAGAAGCGTTGCACAATACAGCCCTTTCGGGCGCACTTGCCATTACGTCTGCTCGATCTGTGGAGCGTGTTCTGCTTCAGAAGCGTTGCACAATACAGCCCTTTCGGGCGCACTTGCCATTACGTCTGCTCGATCTGTGGAGCGTGTTCTGCTTCAGAAGCATTGCACAATACAGCCCTTTCGGGCGCACTTGCCATTACGTCTGCTCGATCTGTGGAGCGTGTTCTGCTTCAGAAGCGTCGCACAATACAGCCCTTTCGGGCGCACTTGCCATTACGTCTGCTTGATCTGTGGAGCGTGTTCTGCTTCAGAAGCGTTGCACAATACAGCCCTTTCGGGCGCACTTGCCATTACGTCTGCTCGATCTGTGGAGCGTGTTCTGCTTCAGAAGCATTGCACAATACAGCCCTTTCGGGCGCACTTGCCATTACGTCTGCTCGATCTGTGGAGTGTGTTCTGCTTCAGAAGCGTTGCACAATACAGCCCTTTCGGGCGCACTTGCCATTACGTCTGCTCGATCTGTGGAGCGTGTTCTGCTTCAGAAGCGTTGCACAATACAGCCCTTTCGGGCGCACTTGCCATTACGTCTGCTCGATCTGTGGAGCGTGTTCTACTTCAGAAGCGTTGCACAATACAGCCCTTTCGGGCGCACTTGCCATTACGTCTGCTCGATCTGTGGAGCGTGTTCTGCTTCAGAAGCGTTGCACAATACAGCCCTTTCGGGCGCACTTGCCATTACGTCTGCTCGATCTGTGGAGCGTGTTCTCCTTCAGAAGCGTTGCACAATACAGCCCTTTCGGACGCACTTACCATTACGTCTGCTTGATCTGTGGAGCGTGTTCTGCTTCAGAAGCATTGCACAATACAGCCCTTTCGGGCGCACTTGCCATTACGTCTGCTCGATCTGTGGAGCGTGTTCTGCTTCAGAAGCGTTGCACAATACAGCCCTTTCGGGCGCACTTGCCATTACGTCTGCTCGATCTGTGGAGGTAGTTCTGCTTCAGAAGCGTTGCACAATACAGCCCTTTCGGGCGCACTTGCCATTACGTCTGCTCGATCTGTGGAGCGTGTTCTGCTTCAGAAGCGTTGCAAAATACAGCCCTTTCGGGCGCACTTGCCATTACGTCTGCTCGATCTGTGGAGCGTATTCTGCTTCAGAAGCATTGCACAATACAGCCCTTTCGGGCGCACTTGCCATTACGTCTGCTCGATCTGTGGAGCGTGTTCTGCTTCAGAAGCATTGCACAATACAGCCCTTTCGGGCGCACTTGCCATTACGTCTGCTCGATCTGTGGAGCGTGTTCTGCTTCAGAAGCATTGCACAATACAGCCCTTTCGGGCGCACTTGCCATTACGTCTGCTCGATCTGTGGAGCGTGTTCTGCTTCAGAAGCGTTGCACAATACAGCCCTTTCGGGCGCACTTGCCATTACGTCTGCTCGATCTGTGGAGCGTGTTCTGCTTCAGAAGCGTTGCACAATACAGCCCTTTCGGGCGCACTTGCCATTACGTCTGCTCGATCTGTGGAGCGTGTTCTGCTTCAGAAGCGTTGCACAATACTGCCCTTTCGGGCGCACTTGCCATTACGTCTGCTCGATCTGCGGAGCGTGTTCTGCTTCAGAAGCGTTGCACAATACAGCCCTTTCGGGCGCACTTGCCATTACGTCTGCTCGATCTGTGGAGCGTGTTCTGCTTCAGAAGCATTGCACAATACAGCCCTTTCGGGCGCACTTGCCATTACGTCTGCTCGATCTGTGGAGCGTGTTCTGCTTCAGAAGCGTTGCACAATACAGCCCTTTCGGGCGCACTTGCCATTACGTCTGCTCGATCTGTGGAGCGTGTTCTGCTTCAGAAGCATTGCACAATACAGCCCTTTCGGGCGCACTTGCCATTACGTCTGCTCGATCTGTGGAGCGTGTTCTGCTTCAGAAGCGTTGCACAATACAGCCCTTTCGGGCGCACTTGCCATTACGTCTGCTCGATCTGTGGAGCGTGTTATGCTTCAGGAGCATTGCACAATACAGCCCTTTCGGGCGCACTTTCCATTACGTCTGCTCGATCTGTGGAGCGTGTTCTGCTTCAGAAGCGTTGCACAATACAGCCCTTTCGGGCGCACTTGCCATTACGTCTGCTCGATCCGTGGAGCGTGTTCTGCTTCAGAAGCATTGCACAATACAGCCCTTTCGGGCGCACTTGCCATTACGTCTGCTCGATCTGTGGAGCGTGTTCTGCTTCAGAAGAGTTGCACAATACAGCCCTTTCGGGCGCACTTGCCATTACGTCTGCTCGATCTGTGGAGCGTGTTCTGCTTCAGAAGCATTGCACAATACAGCCCTTTCGGGCGCACTTGCCATTACGTCTGCTCGATCTGTGGAGCGTGTTCTGCTTCAGAAGCATTGCACAATACAGCCCTTTCGGGCGCACTTGCCATTACGTCTGCTCGATCTGTGGAGCGTGTTCTGCTTCAGAAGCATTGCACAATACAGCCCTTTCGGGTGCACTTGCCATTACGTCTGCTCGATCTGTGGAGCGTGTTCTGCTTCAGAAGCATTGCACAATACAGCCCTTTCGGGTGCACTTGCCATTACGTCTGCTCGATCTGTGGAGCGTGTTCTGCTTCAGAAGCATTGCACAATCCAGCACTTTCGGGCGCACTTGCCATTACGTCTGCTCGATCTGTGGAGCGTGTTCTGCTTCAGAAGCATTGCACAATACAGCCCTTTCGGGTGCACTTGCCATTACGTCTGCTCGATCTGTGGAGCGTGTTCTGCTTCAGAAGCATTGCACAATACAGCCCTTTCGGGTGCACTTGCCATTACGTCTGCTCGATCTGTGGAGCGTGTTCTGCTTCAGAAGCATGGCACAATCCAGCCCTTTCGGGCGCACTTGCCATTACGTCTGCTCGATCTGTGGAGCGTGTTCTGCTTCAGAAGCATTGCACAATACAGCCCTTTCGGGCGCACTTGCCATTACGTCTGCTCGATCTGTGGAGCGTGTTCTGCTTCAGAAGCATTAAACAATACAGCCCTTTCGGGCGCACTTGCCATTACGTCTGCTCGATCTGTGGAGCGTGTTCTGCTTCAGAAGCATTGCACAATACAGCCCTTTCGGGCGCACTTGCCATTACGTCTGCTCGATCTGTGGAGCGTGTTCTGCTTCAGAAGCGTTGCACAGTACAGCCCTTTCGGGCGCACTTGCCATTACGTCTGCTCGATCTGTGGAGCGTGTTCTGCTTCAGAAGCATTGCACAATACAGCCCTTTCGGGCGCACTTGCTATTACGTCTGTTCGATCTGTGGAGCGTGTTCTGCTTCAGAAGCGTTGCACAATACAGCCCTTTCGGGCGCACTTGCCATTACGTCTGCTCGATCTGTGGAGCGTGTTCTGCTTCAGAAGCGTTGCACAATAAAGCCCTTCCGGGCGCACTTGCCATAACGTCTGCTCGATCTGTGGAGCGTGTTCTGCTTCAGAAGCGTTGCACAATACAGCCCTTTCGGGCGCACTTGCCATTACGTCTGCTCGATCTGTGGAGCGTGTTCTGCTTCAGAAGCGTTGCACAATACAGCCCTTTCGGGCGCACTTGCCATTACGTCTGCTCGATCTGTGGAGCGTGTTCTGCTTCAGAAGCGTTGCACAATACAGCCCTTTCGGGCGCACTTGCCAATACGTCTGCTCGATCTGTGGAGCGTGTTCTGCTTCAGAAGCGTTGCACAATACAGCCCTTTCGGGCGCACTTGCCATTACGTCTGCTCGATCTGTGGAGCGTGTTCTGCTTCAGAAGCATTGCACAATACAGCCCTTTCGGGCGCACTTGCCATTACGTCTGCTCGATCTGTGGAGCGTGTTCTGCTTCAGAAGCGTTGCACAATACAGCCCTTTCGGGCGCACTTGCCATTACGTCTGCTCGATCTGTGGAGCGTGTTCTGCTTCAGAAGCATTGCACAATACAGCCCTTTCGGGTGCACTTGCCATTACGTCTGCTCGATCTGCGGAGCGTGTTCTGCTTCAGAAGCGTTGCACAATACAGCCCTTTCGGGCGCACTTGCCATTACGTCTGCTCGATCTGTGGAGCGTGTTCTGCTTCAGAAGCATTGCACAATACAGCCCTTTCGGGCGCATTTGCCATTACGTCTGCTCGATCTGTGGAGCGTGTTCTGCTTCAGAAGCGTTGCACAATACAGCCCTTTCGGGCGCACTTGCCATTACGTCTGCTCGATCTGTGGAGCGTGTTCTGCTTCAGAAGCATTGCACAATACAGCCCTTTCGGGCGCACTTGCCATTACGTCTGCTCGATCTGTGGAGCGTGTTCTGCTTCAGAAGCATTGCACAATACAGCCCTTTCGGGCGCACTTGCCATTACGTCTGCTCGATCTGTGGAGCGTGTTCTGCTTCAGAAGCATTGCACAATACAGCCCTTTCGGGCGCACTTGCCATTACGTCTGCTCGATCTGGGAAGCGTGTTCTGCTTCAGAAGCATTGCACAATACAGACCTTTCGGGCGCACTTGCCATTACGTCTGCTCGATCTGTGGAGCGTGTTCTGCTTCAGAAGCGTTGCACAATACAGCCCTTTCGGGCGCACTTGCCATTACGTCTGCTCGATCTGTGGAGCGTGTTCTGCTTCAGAAGCGTTGCACAATACAGCCCTTTCGGGCGCACTTGCCATTACGTCTGCTCGATCTGTGGAGCGTGTTCTGCTTCAGAAGCGTTGCACAATACAGCCCTTTCGGGCGCACTTGCCATTACGTCTGCTCGATCTGTGGAGCGTGTTCTGCTTCAGAAGCATTGCACAATACAGCCCTTTCGGGCGCACTTGCCATTACGTCTGCTCGATCTGTGGAGCGTGTTCTGCTTCAGAAGCGTTGCACAATACAGCCCTTTCGGGCGCACTTGCCATTACGTCTGCTCGATCTGTGGAGCGTGTTCTGCTTCAGAAGCGTTGCACAATATAGCCCTTTCGGGCGCACTTGCCATTACGTCTGCTCGATCTGTGGAGCGTGTTCTGCTTCAGAAGCATTGCACAATACAGCCCTTTCGGGTGCACTTGCCATTACGTCTGCTCGATCTGCGGAGCGTGTTCTGCTTCAGAAGCGTTGCACAATACAGCCCTTTCGGGCGCACTTGCCATTACGTCTGCTCGATCTGTGGAGCGTGTTCTGCTTCAGAAGCAATGTACAATACAGCCCTTTCGGGCGCATTTGCCATTACGTCTGCTCGATCTGTGGAGCGTGTTCTGCTTCAGAAGCGTTGCACAATACAGCCCTTTCGGGCGCACTTGCCATTACGTCTGCTCGATCTGTGGAGCGTGTTCTGCTTCAGAAGCATTGCACAATACAGCCCTTTCGGGCGCACTTGCCATTACGTCTGCTCGATCTGTGGAGCGTGTTCTGCTTCAGAAGCATTGCACAATATAGCCCTTTCGGGCGCACTTGCCATTACGTCTGCTCGATCTGTGGAGCGTGTTCTGCTTCAGAAGCATTGCACAATACAGCCCTTTCGGGCGCACTTGCCATTACGTCTGCTCGATCTGTGGAGCGTGTTCTGCTTCAGAAGCATTGCACAATACAGCCCTTTCGGGCGCACTTGCCATTACGTCTGCTCGATCTGTGGAGCGTGTTCTGCTTCAGAAGCGTTGCACAATACAGCCCTTTCGGGCGCACTTGCCATTACGTCTGCTCGATCTGTGGAGCGTGTTCTGCTTCAGAAGCGTTGCACAATACAGCCCTTTCGGGCGCACTTGCCATTACGTCTGCTCGATCTGTGGAGCGTGTTCTGCTTCAGAAGCGTTGCACAATACAGCCCTTTCGGGCGCACTTGCCATTACGTCTGCTCGATCTGTGGAGCGTGTTCTGCTTCAGAAGCATTGCACAATACAGCCCTTTCGGGCGCACTTGCCATTACGTCTGCTCGATCTGTGGAGCGTGTTCTGCTTCAGAAGCGTCGCACAATACAGCCCTTTCGGGCGCACTTGCCATTACGTCTGCTCGATCTGTGGAGCGTGTTCTGCTTCAGAAGCGTTGCACAATACAGCCCTTTCGGGCGCACTTGCCATTACGTCTGCTCGATCTGTGGAGCGTGTTCTGCTTCAGAAGCATTGCACAATACAGCCCTTTCGGGCGCACTTGCCATTACGTCTGCTCGATCTGTGGAGTGTGTTCTGCTTCAGAAGCGTTGCACAATACAGCCCTTTCGGGCGCACTTGCCATTACGTCTGCTCGATCTGTGGAGCGTGTTCTGCTTCAGAAGCGTTGCACAATACAGCCCTTTCGGGCGCACTTGCCATTACGTCTGCTCGATCTGTGGAGCGTGTTCTACTTCAGAAGCGTTGCACAATACAGCCCTTTCGGGCGCACTTGCCATTACGTCTGCTCGATCTGTGGAGTGTGTTCTGCTTCAGAAGCGTTGCACAATACAGCCCTTTCGGGCGCACTTGCCATTACGTCTGCTCGATCTGTGGAGCGTGTTCTCCTTCAGAAGCGTTGCACAATACAGCCCTTTCGGACGCACTTACCATTACGTCTGCTTGATCTGTGGAGCGTGTTCTGCTTCAGAAGCATTGCACAATACAGCCCTTTCGGGCGCACTTGCCATTACGTCTGCTCGATCTGTGGAGCGTGTTCTGCTTCAGAAGCGTTGCACAATACAGCCCTTTCGGGCGCACTTGCCATTACGTCTGCTCGATCTGTGGAGGTAGTTCTGCTTCAGAAGCGTTGCACAATACAGCCCTTTCGGGCGCACTTGCCATTACGTCTGCTCGATCTGTGGAGCGTGTTCTGCTTCAGAAGCGTTGCAAAATACAGCCCTTTCGGGCGCACTTGCCATTACGTCTGCTCGATCTGTGGAGCGTGTTCTGCTTCAGAAGCATTGCACAATACAGCCCTTTCGGGCGCACTTGCCATTACGTCTGCTCGATCTGTGGAGCGTGTTCTGCTTCAGAAGCATTGCACAATACAGCCCTTTCGGGCGCACTTGCCATTACGTCTGCTCGATCTGTGGAGCGTGTTCTGCTTCAGAAGCATTGCACAATACAGCCCTTTCGGGCGCACTTGCCATTACGTCTGCTCGATCTGTGGAGCGTGTTCTGCTTCAGAAGCGTTGCACAATACAGCCCTTTCGGGCGCACTTGCCATTACGTCTGCTCGATCTGTGGAGCGTGTTCTGCTTCAGAAGCGTTGCACAATACAGCCCTTTCGGGCGCACTTGCCATTACGTCTGCTCGATCTGTGGAGCGTGTTCTGCTTCAGAAGCGTTGCACAATACAGCCCTTTCGGGCGCACTTGCCATTACGTCTGCTCGATCTGCGGAGCGTGTTCTGCTTCAGAAGCGTTGCACAATACAGCCCTTTCGGGCGCACTTGCCATTACGTCTGCTCGATCTGTGGAGCGTGTTCTGCTTCAGAAGCATTGCACAATACAGCCCTTTCGGGCGCACTTGCCATTACGTCTGCTCGATCTGTGGAGCGTGTTCTGCTTCAGAAGCGTTGCACAATACAGCCCTTTCGGGCGCACTTGCCATTACGTCTGCTCGATCTGTGGAGCGTGTTCTGCTTCAGAAGCATTGCACAATACAGCCCTTTCGGGCGCACTTGCCATTACGTCTGCTCGATCTGTGGAGCGTGTTCTGCTTCAGAAGCGTTGCACAATACAGCCCTTTCGGGCGCACTTGCCATTACGTCTGCTCGATCTGTGGAGCGTGTTATGCTTCAGAAGCATTGCACAATACAGCCCTTTCGGGCGCACTTTCCATTACGTCTGCTCGATCTGTGGAGCGTGTTCTGCTTCAGAAGCGTTGCACAATACAGCCCTTTCGGGCGCACTTGCCATTACGTCTGCTCGATCCGTGGAGCGTGTTCTGCTTCAGAAGCATTGCACAATACAGCCCTTTCGGGCGCACTTGCCATTACGTCTGCTCGATCTGTGGAGCGTGTTCTGCTTCAGAAGAGTTGCACAATACAGCCCTTTCGGGCGCACTTGCCATTACGTCTGCTCGATCTGTGGAGCGTGTTCTGCTTCAGAAGCATTGCACAATACAGCCCTTTCGGGCGCACTTGCCATTACGTCTGCTCGATCTGTGGAGCGTGTTCTGCTTCAGAAGCATTGCACAATACAGCCCTTTCGGGCGCACTTGCCATTACGTCTGCTCGATCTGTGGATCGTGTTCTGCTTCAGAAGCGTTGCACAATACAGCCCTTTCGGGCGCACTTGCCATTACGTCTGCTCGATCTGTGGAGCGTCTTCTGCTTCAGAAGCGTTGCACAATACAGCCCTTTCGGGCGCACTTGCCATTACGTCTGCTCGATCTGTGGAGCGTGTTCTGCTTCAGAAGCATTGCACAATACAGCCCTTTCGTGCGCACTTGCCATTACGTCTGCTCGATCTGTGGAGCGTGTTCTGCTTCAGAAGCGTTGCACAATACAGCCCTTTCGGGCGCACTTGCCATTACGTCTGCTCGATCTGTGGAGCGTGTTCTGCTTCAGAAGCGTTGCACAATACAGCCCTTTCGGGCGCACTTGCCATTACGTCTGCTCGATCTGTGGAGCGTGTTCTACTTCAGAAGCGTTGCACAATACAGCCCTTTCGGGCGCACTTGCCATTACGTCTGCTCGATCTGTGGAGCGTGTTCTGCTTCAGAAGCATTGCACAATACAGCCCTTTCGGGCGCACTTGCCATTACGTCTGCTGGATCTGTGGAGCGTGTTCTGCTTCAGAACGGTTGCACAATACAGCCCTTTCGGGTGCACTTGCCATTACGTCTGCTCGATCTGTGGAGCGTGTTCTGCTTCAGAAGCGTTGCACAATACAGCCCTTTCGGGCGCACTTGCCATTACGTCTGCTCGATCTGTGGAGGGTGTTCTGATTCAGAAGCGTTGCACAATACAGCCCTTTCGGGCGCACTTGCCATTACGTCTGCTCTATCTGTGGAGCGTGTTCTGCTTCAGAAGCATTGCACAATACAGCCCTTTCGGGCGCACTTGCCATTACGTCTGCTCGATCTGTGGAGCGTGTTCTGCTTCAGAAGCGTTGCACAATACAGCCCTTTCGGGCGCACTTGCCATTACGTCTGCTCGATCTGTGGAGCGTGTTCTGCTTCAGAAGCGTTGCACAATACAGCCCTTTCGGGCGCACTTGCCATTACGTCTGCTCGATCTGTGGAGGTAGTTCTGCTTCAGAAGCGTTGCACAATACAGCCCTTTCGGGCGCACTTGCCATTACGTCTGCTCGATCTGTGGAGCGTGTTCTGCTTCAGAAGCGTTGCAAAATACAGCCCTTTCGGGCGCACTTGCCATTACGTCTGCTCGATCTGTGGAGCGTGTTCTGCTTCAGAAACATTGCACATTACAGCCCTTTCGGGCACACTTGCCATTACGTCTGCTCGATCTGTGGAGCGTGTTCTGGTTCAGAAGCATTGCACAATACAGCCCTTTCGGGCGCACTTGCCATTACGTCTGCTCGATCTGTGGAGCGTGTTCTGCTTCAGAAGCATTGCACAATACAGCCCTTTCGGGCGCACTTGCCATTACGTCTGCTCGATCTGTGGAGCGTGTTCTGCTTCAGAAGCGTTGCAGAATACAGCCCTTTCGGGCGCTCTTGCCATTACGTCTGCTCGATCTGTGGAGCGTGTTCTGCTTCAGAAGCGTTGCACAATACAGCCCTTTCGGGCGCACTTGCCATTACGTCTGATCGATCTGTGGAGCGAGTTCTGCTTCAGAAGCGTTGCACAATACAGCCCTTTCGGGCGCACTTGCCATTACGTCTGCTCGATCTGTGGAGCGTGTTCTGCTTCAGAAGCATTGCACAATACAGCCCTTTCGGGCGCACTTGCCATTACGTCTGCTCGATCTGTGGAGCGTGTTCTGCTTCAGAAGCGTTGCACAATACAGCCCTTTCGGGCGCACTTGCCATTACGTCTGCTCGATATGTGGAGCGTGTTCTGCTTCAGAAGCGTTGCACAATACAGCCCTTTCGGGCGCACTTGCCATTACGTCTGCTCGATCTGTGGAGCGTGTTCTGCTTCAGAAGCGTTGCACAATACAGCCCTTTCGGGCGCACTTGCCATTACGTCTGCTCGATCTGTGGAGCGTGTTCTGCTTCAGAAGCGTTGCACATTACAGCCCTTTCGGGCGCACTTGCCATTACGTCTGCTCGATCTGTGGAGCGTGTTCTGCTTCAGAAGCGTTGCACAATACAGCCCTTTCGGGCGCACTTGCCATTACGTCTGCTCGATCTGTGGAGCGTGTTCTGCTTCAGAAGCATTGCACAATACAGCCCTTTCGGGCGCACTTGCCATTACGTCTGCTCGATCTGTGGAGCGTGTTCTGCTTCAGAAGCGTTGCACAATACAGCCCTTTCAGGCGCACTTGCCATTACGTCTGCTCGATCTGTGGAGCGTGTTCTGCTTCAGATGCATTGCACAATACAGCCCTTTCAGGCGCACTTGCCATTACGTCTGCTCGATCTGTGGAGCGTGTTCTGCTTCAGAAGCGTTGCACAATACAGCCCTTTCGGGCGCACTTGCCATTACGTCTGCTCGATCTGTGGAGCGTGTTCTGCTTCAGAAGCATTGCACAATACAGCCCTTTCGGGCGCACTTGCCATTACGTCTGTTCGATCTGTGGAGCGTGTTCTGCTTCAGAAGCGTTGCACAATACAGCCCTTTCAGGCGCACTTGCCATTACGTCTGCTCGATCTGTGGAGCGTGTTCTGCTTCAGAAGCGTTGCACAATACAGCCCTTTCGGGCGCACTTGCCATTACGTCTGCTCGATCTGTGGAGCGTGTTCTGCTTCAGAAGCGTTGCTCAATACAGCCCTTTCGGGCGCACTTGCCATTACGTCTGCTCGATCTGTGGAGCGTGTTCTGCTTCAGAAGCGTTGCACAATACAGCCCTTTCGGGTGCACTTGCCATTACGTCTGCTCGATCTGTGGAGCGTGTTCTGCTTCAGAAGCGTTGCACAATACAGCCCTTTCGGGCGCACTTGCCATTACGTCTGCTCGATCTGTGGAGCGTGTTCTGCTTCAGAAGCGTTGCACAATACAGCTCTTTCGGGCGCACTTGCCATTACGTCTGCTCGATCTGTGGAGCGTGTTCTGCTTCAGAAGCGTTGCACAATACAGCCCTTTCGGGCGCACTTGCCATTACGTCTGCTCGATCTGTGGAGCGTGTTCTGCTTCAGAAGCGTTGCACAATACAGCCCTTTCGGGCGCACTTGCCATTACGTCTGCTCGATCTGTGGAGCGTGTTCTGCTTCAGAAGCGTTGCACAATACAGCCCTTTCGGGTGCACTTGCCATTACGTCTGCTCGATCTGTGGAGCGTGTTCTGCTTCAGAAGCGTTGCACAATACAGCCCTTTCGGGTGCACTTGCCATTACGTCTGCTCGATCTGTGGAGCGTGTTCTGCTTCAGAAGCATTGCACAATACAGCAAAGAAATCCTCCTCTGTGTGACATTTCGGGTGCACTTGCCATTACATAGTAATGAAACAAGTAGTTCCGTGACCACCTAAAGATCCTACTTTTCTTAGGATTTAAGATTCATGCCAATGATTAATCAATATATCAAAAATGAATTAATGTTACATTGGATCTATTAGCACGCATAAAATCATGTTATCAACAATGCCATGTATGTGTTGCTCAGAATTAACCTGAAATTGATTATTATGATCTATTATTGTCCCAATCTTGGATCACATCTATTTGTTAATATAGAGGTTACAAGAATTTAATAATTGGACCTATCAGCAGGCTTAAATCATGTTGGCAGCACTGACATGTATCGGTTATTTCAATATAATCTAGAATGTCAGGTACTATACATGTGCAAAGTTTAGTGTTGTTGGTTTGCATACTTTCTGATATATTGGAATTAGGATAAAAATAGAGAGAGCACTTATTTACAATTGGCAGCCCTGGTGGTTCTTAAGAATACGCATTGTCATATATGGTACACAAACCACATACGAAATTTGGTTTAAATCCTTTTGTTAGTATATAAGTTATATGCATTTAAAATTGGACCTATCAGCAGGCTTAGAATCATGTTGGCAGCACTGAAATGTATCAATAATTCCAAATTAATCTAGAATGTCAGGTACTATGCGTGTGCAAAAGATTTGAGCTCTGGATTACATACTTTCTCATATATATTGGAATTAGGATAAACAAAATAGAGAGAGCACTTATTAGCAGTTGGCAGCCCTGGTGGTTCTTAAGAATACGCATTATCATATCTGTTACGGTACACAAACCACATACGAAATTCGGTTTAAATCCTTTTGTTAGTACAGAAGTCACATGCATTTAAAATTATGAGCTCCTGAAAATTAATCAGGAATGTCACTATCTCGGCGCATGCCAAGTTTTGAACAGTTCGCATGTATATCCAAAATATACCTCAAATTTCAATTGTGATTTTTCAGCAGTTGGTAGTACTGATGTCATTTTCAAATTTGACTGGGAAATATCCGGATATAGATCTTTACTTATACCAAATTTTGTGTTGAATACTGCAGCCATTTAGGAGTTGATAGGGGGGGGGGGGCAGACAGACAGACAGACACTAAGTCTAGTTTTTCTCATTTTTGTTGTTGTTTGAGTCTTCAGTCTTTTGACTGGTCTGATGCAGCTATCCATGCCTCCCTGTCCTGAGCTAATCGTTTCATCTCTACATAGCTACCACACCCTACATCCGAGGCAATCTGTTTAACATATTCTAACCTTGGTCTACCCCTACAGTTCTTGCCCTCGACCCTTCCTTCCATAACGAAGCTTGCTATTCCTGGGTGTCTGAGCATGTGTCCTACCAACCTATCTCTTCTCTTCATTAGCAGTCGCCAGAAACATCTCTCCTCTCCCACTCGTCTTAATACCTCCTCGTTTGTAACCCTATCTACCCATATGATCTTCATCATTCTCCTGTAGCACCACATTTCAAATGCTTCAATTCTCTTCTCTGCTGCACCAATAGTCCAAGTTTCACTTCCATAGAGCGCCACGCTCTAGACAAAGGCCTTCAAAAATTACTTCCTAATACCTAAATCTATATTCGATGTCAACAGATTCTTTTTCTGTAGAAATGCTTTCCATCCCTGAGCTAACCTAGTTTTTATATCCCCTTTGCTTCGTCCATCACTGGTTATTTTGCTTCCTAAATAACAGAAGTCTCCTACTTTCTTTAGTTTTTCACCTACCAATTTGATATCCATAGAGGACATTTTTACAAAACATGAAAAGTAGGCTAAAATTGAATGAAGCTTGACCCTTTACGTGCTGGTTTGCACGCTCTAAAAAGAGGCTATTCATCCCTTCGCTGAGGGATCGGAACCCTGGAAGTGTGAGTTTGATAGACCTTGCTGCTCCTAAGTAGACGGAAACAACCCTGGGAATATGCCAAAACGAGTGGAAAAAGACTAACGTGGGGAATAATGGATGCTCAGTGCCATTACAAAGTTGCTAAACATTTCTTTGTTGTATGTTTTGCCGGGGCTTCGCTCTAAGTTCATCCCTACACGGGCACCAAGTTAAGGAATATCGGCTTTCAGGGACAATTATTACAGGTATAGTTAATGAACGAGCAAAGAAGAAGGTAATGTTGTTTGCAGACGACGTTGTGATCTGGGGCGAGGATGAGATGGAGGTACAAGAACAGTTAGACGTAATAAATGAAACGATTGAGCAATGGGTATTGAAGATAAATGTGGAGAAGAGTAAAACAGTGGTGATGAGTACAGGTAAGAAAGAAGGAAAATGAATAATCAAAGTCGGAGATAAGAAATTGGAAGTGGTGAAACACTTCAAATACTTGGGAAGTGAACTGACTGAAGATGGAAGACTAGATTTTGAGATTAGCAGAAGAGTACAACTCGGGAGTGCTTTCTACCAACAGGTACGGGGACTAGTATGGAACAAGGATATACCAATTAAGGCTAAAGAAGTTATGTACAAAGCATGTTATGTTCCTATAATGGCATATGCAGCAGAAACTTGGACAATGACTAAGAGGGATGATAGCAGAGTACAGGCAGCTGAGATGAGATTCCTGAGAAGTATGGTCCAGAAAACGAGAAGAGGCAGAGTGAGAAATGAAGATATACTGAAAGAACTGGGAGTACAGAAATTAAATGACAAACTGGAGCAAAACAGATTGAGATGGTTTGGACATGTCAAACGGATGAATGAAGTAAGGCTACCAAGATGAGCACTGGAACGACGGATGGCAGGGAAGAGAGGACGAGGAAGACCAAGAATGCGTTGGATGGGCTCGGTGAATACTAGCATTAAAAACCGAACCTGGATTGGAAAACCGTGTCGGAAGACAGAAAAATGTGGAGAGGAACCATATTTGCCCCCACCCAGTGTCAACTGGAAAAGGGGAAATGCAGATAATGATGATGATGATGATGATGATGATGATGAGTTAATGAACGGAGAAGATAATGCTGGGGATGTCCTAGAATAACTGTCCAATTTTCATCATCGCATTAGTTTGAGGAATACGTCCCACACTGGGCTGCATCACGTACAGCAGCGATGACGTCACCGTGGGCTGTTTGTCTAGTGTCTGTGGACGTCAGACAGAGAAACTTGATCGCATCCGCGGCACGTGCTTGATGGATGACCCCCAGGGCGCCGACTAGAAATGTATCGACCTTTGGGTTTCATAAACAATGATCGCACAGTTAGCGTTAACAGTGGCTAAACGGAGGATGTACCGGTTATCTTTATTTCAATGCTAACAAGTGGTTGCTATTTTCATATTGTATATCTCACTGATCTTCCCCATTAACACTCTCCTGCCTATTGCAAGAACATTCCATGCGATATGGAGAAATACTGTAGCTTTTGGTTCACGACCTGTTTTTACCAACACCCTCCCGCGAGATGGCATTTTTCTGTTAATTTTTAGAAAAGTCAAATGCGCGATTCTATGATTTTACGAAAAGTAATGGTTGGTTGGTTCTTAAGTTTAGAGGCTGCGACAACGTGGTCATGTAGCCCCGTGTACTTTGGGTGTGTGTAGAATCTGTCCGATAACCGGTGTTAATTGTGATGACTGTATTAGTGTGTGTTATCTGTTTTTTAATTCAAGTAAGGACTGCAGACATTTGAATTTTTCAAATAGTTCCTACTTTTGCTGCCAAACGCCACCGTCAACGACTACTAGTTCAGAACTTACCAACCAGACGCCACCGCAGTCGGCTTTTGTCAACGAACGTAGGAACCTAAGAGCGTTGTTTACATTCTTAACCTATACTATTTAGCTTCACACAGGTGTAATTAGTGGAAGGTTCTTTAACATGCCATAAATCTATGACATGGGACCGCCGGCTTTACTTCCCCTCCGAAGGAAGGCATACTGAGGGATTATTAACGCTCTTAAAAATCCGACGACTTCAGCCGGATTTGAACCCGCGATCTTGGGTACGAAAAGTACGCTACAGAATATAGCTTGCCACGGTGGGTGAGTGGTTATCGTGTCGGACTACCAACCCCAAGCTTGCAGGTTCGCTCGTGGCCGTGGTAAGCGATTTTTGAAAGGCGATAAATATCACGACACGCATGTCATACGATGTTCGCATGTTAAAGAACCCATTTGAGTTCAGTAGGCCGTGTTCATAATGGCAAAGTTAATCTCGGGAGTTACCGCCAACACAAAAGTTCCTCGCTCTTGTTAGTCAAGGAGCATAGATATCTAACCCCCTTGACTTTCATAGCGCTCCAAGGAATGACTAACGACTAAATTCGACATGCAAGCTGCCCTATGGGCAGAACAACGAGAGACGGCTTGCACCCGGCACCCGAGGTCATACGATATTACCTTATTATATAATACGCTAAGGTGTATGTTTCACAAAACTCAAGCTCCTAAACCAGAGGGAGTTAGAAGGTGTGGTTTGGACCAAAATCTTACAAATCGTCTCAATAGTACAGGAAAAATCTTGCATTTCTTTAAAAGTCGACAGAAATATACAGGGTGCCAGGAAATGTTCCCCGCAGTGACTGCCGGCTTGTGCCACAGCTAGCATCAGCAGTTCAGTTGGCAGCACGGTGTAAATCCCACACGTGTGGGCTGTAGGCTGTCAGTGTGTATTGCAATAAGCGAGGTATGTATCATCAGCACTTCCAGCATCTGTTATGTATAGGGCTCGGATATTTAGGTGCTAAAAATCAGGGATTTTTTTTGTATTAAAAATACCTGAAATATGTGACAGAAAAGTAAAAATATTTAATTATAATTTAGTTTATTAATGTGAATATAAACAATATGCAGTACTCACTAATGCAATTTATGCTATTCCTCACTGACTGCTGAAGCATTACAATGCACAACGAGATACATCTTCAGGTTGTCCATCACAAATGACCGACGATTATCGCGAAACACTTCTTCTGAAGGCGCGAAACTGCGACAATATGTTCCTTGCCTTTGAGGTGTTGAGTAACTTGAGATCGCTGTTCAGCCTTAATTGCTTTCCCACATGGTTGGCAGAACAGAGCGCCCCCATTAGAAGTAAAATTATCTTCAAATTCTGCAACATAGTGCTGTAGACGATAACTTGTAGTTGCTTTTATTTTAGGCATCGTAGAACTGCCTTACACTTCACAGTGCCAGAAATGAAGTGCATGTGAGTGGCACGGGGCGACAAGTGAAGAAAAACACAGTTGCAAGCTTACATACGTTCTGCATAAAGATTAGATAGCTCACAGGTTCTTCCCCGTTGAAGTAAACAGAACAGAAATGCAATAAACTGTAAGATCTAGCATACTGATTTTAAAAATGTAAATATTCCATATGCTTATGTGCTAATTAGTGAAAAGCAGGAATTTATGTATTTATAGAAAGAATGCTTAAAATATGTATATACATAAAAAATATGTACTTACGTAAAAATCTGAGCCCTAGATATGAATGGCTGTGGTGAGTACAAAGTTTGCTGTTTGTTTGTTTTAATACAAGCGACAGCCGTGCTGCCAACGTAACTGGTGACGTAATCTCTCGCAGCAGCTTGCAGGCACTGCGGAGAACATTCCCGGGCGCACTCTATGTATTTGTTTATAAAGTGCTTTTAAACAAATAAACAAGACGATAGCCCCTGGCCGAACTAAGCCACGTACAGCCCGCATAGTAGTAGAGCCAGGCGGGTAGTCTGTACACATGGGGCGCACACAACACATTATGCGAGAGTTATCGCACGGATCCGCTAGTCATTATTATACAGTAATATCATAGCCCAGCATAAGAATCTTCCCTTCAATCGCCTCAATGAGATAGAGAAATAAAAAGTAAGGTTTTAACATTTCGAACTCATGGCATCTTGAACGTCATTAGTTTAAATTCTTTGGTGTATTAATCGATGATCAAACTCGCAGGTAACAGGAACACCAAGCTAGAATTAAGAATGTAAATAACGTATTTTACTCTAGGGGCCCTATATTAGGCCCCAAGATTTTAACAACGAATGCTAAATTGATGACGTACAATACAATACTTCTGTATGGTTCTAACACATGGAGTATAACCAAGAAAGAACGGCAGTACTTACAAGTCTTTGAGAATAAAGTTTATAAGGAAATATTTGGCCCATGTTGTTGTTGTTGTTTGAGTCTTCAGTCTTTTGACTGGTTTGATGCAGCCCCCTTCCCTCCCTCTCCTGAGCTAATCGTTTCATCTCTACACCCTACATCTGAGGAAATCTGTTTAACATATTCTAACCTTGGTCTACCCCTACAGTTCTTGCCCTCGACCCTTCCTTCCATAACTAAGCTTGCTATTCCTGGGTGTCTTAGCATGTGTCCTACCAACCTATCTCTTCTCTTCATTAGCAGTCGCCAGAAACATATCTCCTCTCCCACTCGTCTTAATACCTCTTCGTTTGTAACCCTATCTACCCATCTGATCTTCATCATTCTCCTGTAACACCACAGTTCAAACGCTTCAATTCTCCTCTTCTCTGCTGCACCAATAGTCAAAGTTTCACTTCCATAGAGCGCTACGCTCCAGACAATGGCCTTAAAAAATGACTTCCTTATACCTAAATCTATTTTCGATGTCAACAGATTCCTTTTTTGTAGAAATGCTTTCCTTCCCTGAGCCAACCTACTTTTTATATCCTCTTTGCTTCGTCCATCAATGGTTATTTTGCTTCCTAAGTAACAGAAGTCTCCTACTTCCTTTAGCTTTTCACCTGCCAATTTGATGTCCATAGAGGTTTCTGATTTATTTCGGCTGCATTCCAATATTTTTGTTTTACATTTATTAATTTTCATCATGAATTCTTTCCTCAAGACGGAGACCATACCAATCAAAAACTCATTCAAATCCTCAGGCGTGTCCCATGGTTGAACCTATCTCTCAAGGCTGTCAACAACACTCTATAGAATCCAACAGACTGCGCTGGACTGGACATGTACTGAGCACCAGTAGATCTATACAATGGATCTCTTTTTGGGAAAAGACCTTCAGGAAGACCACGAAGCACCTGGAAGAAGGAGTTCAAACAAGGTATGCCGGACCCTCCAAGTTGATAACTGGGAACTATTACAAATGTTACTATTGCCTCTAGCCAGTGTAAGTAGATAACTGTTACTTTTTAGCCTATTTTCATTTATGAAGAAAAAAACCAGGCTAATGAGATCACCCTTTGTCCGTATGTGTGTGCGTAAATGTGTGTGTGGGTGTCCCTCTAATAACTTTTAAGCGGCAGGAGATATTTCAATGAAACTCAGTAAGGTCATAGTACTATTCTGGCCAACCCCGACCGTGCTCTTAAAATTTTATTTCGTCTCACCAATCCAACATGGCGGCTGTGTGAAATATTTCACTGGCATTCTATATCTCCGAAGATATTGCTGATATCACCCTGAAATTTTATACGGTGATAAAAGGCACTACTAGAAGTACACCTATGAGACTTTCTAAAAACTGTTAACTACAAAACCAATATGGCGGCCAAGGGAATTAAATAGGCTTTTCTCGCGATTTAACCATCCAAACGCACTGACACTTGGTACGGCAAATGTTTTTGCACATTGTAATGCACTGGCATCTAATTTAGTTCAATTTCTCACTTAAAGATGGCGGCTGTGCGCAATTTGAAAATTAAGATTTATGTAATCATGCGATCAATGTGAACGTTTGAATAATGAACCTACGCAAAAATCGACATCTAATAATACATAACTCAATGGCCTACATATTCAAAATCCAATATGGCAAACATCCAAAATATTTAGACGGTTCTCAATATCTACGAATCTATCACAGCAATCAAACTAAAATTTTGTATGTTGATAGAGGCAATTAACATAAGTAGGATGTATGAAAATAGGCTGTATAGTTCTTCACGGAACTACTTGTTAAACATTCAGTTTTATTGTGTCTCCTGATGAAATGTATATTAGGAGCTGACCGGTTATTGCGCTGGACTCTTCAATTATATTCCTGCGTCACAAATCTAGTTTAAAATGCGCGGTTTACCCGAAGAAGGCCGCCATCTGATGTGTTATTCCGAGAGACGTGGATAAAGAGATGATGGATTTGAGACCTGAAGCTCGCGTATCTCCTGCAAAATGCATGAAGTCTTTTCTGATGTGGCGGAACATCGGTGGGGTTACTTGCTGAATAAGCTAGCAGTGGTAAGACATGATTCTATTAACATTCTGCTCAGGGCCTCATAACTAGCGGCCATTCCTTCCACTTCCATCCCGACCTCTCTTGGTTATTTTACAAACCCGACGGTATTCAAAGCGTAGGGCGTCTTTCATTTTTCCGCATCAATTGGCCCCTGTTTACTTTCGTCCCGAGGACAGTTCTCTTCCCACTGTTCCTGTGGCCATTCCTCTTCTTTCATTTTGGCGGCTCGGTGACGTAATTGCTAGCATGCTGAGCTTCTATGCCCTAGATCGTGGGTTCAAACCCGGCCTAAGTCGTCGGATTATTTAAGAGCGTTAAAAACCGTCAGTATGCCTCCCTTCGGAGGGGAAGTAAAGCCGGCGGTCCCATGTCGTAGATTTATAGCATGTAAAAGAACCTTCCACTAATTACACTTGTGTGAAGCTTAATTATAGGTTAGATTTGACTAATACTCTTAGGTTCCAATGTTCGTCACCAGGAGCCACTGCAGTGACATCTAGTAACCAAGTTCAGAACTAGTAGTCGTTGACGGTGGCCTTTGGTAACAAAAGTAGGAACTACTTGAAAATCGAATGTCTGCAGTCCTTACTTGAATTAAAGACAGATAACACACACTAATACAGCCATCACAATTAACACCGGTTATCAGACAGATTCTACACACACCCAAAGTACACGGAGCTACATGACCGCGTTGTCGCAGCCCCTAAACTGAGGAACCAACCAACCTCTTCTTCGCTCTTCAAGTGGGACGTTAGCAGCACACTCTATTAAGGTGGCCCCATCAGCCGCTGTTGTTGTTGATTCATTTAGGGCTTACTCGGCTGAGTGTGAGCAATTGTAATTGGGGCTATATGTTAGCACGGGGCGCCCGTGCTTATGGATGCCGTGAAAGGTTCTACTCATAGGGTTGTTACTATTGTACTGACTCAGTGAGGAAAGCAATCGCAAACTACCTCACTCCTCATCTTGCCTAGTACGCTTCAATATAGTGCTGCCTTGGGTTTTTGTGGGTTTCTACCCAAAAATCCTACATTGGTAATTTTGAGGATCCAATCAGCCTCCGTGCTGACTACCTAACAGAGAGAGCATTGATCCACACAATGTTTGTTTAACTGATAAATAGGAATCTGGGCAAGAGATCAGTTAACATAAAGTAGAACTATTAGGTATTGACCCCAATATTTGCTTTCTATAAAATCATTTTCGGTAATCCACGGACTTTGTAATGGATAAATCCAAAATTTGAAGTAAATCGGACTATATTTGGAAAAGTTATAGCATCGAACTGGCAAGTTTATGAAATCTTGTGGTACAATTTTATATCGGAAAAAGCTTTGTCTACATGGAGAATCTTGCAACCAACAAATTCAACCTGGCTGAGTGATGGTCTTCTGATTGGAATTCGTTTGCCCCTCCAGAGAGATCAGTAATGCCATGCATATCTGAGAAGATGCCAGGGTTCACTCATCCTAGAAAGACCTGGTCAAAATTAAATAGAATCCGGACCAATCACGGTGTATGTGGGGATCTCCTGTACAAGTGGAGGAAAAGATCTTCATCATGTTGCGAGTGCGGTGTTGAAGGACAGACTGTTTGGCACCTATTTCAAGAATGCCCACAATCATCTCACAGTGGCGAATTCGTCGACTTCTTCCTAGGGACACCACAGGCACTTCATTACGTTTCTGACCTTGATGTCAACTTACAAATACATTTCATGTATGCTATACGATAATAGTTCATTATGCAACGAGCCTATAAAGGCAATAATTAAGACACGAGTTGCATACGACTGTTTATGTTCGACGATAATTATAACTTTATTATATGTTTTAAAATAAATATTCAAAAATATCTGTGGGATTCTGTAACTTCAGTTAGAGAACAGGGCGCGCTGGCTTTGCTGACTGAAGAGAGCGCATGCGTGGGTCAAAGCACTCCGAAAGCAGTGACCATTTACTTTGTTGGCAATGCTATTGTTTACAGCCTGCATCATGACTAGTGCCATCCAGCTATAGCATTCACTAATATTGTCACCGAAGTCGTTTGAAAGCAATGCGCTGTGTAGAAATTGGGGTTGGGGGTATTACGGTACAGTGCTACTTCTTGTCTCATATTCGCCAGTTTATTTACGCGAACATATGGACGGTGCACTTTCCATGTCGGTAATTTATATAGAAGGATGCTGTGTTGCTAACTCCTGGACGTAGATTCATAAATTTCTTGCATATGTCATAGTATTTTCTTGTTACCGTAAAGGTTCGTGCTGATTTTGTCTTTGTGTTTGGGATTGTAACTACAATGGTTGATCCCATATCCAATTTGAACTTTCAAATCATGTAATTCATGTCCGACTTGTTGGATTTTGAGCGCATGCGCGAAGGTATCCTTACCTAATTGATCAATGAATGAGCTCTGATTTGCTGGAGAAACTGTCTCATAATGAAAAACAGTAGCCTACTATAATGACCATCATTATGATACAGTTTTCTGACGTATAATATTTACATTTCGGGCACTCGCATTGAGGCGAATAAAATCCGCTAGTCGGTAGCAGTCACTCACAACATTCCCCGTGTCCTTGAGCGCACGCGCCAGTCACTTGAGTAGCAGAGCGGGCGCTCCAGATTCCTGGTGAATAAAGATCGAGCAGGCACTCATCCCTGTTAGTGCCTGATCACGTTTTCTTGAGCTAGCTCAGTAGGTGACTCCAAATAGTCGTGTCAAGTTCAGTAGCATGGCAGAGTTTATGATGATGGTTATATAAACAGAGTTTATGATGATGGTTATATAAACTTCCCAGAGAATCATCTCAAATTGATTACAAAGGTTCAGTTAGGAACATGTTGAATGGTTAGAGGAGCATTTTCTTGGGCATTACGACGAAACAAGAGGCGGTCTATAACTAACGAAGAAAAAATGAGAATCTTCTTGCGTTATGTTGGTGACCCTGGATTTCAAAGTGGAGTTGGTGAAGACATGGGTGTAAGTCAGAGCACTGTGCCAAAAGCATTTTCGCACGCTTTGACTTCAATAGAAATAAAAGCAGATTACTGGATAAAATTTCCAACAAATGTTGCTGAAATGCAGGAAGCACAGGCTACGTGGCAAGAACGTTTTACCTTCCCTTATGCTATCGGAGCTGTGGACTGTACTCAAGTTTAAAAAAAACACATATTCATGGTGATGAATACATCAACAGAATAGGCGTCCCTAGCATTAACGTACAGGCCACTTGCAATGAGAAAGAACAGTTCACCAGTGTAGATGCATCATGGCCTGGCTCTGTCCATGACTCCCGAATTTGGAGAAACTCTGATATTTTGCAGTGTTATGACCAGACGTCATGGAAATGCGCATCTCTCCTTGGCTCATGACACCATTTCAAAACGCTGCCACTCCTGAAAAGGGGTCTTATAATATTAATGTGCATAAACATTTGCTGTACCAAGTTTCAGTGCGCTCGGATGGTTAAATCGCGAGAAAAGTTGATTTAAATGTGTCAACTTTGCTTGGCCGCCATGTTCGTCTTGTACTTAACAGGTTTTTGAAAGTCACATAGGTGCACTTTCAGTAGTGTCCTTTATCACGGTACAAAATTTCAAGGTGATATCAGTAATAGTTTCGGAGATATAGAAAGCCGGTGAAATATTGCGCACAGCCACCATGTTGGAAATTGGAATGTAACTGTAATAATAATAATAATAATAATAATGTGATACAAATCACCACTTTCCTGGTAGAAGTGGCTACACATATGCTTCGGAATATCAAACGAAAGCACAGAGAAAAGATTGAGAACTACTGTACACACAGCTAGTTGAGAAGGTTGAGAAACTGTCGAAACAAGAAAAAGCCTGGGATATTCTGATCATCAGGAGAGATCCTACGTAATATATACGGCATTATTGTGGCTTACCTATGAAGCTGTTTCTCCAACAACAGAAGGGAACGTGTCGTGTAGTGAGAAAAGTGCTGTCAATGAAGGAAGCGATGTAGCTAGTGCCACCATGGACTCTTAAAACCAATATCATCAATAAAATGTAATCAGTTTTTTACTGAGGCCAGCCGCTAAGTCTCGCTCTCAGGAGCCAGTCATTGGCTATTCACCAGGGAAAATGTGTGACAAAATAAATTGGTAATAATAATAATACAAAGCAGGTCTTCAGATTTCGTTTGAGAAAACGCAGTTTATAACGAACAACAAGTCAGAACCCAGAGAACAAATGGAGGACAAATAACACAGGTAGAGAAATTCAAAAACCTGGGTGAATGGATGGAGCCTAACATTTGTGAAAAGGAAGCTTTCGTGTCACGGATTAACAAAACGGAAATGGCTTACCATTTAACCAAAGACATTTACAAAACACGATCAATGTCCTTCAAGGCCAAACTGAGGCACTACGTTACCGTTACGCCCGGAGGGGTTATATGCATCAGAATGCCGGGCGATGAATAAGAAAGGGCTGCCAGAACAACTCGAATCCAAAGAGAGGAAGATTCTGAGAAAGATCTTGGGCCCGGTCAAGGATCGAGGAGAGTATAGAAGACGACACAACGATGAACTTTATCTACATGTGGAGAAAATAACAGACACCATTCGCAAAAGAAGACTCTCCTTTTATGGCTATTTAACACGAATGAACTCAGAAAGACTGTCCAATTGAATCGGTGCCTACTTTGTGGGAAAGAAAACCAAAGGGATCTGGTTTACAGAGGTGGAAAAAGACCTACAAGAACTGGGGATATCACATGAGGACATCTTGGAACGTGACTCTATGAAGAGGAAACTTGGGGAAATACAGAGTTTTCAGTCCAACCCCATATTGAAAACCAGCAAGAAGTGGACCGAAGAACGAAAAGAAGCTCACCGAAGAAGAATGCGCGAACACTGGGCCAATGTGAAAGAACGAGGGAAAAGGCAGTTGAAATAACATGGTCCATAGACGACCGAAACAAATATTACAAATAAGGGAAACTACAGACTAAGACCAAACAAGGGAAAGGGTGGGAAACAACGATCAGTAAAAGACGACTGAGTTTCTATGGACACATGGTCAGAATGGATCCAGCAAGGATGAATGAAGAAATTTTTGATAAAATATACAATCTGAAGATTCAGGGGGGCTACACCTAGCAGATGAAGGAAGAACTCAGGAGGCTAGGAATCACAGATGAAGAAAGAAAACAATTCAGGAAAAGACTTTATAACATAAAGTTTCTTGTGGTAGAAAAGCGAGAGCCACTGATCTCTATACACGGATCGCTGATGGCAGCTCTCCGCTGCACGAGAAAGTGCGCGCGGTCCGCCATGTTGGTCTACCCATTCTCGAGCCCTCCTTATGGGCAAGCAATGATAATCTAGTCAATTTTAAATCGTAATTAATGGTGCTTTGGAGCACATAAAAATATAGAGATATGTTCACTCATAGCATAAGAGCATTGGGATCACTGACACGTCATTCCGAGGTCAGTAAATCTCCGGAATATCAATAAAAATGAATGTATAACGGCTGACAAATATCAACTTAAGTGCTGAGTACACGCAATTAGCGATCAGTAACAGAGTAACGAGTGAAAAACAATTTCTGGAAACATTCTTGTAATTGTATATACGGTATACATGTATATATGCCACAAAATTATGCATTCTTCAAATGATGCCTGATTCGACATATCGTAATCGGTAATTGGTAATAAATTTCTGTTTCCATGAAATAACCAACACTTCCCCCAAGTAATCCCAGCACTCTACATCAAATACGACAGCTGTTTTTAATCACGCTAGCAGCACAATAAACTTAATAATAACCGGAAGTAGATCAAAGACAAAAATGCACTTTAAGCCAAACCAATTTCAATCCTCAGCTTCACATAAAACTTAACACAACTAAAAACCTACTCAAAATATACTCTCCCCACCGTTTTACAACTATTAAGCGAACTATTCGCACCCAGAACCGAAAAACCCTGAAATGGGATCAAATTTAAAAACGCAATAGCCTAGCCCGATCACGTCTGCTTCAGCACCACCGCATATGTTTACTTAACTTCACAATAACTTCAAAATTACGGCTAAACGACCTATCTGCCTGAGAAGTAAATGTATTACCGGCTTGCCTGGGATGCTGGGTCACCAAACCGGTACTTAAAACTAAGATTTTACGCTTTAAATAACTAAATTCAGCCCATTTTACAAGAAACACAAAATATTTACTGCCAGTATAAATACATGTATAACATCAAACTACCAGTAACCAATCACAGAGCCGGATTCGCAATATTGCACCATGCGCTCGCTGCCATCTTGCTACACCTGTCATCGTCTATTCGCCTTACTGCTGCCTTAGCTACCAGCCATCCATGTATCGAGAGCGCAGGGGAGGAGGATGGACAGAATACTCTGAAAGAATGAAGGAAATGTGGAGGAAGAGGAAATAAGAAAGAAAGAAAGAAAGAACGACGAGAAGGAGATGAATTGCATGTTCCTTAGTTTTGGTCGATTCGCAAGGAAAAACATAAAAATAATAAAGAGAAAGAAGACCAAGCCAGCCAGGTTCGAAGAGGTGGAAAGTGACCTGCAAGAGATGGAGATTACCTGTGGAGATATTCAAGAACGCAATCTCCTCAGGAAGAACCTAAACGACCACCAGGGTTTTCAAGAAGGAACTAAGTAGAAGACGGGAAGAAAGAAAAGAGCAACACCGGCAACGTATGAAGGAGCACTGGGCGAAGATCAAAGCCCAGAGAAGACAGTTGAATTGACGTGGTGCTTAGTAGCCCGATACGATTAAAGACGAATGGAAGCAAGAAGGAATAGAAGTCGGATTTTGGATTTTTGAAGGACGGAAATACTCCGCGTCGTACAAAGTCGGGTAGTAAAATACCTCTTATATGACATTTGGTATTAGAACAACAATACATAATTTTTAATTTTAGCCGAACCATTAGAGTTCCAGTTTTGCTGCTAAGTCGCAGTACAAGTGAAATGTCTAAATTAGAGAGTAGATGGCCTAGGTTACTAAAATTCAATAGGTGTACAACAGGCAGTTTAGACCATACAATAATAATAATTAAGGCTATTTATTATTATTTTATTAGTCGTATGTTGAGCTTACCTGAGACCAAGCAGAACGTTAGTAAGATGACACAGATCTTCCCGTACATGTCGGCAGCTGAAAACTAGGGTACTCCTCACGCCTAGGAGAATTACTGGCCTATATATTCCAGTGTATGAGCTGATAGCTACGTGTCGCAAACTCCTAAATGGAGCATCAAAAATATATAAATTTTAGTGTTCTATGCTACATAACGCTGATTATGCAATTAAAAGCTCTGCACCTAGTGTTATGATATTTTTTTCATCTCCCTATAAACGGGATAAGAATTGATTTAAACATAAGAAAATGTTACTCCTTATCACAACATGGTAACGACAAAATGTGCACTAAAAGCACAAGGCCACAAAATGTTTTCGGAGAACAATGTACTGTAGAACATAAACTATGAATTTTATGGCGGTAAACAAATTATGTCTGAAAACGCTTGCGACATGTGGTGGTAGAGCAGTAATCTTAATCATCCACCATCTCAATCATTGGTGGGATATTGGCACGTCCACTCATGTTCTTTAGCATTGGCCTGTATTTTATAATAATATGAAATATAGGCTAATGAGATCAACTTTTGACCTTGCGTGTGTGTCTCTCTCTCAATAACTGCTTATCGACTAGTCTGATGTTAAGTGAACCGAGACGTGTGAATCGATAGAAATATGTAGTTTCCGATGTTTAGTTACGCATCTCAGAAACTACAATAGATATCTCCTCGAATATTCTTTTGGTATATTCAGAGTAAATTCATCGTTATTTTGGTAGAATTTGAAGCTTCTATGTTGAATATTTTGTGTCTGAGAGAGCAATACAAAAACAATCTTTAAAAAAATTATTGTTAAAAATTCCCCATGTCCCTTTTTCTAAGCAAATACTCAAACCAGACCCAACAAACTTTGCCTGCGTAATATTTAAACCATGTTTGAACTACTGAAGTAAAAGTATTGTCCTATTATTTACAGGAGTTGAGTTTTTTTTGTTACATCCTACTTGAAAACTGAAATTTACTGTAAAATTGTCAGTGCTTTTCAAGCTGGGCTCCATGAACTAATCGAAATACTTGAATAAATTTACTTCCACTGGTAAATCTATATGGTACGTCAATACGAACCTGAATAATCGACATTATGAGATCTATATAGTGACTTAGAGACTAACAAGTTTCAAATAGAATGATCAGATAGTTTCTGAGAAAATAGTACATGAAGTTCCAAAAAATATGACTTACGGAAAACACAAAAAGAATGTTTGACTAGTAGCTGCAGTGCGGTATAGCCTTAAAACATTATGTTTAAACCTAATTTTATTGCATCGAATATCACTTCAGCACAATAATAGATACACCAAATTCTTCAGGAAAGAAGGGAGATTTTTTTAAGCTAGGCACAGGTCTAATATAATTGAGCGTAGGCACGTGTGTACCAAAATTGTCATTTGTAGCTCTTCACTCGGTCAACACGAATATAAAATAAGATATAAAGTATGTAAATACAACACATGTAGGCCTAGGCTATACGCTAATTATCACTATGAAGGGACAGTTTACGATTGCGCGTTGCGACCCTCAAATTGTCATCATCAGATCCCAATCACTGTATTGAGGTTTAAATTTACACTAAAATAATTACGCTATGTTTTCGTAGCCGGTCTTGGTGTATTTTTTACGATTCGCAATTTGAATCTAATTATACGTTACAAGGGCGTATATAAGGGAGGTGCTGAGGGGGCTCCAGTCCCCCCCCCCCCGAAAAAGCCAATCAAATTAAGAAAGTGTTGCTTTGGTAAGAGCATAAAATAATTGTACATTTGGTTGTACCCTAATCTTAACTTACTGGCTAAGTTATAAACAATATTAAGATTGAATGTAGACTAACTCGGCTAGCATTCTTGGCTGCCGCCCCGGAGGTCCGAATTCGATTCCCGGCTCTCCCACGAAATTCTAATTCTGGTCTGAGGGCTGGAACGGGGTACACTCAGCCTCGTGAGCCAAAACTGTGAATTCCACAGTACGGTACTTTTGAGAAATAAATTATCAACTTGTAAAAATAAAATAAATGTGTTTACCATTACGCTTAGTAAATTGACAAATATTTAGATGTTTGCCATTCACACTCCATAGATCATAATATAAAATTGTATTTGTGTGTTGTGTTGTATTTTACCATTTTGTTTTCTCTTGCCAGTAATTGTAGGCTATATAAACTTTGAATCTTATCTAAAATAATTACACCAAGTTATATGCTCTAAGGTAATGGTTGATATTTCTGGGTATTTTGCGGTGTTAGTCCCCTGAGAATACTCACAATTATCCAGGATAGTCAGCTCCCCCCCCCCCTGAAAAAATTGTATATACGCCCCTGATACGTTATGTTGTGTTGTCTTAAGGGTTTATGAATTAAGAAAGTAAAATGTATAGTCCATACACGCAAGTACAATATTTAGAAAAACAAAATGTAGTACTAATAGCCCAGTCAAATGGTAGTTTTGACAAAAAAAATAGAGTAGAAGGTTTCTCGACGGATTCTTATATTTTTCGGTGTGCTGAATCCGAATCTGAAGTTTGCCAACAAAAAAAATGACGGCTTCACAGTGAAAATAGCAACAACAACAACAAAAAACGGACTATTTTCACAAAATCGCTTGTAAGTTGAAAAGTATGCATCCTAGTGAACTTCTCACTATTTACAAAATTAAAGTAGCCAAAGTTTCCTTCAAAATTCACTGGTCACTTTTAATTTTTGAGTGCAGGGCACCGTTGCTAGAGCGCGCTGAAAAGAGCAACTTTTTGGTACTTAGGCAAAAACGAGAGGAACTCACCCATAACTAGCCCCAGACGCTTTCTTATCGTGTTTCCTCCATGAATACGTGTTTTATTCATGTTCTATGGTGGTTACAAGATTACGGAGCCCTTGAAAAACATAGCCCACGGAGTGGTAGGAATTCATAAAGGACCGATCAAGCCGTTTTATTATTTATTTCTAAAATTAAATGAAATGAATATAATGCAAAGTAATGCAATAGCAATTAATTATTAATACATTACTATTAGTTTCAATTCTTTAATTGATCTTCCTCCTTTTTGGCCTCGATGGAGCACCCTCCGGTTGCCGAGCAGAAGGCACCGGTTGATCGCTATCGATCGGAAACTCCACTGGAAAAGAAATTGTACATATTATTGTACACGATACTTTCAGGTGTATATTGGAAAACTGTTCCAAACCCAGTGAAATATGGTGTATTACAAACACGCAGTTTACCTTCTGCTGAAGTCCCCGCTATCGTCGTTGGTGATTCGACCGGGATGGGATCGTCAGGATTCTCGAACCCCTCTAAAAAGAAATCGTACGGGTACATTAGAGGGTGAAGTAAGCAAACTCCATTGGAATAAAGTGGTGTACAAACGTGCTATTTACCTTGTGCTGATGTCTCCAGGATTGTAGGAGGTGACTCATCCGGAGGAGGTTCATCAGGGTCACCTTCATTATCGATGTCGCATGAGTTGTCAACGTTCAGACAGTTTCACTCGCAGATGGTACAAAGCCTAGAGCAATATAGACCCACACGTCGACAACCGCAGCTTCCTCGACAGTCGCCTTTGTGCATTTGCAAGAGACCTTGCGGAGAAGCTTGTCAGGAGCTGGGGCCTTAGCTGTTCTCGTGGGGATGAGGCCGTTCCTCGACGACTTCCACCCCCACTGTTCTGGGTTGAGCTGATTGTCGAGCCACTGCTGGATCTGGTGGTAAATTCGCAGAAAGTGCTCACGGGCTGCAGCTTCAGTGGGAGGGATCGAGGCCATGTTTCCGACGGCCAAACCAATGAGCAATGGAGACAGGAATGAGTTTGGACGTACCGCGAGCAATATAGCATGAGCAATCGCAAAGGACTTCCTATGCCATTTGTCTAGATCTCCTCTCTTCTTGCTCAAGACCACTGTGTCAGTGAAATGACGGAGAGTATCCGGAATGAGAATCTCATGGCCATCCAGGAAACTTGCCGATGGGGGGGAGGGGGGGGGGTAATGACTTATATCGTTTACTTGTGATCGTATATCTTCAACAATTATGGTAGCTGCTGCTTGAACAATACGACGCCTTTCTTCTCTTTCCGGTAATTTCTGCACCTGTCGAAACCATAGCTCGTTAATTGCTCGGTGGCCAGTGGCCTTGCAACACACGATATAAGGTTTGGTAGTTGTAATTAGTATGTAATCACCATACTTAGCAAGGAGACGACTTCTTACTGTTGCTGGCTGTGGGCGAAAGTCATCTGATACTGCCTCAAGTAATTCTTCAATGGTAAATTGACATTCCTCGTCGCTCTTTTCAAGGAAAGTGAATATTGAGTCCAAGGCTGCAGTAACGTTATCATCGAGAGGTCTGCCTGGTGCGTGTTGCTTCGTTTCGGGCTTGTGTAACATTTGCATGCATCGCAAATGGTACTGAGCATCAGCAGCTACCAAGTCATTCACTCGTTCAACACGACGTATAATAGCAATTCCCAATTCATCCTTACGATTTTTCGCGAGTTTTAGCACTGATTCCCTCACTCCCAACTTTCTCACAGGGTACACTGGATTGCGTTTTGGGGGAGCCTTCTTCACTTGCTTTTGAGCATGGTCTAGTGGCACAAGTTCTCCACACAGAAAACAGTGAGTTTGGAATGAAAAGGGCGGTGAACACGAACGAACGCGATGTGCTTCTGGTACTGACTCTTGAGATTTCTTCAAGTAAGCCGCAATCATTCTTTCATTCACGTACTGTTTCCTACATTTATCGTGAACTTCAACTTCTGTGTTCCTTAAAAAAAACCTTACCATCCTGTCGTTTTTTACTTGCTTCAATGAACGAGTTCAATCCCCTCTCTTTCACAATAGCAGTTCGAGTCTGATCATCCAGAGGCTCCTCACAAATTGCACATTCACGTCGTGACATTTTCGTCCCTCACATATTCACTAATAACAACATTAGTTCACTTGAAAACACGGCACAAACCCGAAGAAGAACGCTTAGCTGTCCCACACAACAATATACGAGAACGGTAACTGAGGCTTTAAATTCGATTCCGATTACAAATGCCAGGATGACGTCATCCGCCGGCTCAGCCCGCTACCTGTCGGCGGCTCAGCGCACTAAATTTCAAACGCGGGCGATTTGAAACCTGGACTGTGCAGCCATCCCCCCTCCCCCTCACCTCTTACCAATCCCTTTACTCGAATGGCAGAGGAGTTGGCCGGAGGCATGGAGGGGGACCTGTCAAGGACAGATGTGTCCAAGGCTAGTAAACTACAGAGGTTGCCTCAATATCGAGCTCTTAGGCGAGGGGATCGCGGAGGGAAGGGAAAGGACGTGACGTCACACGATTCCTCGTAGCGCGCGAGGCGCGAGATATGCAAGGAAAGTCAACTTTCCCACACATTATATTGTATGGATTGCAGTGGTTTAAACACGTGTTTTAAGCCCTTTTGTTTATAATCATGCCAGGCCAAAGATGTGCTGTGGCAGTTTGTCACAGTTATTATAAAGTTGGAAATGACGTGTCGTTTTTCACGATGCCTAAAGACGCATGTCTTCGCAATCAGTGGATTGCTGCATGTAAGCGAAAAGATCATTGCAACCCTCAAAAAAGTAGGATATGTTCCCTCCACTTTAAGAGTGAAGACTTCGAATTAGACTACAGGGCCGAATTGCTTAATATAAAGCCAAGATTTCCAAGGAATCTAAAACCAAATGGTAAGTGAGCCTAGCTGGCCTACTTTTTAAGTTTTGATGACCTACTAGGGTGATTTTAAAGCTGTTAATATTTTTGACATATTTCGTACATGGTATCAGGGGCGTATATACAATTTTTTTCGAGGGGGGGGGGGAGGGGGGTGACTATCGTGGAAAATTGTGAGTACTTAATGAATTTTCTATTATAGCCTATGGAGTATGAATGGAAAATATCTAAATGGGCTACTTTTTAATTTATTAAGCAGAAAGGTAAACTCTCATTTTCTTTTCCAAATTGATAATTATTTCTTAAAAGTAGACTACTGTGAAATACATTGTATGTTGTACCCAAGTTGGCTTTTTTCGGGGGGATCTGGAGCCCCCTCAGCCCCCCACCCCTTATATACGCCCATGCATGGTATTTTGATTTTGGCCAAAATGGAAAATTTCGTGAGTAATCCTCTTTGCATTGGTAAAAATCTTTGCAAATATACCAGAAAGCAGTCATCATTTCAATAAAATCCCTTCGACTTCTGTACCAAGATATGGCCCGTAGGCATAATACAAAGTACATTCTCACATAGGCTAAATCAAGATGTACTGGAAAACCTCTTTTCACAATTGCGAACCCGTGGTGGCTTACACGATCATCATTCTCCCCTTGACTGCATTTACAGACTGAGGATGATTATTTTAGGAAAAAAATCCAGGAGTTGTTCAAAAGCAAACAAACACTGCTGATCCATATTCAGATGAATATGTAGTTGCTAAAGCTCTAAACAAAGCTCGCATAGTGTCGGAATCAAGTAACGTGCTTCCAGAACCAACCTTAGGGAGCAATGTGCAACCTGAGTCCTTCATTGCCAGTATCATGGAATAAAGTGAGGAAGATGGCAAGGCTTATGTTGCTGGTTATGTAGCCCACAAGTTCCAAGATAAATTTCCACAACTTGGGAACTTAATCTATGGAATGCCAACTCAACACGATTAAGCATTACCAATCTGGATTAAACACTTGTCATACGGTGGTATGACCGATCCCTCAGAAACATGGCTAAACCAGTTCCGGCACATTTCAGCAAAATTCGTCACATTTCACGGAAAATACGGATTTCAACGAGGCAAGAACGTTATAAGAACGACAAATTTTGTGTCGAGAGAAGTTCCTGACGTACCGTCTGGTGGGGGTGAGGCAGCTGTGATAACAATTTTCTTCATCAGATTGATACATTCCAATTCTATCTTGCATAAGAAGTGGTTATTGGAAGTCACTAACACCCACGATACTACTACCTAGTCTAGGCGAATTTCCAAGAAATTCAAGAAGATCACAACATAGGTAAGTAGGCTACATTCAGTTATTTTATCACCCATTTACCAATAATTTCATGAGAATAAACTCTTCTTTGCGTCCTCAACAGCTGATGTTGACAGTTTCGTTACGTTCCCCATATGGCGCGTTTGGTATCTTGTGACGTCATCCGCCTTGTGAGCGCTGATTGGTGAGTGAAAATTGAGGCAACCTCTGTAGTTTATAAGCCTTGAGATGTGTCGGCAAAAAAGGGACACTTCCTATTGAGGGGTTGAGGGTAAACATTCCACACAAAGGAGAAACGACTCCGGTTTCTCAATATATCTCTTTAGGAATGTGTGAGATATGTGTGACATGGTGAGATGTTGAATGAAAAATCACAAAAACTGTTTTACATTACTCACCTCATCACTTTCACACTTTACCATTAGGTGCATAAGTACAGATGGACATACTCCAACTTAACTTGAATATATTAATTTATTAATTTTTTTTCCAACGAACTTTCAATCATGTAACCAGCATAGAACATGAATAAAACACGTATTCATGGAGGTAACACGATTAGAAGTGTCTGGGGCTAGTTAGGACGGAGTATCTCTCGATTTTGCCTAAGTGCCAAAATGTCGCTCTTTTTAAGCGCGCTCTAGCGGCGGCACCCTGCACTCAAAAACTAAAAGTGCCCAGTGCATTTTGAAAGAAATTTTGTCTACTTTAATTTTGCAAATAATGAGAAATTCACTATGTTGCATATTTTTCAACTTATAAGCAATTTTGTGAAAAAAGTCCGAAATATTTAGCTTTTTTTTTTGCGATTTTCACTGTGAAGCCGTCATTTTTTTTTGTTGGCAAACTTCAGATTCGGATTTAGCACACCGAAAAACAAAAGAACCAGTCGAGAAACCTTCTACCCTAATTTTGTTTTGAAACAGGCACTTCTGAGCACCAAATGACTGGGCTATAACTCAATACCGGTACAATAAACAAAATTAACAAAAAATTAGCATGCACTAGAAAATTCTGGCAACAGCAGACTTTGTTTGCACCTTCTGCCTGAAGAGTTGCTGTAAAACCCACAAACATTGACATTTTAATACGTAACTTTAAAGATAGGTGACATTTAGGCACTTCAGTTAGGTTGCTTATAACAGTCTCTTCTATCACCAGTTAAACGGACATCCGTTATTTCAAATATACCCTGCATATCAATATTCACACGCCAGCAGTTTACTGGATAAACGCTTCTTTTCACAGTCCGATGTACTACGACATACATTTGGTTTCCTTCTCGGCATCACTGGTTATGAAATGTATTTTTATGTTACAATTAGTAACAATTAGACTCAACACTGGAGCAGGTTGATCATTTTAGGTAGATTTCATTAGAAAGCTAACTATTGCAATGGGTACCATGTTTCGACTTCCGGAAAATTTCGACATATCTTCGCGTTTCACATCCCCCAGACCCCAAAACCACTGTCAGTTCAAAAGTTTATATATAATTTATGTATATATGTATCTATCTATATATCTATCAGTTTCTTGTGGACACGATAACTGCCGTAATTTTGCACCAATTACTTTGAATTTTTTACATAATATGTATCCCTATAAAATCTCGGTCGAGTTCGTTAATGGGAAAAATCGGTCGGAGGGGGTAAAAATGGGGGGCTTTTTTCGAAAAAGAGAAATATCACTATAACTCTTTTAATATGGGAAATATCGAATCCCTTCAAAGTTCATATTATGTGTCGGATAAGTGCCAAAAATGTATGTTTAAAAAGTTTTTTGATAGCACCAACCATTGGCCAATGGGGTGGAAAAAAGTTATTTTTTCGGGAAACATTAATCATATCTCTCTTAATAGGCACAATATCAAAACCGTACAAAATGGACAATATTCCCCTAATAATTACCCAAAACTTTTGTCAGAAAGAATTTTTGATATGACCCACCATTACGCCAAGGGATGAGAAAAATGATTTCAGAATTATAAGAAAATGCTAAGAGCTATCAGAGGTTGCCATGGCAACACTACTAAATTGATGAGGGATGGGCCATCAGACGTTGCCATGACAACGCACTTGCACGAGATCAGATTCAGATTTCAATCTGACTAAGTGTGAAGCGGCTTCGGTGACGTAACTGGTAGCATGCTGAACTTCTATGCCCAAGGTCGCGGGTTCAAAGCCGGCCGAAGTTGTCGGATTTTCTAAGAGCGCTAAAAATCCCTCAGTATGCTTTCCTTTGGAGGGGAAGTTCCAACGTTCGTTGCGAGTTGCTGGTTGTGGTGGCATCTAGTAGCCAAGTTCACAGCTAGGTGTCGTTGACGGTAGTATCTGGTACCAATATTAGGAACTACTGCTTGAAATTGACCGTCTGCAGTCCTTACCTGAATTACAGACTAATACAGCCATCACAATTCACACCGTTTATCAGACAGATTCTACACTCACCCAAAGTACACGGGGTTACATGAACGCGTTGTCGCAGCCCCTAAACTGAGTAACCAACCAAAATCTCTGCGGGAGATATAATTTTGCGTGAAGAAGTAACAGACCGTTACATAGTTACACATCAGTGTCGAAACCTTGCATAAGGACAGTGTGACCACAAGTATAACAAGTAGTTCCGTGAAGAACTATAAAGGCTATTTTCATATATCCTGCTCATGTTACTTGTCTCTATCAACATTAAAAATTTCAGTTTAATTGCTGTAACAGATTCGTAGATATTGAGAACCGTCTAAATATTTCATATGGTCGCCAGGATGGATTCTTATTTTTGTACTATTACATTAAGATTATTGTGTACGTGTGGTATTCAAACTTCAATCGCATGATTAGAACACCAGAAGTAAAAACGAGATTTTAAAAGTACGCACAGCTGCCATCTTGTGCTTATGAAAACAATTGAAATAAGTTAGATGCCAGTGGATTAACATTTGTATAAGTAATTAACGTGCAAAGTTTCACTGCACTCGGATGGTTAAATCGCGAGAAACGTCCATTTAAATATTTATACTTCGCGTCGCCACCATGTTGGATTTGTGCTCACCAGGTTACTGAAAGTCCTATAGGTGAACATATGTTCATAGTCTCTATGAACAAAAAAAAATTCAGTCTGGTTGCTGTAAAAGATTCATAGATATTGAGAACTGTCTAAATATTTTGGAAGCTCGCCATTTAGGATTGTTATATGTATAGGCCATAGAGTTATGTACCATTCAAGGACAATTATTGCCTAGCTTCATTATTCAAACTTTCACTTCGATCGCATGATTACGACACAAGAATAAAAACTTAATTTTAAAATTTCGCACAGCCGCCATCTTGAGGTTATGTAAACAATTGAATTAACTTAGATGGCAGTGCATTACAATCTGCAAAATCATTTACTGTACCACATTTCACTGCGCTCAGAGAGTTAAATCACGAGAAAAGTCTATTAAAGTATTTCAAATTCGCTTGGTCGCCATGTTCGTTTTGTACTTTACAGGTTTATGAAATATACATAGGTAAACTTGTATCAGTACCCTTTATCACCGTACAAAATTGCATGATGATATCTGTAATAGTTTCGGAGATATAGAATGTCAGTGAAATATTTCGCTCAGCCGCCATTTTGAGGTTATGTAAACAATTGAACTAAATTAGACTCCAGTGCATTGCAATGTGTATAAACATTTGCTGTACCAAGTTTAATTATGTTTGGATAGTTAAATCGCGAGAAAAGTCTATTTAAAAGTCTCAACTTCGCTTGACCGCCATGTTGGTTTTGTAGTCACCAGGTTTTGAAAGTCTCATAGGTGAACTTCTAGTAGTGCCCTTTATCACCGTACACAATTTCAGGGCGATATCGGTAATAGTTTCGGAGATATTGAATGCTAGTGAAATACTTCGCACAGCCGCCATGTTGGATTGGTGAGACGTAACAAAATTTGAAGAGCACGGTCGAGGTCGCCGGGAATAGTGCTATGAACTTACCGAGTTTCATTGAAATCGCTCCAGCCGTTTAGATTTTATTAGGGGGGGGGACACACACACACACACCTCACACACACACGCGCACACACACACGGACAAAAGGTGATCTCATAAGCCTATTTTTTCAAAATTGAAAATAGGCTAAAAATGGACCCTAAATGAAAAGAAAGTTACCGTCCCCATTAGACAATAAAATGTTTAAAATATGCATAAAATGACGAAAACAAAGTTAATTAATCTCCAATTATAAAATATTTTCTCGCAATAAGTGAGGTCTGATCCTTCTACGAAAACTTCATATTCTGCCTATTTTCGCCTATCCCCAAGTTTTTCCGGTGAAATCTACCTCCGCCTTCCGGCGTGCCGAGAGGACTTTTTCATATCTTGGAAGCATCTGCCTAAATGGTGCACTTGCGAACAGTATGTTGACAAAAGAATTGGGTCTGTCCATGCAGCATTTGGCCGGTTAATGCACAGTCTTCATGAATAAAGACCTAAAGACGCATACCAAAGTCATGGTGTACAAAGCTGTCGTCATCTCAACGCTACTGTCTGACTGTGTACACTCCAGGAAATGTTTCGGTCTTAGTAAATCCAGTCTCTCAACTCAACGTGTTGTTCCGAGGATTTTGTCTTTATACCAGACACATTTTTCTACAGCATCACAGATCGGGATGCACAGTGGAAACGCCGAGACAAAGTGAGCCAGCGCGCTATCGTCCACTCCTCGTCTTCTTGTTAAACCTCCACGTGATTTCATATGTTCTATGACAATGTCCCGTATGCGGTCATATATCATTCATCCGATTGCGATCAAACCTTGGTGAATCATTGAGTACACGCCAGAGAAGGTTTCAGGCTTAGTAAATCTATTTTACACTAGGTAGCGCATGAGTAGAATCAACAAATGAGTGACGGCACGCGAATCGTTTAAAGAAAATCACTTATGCGTTCATATGTCATTCATCCGATTCCGATGAAACTTTGATGAGTTGTTGTGTACACGCCAGGGAAGGTGTTCAACTTGGTAAATCCATTTTACATTATTGGAAGCGCACGAGTAGATGAAACAAATGAGTGACGACGCGCGAAGCGTTCCAACAAAATCCTGTATGCGTTCATATACTACTCATCGATGAAACTTTGATGAGTTGTTGTGTACACTTACGTGAAGCTTTCTAACTTAGTAAATCCATTTCACAATTGGTAGAGCACGAGTAGATTCAACAAATGAGTGACAGCGCACGACTCATTTAAACCAAATGCCATTTATCCGTTTCCGATGAAAATTTGGAGAGTTATTGTGCACGCTCCAACGAATGTTTCAAAATTAGTTAATTCAATTCACGATAGTTTAGAGGCAGTTAACAGAAATTGAAAAAAATATTGTGTATCCAAAAGCACTTCAAGAAACATAGTTACAACACTTTCTTTGATTGGCAGGACAACTCCTGCCGGGTCAGCTTGTATATCTATATATATAAGAATGAAAGTTTGCCAGTGTTTTCTGAATTTCTACGGAAATTTGCGTTATTTACGCGTTTCAGACTGTTTTATGACGGATGCGCGCGAAAATAATTTGTTTGTCTGTTGTCTGTATATCTGTCTGTTTGTCTGTCTGTCTGTGGACAAAGTGGTTGTTCCCTTATAACTCGAGAACGGCTGGGTGGATCAACGTAAAATTTGGTACAGATATCCTTCAGAGGCACGACACTAATCATTGATGTAACTCTTCTCTGTACCTCTCATAAAAGGGGGCATACCCCCTTAAAATACTTGCCGAAATAGGCGTAGAAGGGCGAGACAAAGCTCATTTTCAGCCCCTCTATGTAAGAAGCAAAACTCGGGTGCCCTAGGGCCCCCGAAAACCACATTTTAAGGCCCTGAAACCAACAGTTTTTGAGATATTCCCAGAAAATCAATTTCATTTAATACAATAATGAAAGTAAGTAAGTCGGTAACCATGGCAACAGAAACTCACAGGTCCATCTATTGCTGTAAGACGCAACACAATTCCATTTATTACGTTGGTTGGTTGGTTCTTAAGTTTAGGGGCTGCGACAACGCGGTCATGTAGCCCCGTGTACTTTGGGTGTGTGTAGAATCTGTCTGATAACCGGTGTTAATTGTGATGACTGTATTAGTGTGTGTTACCTGTTTTTTAAATTAAGTACTGCAACTAAGAATTTTTCAAATAGTGCCTACTTTTGTTGCCAAGCGCCACCGTCAACGACTACTAGGCCAAGTTCAGAACTTAGCTACTAGACGCCACCGCAGTCATTCATTACGTTACTGAGATAGTTTGCAAACGGCTAAATGGTTATAACGGAACCAAATTAAGCTGTAAAATTCATCAATACATATAATGAGCTTAAGGGGGTCAAGGGGTTCTCTAGAATTCTTTCACGCGATTTACACGTGCTGGTGTGGTACGGAAGTTCTATTATATCCCTATCCCTATTGTGCCCATTTAGCAAGAAATATGCCAATCACAGTATACCAGCGTAGCTCAATTCGGGATTTCGGGGCAGCGGTAAGTTCCCCCACTCTGTGACTCACATATTTTGGATTAATTAGAGGATACACTTGCAAAAATAACAACAAAATCAACTCCTATTTAAACACATTTAATTAATAAATTAATGGCGCTACAAACATTTAAACAATTTAATTACTGACCCAAATATCAACTGCTTGTTCCAAATGAACAAGGGATCACAAAATAAAATAAACAAATATTGTATTCAAACCCTGTGGTTTCCACATAAACCAACAATTCTTACTTAATCTCACTTCCATAAAGCACTGACATTAAGTTTACATAACTCCGAGCTCTTTGGCTCCATGCATTTACATTATTACGGTGTCATTCTTGTACACCTCAAACACTAGCTTTTATATTTTCTTATTTCTCAAAAACAAATATATAATTATATTTAAAATCTATGTGAATTATCTAATTCAATATTTTGGGCATGTCCACACATTCAGTTGTTATCATCTCTCTTTATTTCACAAATATATTAAGGTAATCAGAAAATCAATTGTGTACTCCAGAGCGTGAAGGTACTTGACATAGTCAAAAACTATAGTTACTCCCGAACTCAATTGCCTTCAATCAACTCGTGGAATCCCACGTCCATACATTATTACCATAGGGATTGTTATTTATCTCTTATGTCTTAATAGACCTTTATCATATAAGAAACTACGATCTGAACCGGCAAACGAAATATCCATCTTTAAGGACCTCGGTTCAACGCCCGGGTCGTTAACAACTTTAAACACTCCTGGTGTTTTCATTTCTCTTTCTAACAGCTTACGAGACGGTCTCTGTTCCCCCTCGCTTTTAAAAGAGCTAGTCTCTACTACATGGGGTGCGATTTATGACACGTTAGGGTGGCGGAGACATCCTGTCTGACCCAACATTAGTAGCTTATTTTCAAGGCTTTCAAAACAAACCTTCCCATTCTATCCAGTTCTGGGGAGACCGGGCTTTACTGTACCGTAACATTCAAACAACTATTCTTTGGTTCAAAGACCATTTCCGTATCCTTGGCATTTATTAATTATGAGAGGGTCATCATTGATTGGGAAGATTAAATACACATACGACGACGGAGAATTACAGGGGCTTTTATCATAAGAAGATCCTGCATTCGAATCTCTTCAGGTGCCTCGGGAACAAATCCCGTACAGAGGCCTTATACAAAATGCGATTTAGAGTCGGCCGTGGCCCATATGACATACGCTCAATAATACCATATATTAGCTCCCTTTTTAAATACATACACAATGCCTCGTGATACTATGTCACTAATAGAGGACTTACACAATTATCAATTCACTGCAATCAACTACCCTCCATAAGTAATGTACCAAGTATTTAACCACTACGCGTTCCTAGCGTGACACTTTAATATTATATTTGCGCTCATTATGCGCTATGCATATTTTTAAGCCGAAAATGTCTTCCCAAGAACTGATAAAATCTCTTTAGTAACCATTCATATTATTTTTATTCACATATTAATCTTTCCGTGGTCGATAAATCGCTCCCTGTTTTAAAATATTCCATTGAACCTTATTTCTTACACATACGTTAAGGCTTAACGTTCTTATGTTCATATCAATTTATTTGATTTTTATTTAACATTTCCATATTTAATTATTATTATTATCTTTATTCTTTATACCAGCTCAAAAGCTATTTCTTTCATATCTCAACTTTACTTTATTTCAATGTCTTTCATGATAATTAAATGATATTTCGCTTGCTCTTATGACATTTGTTAAATACATTAACCCTTTATTCACCTATTTCCTCTACGGGATTTATTCTTTACATAATTATTTATAATTTCTCTATTTATTTTATTATTGTTCAGACCGTGTTCTTGATTATTCAGTATTTATTTATTAAAACACATCCCTTTCACTCCAAAAACTCCGGTGAGTCTGTACACAATCAATTTCTGACACCAAAATAAAAATGAATTTAGTACTTACATATTTTCCAGATCATCCCCTGATCTTAAATCTGGTGCGGTGTTTCATTTTTGGGCCCACTTTGAACTTTTTACACCATATTAAAGGTATTCATCTTACGTAAAAACACAAATAAACATATATCTAAAACACTTAATATTGACGACATTTTTATATTCTGATGTGTCCCTTTTGAACACATAATAAACACTACAAATATTATTTAACACACAATCTGGATTATTTTACACTTCACAACGATCACTAGGCCGTGTTTCTGAGCCTCTCACACGTGATCTTCTTAAATTCCCGTTTCCAAGGGTGGAATTTATCCGATGTCGGCTTCCTATTCTGAAGAATGCGAAAGTCCCGAAACATCTACTGTTCCCTGGAGTTCAATTCTGCTATTCCTATCCTGGACAACCGGCTATTCATCTAGCTTGAACGGCTTCTCTGTAGATCTGTCTATCGATCCTAACGAAAGTCTATATGGATCGAGGTCTCCTCTAAGACCTATAGATTCAGTTTATAGCAGCTAGCACTTCTCGATTCTAGTACTATTAAAATTGTTCGCCTGTTTTCTGGAGCTAATGTTTATAGTCTCCTATTCTATTTATTTGAACTGTTTTAACACTCCTACGTTCGAACCTTATTCTGTTCTTCCTTGTTAGGTTCCTTCAATTTAAACAACAGTTTCTCTGTCTGATACGATACTTCCGTACGTTATGATCTATTCGTTCGTACATTTAACGACCTATCGCCTTTAAGTCCGACGTTCGCAGCCTGCTCTGACTATATCTTATGAATTTTCACTTTAACTTGTATACAGTCGGGCCTAAATCCTATAATAAGGATTTTCCTAATACTTCACTGCGGCGATACTTTAAAATTTCGTATTGACTGCTCCTTATGGAGGCAAGCAAGTCGTTACTACTGTGACGCCGGTGGCTATCGGATCTTGCTTCGGCGGTGTAAAACAGCGTTTCTCCCCTTAAGGAGTACTGGTAGCTGTTATCGATGTAACGCAGAGTTACGTCCCTTCACGGACTGTCGGAATGATTACTTCTACGTCGTGGAGCAGCACTTCCCCTCACGGAATGCTCGTAGGACTGCATGCGATGCGACACAGTGACGTGCCCTCTGGCTGTCTGAATACTGCATGATTGGCTTGGAAACGCCCGAAGCTTTATACTGTTTTACTACAAAAAAATAAGACTCAAGCCTTTTCTGTGGTCAACTTCTAAAATAATGGTGCCACAATTATAAAAATTATACCTTCCGAAAGCTCATCTTCTCAATGTCAAATGATCTTATTGCACCTAAGAATCGATCGTGCAGTTCGGAGATATTAATTAATTTCTCGTCCTCAATTGTGTGGGTGTTGCATTCTTTTTGCTCTCTCCCCTCCACAGAGGCTTAGGTAATTCCCAAATGACGTCGTCTTACGTCGGCAGTTTATTTCTGCACAATTATTACATGGTTTCTCTATACTGAAAAATCTCTCATTCAAAATGATTCACTGTGCTGTGCTTGTTTACTCATTATTATGCTCGTAAACGTGTTAATTTTAATTATTCCTCTTCTGGTGCATATGCGGCGTTGTCAAAATCCAGCAACGACAGCTTGAATTCCGATTCAGGCTTCTCTTTCTATCACGGTGGAAATTTCCACTCAGTTATTAATACTCGTGACCAGCCCTCTCTGAAATGTCGAGTGGGGTGATCTCATCTAAGGAACATCTGTCCCTAGTCGCTTGCACAATGTTAAGCTATATTCCTGGCTTAAAATCTCTCTCCGTTCCTTCAAGAAACTATACGTTTCTTTCATTTCTTCCTTAAGGACATGGATTCGACCGTCATGGACCCTATGGCCCATGGGTTCATCTCTCCCCTCCTTAGGTAAATAAATTTTCGAAAATTTTGAGGAAATTTATTTCAATTTAATTTTTATTTCTTTATCGTCGAATCCATCATAACGTCATCCGTATTTACTGTTGTTTTTACTTCTTTTAAGTCGTATCCGGTAATTGTGTAGGTCGGGTATGTTCTGTCCCTACCCTTTCTTTCTTTCTTTCTTTATTTGTCTGGACTTTAAGTTCCCAGAACCTCATTCTCCCTTACGGGTTTGGTCTATCCCTACCCGTTTCCTTATTTCATCATTTTCTTTTCTTAAATTTGAATTTTCTTCTTCAATAAATTCAATTATTTCTTTAATTTCCCAATATACTTTCTCCAATTCGCATTCGCACTCGAATGCTTGAACTCTATTTTCTATTTCTTCCTCATTCTTGTTTATGTCAAAAGCGGATTCATCTCTAAATGTTTCCATGACCAGGGCTTGTTCATTTTCTTCATCAAACTCTTCGGGAGGGTAATATAATTTCAAATTTGCTGAATTCATGGTCACTTCGTGATCCGTTTCACAGTGCCGAATTCTATATGCGTTATTCCTCAAATCTCTGATTATCTGATATGGTCCGTGGTACATTTTCTGGAACTTCTTGTACACACGGTTCCCTGGATCCGAAATGGCTGGTCTTTTCACTAACACAATTTCTCCTGCTAATAATGGTCGGTGATACCTCTTATGCCTATTTCTTCTCTGCCTCCTGTCGGCTTGAGCTTTTAGATGCTCAAAGGCTCTCCTAATTCGTACATCTCTTCCCGGCTGAGCGTCTGCTGGTCTAGGAATTACCAGATTCCAAGGTCTTTCTGGTTGCTCATTCCGATGTAACGTTATGGGTATCTCTCCTGTGGATTCATGGATTGTATTATTTATACAAAATTCAATAATATCCAAAATATCTATCCCCTTCCAATTTTCTTCGGCACAGTATATTCTACAGTACTTGGCCGTTTCTCTCATAACTCTCTCGACAGGGTTTGCCTCAGGATGGCGAATACTTGACAAAATTTGACGTATTCCAAGTCTTTCTAATTCTCGTCTGAACTCTACACTGGTGAAACAACTGCCGTGATCCGACAACAAGTTCTCAGGTTTCCCCAGAATCGGTATCACTTTTTCTTTAAGTCGTTTTAACACCTGTTTGGTACTAGTCTTCTGTATGGGAGCAAGGACAACCATTTTAGTGAAGACATCCATAGCCACCATTATGTGTCGATTTCCTCTTCTTGCCTTTGGCAAAGGTCCAAAATTATCAATAGATATGATTTGGCCGGGCCTTTCGGGCAACAATGGTATAGGCTTCTGTCTCATCAGAAATGCATTAGGTTTAATCCTTTGACATAAATCACATGTCTTTAGCGTGTCCCTTACAGTTTCTCTCAGTCTCGGCCATATAAATGCTTCTTTCAGCATCGAGACTGTTTTGTCGACTCCCATATGTCCGAACGATCTATGGGCTAACCATACTATTTTCCTCTGCAAAATTGCAGGTACAACAATCCTTAATTTCGTATGGTCAGAGTCCACAAACTTATATAATAACCCATTATAAAACGTGTAGTCTTGTGCTATCTTCTCAGCTTCCGTGTACGCTGGTGTTCCTCTTATCAAGCTTCCCTCAAGGAATGATATGAGCATGTTCATCCATGGATCCTCCCGTTGTCTTTGACTAATGCTTCTTAACTCATTAAGAGTACGCTGATCCCTGTCTTCCAAATCTATAGCCATTACTTCCTCTTCTATGGACTCTGGCTGTCTACTTAAGTAATCTGGAACTATGTTTTCCTTTCCTGGGCAGTACTCTATCTTGACATCAAATTGTTGAATATATAAAGCCCAACGCATCAACCTTTGACTGGATAAATCAGTCTTCATCAAAAAGGTTAAGGCTTTATGATCCGTCCTTAGAATGACCTGAAACCCATATACGATCTTCCGCCAATATTGCAACGCGTGCAATATCGCTAACAGCTCGATCTCGCTGATCGTATAATTTTTCTCGTGTGGTTTCAGTCTCCTACTTGTGAAAGCTAGATAGTTCTTCTTATCAGGGTTTTCCGGGTTCTCCTGATATAGCATTGCCCCTATTCCAATCTGGGATGCGTCTGTCTGAATAATAAATTTCTGATTAAAATCAGGATATCCTAGCTTCACGTAATTTAAGAGCATTTCCTTGGCCTCCACGAATGCTTTTTCTGCTTCCTCCGTCCATTTCCACTTGCCCCCCTTCTTCAGAAGGTCCTGTAGTGGTGCAACAGTTTTGGTGTATGATGGACAATGTCCTGAGAAGAACCCAATCAATCCCAAAAACTGGCGAACGTTCTTCACTTTCAAAGGCCTTGGAAAATCCCTTATCGATTCCAATTTGCATGGATTTGGTTTAACACCATCCTTGTCAATCACATGCCCTAAAAATGTCACTTGCCTTTGACAGAAGTTCGACTTCTTTAAATTTATCTTAAAATTTGCCCTTCTTAGGTCTTCTAATAATTTCTTCAAATTTTCTAAATGTTCCTCAATGTTCTCCGAGGTAAGCAAAATGTCATCTACGTATCGGATAGTGCACTCTTTCACTTCCTCTGACAGGTTTCGATCCAGCGCTCTTATTAATGCCGATCCTGCAGTCTTTAATCCAAACGGACATCTTCTAAAGCAGTATGTTTGTTGATCGAACTGAAATCCAGTCAACAAGCTGGTTTTCTCTTCCAGTTCGAGATGATGATACGAAGAAGTCATGTCAATATTCGTAAAAATCTTCTTGCCTTTAAACTTCCTCAGTATTTCTTTTATGGGTGGTGCCGAATCATTTTCTGGTATAATTTTTGCATTTAGATTTCTGGCATCTAAACACACCCTTACTGAGCCATCCGGTTTACTCACAATCACTAATGGACTAACATATGGTGTCGCCATCTTTTCTATAACCCCTGCATTCATCATCTCCTGCAGTGTTTTCTTGGTTTGTGGGTAATGTTTTTCCGCAACCGGGTATGGTTTTTGTTTGAACGGTGCCCAATCGTTGACTTGGAACGCATATTTAAAATTTTCAATCTTCCCTGGCTTGGAATCAAATACGTCCCTATAATCCAATAATAATTTCTTTAACTGTTCCTTAATTTCGAGGCTGACTTTAGCTTCCTCCACTTTCCCTGACAGGTTGGTCTCGAACTCATTTTCCACATTATCTTCGAGTTCTATGTTGAGGACTTCAAATATCTTTTCTATGTCCTTATAATCTTCCTCAATCACTTCTTCCATATGCCATACCTGTTCTGCTATTTTCGCCTCCTGATCCTGTAGGTTAATGTTTTGCTCATCCACATCCTCTCTTTGAATTCTAATGCAATTTTGCGCTAGGTCTATAATGACCTTGTTCTCACGGATAAAATCAATACCTAATATGACATTATACGGTAATTGATTTACCAGCAAAAAGCACTGCGAAATTTCAGCGTTACCCATGATTAAATCAATGTATTCCTGAAATTTACATGTCAAAGATTTTTCAGGGATAATTCCCTTAATCTTTACACTTGATGTGGGAATCTTTAGTACTCGGCCCCTTGTTTCCAATTCATTTAAAAGGGTTTGTGTAATTAAACTTATTGTGGATCCAGTATCAATCAATGCTCTGACCAGTAATCCTTCTATCCTAAGCATAATTATAGGTAGTTCTCTTTTAACAGGTGGGATTCCTTCCACATCCTCGTTAATTAGTTCATCTGGTCTAGCTATCCAATTTACAATTTCTACTTCCTCCCAGCTCCTGGTATGTTTCCACTTTTGACAATTTAAATTTGGAGTTTTTTTTTATCCTGAGGGCTCCCTTTTCCCTCATTCTTTAGCTGAGCTTGTAGCTCCAAGCTTTGAGCTCCGTCTAGTCGGTCGGGTGATTTCCGGTTCTTGATTGCCTCACTCCAACGGACTTTTTGCCTATCATGTTCATCTGGTCTTTCGTTCATGTAACGAAGACTCTCCTGATATCTTTCTTCTATTTCGGCCCGATATTCATCATCCCTATCGTCTGGCCTTACATTTCTCCTGGGATAATTCTCCCATTTCTTTCTGTTGTCCGGCCTTTGCTGGTTATTGTTATAGGGTCGGCTTTCCTGTTGCCTATAACCCGTCGTTCTAGGATTTCTTCCTCGATATCCTCCCCGGTAATATGGCTGTATCCTTCTAGGCTCCTGGTGCCCATACTCTCGATCTCGTCCTTGAGTATCCGTACTGGTGGACTGATTCCTGGTCGCTGGTTTTTCTCCAGTTTCCTGACTGCTGGCCATGTGTACTTGCTCAGTTTTTCTCTGATGCCGAGGTGTTACGTGCGAAGTCGTCATATCTAACTGACGTAATACGCTTTCCACTTCCACAGCACTTCTGGCTTTGGATGAGATTAGCAGCCTCTGAATCTCATATGGAAGCTGTCTTGCAATGGCGGCACACAAGTCGTTTTCTGCCGGAGCAATATCCAGTTCGCGGAATTTACACAGCTGAGCGGTGAAAAATTCCGAGTATTTAGTGGGTGCATTGGTGCTGTACTTCCTAGAGTACAGATCTAGCCTTAAATTTTCTTGGACGTCTGCTGCCCAATATCGCTTTAAAAATGCTTCCCTAAAGCCTTCCACCGTATCAAAAGTGTATCTGAAGCTTCTGAACCAGGTGAGACAATCACCTGCCAACAGCTTTTCAATAGCTCTCAGTCTCCGATCCTGAGGAACCTTCATTTCATTTAGATACTCTGCCACTTCTTTTAGCCAGTATTTTGGAGTAATAGACATGTTATTACCCGTAAACTTTACTGGTCTATCCTCATTGGATTTAATAATGTTTATTATTTGGCCATTTGTCTGATTCGTGTACGGGGGTGACATCGCCATTGGATATCCTGGGATCTTATAAGGGCTCTCCCCTCCTAAGTCCCTCTCCGTATCTGTGCCTTCTTCACGGGAATCTACCCATCCTGTCTTTGGAAACTCCTCCTGATTTTCGAATTCTAACTTCCTTTCTCTTCGGGCACTTTCTTCATTTGCCATGAGTTGGATTTCCATTTGACTGTTCTTAAGTTCCGTCCTCTCCAATCGGGATCTTAATTCATTTTGAATTCTTTCTTGATTCCTTTTAATATCTTCCTCTACCTTTTGGAAGTGGAATTTCTCATCCTTGAAGCTATCCCTGAATTCATTTATTTGGTCTTCTACCTCTTTCTTAATGATCTTAGCCTGTTGGTCTATAATTTCTGGCTTAACGTCACCTATGGTCTCCAGGCCCTCTCGTATCTCCTTTATTTGCTTATCCACTTCTTTTCGTCCTTTGACCATATCTATTTTCATTCCTTCAAGCCTTCCCTCAGTCTTCTCTTGACTCTTATACAATTTCATCATTTCATCTTGGACCTGACTAATTTCCTTATTGGTTTTTCCTACATGAACCTTTAATGTTCCGATGGTTTCCTGAACCTCAATAATACCCTGACTTATTTCATTTATTTTATGGGTACTTTCCTTACTTTCGTTCTCTCGTTGTTTTCGTTCACTCTGGAGATGCCCCTCGTATACACCTAATCTTTGATCTATTTTCGTTTCGTATGTCTTCAGATTCTCATCTACCTGCCCGGTAAAGTGATCAATTTGACCTTTCATCTCCTGAACATCCTTTAGATTTTGATTTTTCATCTCAGTTACTTCAGTCTGAACTACACCGATTTTGTCCTCGAGGGTCCCTACTTTCTCCTCAACCCTTTCAAATCGGGTTCCTAGCTTATTCACGCTTTGTTTTATTTCCTCCCGGGAGGCCTCACAAATATCCTTGTTAGATTTTATCTGAGCTTCCAATTCTTTCTGCACGCCTTGGATCTGGGTTACAAGTTTCTCCTCACATGCTTTTACATTTCCCTCCATATTACTCAATTTAGTTTCTATAATTTCAAAATTTTTTTGACATGTATTTCGGGAATCTACCATATTTTTGTTCATAGTCTCTATTTGGACTTGCATTCCTGAGTAAAATCCTTTACTTTCCTCTTTAATTTCACTGAACTTAGTCTCCAACTTAGTGTCAAACCCTTCCTCAAGAATTTTAAATTTAGTATCCATGGTATCACTTTTAGCTTCGATAGCTTCTAATTTAATTCCCATATTAGCACTATCAATTTTTATTGACTCCAAACTTAGATTCATGGATCCTAACCTTTGGTTATTTTCCTCCTGTTGGCTGTCCAACTTATCGTTTATAGATCCTAACCCTTCTTTATTTTCAATCTGTTGTCTATCCAACTTATTCAAACTCTTATTTATGGATTCGAACACTTTGTTATTTTCATCCTTTTGGAGGCCCAATGTATTGTTTATAGCCTCCAACTTCTCATTGCTATCGGCTTTGATAGCCTCCAACTTCTCATTGCTATCGGCTTTGATAGCCTCCAACTTCTCATTACTATCGGCTTTTATCGCCTCCAAAAGCCCCTGCAATTCCTCACTCAATACCATCTTATGAGAATACAGTGGGCCACAAATGCCACCACACTAGTACATGCTTGAGAGATGATACTCTGAATCCGTGTGTCCCAATTTTTTCAAAACTTTACTTTGGTACGGGTATTCACTTACAACGTACCCTTTTACTACTTTTATTCAATTTCAATAAACCTTTATGGAAGTGTTTAAAATTCAAAATTTCGAAAAACCATTTTTTAAAAAAAAAAAAATGAAAATTTTGATTTTTCGAGAAAACTCGGGTTTTCCCTAGGAAAACTCATCCCTGCGTACTGAGCGCCAAAAAGTGTGATTTTGCTAGGGGGTTTATAATATAATATTTCAGGGCTGCTCGGTATGAGTTTCCAGGGACCCATGCGGTCAGTTAATATTTTACGTTGTAGCTTTTCCTATCATTACTTTAATTTTACATGATATGACCGACTTAAGTGTTCCTCTAGTTATTAATCCAGCACAGTATTTATATATCCCCCTGTGCCCATTTAGCAGGAAATATGCCAATCACAGTATACCAGCGTAGCTCAATTCGGGATTTCGGGGCAGCGGTAAGTTCCCCCACTCTGTGACTCACATATTTTGGATTAATTAGAGGATACACTTGCAAAAATAACAACAAAATCAACTCCTATTTAAACACATTTAATTAATAAATTAATGGCGCTACAAACATTTAAACAATTTAATTACTGACCCAAATATCAACTGCTTGTTCCAAATGAACAAGGGATCACAAAATAAAATAAACAAATATTGTATTCAAACCCTGTGGTTTCCACATAAACCAACAATTCTTACTTAATCTCACTTCCATAAAGCACTGACATTAAGTTTACATAACTCCGAGCTCTTTGGCTCCATGCATTTACATTATTACGGTGTCATTCTTGTACACCTCAAACACTAGCTTTTATATTTTCTTATTTCTCAAAAACAAATATATAATTATATTTAAAATCTATGTGAATTATCTAATTCAATATTTTGGGCATGTCCACACATTCAGTTGTTATCATCTCTCTTTATTTCACAAATATATTAAGGTAATCAGAAAATCAATTGTGTACTCCAGAGCGTGAAGGTACTTGACATAGTCAAAAACTATAGTTACTCCCGAACTCAGTTGCCTTCAATCAACTCGTGGAATCCCACGTCCATACATTATTACCATAGGGATTGTTATTTATCTCTTATGTCTTAATAGACCTTTATCATATAAGAAACTACGATCTGAACCGGCAAACGAAATATCCATCTTTAAGGACCTCGGTTCAACGCCCGGGTCGTTAACAACTTTAAACACTCCTGGTGTTTTCATTTCTCTTTCTAACAGCTTACGAGACGGTCTCTGTTCCCCCTCGCTTTTAAAAGAGCTAGTCTCTACTACATGGGGTGCGATTTATGACACGTTAGGGTGGCGGAGACATCCTGTCTGACCCAACATTAGTAGCTTATTTTCAAGGCTTTCAAAACAAACCTTCCCATTCTATCCAGTTCTGGGGAGACCGGGCTTTACTGTACCGTAACATTCAAACAACTATTCTTTGGTTCAAAGACCATTTCCGTATCCTTGGCATTTATTAATTATGAGAGGGTCATCATTGATTGGGAAGATTAAATACACATACGACGACGGAGAATTACAGGGGCTTTTATCATAAGAAGATCCTGCATTCGAATCTCTTCAGGTGCCTCGGGAACAAATCCCGTACAGAGGCCTTATACAAAATGCGATTTAGAGTCGGCCGTGGCCCATATGACATACGCTCAATAATACCATATATTAGCTCCCTTTTTAAATACATACACAATGCCTCGTGATACTATGTCACTAATAGAGGACTTACACAATTATCAATTCACTGCAATCAACTACCCTCCATAAGTAATGTACCAAGTATTTAACCACTACGCGTTCCTAGCGTGACACTTTAATATTATATTTGCGCTCATTATGCGCTATGCATATTTTTAAGCCGAAAATGTCTTCCCAAGAACTGATAAAATCTCTTTAGTAACCATTCATATTATTTTTATTCACATATTAATCTTTCCGTGGTCGATAAATCGCTCCCTGTTTTAAAATATTCCATTGAACCTTATTTCTTACACATACGTTAAGGCTTAACGTTCTTATGTTCATATCAATTTATTTGATTTTTATTTAACATTTCCATATTTAATTATTATTATTATCTTTATTCTTTATACCAGCTCAAAAGCTATTTCTTTCATATCTCAACTTTACTTTATTTCAATGTCTTTCATGATAATTAAATGATATTTCGCTTGCTCTTATGACATTTGTTAAATACATTAACCCTTTATTCACCTATTTCCTCTACGGGATTTATTCTTTACATAATTATTTATAATTTCTCTATTTATTTTATTATTGTTCAGACCGTGTTCTTGATTATTCAGTATTTATTTATTAAAACACATCCCTTTCACTCCAAAAACTCCGGTGAGTCTGTACACAATCAATTTCTGACACCAAAATAAAAATGAATTTAGTACTTACATATTTTCCAGATCATCCCCTGATCTTAAATCTGGTGCGGTGTTTCATTTTTGGGCCCACTTTGAACTTTTTACACCATATTAAAGGTATTCATCTTACGTAAAAACACAAATAAACATATATCTAAAACACTTAATATTGACGACATTTTTATATTCTGATGTGTCCCTTTTGAACACATAATAAACACTACAAATATTATTTAACACACAATCTGGATTATTTTACACTTCACAACGATCACTAGGCCGTGTTTCTGAGCCTCTCACACGTGATCTTCTTAAATTCCCGTTTCCAAGGGTGGAATTTATCCGATGTCGGCTTCCTATTCTGAAGAATGCGAAAGTCCCGAAACATCTACTGTTCCCTGGAGTTCAATTCTGCTATTCCTATCCTGGACAACCGGCTATTCATCTAGCTTGAACGGCTTCTCTGTAGATCTGTCTATCGATCCTAACGAAAGTCTATATGGATCGAGGTCTCCTCTAAGACCTATAGATTCAGTTTATAGCAGCTAGCACTTCTCGATTCTAGTACTATTAAAATTGTTCGCCTGTTTTCTGGAGCTAATGTTTATAGTCTCCTATTCTATTTATTTGAACTGTTTTAACACTCCTACGTTCGAACCTTATTCTGTTCTTCCTTGTTAGGTTCCTTCAATTTAAACAACAGTTTCTCTGTCTGATACGATACTTCCGTACGTTATGATCTATTCGTTCGTACATTTAACGACCTATCGCCTTTAAGTCCGACGTTCGCAGCCTGCTCTGACTATATCTTATGAATTTTCACTTTAACTTGTATACAGTCGGGCCTAAATCCTATAATTAGGATTTTCCTAATACTTCACTGCGGCGATACTTTAAAATTTCGTATTGACTGCTCCTTACGGAGGCAAGCAAGTCGTTACTACTGTGACGCCTGTGGCTATCGGATCTTGCTTCGGCGGTGTAAAACAGCGTTTCTCCCCTCAAGGAGTACTGGTAGCTGTTATCGATGTAACGCAGAGTTACGTCCCTTCACGGACTGTCGGAATGATTACTTCTACGTCGTGGAGCAGCACTTCCCCTCACGGAATGCTCGTAGGACTGCATGCGATGCGACACAGTGACGTGCCCTCTGGCTGTCTGAATACTGCATGATTGGCTTGGAAACGCCCGAAGCTTTATACTGTTTTACTACAAAAAAATAAGACTCAAGCCTTTTCTGTGGTCAACTTCTAAAATAATGGTGCCACAATTATAAAAATTATACCTTCCGAAAGCTCATCTTCTCAATGTCAAATGATCTTATTGCACCTAAGAATCGATCGTGCAGTTCGGAGATATTAATTAATTTCTCGTCCTCAATTGTGTGGGTGTTGCATTCTTTTTGCTCTCTCCCCTCCACAGAGGCTTAGGTAATTCCCAAATGACGTCGTCTTACGTCGGCAGTTTATTTCTGCACAATTATTACATGGTTTCTCTATACTGAAAAATCTCTCATTCAAAATGATTCACTGTGCTGTGCTTGTTTACTCATTATTATGCTCGTAAACGTGTTAATTTTAATTATTCCTCTTCTGGTGCATATGCGGCGTTGTCAAAATCCAGCAACGTCAGCTTGAATTCCGATTCAGGCTTCTCTTCCTATCACGGTGGAAATTTCCACTCAGTTATTAATACTCGTGACCAGCCCTCTCTGAAATGTCGAGTGGGGTGATCTCATCTAAGGAACATCTGTCCCTAGTCGCTTGCACAATGTTAAGCTATATTCCTGGCTTAAAATCTCTCTCCGTTCCTTCAAGAAACTATACGTTTCTTTCATTTCTTCCTTAAGGACATGGATTCGACCGTCATGGACCCTATGGCCCATGGGTTCACTATACTGTTATATTATTATTATTATTATTATTATTATTATACTACGGCCTACAACGACGAGACAAAGCTTATTTTCAGCCCATTGGTGTCAGCAAAAACAAATACTCGGGGCCCTTAAACAGCCGTAAAGGGTCCCCGAAAACTACATTTTAAGACTCTAAAACCAAGAGTTTCCGAGATATTCCCAGAAAACTAATTTCATTTAATAAACTAATGTAGGAATGCATGCCAGTAACCATGACAACAGTGTCTCAAAACGTTACATCCAACTTTCCATCTATTTCTGCAAGAAGTAATGCCACTCCATTTATTAAATTTCTGTGAATGTTTGCAAATGGCTATAAGGTTATCACGGAACCAACAAAAACTGTAAAATTCATCAATGCGCTTAAGGGGGTCAAGGGGTAACCTAGATTTTTTCACAAGACTTAAACGTGCGATATGTCGTACAGAAGGTCTATTATATCTTCAAACAGTAACATTATTTTCAAAAATTCCTTGATTGAAATAATTTATTTTTTATTTTATTTTTTTGCTTTTAGGAATTTGGGCGATTGGAAGCTAAAAAACCTGAATTTTCATGTACCTCAAGCCTTTATAATTTATTAAAGGGGTCTTCCTCTGGATGCGAACTTGACACAATAGTGAGGGTCAGTTTTTATGTGACGTGTATAATTGCGTTTCGTCTACGCGGTTTTCAATTTTATTTTCACGTCAGGAAGTACACGTTAGGTAAATTAGTATCAGAGCATGTTTCAGCTAATCATATATCTTTGTCGACAAACAGGTTCCAAGCCCCTAACCATTGCGACAGTAGCTCAATTGATTACGTCTGGTTATTAATACCGAAGACCGTTCGAAGAATGGGTACTTCTGCTAGTATCTATATACCGTATATAAAAGAAAGTCGTGTTAGTTACACTATTTATAACTCAAGAACGGCTGAACCGATTTGGCTGAAAATTGGTGTGGAGGTAGCTTATAACCAGGAGACAGACATAGGATACTTTTTTTTTAACCCGTGACGTGACAAAAACATCAAAGAGAATACAAAGTAACGCGAATGACAGCTAAAATAAACTCATGAAGGAATGGCAAGGCAAGTCGTTTCCAGGCAACAGTAGCTCTTGCCGAGACACGGCCGACTGGATGCGTGTAGCGCTCTCCACTACCAGTATAGAAATCATTGAAAATGAAAATCCACAGCCTGCTTCCAGTCTTCGACCGGGTCAGGAATGGAATGAATGAAGCCCCCATCTAGCGGCGAGGATATGAACTGTGCCGGCTGCCGAGGCCTGACGCACTCCTCTGGGGCAATGATTAAATGAATGACAGATGAAATGAAATGATAGTGGAGAGTGTTGCTGGAATGAAATTGTGACAGGGAAAACCGGAGTGCCCGGAGAAAAACCTGTCTGCCTCCGTTTTGTCCAGCACAGATCTCACATGGAGTGACCGGGATTCGAACCACGGACCCAGCGGTGAGAGGCCGGCGTGCTGCCGCCTAAGCCACGGAGGCTTTAGTATAGAAATCATTAAAATACTTAATTTTTATTTGTAATTTTTATAGGCATATTTAATCCAATTTACAATACAGAGCACGCGAGTAGTTTAAACAAATGAGTGTTGGCGAGGCGTTCATATAGCCTATAATTCATCCTATTGCGACCAAATTTTGGTGGGTTGTTTAGCACACTTCCGGGAAAGTTATAGGCATAGTAAATCCAATTTACATTGGATAGCACGCGAGTAGCTTCAATAAAATGGCGTGCGATTCGTTTCAAAAAAGACCCACATGCGTTCATATACCATTCATCCCATTGCGATGAAACTTAGGTGAGTTGTTCTGTACCCTTCAGGTAAGTTTTCTGGCGTTGTAAATCCACTTTTCAATAGGTATCGCACAAGTACAGTAGATTACACAAATGAGCGACGACGCGCGAAGTGTTCAACAAAGTTCCATATGCGTTCATATACCATTCGTCCGATAGCGATGAAACTTTGGTGAGTTATTGGGTACACTCCAGGGAAGGTTTCAGGCTTAGTAAATCCATTTTAGGTAGCGCACGAGTAGATTCAATAAATGAGCAAAGACGCGCGAAGCCTTTCAACAAAGTCCCGTATGCGTTCATATACTATTTGTCCGATTGCGATGAAACTCGGGTGAGATGTTGTGTACACTTCAGCTAAGGTTTCTGGCTTAGTAAATCCACTTTTCAATAGGTATCGCACATGAATAATTAAACAAATGAGCGAGGACGCGCGAAGTGTTTCAACAAAGTCCCATATGCGTTCATATACCATTCGTCCGACAGCGATGAAACTTGGGTGAGTTAGTGTGTACACTCCAGGGATGGTTTCAGGCTTAGTAAATCCATTATACAATAGGCAGCGCACGAGTAGATTCAACAAATGACCGAAGACGCTCGAAGCGTTTCAAAAAAGTCCCGTATACGTTCAAATACCATTCGTCCGATAGCGATGAAACTTGGGTGAGATGTTGTGTACACGCCGGGGAAGGTGTTCGACTTAGTAAATCCATTTTACAATTGGTAGCGTAGGAGTATATTCAACAAATGGGTGACGGCGCTCGAATCGTTTCAACAAAGACCCGTATGCATTCATATACCATTCATTTCATTGCGATGAAACTTTGGTGAGTTGTGGAGCACGCTCCCATGAATGTTTCTGAGATAGTAAGTCAATTTTATAATAGTTTAGAGGTGGTTAACGTAAGAAGAAAAAAATATTGGGAATCCAAAAGCAGTTCAACAAACAAAGTAACATCGCCAACACTTTCATTGAATGGCATTGCAACGCATGCCGGGTAGAGCTAGTCTAATGATAATTCGAAGAAACCTACAAATATTTCTCAACTCTCGAGTTCCAGACATATCGCACAATTATTACACTTAATTAGGAGCTTTGAAGGACACGTCAGTAGTCTCATCTGCCTGAATGGCCATGACGTAAGCTCTTCTGCAATACTTTCCCTTACTGCATTACTGAAAGATTGCAATAAATTATTTTGGATATCTGGGGATGTACCTTCAAAAACAGAGCTGCCTTCAAGCTGCCTTCTTTCATAAATGATTCCTCTATTGCCAGCAAATCGAGGGTTTCTAAATAATTGCCCTTATTAAGAGATTCATGATCATCTCTGTGACCTCTAAAGGCAAGTTCTTGCCGCCCGAGATGGCACACCATATATTATGCGACCCATTATTCGTCTATTTCGAGTTACATTTTCACTATATTTCACAGCTGCTAATCGCGTTGTTTCCACTAGACAAAGCTCAATTCTGTCGGTACCGCTGTCGGTACTTTGTGTGCTGAGAACCACATAACCATCTATATTTCGAATGGCAACTACTTTTAAATTTTCTTGCAACTTTGCCATCTTTTTGGACAAATCCAACTGAGGGCTATTTATTTTAGAGTTATTTTCAACTTTTGTTCAAATGTTAATGATGATAGTGATACTATGAAGAAATCTTACAGAATCAAAAGTTACACTGTTGATGTCAACTAATAGCTCATCACTTTTCATGGTTAAAATAACTAGAAACTAAGGCACGGTAAATACAGAATCACGAAACGTTCACCACATCGCCAAAGAAAAGTCATGTCAAGTCAAGTTCTAGGGCAGTCTCATCCCCTAGCGCCCATGGGATGGAGTCAGGGACTAGTGCTCCTAGAGGTACTCCTTTTACCCTTTTGTGAATAATGAATGAATTGGTTGAAAATAAACTCTATCGCCTCGTTAGATATGAAGGAGATAGAGCTTGTGCTTTTAAGTAGGGTGAAATTTATAAGTTGCTTGATTTAGATAAATATATTTTTCAGTATTTTAGAACTTGAAATGACACCTAATTTGCCTGTTGAGCTGCGAATGCTGACTTTGGGTCTGCTGCTAGGGCTGATGACCATCAGATTCGCAGCGGCAATAGATGATATTTATTCGTTCGCTCGTCAGGCTTGGTGCAGCAGCTTCAGTTGGTTGTAATAATAATAATAATAAAAGTGGTAGTTGAAAAAGGTTTGAAATTGTAGTTAATTAGTTATATGAAGTGAGAAAGGCCTCAAGTAGGCTGGTGTTGGAAGTATGAAAATTTATAGACCTTGAGTAGGTTGTGGGTATTGAAATTAATAATAATAATAATAATAATAATGGACTCAGATGTGTATATTAATGGTTTATGAAATGTGCTAATGGAAAGTGCTGTGAATGGCTGTATTTGAAGGTGTTGCCTCGGCGGGTAACTTTGCTGGGCTGTGATTGGTAGAAGACATGTCTACTATGTTCACGGCAGGCGGTGTGGAGAGGCATGGAGGGGATGGCGGCCAAGGGAGACATCCTCATAGTGTCTATCTGCCTCGTTGTTCGTACGCAGGATGCAAGCGCTGACTCTTTTAAATCATGAAAATGAGCCTATAATAGCAATAATTAAGACATGAGTATGTTTATCAAACGAGCGTATACGAGTGACTTAATTACCATTATAGGCGAGTTGCATACGACTGTTTATGCTCGACGATAATTATTATAACTATTTTATGTTCGAACATTATTATTCATAAATATCTATCGAGATTTCGCCAGTTTTATGTTCTGAGCAGAGCACATGGGACGCACAGAATACCTTGTATTTGACAATGGCCTCCTCGATTACCCCACGATGAAACTAGGCCACGCAGTGACATTTAAATTAGAAGGCCTTGGAACTCAGCGCAGGTGCGATGCTATCCTTATCTAATTGGTCAAACAACTGTTTCTTGAGCTCTGATTGGTGGGAGGAACTGTTTCATAGTGAAAAATAGTGTTATAATGAGCCTCATTATAGTACAGTTTTCTGACATATAATAGTAGGGGTCGAACATAATAGTACATTATGCAACGAGCCTATAATGGCAATAATTAAGATACGAGTATGTTTATAATTTCCATACGAGTGTCTTAATTACCATTATTGGCGAGTTGCATACGACTGTTTATGTTCGACGATAATTATTATAACTATTTTATGTTCGGACATAAATATTCATAAATATCTCCCGAGATTTCGCCAGTTTTATGTACTGAACAGAGCGCATGGGACGCACAGAATACCTTGTATTTGACCATGGCCTCCTCGATTACCCCACGTTGACTCTAGGCCACGCAGTGACATTTAAATTAGAAGGCCTTGGAACTCAGCGCAGATGCGATGCTATCCTCATCTAATTGGTCAAACAACTGTTTCTTGAGCTCTGATTGGTGGGAGAAACTGTTCCATAATGTAAAATAGTGTTATAATGAGCCTCATTATAGTACTGTTTTCTGACATATAATAGTCAGGGTCGAACATAAATTACTATAATGGCTTAAGAACTTGGAAGAAAAACTACATTACAATAAATAATAATTTAACCTGTAATTTGGATAAACAGTGTCTGTCCTGACGCTACGCTATTTGCACATGCCGTGAGCGGATGTGACACAACTTCGGCTATTTTTAGTAAAGGGAAGAGCGTCCATGGGGCATTCTCAAAAACAACGAAGATCTTCGGTAAACTGTCGAAGTTTTCAATCAGCCTGGCGCATCCAAGGAAGATATCAAGAAAACTGGATAAAAAAAATTGTTCTGGAATTGCTCAACGGAAAGGGCTTCAATTCTCTAAACGAGCTTCGTGTGCATCTGTATGGAAGGACTATCGTAAGACAGACAGTTACTGCTTCGATTTGCCGCCAACGTCCGACGCATTCACTGCTTACATATTTGCAGGTATATATTATTTTCAATATGTTGTTACAGCATTTTACTTTGCTGTGATAAAATTAACATTCTCTTTTGTTTACAAATTGGTTTGAAATGACATATCTTATTTCAGGTGCAGGACTGGCTAGGCAATAAGCTGCAAGCTACTGAGTGGGGTTGGCGATCCACTAGAAATGTTGTTACAAGTTAGCAAGCAAGGGGCGGTTGTCTAAGCTTTGATAATGTCGGTGAGGGGAGAGAAGTTGCTTGACAAACACAACGAGTTCATTATGCAGCTCTAGCGAACCTCGGTCGGCGCGTGCACAAAAGCGCGAGGGAGACAGGTAGCGCGTGGCAAACCCATTGTTCAGTGGCGCGAGGGAGACAGGTAGCGCGTGGCAAACCCATGGTTCAGTGGCGCCAGGGAGACAGGTAGCGCGTGGCAAACCCATTGTTCAGTGGCGCGAGGGAGACAGGTAGCGCGTGGCAAACCCATTGTTCAGTGGCGCGAGGGAGACAGGTAGCGCGTGGCAAACCCATGGTTCAGTGGCGCCAGGGAGACAGGTAGCGCGTGGCAAACCCATGGTTCAGTGGCGCGAGGGAGACAGATAGCGCGTGGCAAACCCATGGTTCAGTGGCGCGAGGGAGACAGGTAGCGCGTGGCAAACCCATTGTTCAGTGGCGCCAGGGAGACAGGTAGCGCGTGGCAAACCCATGGTTCAGTGGCGCGAGGGAGACAGATAGCGCGTGGCAAACCCATTGTTCAGTGGCGCGAGGGAGACAGGTAGCGCGTGGCAAACCCATGGTTCAGTGGCGCCAGGGAGACAGGTAGCGCGTGGCAAACCCATGGTTCAGTGGCGCGAGGGAGACAGATAGCGCGTGGCAAACCCATGGTTCAGTGGCGCGAGGGAGACAGATAGCGCGTGGCAAACCCATGGTTCAGTGGCGCGAGGGAGAGAGGTAGCGCGTGGCAAACCCATGGTTCAGTGGCGCGAGGGAGACAGATAGCGCGTGGCAAACCCATGGTTCAGTGGCGCGAGGGAGACAGGTAGCGCGTGGCAAACCCATTGTTCAGTGGCGCGAGGGAGACAGGTAGCGCGTGGCAAACCCATTGTTCAGTGGCGCGAGGGAGACAGATAGCGCGTGGCAAACCCATGGTTCAGTGGCGCGAGGGAGACAGGTAGCGCGTGGCAAACCCATGGTTCAGTGGCGCGAGGGAGAGAGGTAGCGCGTGGCAAACCCATGGTTCAGTGGCGCGAGGGAGACAGGTAGCGCGTGGCAAACCCATTGTTCAGTGGCGCGAGGGAGACAGGTAGCGCGTGGCAAACCCATGGTTCAGTGTCGCGAGGGAGACAGGTAGCGCGTGGCAAACCCATGGTTCAGTGGCGCCAGGGAGACAGGTAGCGCGTGGCAAACCCATGGTTCAGTGGCGCGAGGGAGACAGGTAGCGCGTGGCAAACCCATGGTTCAGTGGCGCGAGGGAGACAGGTAGCGCGTGGCAAACCCATGGTTCAGTGGCGCGAGGGAGACAGGTAGCGCGTGGCAAACCCATTGTTCAGTGGCGCGAGGGAGACAGGTAGCGCGTGGCAAACCCATTGTTCAGTGGCGCGAGGGAGACAGGTAGCGCGTGGCAAACCCATTGTTCAGTGGCGCCAGGGAGACAGGTAGCGCGTGGCAAACCCATGGTTCAGTGGCGCGAGGGAGACAGATAGCGCGTGGCAAACCCATTGTTCAGTGGCGCGAGGGAGACAGGTAGCGCGTGGCAAACCCATGGTTCAGTGGCGCGAGGGAGAGAGGTAGCGCGTGGCAAACCCATGGTTCAGTGGCGCGAGGGAGACAGATAGCGCGTGGCAAACCCATTGTTCAGTGGCGCCAGGGAGACAGGTAGCGCGTGGCAAACCCATTGTTCAGTGGCGCCAGGGAGACAGGTAGCGCGTGGCAAACCCATTGTTCAGTGGCGCGAGGGAGACAGGTAGCGCGTGGCAAACCCATTGTTCAGTGGCGCGAGGGAGACAGGTAGCGCGTGGCAAACCCATGGTTCAGTGACGCGAGGGAGAGAGGTAGCGCGTGGCAAACCCATTGTTCAGTGGCGCGAGGGAGAGAGGTAGCGCGTGGCAAACCCATTGTTCAGTGGCGCGAGGGAGAGAGGTAGCGCGTGGCAAACCCATTGTTCAGTGACGCGAGGGAGACAGGTAGCGCGTGGCAAACCCATTGTTCAGTGACGCGAGGGAGACAGGTAGCGCGTGGCAAACCCATTGTTCAGTGGCGCGAGGGAGAGAGGTAGCGCGTGGCAAACCCATTGTTCAGTGACGCGAGGGAGACAGGTAGCGCGTGGCAAACCCATTGTTCAGTGACGCGAGGGAGAGAGGTAGCGCGTGGCAAACCCATTGTTCAGTGACGCGAGGGAGACAGGTAGCGCGTGGCAAACCCATTGTTCAGTGACGCGAGGGAGAGAGGTAGCGCGTGGCAAACCCATTGTTCAGTGGCGCGAGGGAGACAGGTAGCGCGTGGCAAACCCATTGTTCAGTGGCGCGAGGGAGACAGGTAGCGCGTGGCAAACCCATTGTTCAGTGACGCGAGGCACCCGAACCTGCACGAAGGAAGTAAAATCACGTGGGCCGAAGCAATAATTGAGGACGTTTCCGGAAGAAGGACCCATAAGGCAATATGGCGAATTGAGATATTTGCAATCAAAGATTTTTAGAACGTGTAACATAATAAAGACGACATGTAATATATATGCAAGTCTACTTTTTAACAAATTGTGCATTTTGTAACAAGAAATATGTTATTTTCAAAATATAATATAATAATATCGTATGGCCTCGGGTGCCTGGTGCAAGCTTTGCTATTTGACACCCAGAGGGTAGCTTGCATGTCGAATTTCGTAGTTCCTTGACTATGAAAGTGAAGGAGGTTAGATATTAGATATCTAATCTCCTTGAACACAATAGCGCTTTCTAGTAGAGAAATGAGGAACTTTGTGCTGGCGGAAACTCCCGAGATTAATTTTGCCATTATGAACTCGGCCTACTGAATTCAAATGGGTTCTTTGACATGCCAACATCGTATGACATGCGTATCGTATTTTTGCCGCCTTTCAAAAATCACTTACCATGGTCAGGGGCGAACCTGCAATCTTGGGGTTAGTAGACCGACACGCTATCCACTCACCCACCGTGGCAAGCTATTTTCAAAATTAGAAGTACGACAACCTTGAAAGATTAACAATAATAGTGAATATGCGTATGGGTCGTTTTTCCATAAATGAACAGTAAATGAGGTTTATAAGGGTTAGTAGTGTTGTAATATGTTTAATTTCAGATGTAATAATAATAATAATAATAATAATAATAATAGTAATAATAATTAAATATAAAAATAGAATAGAATACAACTAACAATTATAATATATCATTTGTTACAATCCCTAATACATATTTCATACTTTATTTCATCAAGCATCCTATCCAACCAAATACAACTTTCTTCATCCATGTATTCAAACAAGCCACGGACATCATCTTCTTTCACAGATTTTACTGATGCCTGATTCACAGTTCCTACGGGTTCCATTTCACTTCGTTTTATGTAAAAACAAACTTACATAAAGTAATATCAACAGATCTAGTGCACAGCACAGGCTCCAGACAACTGCACATCAGACATGATAAGTGCTGCCATCCACTCAAATGACGAAATTATGAAACTAAACTTGGGGGGAATATACTATACAATATGGCGGGTCATTTGAAACGATTTCCCGAAAAATGACCCATAGGTCTATAAGTCTATATTCCAGAAACTTCCTCAATTGGATTTATGAAATATATAATTGCTAATATAATTAGTCATGTAGTAATTTATATCACGACGTACCAGGTTTGATTCAGAACATTATTCTATATTTTCCCATCTTTTCAAACATCTGAAAGAGGATCGTTATTTTGGAAGCGATATCATTCAGCAGATTTCGGTGGGGGTATTCGAGCGCTAAATCTAGACAAACAAGCCATTGACAATACAGGGCGGAGGATTCGATATTCTAATGTCGTAAGCGACAGACGTATTTGACAGACTCGGCAATATTGAGTGTGCGAGATATTGAGATACGGCTACATCGAGGTGTATTCCGGCCAAACCTTGGTAAGCCGAGGAATTGTACTTAAATATTCTTCGTAATAATTTGCGACTTCAAGTGATATTGAACAATTACTCTGCGATTTTGAAGTAACAATTCGACTTCATTGTTAACATTTTCCATCAACGAAGACATTATTCTATGACTTCATTGAAAATCCATTCCAACGATACTTGGGAAGTTCTGTTACACTTCACCTAACCACACAATCTACAACAGCGAATCAACGACCTACCAGCCTGGTTGTGCCGCGCAGTCACTCGAATCACCTTTATATCCAAGCCCACAATTGTGGGAAATGAGTTAGCGGATCAAGCTGCAAAAGAGGCGGTAACATTACCACCTCGACCAATGGAGGTACCCGCTCGAGATATTCACTCTCAGTTACGCCTACAAGTACTGGTATTCTGGGAGAGTCAGTGGCTAGCTGACCCAATATCCAGTTCACTGAGAGCCATCAAAGGAACTACTCGCGTGTGGCGGAGCTCTTTCCGGTCACGGAGGGAGTCTGTCATATTGTGTAGGCTAATGCATTTATTTATTTATTTATTTATTTATTTATTTATTTATTTATTTAGCGTATGGCTTTTAGTGCCGGGAGTATCCAAGGACATGTTCTGCTCGCCGGAGGATGTAGCTGCTTCAAGCGGACACCCATGGGGTGAGCTACAGGTTACGTTCAATTTCAAGTAGTTCTAATTTTTCGCAACGAGCTGTCACCAAGTGGTGAACGTTGGAACTTTGATAGAGTGTTTCAACGAAATCTAATTTAGAAATTTAGCTACATACAAGTTTAGTTAGTGGAAGGATCTTTTACATGCCATAAATCTATGACATGGGACCGTCGGCTTTACTTCCGCTCCGAAGGAAGGCATACTGAAGGATTTCAACGCTCTTAAAAATCCGACCACTTTAGCCGGGTTTGAACCCGCGATCTTGGGAACAGCCACCGAAGCCGCTAAGGAAAGGTCATACAAGAACCACCCACTCGTATCTGATGAGAAGGGAAGACCCCCCCACTTTGCACCAGTGGAGCAGTATTCACCGTGGCCCACATTTTAACCGAGTGTGTGGATCTTATAGTAGCCGATGACTGAACTCGTCATGCGCTTTAAAAGTGAGATTGGGTTATGGCCAGCAACCTACCTTTGTAAGTGTGTTTTAACTCTTGTTCTCTTCTTTCCTTATTGACATTGTGGTGTTTGAAGCCATATTTTCAGTGTTGCCTTAGTAAACAAGAGTTTAGTGCTTTTCAGTCGGTCAACACGAATGTACCCAAAATAGATGGGTTATACCCTAATCCTGAAATAAATTACATGAGATTAATAAAACACTAGGATGACCAGTTTCAATCGTCAAGCGATCCATTACACTTAGGCTATAAAATCTATGTTTGAAATACAGGTGAAAATATTTACAATATGTACAATTATTTAGTTGCAGTATTGGTGTCAGTGTATGCTAAATGCAGTATATATGATGTTAGGTGAAATTTAGCATTGCAGTATCAATACTGCAACTAAATAATTGTACATATTGTCAATATTTTCACCTGTATTTCAAACATAGATTTTATAGCCTAAGTGTAATGGATCTGATGATGATCGCTTGACGATCGAAACTGGTCATCCTAGTGTTTTATTAATCTTATGTAATTTATTTCAGGATTAGGACATAACCCATCTCTTTTGGGTACATTCGTGTTGACCGACTGAAAAGTACTAAACTCTTGTTTCCTTATTGAATTGACAAATTCGCAAAGAAATTTGATAAAATGGTCCGGCTAGTTGAAAGCAGTTACCAGCATTTCGCCCCAGTGTACCAATGGGCTCTTCGGTTGGTTATGCTACACCTCATCAAGACGCGTGGCTAGTACATACTGAGAAGGATGCTGCACGGCACGAAATGTCGCCACGAGCAGCGCCAATGAACCATATCCAACTGGAGAGCCCATTGGTACACTGGGGCGAAACGCTGGCAACTGTTTTGAGCCAGCCGGACCATTTTATCATTTTTTTTCTGAATTTGTTAATGTACATAGCTCAATCGGACAATTTTACATCCTGTTTCCTTCGGGAACAGATATTTCCATTATTGAATTCACCCAAACATCTCAAGATAATTTTAAAAAAATAGTTATTGCTGTAGTTTTTTATTAAACAAGAATACACTCACATTGTATTAACTTAACTTTTACGTTTACTTAAAATTCTATTAATGAGAAACTTGTGCTTGTTTGGAATCAACCAAGTTCTGAATGTCTGGAATTATTTTTGTAACACACAAACCAATGGCATTTTCAGTGTCAAACTATTTCTTGATTTGGTTTTTAGCCTGCTTTTGATTTTTGCAAAAAATGAAAGTATACTTATGAGATCTACACGGGGCCAAAAATTGTGTGTCTGCCTGTGTGTCTGTGTGTATGTGAGTGTGTGTGTGTGTGACTGTGTGTACTCTGAATGTCTGTGCCCCCCTATCAATTCGAACACGGTGAAACCGAATTGAACGAAATTTGGTACAGAAGTACAATTAGCAAAGAGCACCTCAGTGTCATGTTTTATATCGCCGCCATCTTGACGAAAACGTAATGGCGGCCACCCAAATGTTCAAAGCTTAAATCAAATTACGACCAATCTCATCATTTGATCTCTACCAAATTTTGCAACAACATTCCTTTTTCCGGGAAGTATCTTTTGACTGAATTACAAGGTCATCAGCCCAATAGTTTGCAGATAGCGGCCATGTACTGTATGTGCAAACCGATTCCCCATATAAATTCAAACACGGCAAAACCGAATTGAACGAAATTTGGTACAGAGATAGCACTAGGGAAGGGCACCGCAGTGTCATGTTTTATATCGCCGCCATCTTGACGGAAACGTAATGACGGCCACCCAAATTTTCAAAGCTTAAATCAAATTACGACCAACCTAATCATTTGATCTCCGCCAAATTTTGCAACAACATACCATTTTGTGGGAAGCACCTTTTGACTGAACTACAAGGTCATCAGCCCAATAGTTTTCAGATAGCGGCCATGTATGTGTGAAAATCATCTGATTTTAGTTATGGACAAAAAGAAAGAAACAAGACAAAAGAGATAGTCAGTCTGAAAGACTGGACTTTATATCATTTTAAAGGCTCTTGACATGTTTGATGATCAAGAAACAATCAGAACGCTAGAAAGTTACAAGTCATGAGGGATGGTTGGTTGGTTCCTCAGTTTAGGGGCTGCGACAACGCGGTCATGTATCCCCGTGTACTTTGGGTGTGTGTAGAATCTGTCTGAAAACCGGTGTTAGTTGTGATGGCTGTATTAGTGTGTATTATATCTTTTTTAATTTAAGTACAGACTGCAACTTTGAATTTTTCAAATAGTTCCTACTTTTGCCGCCAAACGCCACCGTCATCGACTACTAGGCCTAGTTCAGAACTTAGCTACTAGACGCCACCACAGTCGGCTCTTGGCAACGAACGTAGGAACCTAAGAGCGTTGTTTACATTCTTAAACTAAACAATTTAGCTTCACACAGGTGCAATTAGTGGAAGGTTCTTTAACATGCCATAATTCTATGACATGGGACCGCCGGCTTTACTTCCCCTCCGAAGGAAGGCATACTGAGGGATTTTTAACGCTCTTAAAAAATCCGACGGCTTTAGCCGGGTTTGAACCCACGATCTTGGGCATAGAAGTTCAGCATGCTACCAACTATGCCACCGAAGCCGCCAAGTCATGAGGGAGCTGGAGCGCGCGGTGAAAGGAGGGAGCTGGCTGGATGACGTCAAGCTCGCCGTGCCGTTGCCGTCTCGTAACTCCAGAGCTCACTACACATGCACCAAGCGGTACAATGACGTCACACACCTCAGTGCATTCTCGGTACATTTCGTGACGAAGTCGACTAAATCATTTAAAATGATAAAACAATTTGTTCCGTGACGAACTAATGAGGCTACTTTTCCTAAAATTATCAACAGTTGGCAGACCTGGTGATTCTAAATATATTCTTATTTCCATCTCTTAAGGTCCACAATGCACATGCACATAGTGGTTGAGGTTCATGTTACATGTTTTTAAATTTTGAATTTATCAGGTTGGCGACGCTGCCATTAATGGGATGGCCAAACTTTAATTGAAACAGTTAGATCTATAGGAATATTATGATGTGCCATTTTTTAAACAACTTCATTTATGAGTATGGAAGTGATTCAACATTTAACCTATCAGCACGCGTAGAATCATGTTGGCAGCGCTGTCGTATATCGGTTACTGAAAATTAAACTACATTTGCAGGTACTATATGTATGCAATGTTTGGAACTGTTGGCCATATTGGCATATTGAGATTAGGATAAAAATATATAGAATGCATTTTTCAATAGTTGGCAGCCCTGCTGACACTGTCTGTTGGGTAGTAAGCCCGAAGGCTGGTTGGATCCTCTAAAAGTACCACCGTTAGGTTATGTGGGTAGATACCCACAAAAATCCAAGGCAGCGCTGTATTGAGGCGTAATAGGCAGGATGAGGAGTGAGGTAGTTTGCCATTTATTCCTCACCGAGTCAGAACAGCAGTACTAACCCTATGAGTAGATCCTTTCACAGCATCCACAGGCACTGACTGTGCCCTGAATGTCATTACTAAGCACCACCCATACCTCAGTAGCTTCCATATAATCACAGCCATGAGTGAGACTGAGACATCGGTGATACTCTAGCCTGTGCCAACAGACACTAGCTGTGCCCTGAATGTTATTACTAAGCACCACTCATACCTCAGTAGCTTCCATATAATCACAGCCAAGAGTGAGACATCGGTGATACTCTAGCCTGTGCCAACAGACAATAACTGTGCCCTGAATGTTATTACTAAACACCACCCATACCTCAGTAGTTTCCATATAATCTCAGCCATGAGTGAGACTGAGACATTGGTGATACTCTAGCCTGTGCCAACAGACACTGACTGTGCCCTGAATGTCATTACAAAGCACCACCCATACCTCAGTAGCTTCCATATAATCACAGCCATGAGTGAGAGTGAGACATCGGTGATACTCTAGCCTGTGCCAACAGACACTAGCTGTGCTCTGAATGTTATTACTAAGCACCACCCATACCTCAGTAGCTTTCATATAATCACAGCCATGAGAGAGACTGAGACAGCGGTGAAAAGCCACATTTTACTCTAGCTTGTGCCAACAGACAAATGCAAATGTACTGCATTCATCAAGAGATGGCAAACAGGCCACCTGTTGACAATTTAAAAAATGCATATTCATATCTGCTCCGGTGCGTTAATCTCATACCAAATGTGGTCGAAATCCAATAGATAGTATGGAAGTTACATGCATTTAAAGATTGGACTTATCAGCAGGCATAGAATCATGTTGGCAACACTCTCATGTATGGCTCCAGTAAATTAGTCTGATGCAATATATTATCTATATGTGTGTCAATTTTGGAACAATTCCCATGCATATCTTCCGAGAAATCCAACATAGACTTCAATTTTCAATTGTGATTTTTCAGCAGTAGGTAGCACTGACGTAATTTTCAAATACGGCCTTGAGATATTCAGGTATAGGTCTTTACTCATACCAAATTTGGTGTTGATATTTCCAACCACTTAAGAGTTGATGGAAGGGGGGGGGGAGGGGGACAGAAGGACAGACACACATTTGTCCTGATCGATCTCATAAGTCTACTTTTTCCCCATTTTTACAAAATGTGAAAAGTTGGCTAAAGACTTCCCTCAACACTTCAAGTATGAGGATTACATTAAAAGGAAATGGATCAAGAACCCACCAGCCACACCCTGCCACTATAATAATAATTATTTCCTATCATAAATGATAAGGGTGAGAAAAGAAAAGTGAGTTTGACTCAGCTGGGGTCCCATTGTCGCTAGTTGTGTCTTGACAAATGCTGTTAGCCAGAAGAACGCCGTGAAGGGGGGGTGCCGCAAGGTCTCCACAAGGTGTGTAACAATCAACACTGGAGCTGGTTGCCATGGCGACGTGTACACCCACGCTCTGTGTGCCCGGACCGCACGAGCTGATGACCTATGACCTTCTACATTGATCCACGGCAGCGCGCATTCCACACGTCTCAAGACCTCATTATCACTTTTATCTCCTCAAATTAGGACAGTAGGATTATGGTACCGGTACCCTTTCATTCGATGTTCAATACATTTGCATTTTCAATTGATTCTTTACGTTTTTGTGGATAGGAGAACCGATTCCTTCACTGCCTGTCACTAACATGGGCTGATGACCATTATTGCGTGCCTGTTGACGGAACACAAAACAAGCAAAATGAAAGAAAAATATGTCAGCATGAGGTTGTTTGTTGATTCCAAGCACTTTATACAGTAAATAGTGTTTATTATGACACTAAGAGTACTGAGCTGCTGTAAGCGGACGTTCCGAGATACTGTTACATGTCGCGATTAACCGAGCACGTGTGAGCATTTTTAGCCTATTTTCATTTTATTAAAAAAAAAATTGGCTCTTGATATCACCTTTTGCCCGTGTGTCCGTGTGTCCGTGTGTGCGTGTGTGTGTGTGCTGGTGTGTGTGTGTGCCCCCTAATAACTTCTAAACGGCTGGAGCGATTACAATGAAACTCGGGATATCATAGCACCATTTTGGCCGACCCCGACCGTGCCCTTCAAATTTTATTGTCTCTCACAAATCCAACATGGCGGCTGAGCGAAATATTTCACCAGCATTCAGTATCTCCGAAACTATTACCGATATCACCCTGGAATTTTGTACGATGATAAAGGGAACTACTAGAAGTTCACGTATGAGACTTTCAAAAACCTGGTAACTATAAAATCAACATGGCGGCCAAGCGAATTTGAGACTTTTAAATAGACTTTTCTCGCGATTTAACCATCCAAACGTATTGAAACATGGTACAGCAAATGTTTGTACACATTGTAATTCACTGGCGTTTAATTTAGTTCAATTGTTTATATAACCTCAAGATGGCGGCTGTGCGAAATTTTAAAATTAAGTTTTTATTTCTGGTGTCGTAATCATGCGATCGAAGTGAAAGTTTGAATAATGAAGCTACGCAATAATTTTCTTTTAATGGTACATAACTTTATGGCCTATACATATATCAATCCAAAATGGCGAGCATCCGAAATATTTTGACGGTTCTCAATATCTACGAATCTATCACAAAAATCAAACTGAAATGTTGTATGTTCATAGAGGCAATTAACATGAGTAGGATATATGAAAATAGGCTATATTGTTCTTTACGGAACTACTTGTTCTATTATTTTATTTATTTTATTTCTTTCACGTCACGCGGTTTGCTGGGCCGCAAGAGAATAGCATTTTCATAAGATGCCTGCCACAGGATTAACGTTAATATCAAAAGTGTGTAGTTACTCATTGTTTAAGGTTCAATCACGCAACACACACAGCACCTATTGAACTTAAATTTCCCATGCGTAATAGCTTGATTATCCGTCTAAACAGTTTCACTGATCTGAATCAAAATTTAGATACTTACATTTTGGAACCCGACAAGTAACACTGATCACTTCAAATTTCAAGCAGCCCTCTCCATTCCCTGCATTTAGGCCCTTTTGCACAAACCTACACCGTTTCACCGATCTGATCCAAAATTTACGTACTTACATTTTGAAACCCGACGAGTAACACTGTTCACTTCAAATTTCGGACAGCCTACTGGATTCCCTTCATTTAGGCCCTTTGGCACTTATCTACACCGTTTAACCGAACAGTCTAATGAAATTTGAAAGCCACTTCTGCAACGTTGTAAACTCAGAAGATAACCTAATTAATGAGGTTTTTACGCGCTTACAACAAAACTTGAGCAACGAGGAGTGGTTATGTGATAGAGCAATAATGGCGCCTAAGAACGAACACGTCAATCGATACAATTATGACGAGTGATGATGCAACTACATAACCTGTAGAGTTTTTCAACCCAATAGAGCTGTCGGGGGTTCCGTCCCACAAGTTGGAGCTAAAGGTGGGTGTGCGTCATACTCAGGCGTAACCTCGAAGCACCAAGATTGTGGAAAGACACCAGGTTACGCATCAGGGAGCTGCAAAGGAACAATCAACACCGGAGGTGCCAAAGGAGGACGGGATTGATACCTCTCATAACTATTCTCACAATTAACTTCCCTTTCCAGTTCAAACGCTTGCAGTTCCCCTTGAAAGTGGCCTCGATCACTATAAATGAGAGTCAAGGACTTAAGGGGGCAGCCCCCTTCCCCCCCCCTCACCCCGAAAAGAAACAAAGAAAATTAAGAAAGTGCTGCTTTGGTAAAGGCATAAAATAATTGTAAATTTGGTTGTACCCTAATCTTACGTATTGTCTAAGTTATAAATAATATTAAGATTGAAATTAGACTACCTCGAGGTGTAGTGACTAGCATTCTTGACTGCCACCCCGGAGGTCCAAATTCGATTCCAGGTACTGCCAACAAATGTTAACTCTGGTTTGAGGGCTGGAACGGGGTACACTCAGCCTTATGAGGCAAACCTGGGAATTCCACAGTACGGTACTTTTGAGAAATAAATTACAGTGGAACGTGGCTAATTCGAACTTCTATAATTCGAAATCTTCTTTAAATCGAATTTTTTTCTTGGTCCCTAGCGTTTTATATACAATCAATGCTAAAAAATCGTGGTTAATTCGAATTATATTTTGGATAATTCGAAGTTTTTACGTGCAAAGATTCCGAAAAACATGATGGTTCCCGAGAAAACTGTTCCGAGTGCAGCCCAAGCAACAAACCGCATCACAGAATTTAGGAGTTTTTTTTAATGTAGAACTGACGTAGGTGATTCTTTTTTCCGTTTCTTTTAAATTTGTTAGATTCGTTTGTGATGGCCGAGAGACTTAACTGTAGGAAACCGGTAATAATCTCAAACTTTTTTGAAAAACAGTACATTCCTCTAGGACTTAACTAGATTGCTCGATTACTACTGTCGTTAAATATGTGAATAGTACATTTTGGTTTTATTTTATCATTTGAAACTTTTGAGGTTATTCACCATACAGTCTTTATAAAGTGCCGTTGTCTGTTAATCTGCTTTGTTGAACGTAAATCATTATGTAAACGTAGTACCATATATTTAATATCCACCCTTTTCAAAGAACTTTCTTAATTCGAATGTTTGGATAATTCGAATTTTCTTACTGGTCCCTTGAGGTTCGAATTATCCAAGTTCCACTGTATCAATTTGTAAAAATAAAATTAAAAAAATGTTTAGCTTTCTTCATAATAAATTGAGAAATATTTAGATATTTGCCATTCATACTCCACAGAACATAATAGAAAATTAATTTTAAAAGCATAAAATTGTATTTGTGTGTTGTATTTTGTATTGCCAGTAATTGTAGGCTGTGCAAACATAGAATTTTACAATTAACTCTTATCTAAAATAATTACACAAAGTTTATGCTCTAAGGCAGGGGTCTCCAAACTTTCCAGCCTTAGGGCCATACTGATTACTCCAGTAAGTTCCGAGGGCCAAAACCATATTATCATTGATGCCGGTGGTAAAAAGTGAAATAGTCCACTGATGAAAAAAAAGTCCGAAAAAGTACGCAACGTTGAAAAAAGCCTGCAAATCGGACTAAAGTCCGCAAAACGGCAACACTGCATATTATTAATTTTCCTGTCATTATCTGTAATTTCTAGATTAGTCGTAGAGTACGAGCCATGAGGAGTAACGTGACACGACATCTGGTGGACACAAGCGGAAATAGGTAGTACCTTCTATCGCTAACAGATGGCGCTAATAGCACGTACAGAGTAATCTCGTTGGTTCGAGAGAGTTCTGGTGTCTTCCACTCACTTCTAGATGGCAGTAATTGGAATATATAAGAAGGCTAGTTGCGCAACGACAAGTCAGTTCCTATGACACTGTTGTGAAATAAAATAGTGCGTACCTCCTTAAAACGTGTGTGTGCGTGTTTAAGTTTAAGACATCTTTGTAACAGTATTTTGATTTGAATTGTTGCTTTTGTGTGTGATTTAGTAGTATGGAAAAGAAGCGAAAAATTGATAGTGAATGCAGAAAATTCAAAGATGAGTGGAACATTCAGTATTTCGTAATTGAGTCCAGTAACAAGCCGCTATGTTTGATTTGCAATGAAAGCATAGCCGTTCTCAAGGAATATAACATTAAACGTCATTATGAAACAAAACATTTTCAAAATTACTCAAAATATACAGGAAGTTTGCGGACAGAAAAATTCGAAGCTATGAAGCGCGGATTGAAATCGCAGCAATCTTCATTTACAAAACTCAAAACCGAACAAGAGGCTGCAACTCGTGCCAGCTTTCGTGTGGCTCTTGAAATTGCAAAACGTGGAAAACCATTCACCGATGGAGAAATGATCAAAGAATGCATAATTGCAGCAGCCAAAGAAATGTGCCCTGAAAAGGTAAATTTATTAAAAACTGTCAGTATGTCAGCAAACACTGTGGCTCGAAGGGTACAAAACATCGCTGAAAATATATCCTCTCAACTGTTCGACAAAAATGGAGATGTTGAGTGGTTTTCTTTGGCCTTGGATGAGTCAACGGATGTGTCAGATACTGCTCAGGTGTTGATTTATATTCGAGGAGTAGATAAAAGCTATGAAGTGCATGAAGAACTTCTTGATATGTATAGTATTCATGGCACAACTACTGGTACAGATATTTTTAAAGGAGTTGAAATGGCCATTAATCAAAAGAACCTTCGATGGAAAAACTTGAAATGTATTACAACTGATGGAGGCAAAAACATGAGTGGGAAAGATAAAGGAGTGGTCGCTCTTGTGTCAAAGGCTGTAGAAAATGACGGTGATTCAAAACCATTAGTCTTACATTGTATCATTCATCAACAGTCTTTGTGCGGAAAATGTTTGGATATGTCTGAAGTTCTGAAACCAGTCATATCAACTGTTAATTTTATGAGATCTTTTGGGCTGAATCACCGACAATTCCGACAATTTATTGAAGAGATTGGAGAAAATGACTTACCTTATCATACTGCCGTACGTTGGCTTAGTTGTGGGAAAGTCCTTCAGCGCTTTTTTGAACTTCGAGCAGTGATCGAAATTTTTTTGAATGAAAAGCATCGCCCTCTTACTGAATTACAAAACAACGCATGGCTGTGGAAGTTAGCATTCTATGTTGATTTGACAAAACATGTGAACGAACTGAATTTGAGATTGCAAGGAGAAAAACAGCATCTTCCTGATTTATACACTAATATCAAATCATTCCGGAAGAAATTGATACTGTTTCAATCACAACTACGAAGTAAATGTTTTTCACATTTTAAAACACGTGAAATATTCAGCCACACCACTGAGACTGAGTTTCCTATCGATTTTGCAATCGAAACTTTGAGTGCTTTGAAAATAAATTTTGATACTCGTTTCTCGGACTTCGATGCCTTTGCGAATCAAATTAAGATTTTTCAGGATCCTTTTGATACTGACATTGAAACCCTAGCCCCGGAACTTCAAATGGAAATGATTGAACTACAGTGCAGTGATATAATTAAGAACAAATATCAAAACTCATCTTTGTTGGAATTTTATAACAGTCTTCCACTGACACAATTTGATAATTTGCATAAATTTGCTCGTGGGCTGTTTTCTGTTTTTGGTACTACTTATTTCTGTGAGAATACCTTCTCCAAAATGAAGTACACAAAAAATGTTTACAGATCTAAATTAACTGATGAGCATCTTAAATCTCTTTTAATAATTGGTACAAGTAAAATTAGTCCACAACTACAAACTATTGTCAGTGGAAAATCTCCATTACATAAATGTCATTAGTATTTCATATGTCTGCATGTTATACATGTCTTTACTCATTACAATTCTGTGTTTCTTTATCCAACTTATCACAAAAACAATAACAATAAGCCTACAACAATGTTATGAGTAGTTAGCCCATGACCATATCAATGTAGATGTCATATTAATAATTATTCAACATAAAATTAGAATACTTCAGTAAACTAAATTTAATTTGCTATAAAAAATTGTTCTCTAAAAGGAGTTTTCAAGTATGCTAGCTCTCCGCGGGCCGGACAAAATCTGTCCGCGGGCCGGATGTGGCCCTCGGGCCGTAGTTTGGAGACCCCTGCTCTAAGGTATTGGCTGATATTCCTGAGTATTTTACGTTGACAATCCCCCGAGAATACTCACAATTTTCCAGAATAGTCAGCCCCCACCCCACCCCCCGAAAATATGACAAAAATTGTACATACGCCCCTGTCAAGGACAAACGTTAAACGTGGCAGGTATTCATCTGGGCACCCCACGGACAGCTCTCGGTTGCCTGCTCGCGAGTATCAGGAGCCAGAAATCTCTACATCTACACAGAGAATAACATGTTTCGAAACGTTGTTTACAGTGTCGTATTAAATTACATTTCTGAATATTCTTGCACATCGAAACAATTACAGGGTGTTTCAGAAATACTTTTACAATCTTTGGGGATTGGTTCCTTACACCAAAACAAGAAAAGAAAGTTCCTGACACCGACAGATGGAAAAACTGTCAAATGCACAGGTGTTCCAGACAGGCTCGCCATCAGCACCAGTTTAGGATTAATGTGTGGGCTGGCATCGTAGCAGCACTTCTTACAGAGGCTGTCGCCAGAGACGTTATCCAGATCACCCTTTCAGACCTACTGCATGACAATGTGCCCCTGCAAATACGACACATGATGGGGGCTCCTGCACACTTAAGTCACCTTGTTCGCACTGCACTGACGGAGATCTTACAGGATAGAAGGTTGGGTAGAGGAGGACCCGTTCCATGGCTTGCACGGTCCGTTAGACTCTTATTTGTGGTGTCAGGAACCTTTTTAGCCTACTTTTCACATTTTGCAAAAATGAGGAAAAAGTAGTCTTATGAGATCGATCCGGGAAAATGTGTGTCTGTCTGTCTGTCTGGCTGGCTGTGTGTGTGTCCCCCCCCATCAACTCCTAAACGGCTGCAGCAATCAAAACCAAATTTAGTATGTGTAAAGATGTGCACCGGAATATCTCACGTCCATATTCGAAAATGATGTCAGTGCTACTAACTGATGAAAAAACTCACTAGAAATTTGAGCTCCATGTTGGATATCTTGCAAGGTATGCTTGGGAGCTATTCCAAAATTGGCACACATGTAGATAATACTATTTCAGTTTAATTTCCAGGAGGCCATACATGACAGTGTTGCCAAAATAATTTTAAGCCTTCTGATAAGTCCAATGTTTAAATGCATATAACTTCTACACTATCAACTGGATTTCAACCAAATTTTGTATGTAATATCTGTACATAAACAGATATGACTGAGCGTATTCTTAAGAACCACTAGGGCTGCCAACTGTTGATAATTGCTCTCTCTATTTTTTAAAATCCAAATACCAATATATCAGAAAGTATGCAAGCCAACAGCTTTAAACTATGCACACGTATATTCTGACATTTCAGGTTAATTTGGAGTAACTTATATGCGTCAGTTCTACCAACATGATTATAAGCCTGCTGATAGTACCAATTTTTAAATACATGTAACTTCTATACTATCAGTTGGATTTCAACCAAATTTCGTATGTGCAATGTGTACCATAACAGATATGACTATAAGTATTGCTAAGAGCAATCAGGACTGCCAACTGTTAATAAATGCTGTCTATATTCTTTTTACCCTAATATCAATATATCAGAAAGTATGCAAGCCAACAGCTCTATACTTTGCACACGTATAGCACCTGACATTCTAGATTAATTTGGAGTAATTAATACAAGGCGGTGCTGCCAACATGATTCTATGCCTGCTGATATGTCCAATTTTAAAATACATGTAACTTCTATACTAACAAATGTATTTCATCCAAAATTGGCACAACAAGATATCATAATAATTCAGATTATTTCTGACCAGCACACGCATGGTATTGTTGGCAACATGCTTTTACGCGTGCTGATAGATCCAGTGTCTAACTGCATGTAACGTCCATTGGACTTGAACCAAATTTTGTATTCTGTACCTTACTGTAAGAGGTGGAACTAAGAATATATTCAGTCACCAGGGCTGCCAACTGTAGTGCTCTATTAGGCTACATATACCAGGTATATTTTGAACTAATTAGATATTTCGATATTACCAACTTAATTTCGTCATTATTCTAGATAGGTTCATACACTGTAGAATAATCATTGGCATGAAAAGTAGGCTGTATATTTCTTCACGGAACTTCTTGTTTGATAAGAGTTCAAGTGTTAAACACTTCCAAACAGGCTGTCAATTAATGTGTCACTGTACAATGTTCTTTCATTAATAAAGCGAAAACGAATGATTTTGGGACATACTTTATATGAAATTTTTTCTTGTTTTGGTGTAAGGAACCAATCCCCAAAGTTTATAAAAGTATTTCTGAAACACCCTGTATATCGTTTTCGTGCTAAGAAAGTGAAAAATGGTCCTGTAAGTATTTATTTCCTTTCCTGAAACACTGCGTAATTCATAACTACGTCGTGTTAAAATATTTCAGTGAAGTAACAGCGTTTCCTGCGAGCAATATGAGTTCTATCACCTTTCCCAATCTCCTAAAATATGGTGGATTTCTTTGACGTCGGGCGGTTTGCTGGGCCACATGAGGATAGCACTACCATGAAATGTCTGTCACAGAATCACTTGATTGTTTAATGTTCAATCACGCAACACACGCAGCACCTATTGAACATAATTGTCCCATGCGTAATAGCTTGGTTATCCGTCGATGACATAGGCCTATTCCAATGTCATGTAGGTACTGTCGACCAAAGTATTATGTGTACTCGAGTTTGAAGGTTGTTTGTGAAGTAACCAATAGATCTACATAAAATCCAATAACATCATCATTTTTGTCGTTCTATTTTACGTTAGTTCATGTAGGTTAGGAATTTTTAATTTATATTTTAATATTTTTTGTCGCAGTTGAAACACAAAAATTGCACGTTTTTAAGCGAGTTTCAACCATGCGTCACATTTAAGAATTATTATCTCAAAAACCCGTCATCAGATCAAATCCAAATTTTAACACAATATACATTGCAATGTTGTATAACTGGTTTATTAATTTCAAAATTTTACGTGTTCAAGAAAAAACTTGTTATTATTTTTGTAAGGTAACTTTTTCTCGGCTCGGGGTGGTTGGAAAATGTAGTTCTCGGTCGCGATGTAATCCTTATACATCAAAAAGTTATGCTGTATGGCTGTGAAATACGTAAATTAACTCACTTATTTTATATCGATTTGTGTTGTAGGCGGAAATAACACATCGGTCTCCAGCTACCCGCTTCCAGAAAAGCTGTACAGCGTTGCCGAAATGGAGCCCATCACGCATCATGGCGTGCCTCGCTCGGAAGTGAAGGGCTCCATCACAGCAACGCTGTACAGCTTTTCTTGGAGCGGGGAGCTGGTGAACGATGTGTTATTTCCGCCAACAAATACAAACCGATATAAAATAAGTGAGTTAATTTACATATTTCACAATCATACAGCATAACTTTTTGTTGTATGAGGATTACATCGCGTCCAAGAACTACATTTTCTAACCACCCCGAGCCGAGAAAAAGTTACCTTACAAAAATGATAACTAATTTTTTCATGGATACGCAAAATTTTGAAATTAATAAACCAGTTATACAACATTCCAATGTATATTATGTTAAAATTTGGATTCGATTTGATGACGGGTTTTTGTGATAATAAATGTGACGCATGGTTGAAACACGCTTAAAAACGTGCACTTTTTGTGTTCCAACTGCGACAAAAAATATTAAAATATAAATTAAAAATTCCAAACTTACATGAGCTAACGTAAAATAGAACGACGGAAAATGATGATGTTATTGGATTTTATGTAGGTCTATTGGTTACTTCACAAACAACCTTCAAACTCGAGTGCACATAATACTTTGGTCGACACTAGGTGACCATCCGTCCCGCGCGGGACGCCATTTGTCCCGCAATTGTTTTCTATCTGAACGAATTTTCGTCTTACTGTCATCGATACGAGTTTTCACAATAGGCAACCTTCCTGCCATCTAGCTTCAACTAAAGATAGCGTAACCGTTGCCAACAGTATAATCTTTGAAAGTGCAAAGAAGCAGGTTATAATGATAGTATCTTTGGATGAGCCTTCTAACTTCCGAGTTATCATTAGTCCATGGCGAGTCCGTGGCCATTCTGTAGCACGAAGCGCATCAGCATAAACGTGTTTCTGTGATGTATGCAATGGATTCGACGTCGGATAGTGATGATGACTGTACTTCTAATTCTTCTCAAAATTAGTTATAACTATAATAATAATAATAATAATAATAAAATAATAATAATAAATAGCCTTACAAATCCCATAAGGGCTATGGCCTCCTGCTTTGCAGGGAATTGCTCAGTTTTAACTCATCAGGTGAGCAAGTCCTGAGGAGCATTCGGGGTTATTCTTTCTGATTGGGCCTTCTATATACTGTAGATGTGCAACTGATTAAATATTAAGTAAATTATATTATGCTGGCATAACATTCGCTACAACAATCTTCATTTCTGAGTCTGGCGATATCAAGGCCTCAAATATACATTAGTATTACGGAAATCATAATAGCCATCAACCAATATCTGGGAGCTTCCCATTGCCACTAAGCACAAAGCTTACCCTGTCTAAGCACTTGAACAATGACAGGAACTGCCAAGTCTTCGCTCTTCAGTAAAATCTACGTATATTGAACCGTTTCAAATAGAAGGTATTTTTAAAATGCAATACAAAACCTTACCGGTGGAGTTTTAACATCTAGTTTGGATGCAGATACCTATACCGGTACACGTTCTTTAACATCCCACAAATCATTCACTATGTTGTGCACATGTGGTCTCGGAACGAATTAATAAGTGTTTCGCAAGATAGTCGAACCTTTTGAATTCCTTGTAACAGGTGATGCAGTAAGGTTATTTATTCCCTAGTGAACACGATGATGTTTCCTCAAATTAAGAGCGCGAGCTTAATCGCTTTGGGCGCAACAAACAGACAATGCAGTCTCTTCCCTGAGTGAACGACAAAATGTTCCATTAGCTCTGTCCGCCGTGCAAATGACTTCTCACATGTGCTACAAGTGTATTACTTCACTCCAGCATGAACAACAGTGTGCTTCTTGAGGTCACCGCTCTGTGAGAAGCCTTTATTGCACACCAGAGATATGTACCGCTTTGCTGCATGCCCACTGAACGGTGTCTTTCTAGTTGATGCATTGTTTTATTGGTCACTGCATGCGAGTCTCCCTAGGTCTTTCCACTCCTGCCTCATCTTCGCTGTTCTTGTCCATTGTTTTCCTCCCCATTGAAATTTAGAAAAAGTACTGCTAGAAAGTATTTCATGTAATTGATAAAACTCAGAAGTACCACAACTTTCCAACTTTTTAAACTTGTGATTACATTTAAGCTATACATTGTTTAATATTTATTTTATTATTTTAGAATTTGTTGGCTTTTTTATGTTTTCAGTTAGATTAAGGGTTTTCAACCCACGGACTGAAAAATAAATCACATGATAAAGAAAAAGCTTGTAGTTTAACGTGACCGTTAATCGTGAGATCATGAGCCACGGGACCTCCTTTTTACGTGGAATCCGAACCACAGGACATGGAATTTCACTTCGAAAATCTCACATGCATTGACCGGGAATCGAACCCGGACCGCCTTGGTGAGAGGCATACTCACACGACAAAAATGATTGAAATGTATTTTTGTATGTTATTGCTTCAGTAAGGCCCCTACCCGGCTCCAGCTGGATAAAGGGAAATGATGATGATTACTTGAGTAAGAGCACTCTTGGTCAAAAAGGAAGGAAACTGGCAACACAATGCATTTGAAAATGATAAAATTGTTGTCGTTTTAAAATTACAGCTAAAAATGTAGCTGTCCCCCAAAATTGTGGAATGTCCCCCATTTTTGACATTCTTGTCCCTCACTCTTCCCTTCAACAGGTGGTCACCCTACATGAGTAATGCACAAGATCAAAGATGGTTTCCAAGCAAACTGTGTCGTATGCAAATATTGTGTTAAACATTTCCTTCATTGCTGATGTAAATATGCCACTATTGTTGGTGTATTGCATATAAATTTGATTTCAAATGTGATCACATTATCTTTAAAGGAAATACATAAATTAGTTATGTTCAGAAAAGTGAAAGATTGCATCAAGTTGAGACAAATTAAAATTGCGGAAATCCAACTCACGTGGAATGTATCATCATCATCATCTTCATTTCCCCTTTTCCAGCTGACACTGGGCGGGGGCAAATATGGTTCCTTTCCACTTTGTTCTGTCGTTCCACCATTCCTCTTCCGACACGTTGTTCCAATCCAAGTTCCGTTTTCTAATACTATTCTCCACCGAGTCCATCTAACACATTCTTGGTCTTCCTCGTCCTCTCTTCCCTGTCATCCGTCGTTCCAGTGCTCGTCTTGGTAGCCTTACTTCATTCATCCGTTTGACATGTCCAAACCATCTCAATCTGTTTTGCTCCAGATTGTCGTTTAGTTTCTGAACTCCCAGTTCTTTCCGTATATCTTCATTTCTCACTCTGTCCCTCCTCGTTTTCTGGACCATACTTCTCAGGAATCTCATCTCTGCTTCCTGTACTCTGCTCTCATCCCTCTTAGTCATTGTCCAACTTGAATAAATTTGTTTCAATTCTTTATTTTAGACGTTAAAATAGATTTTCATTTTTTTGTGATTTCTGTGGCACATGTCACGTCACATTTTTAGCCTACTTTTCACATTTTGCAAAAATGAGGAAAAAGTAGTCTTATGAGATCGGGCAAATGTGTGTCTGTCTTTCTGTCTGTCTGTCTGTCCTTCTGTCTGTCCTTCTGTCTGTCTGGCTGTGTGTGTGTCCCCCCCTAACAACTCCTAAACGGCTGCAGCAATCGAAACGAAATTTGGTAGGAGTAAGGATCTATACCTGAATATCTCACGGCCATATTTGAAAATGATATCAGTGCTACCAACTGCTGAAAAATCGCAATTGAAATTTGAGCTCCATGTTGGATATCTTGGAAGGTATGAATGGGAGCTATTTCAAAATTGGCACACGTATAGATAATAATATTTCAGTTTAATTTCCAAGAGGCCATACATGGCAGTGTTGCCAAAATGATTCTAAGCCTGCTGATAAGTCCAAATTTTAAATGCATATAACTTCTATACTATCAATTGGATTTCAACCAAATTTTGTATGTAATATGTGTACATAAACAGATATGACTGAGCGTATTCGTATGAGCCACCAGGGCTGCCAACTGTTAATAAATGTTATCTCTATTCTTTTATCCAAATACCAATATATCAGAAAGTATGCAAGCCGACAGCTTTAAACTATGCACACGTATAGTACCTGGCATTCTAGATTAATTTGGAGTAACTTATGTACATCAGTGCTACCAATATGATTCTAAGACTGCTGATAGGACCACTTTTTAAATACATGTAACTTCTATAATATCAATTGGATTTCAACCAAATTTTCTATATGCTATGTGTACCATAACAGATATGCCTATGCTTATTCTTAAGAGCAACCAGGGCTGCCAACTGTTAATAAATTCTGTCTCTTTTTTTTACCCAAATATTAATATATCAGAAAGTATGTAAGCCAACAGCTTTAAACTTTGCACAAGTATAGTACCTAACATTCTAGATTAATTATGAGAAACCAATATACGTCAGTGCTGCCAACATGACTCTAAGCCTGTTGATAGGTCCAATTTTCAAATGCATGTAACTTCTATACTAACAAATGGATTTCATCCAAAATTGGCACAGCTAGATATCATAATATTTTAGATTATTTCTGACCAACGCATGCGTGACATTGTTGCCAACATGATTTTACGCGCGCTGATAGATCCAATGTCTAACTGCATGTAACGTCCATGCTATCTATTGGACTTCAACCAAATATTGTATTCTGTATCTTAAGAGATGGAATTAACAATATATTCAGTAACCAGGGCTGCCAACTGTAGTGTTCTATTAGGCTACATGTATATTTCGAACTAATTAGAAATTTCGATATTACCAACTTAATTTCGCTATTTTTCTAGATAGGTCTATATAGATTGGCATGAATCTTAAATTTTAAGAAAAGTAGGCTCTTTAGTTCGTCACGGAACTTCTTGTTTTTGCATAATATTGACGATTCATTAGCCTAATTTCAATTTTGAAAAATTTGGCTAATGAGATCACCTTTTGTCCGTGTGTGTGTGTGTGTCCCTAATAACTTCTAAACGGCTGGAGCGATTTCAATGAAATTCGGTAAGTTCATAGCACTATTCCGGACGACCCTGACCGTGTCCTTCACATTTTGTTGCGTCTCACCAATCCAACATGGCGGCTGTGCGAAATATTTCACCAGCATTCAATATCTCCGAAACTATTACCGATATCACCCTGGAATATTTTACGGTGATAAAGAGAACTACTAGAAGTTCACCTATGTGACTTTTGAAAAACTGGTAACTACAAAACCAACATGGCTGCCAAGCGAATTTTTGACTTTTAAATAGACGTTTCTCGCGATTTAACCAACTAAACGCAATAAGATGTGTACAGTATATGTTTATACACATTATAATGCACCGACATCTAACTTCGTTCAATTGTTTACATAACCACAAGATGGCGGATGTGCGAAATATTTCACCGGCATTCTATATCTCTCAAACTATTAGCGGTATCACCCTGACATTTTGTACGGAGATAAAGGGCACTACTGGAAGTTCATCTATCAGACTTTCAAAAACTGGTTAACTACAAAACGAAAATGGCAGCCAAGCGAATTTGAAAATTTTAAATAGACCTTTCTCGCTATTTAATGTTCCAATCTCAATGAAATCTGGCACAGGAAATGTTTATACACATTGTAATGCACTGGTATCTAATTTAGTTCAATTGTTTACATAACCTCAAGATGGCGGCTGTGCGAATTTTAAAATTATGTTTTTATTTCTTGTGTCGTAATCATGCGATCGAAGTGGAAGTTTGAATAATGAACCTACGCAATAATTTTCCTTTAATGGTCCATTACTCTATGGCCTATACATTTAACAATCCAACATGGCGACCAACAGAAAAATATTTAGATGGCTCTGAATATCTACGAATCTATTATAGCAATCAAACTGAATTTTTTATGTTCATAGGGGCTATGAACTTAAGTTCACCTATAGGACTTTAAATAACCTGGTGATCACAAATCCAACATGGCGGCGACGCGAAGTATAAATATTCACATGGACATTTCTCGCAATTTAACCATCCGAGTGCAGTGAAACTTGGTACAGTAAATCCTTATACGAATGTTAATCCACTGGCTTCTAATTTATTACAATTGTTTCCATAACCACAAGATGGCAGCTGTGCGAAATTTTAAAATCTCCTTGTTACTTCTTGTGTCCTAATCATGCGATTGAAGTTTGAATGCTACACGTACACAATAATCTCCATGTGACAGTAAATAACTCTAGGACCTACATACACACATCAAAAAAAGTTTTGCATCACCTCGGTTCCCAGATCTCCGGCATATAGACGTTGACTGTGTATATTGTATCCAAGATACAGTCCCTTTGACTGTTCATAGATGTCACTAAAACTGCTCAAAGATGTAAACAACCATGCATGAGCAGGGCCTATTAGACGGAGGGGGTACGACAGCCGATCAGTTCCAGTCATTCCACCAGAACGAAGGTACGCTGCTCATGTTGTCTGTAGTTCTACCATGCCTAGAAGGTCAATACCGCAGTTCGATCGCGTCCGCATTGTTACTTTGTGTCAAGAAGGGCTCTCAACAAGGGAAGTTTCCAGGCGTCTCAGAGTGAACCAAAGCGATGTTGTTCGGACATGGAGGAGGTACAGAGATACAGGAACTGTCGATGACAGGCCTCGCTCAGGCCGCCCAAGGGCTACTACTGTAGTGGATGACCGCTACTTACGGATTGCCGCTCGGAGGAACCCTGACAGCAATGCCACCATGTTGAATAATGCGTTTCGTTCAGCCACAGGACGTCGTGTTTCAACTCAAACTGTGCGCAATAGGCTGCATGATGCGCAACTTCACTCCCGACGTCCATGGCGAGGTCCAGCTTTGCAACCCCGACACCATGCAGCGCGGTACAGATGGGCCCAACAACATGCTGAATGGACCCCACGGAATTGGCATCACGTTCTCTTCACCGATGAGTGTCGCATATGCCTTCAACCAGACAATCGTCGGAGACGTGTTTGGAGGCACCCTGGTCAGGCTGAACGTCTTAGACACACTGTCCAGCGAGTGCAGCAAGGTGGTGGTTCCCTGATGTTTTGGGGTGGCATTATGTGGGGCCGACGTACGCCACTGGTGGTCATGGAAGGCTCCGAAACGGCTTTACGATACCTGAATGACATCCTCCGACCCATAGTGCAACCATATCGGCAGAATATTGGAGAGGCATTTGTCTTCATGGACGACAATTCTCGACCTCATCGTACACATCTTGTGAATGCGTTCCTTCAAGATAACGACATCGCTCGACTACAGTGGCCAGCATGTTCGCCAGACATGAACCCTATCGAACATGCCTGGGATATGTTGAAAAGGGCTGTTTATGGACGTCTTGACCCACCAACCACTCTGAGAGATTTACGCCGAATTGTCGTTGAGGAGTGGGACAATTTGGACCAACAGTGTCTTGATGAACTTGTGGATAGTATGCCACGGCGAATACAGGCATGCATCAATGCAAGAGGACGTGCTACTGGGTATTAGAGGTAGTGGTGTGTACTGCAATCTGGACCACAAATGCTGAAAGTCTAGCTGCATGATGGTACAACATGCAATGTGTGGGTCTCATGAGCAATAAAACGAGCTGAAATGTTGTTTGTGTTGATCTCTATTCCCTTTGTATTTAACGGTTCCGGAACTCTTGGAACCGAGGTGATGCAAAACTTTTTTTGATGTGTGTATATAAAATCCAACATGGCGACCATCCGAAATATTTAGTAGGTTCTCAATATCTACGAATCTATTACAGCAATCAAACTGAAATTTTGTATGTTGATAGTGGCAACTAACATAAGTAGGATATATGAAAATAGGCTGTATAGTTCTTCACGGAAGTACTTGTTTTATTTCGAAATAATTGCTGAATAAAACATTAAACAAAATATTATCAGGGAAACAATGGTCATCAGCCCATGTTGGTGACAGCAATATTGACAGTCTGAGAAGGAATCGGTTCTCCTATCCTCAAACAGAAATTAAATAGTTCTTCCTCAATTAGGTCACCACAAATATCCTTCGAGTGACTGAATGCTCCCCAGGCAAACGCTCAACCTGTAGACTTAAACTACGTGGCTGGCCGATCAGTACCTTGCGAGTACACAGCTTTGTCTTGTCGTTCAGAAAATGCTGAGTTGAATTTCTCCTTTCGATGCCCCACCCAACCTCTCCCCCACACTGCATGTACCGAGTCATGTCTTGTAAACAAATGACACACTTCTGTCCTAAGTTGTAAAGATTCATCGTTGGTATCTAATTTTATGTGATACGGACTATATATCAGCATGTTTGTAGAGATGGGGGACAAGTGGTAAGGTTACATTGATTGTAGCTGTCATACGGACTATACAGGGTGTCACAAAAGTGTACGACACAAATTGCACCACACATGCCTCACACGTAGTCGAAGAAATTATGTTATATGTTCACTTTGATTAGCTGGTTTGTTGTCACAATCAGCCAACATGCTATTTTATAGTTTTAAATAGATGATCTGCACATTGTGTTGCCCAATACACATATAATATAGCAGAGAGAGCCAACAAATAAGAACCAACGGAGTCATCGAAGTTTAGGAGAAGGTAATACCGTAAACTATTACGTTTCTCGTAAGAGTATTCCACCTGAAGACGACACTGTGTAATATGCTTGATTACTGTGTCTAGTAAATAGCCTGCACATTGCGTTACCCATTAAGCAACTAAAACAACTTAGTGGGCCATTAAATTGGGAATCGACTGAAGTTTTAGTTTGGAGGACTGTATTACAAAATTGTTGTTCCGTTTGAGGCGACAATTTGACCTATATCCTTTGCGCTTCTTCTTCTGACAGCCACATCTTCTGTCACTACAGTTTTCGATCAAAATTATTGGAGTATTGACGTAGGCAGTTTATAAGGTAGATCTCTTATTTTAATAGCATCATTTTACTATCATTTTTTTAATATATGGCATTTAATTATTTGCAAGCTTTTCTATTTTTGATTTAAAACAATTTTTGTAAGGATGTCCATTTCTTTTTGGCTTTGTTAACTAGTTTTAAGATTTAATATCAATCACGCTGAGGAAGGTATCAATGAAATACCGAAACATGTACGATTAATAATGTAATTAAACGTTTCTTTAGTGTTTGAGTAGGCGGTTTTAATAAGATAATACTATCAGTCAACACGGTTATTAATTATTACCATTGCCATAATGGTCAATGTTTACGCATTATATGAGCATGGGTTCGGAAACACTTTGTTTCCATGTTACACCTCATCGTCTCCAACTCATTAATCATGGGGAACACACAAGAACAGAACGTTGGAATCATGGGGAATATACACTGTTGGTTACGTCTGGTAACGTTGTCATAATCGAAGGTGCACCGCCAGTGTTTTGTTTTACATGGCCCTGTTGCCATGTGACTTACGGCTTTGCTTGTTTACAGCCGTGCGACAAAACATGTACAATGGAGCACCTCCTCATTGTAGTGTTAATGTCCGTCGGCTTCTCAATAACAGAGGTGGACCTTTTGACTGGCCACCACGCTCTCTGGACTTAAACCCACTGGACTTTTATTTGGGGGGTAATTTGAAAGCTCTTGTGTATCGAACCCCAATACAAGATGTTCAGAGTCTCCGTGCCCTTATTATGAAAGGCTGAGAAACCATACGCAATACTCCAGGGATTCATCAGCGCCTCCGAGATTCACTACGACGCACAGTGGGTCAAAATCGAAATCTAGGAGGACAAAATTATTTATTTTCATAATTAAAAAAATCAAAATGTATTACTTCTACAGCTTTCTCATATAATTGCCGCTCTCTATTCTGGGATTTAAACGCATCTTAGTGTAAATCTGTCACCACTGTTCGAGCAGTCTGAATTGGAGGGTGAATGTAAGTGGCTGTGGTTTGGTTGTCTTTGTGGTTAGTGTGATGCTTTAAGATGGAACATGCAGCTGAAGGTATGATCTTTGTAACGTGTTTCAGTTATTAATGGGCGTAATTGTTACGTAATGTTAGCTATATTTGCATTATATAATATTTAACTATTATTTTTAAAATTATATTTTCACTTAGAGTTTTAGTATGTCGCGTCACTCTGCGTCACTTTCTACTTAATGTTAAAACGTAGATAACGTTTTGTAGTTTACGCCTGTTATAAGATTTTTTGCACCTTTTTGCAACTTACATAGTTATTTTACGGTTTAGAAGATGCCGCGCAACCAGTTCTCTCACGTTTACAACTGTTTGAAGCACTGGGTTCGACGATTGTGTCAAGAGTGCAACTTTGTGACTTTTTTTTTTAAAGAAAATCAGGGGTAGAAAATTGTTCTGAAGAGATAACTGAATGCTCTATCCAACTCCTAGTCATAGACAATTTCTTGTATGTGTAGATGAAGCTGAAAACCGGTCTTAACTGATGTTTATTATGAAGTAAACGAATTATATACGTTGCTTTCACTCTAAATTCATGATTAAAACGTAAAAATAATGTTGTCCCCCTAGATTTCGATTTTGACCCACTGTGCGACGGTGGGTTGTTGCATGTATCAATGCGCACGGAGGAGATATTGAACATCTCCTGTGAGCAAGAGTTGCTGGCACGTTCTTGTGTGCTTCCCATGATTAATGAGTTGGAGACAAATACATGTTAGATGTAAACGAAGCGTATCCAGTCCCATGTTCTTGTTATTCTTTCCCTTTGTACTGTAAGGTGTCGGGACGTTTCAGTCATTTAATAATGTTCCTTCTGTCGTGCGCCATTCTCTGAACATCGCCCAAGGTCTTCCTTCCCTCGCTTCCTGATCAGTCCCAAGATGTACTCCTCCCATTGAATCCGTGGCCTTCCTCTTGTTCTTCTTCCTGTAGGTCTGGCTCGCTACACCTGCTTCGCTTTGCTTTCATTTTCCATTCTTTCTAGGTGACCAATCCTCTCCTCTCAATGGCATCCATTATTGGCTCCTGCTGAAGCACATCTCTCACTGTGGTATTTCTAATATGGTCTCTTCGAGTTTTCCCGGCAACTTTCCGCAAGTATCTCATCTCAGCAGCGATCAAACGACTCTCCAGTTTATTGTGCACTGTCCAACTCTCTGCACCATACATATATTATATAACATAACTTCGTCGTCTACGGGTGACGAATGTGTCCTGCAATTTGTGCCGGACATCCTATGTATCTGTAGTGATATGGAAGCGGTGATGAGTGACGCTCTCGGATGCTTGGCCCTGGAGCCGTGCTGTCCGCCCATTATTGTGACACCCTATGTATCTGTAGTGATATGGAAGCGGTGATGAGTGATGCTTGGCCCTGGAGCCGCGCTGTCCGCCCATTATTGTGGCACCCTATGTATCTGTAGTGATATGGAAGCGGTGATGAGTGACGCTCTCGGATGCTTGGCCCTGGAGCCGCGCTGTCCGCCCATTATTGTGACACCCTATGTATCTGTAGTGATATGGAAGCGGTGATGAGTGATGCTCTCGGATGCTTGGCCCTGGAGCCGCGCTGTCCGCCCATTATTGTGACACCCTATGTATCTGTAGTGATATGGAAGCGGTGATGAGTGATGCTCTCGGATGCTTTGCCCTGGAGCCGCGCTGTCCGCCCATTATTGTGACACCCTATGTATCTGTAGTGATATGGAAGCGGTGATGAGTGATGCTCTCAGATGCTTGGCCCTGGGGCCGCGCTGTCCGCCCATTATTGTGACACCCTATGTATCTGTAGTGATATGGAAGCCTTGATGAGTGATGCTCTCGGATGCTTGGCCCTGGAGCTGCGCTGTCCGCCCATTATTGTGGCACCCTAAGTATCTGTAGTGAAATGGAAGCGGTGATGAGTGATGCTCTCGGATGCTTGGCCCTGGAGCGGCGCTGTCCGCCGATTATTGTGACACCCTATGTATCTGTAGTGATATGGAAGCGGTGATGAGTGATGCTCTCGGATGCTTGGCCCTGGAGCCGCGCTGTCCGCCCATTATTGTGACACCCTATGTATCTGTAGTGATATGGAAGCGGTGATGAGTGATGCTTGGCCCTGGAGCTGCGCTGTCCGCCCATTATTGTGGCACCCTATGTATCTGTAGTGATATGGAAGCGGTGATGAGTGATGCGCTCGGATGCTTGGCCCTGGAGCTGCGCTGTCCACCCATTATTGTGACACCCTATGTATCTGTAGTGATATGGAAGCGGTGATGAGTGATGCTCTCGGATGCTTGGCCCTGGAGCCATGCTGTCCGCCCATTATTTCGACACCCTATGTATCTGTAGTGATATGGAAGCGGTGATGAGTGATGCTCTCAGATGCTTGGCCCTGGAGCCACGCTGTCCGCCCATTATTGTAACACCCTATGTATCTGTAGTGATATGGAAGCGGTGATGAGTGATGCTCTCGGATGCTTGGCCCTGGAGCCATGCTGTCCGCCCATTATTGTGACACCCTATGTATCTGTAGTGATATGGAAGCGGTGATGAGTGATGCTCTCAGATGCTTGGCCCTGGAGCCACGCTGTCCGCCCATTATTGTGACACCCTATGTATCTGTAGTGATATGGAAGCGGTGATGAGTGATGCTCTCGGATGCTTGGCCCTGGAGCCACGCTGTCCGCCCATTATTGTGACACCCTATGTATCTGTAGTGATATGGAAGCGGTGATGAGGGATGCTTGGCCCTGGAGCCGCGCTGTCCGCCCATTATTGATTAATACAGTTGTAACTTGTTCCAATGATTTTGTTTTTCGTCTGCGTCTAGGAGCGTCTCAGGTAAGCGCCAGTTGGTCGCGACGCTCGCCAGAGGAGGGTGAGTGACCTCGCAGCGCCCACACCATTGGTCCATTACCTGGACGGTGCAGTTATCATCGCGCACCGGAAGTGGATTAAATGTGTATCTTTGAGAGAGTTAGGTTGGTTGGTTGGTTCTTAAGTTTAGGGGCTGCGACAACGCGGTCATGTAGCCCCGTGTACTTTGGGTGTATGTAGAATCTGTCTGATGTCTGATCTGTCTGATCTGTGTGTATATCTGTTTTTTAATTTAAGTACAGACTGCAACTTAGAATTTTTCAAATAGTTCCTACTTTTGCCACCAAACGCCACCGCAGTCGGCTCTTGGCAACGAACGTAGAAACCTAAGAGCGTTGTTTACATTCTTAACCTATACAATTTAGCTTCACACAGGTGTAATTAGTGGAAGATTCTTTAACATGCCATAAATCTATGACATGGGACCACCGGCTTTACTTCCCCTCCGAAGGAAGGCATACTGTGGGATTTTTAAAGCTCTTAAGAAATCTGACGACTTCGGCCTGGTTTGAACCCGCTATCTTGGGCACAGCAGTTCAGCATGCTACCGACTACGCCACCGAAGCAAAGGCAGGAGCAGATACACAATTGGCCGGAGGTGCCCGTGGCTGTCCGTTAAAACCATCTGTAGGATGGATGATGCTCAATACTTCATGAGAATACGGTCAGATCAGTGCTGAGAATCGGGGTCCTGTGTGATCTGAGATTCGAACCGCGATCCCTCAGTCAATAAATGGCGTAACTGGCATCGGCTCTTCCTTTATATGTACAGACACGTCGGAAAGTAAATTGAATTAGGGACATAGCTTCTACAGAATTCACTATATTGTGGCTTCTCCATGGTCCATTTAACCATGAGGCAGATACTGATCGATCTGGGGATCATGCGATGAATACTACAGTGCGGGGGTTGGGGTTATTATTTGGATCCTGGTGTATGAAGGGGTTAGTGGCTGTTTCACCTGTCATCTCTGGGAATATTCCTTACCACGACTACTGTATCCAGGGAAACTGATACACTTATACATTAACCTTTGCGCTTCTAATAATAACACGGTAAGTGGAAGTAAGGCAAACATTGCGTCAACTCCACTTGCGTTATAGAATCAAGAGAAATATTTGCGAAGTCGTGCACGTGACGAAGTTGGTCTTCTTGGCACCACAAGTAAGTCAAACGCAAAGAAAAAGGAGTGGGCCATACGCTTAGCCACTTTTATGGACCTCTAATTATAAGAGACTTTATGTACCTTTTAATCTTTTAGCCGATCTTCATTTTATGAAAGAAAAAAGGCTTATGAGATCACATTTTGTCCGTGTGTGTGTGTGTGTGTGCGTATGTGTGTGTGTGGATGTGAGTGTGTTTCCCCCTCTAATAACTACTAAACGGCTGAAGCGATTTCAATGAAACTCGGTAAGGTTATAGTACTATTACGGCCGACCCCGACTGTACTCTTCAAATTTAATTGCCTCTCACGAATTCAACATGGCGGCTGTGCGAATTATTTCACCGGCATTCTATATCTCCGAAACTGTTACTGATATCACTCTCAAATGTTTAAATACATTCTAATGCACTGGCATCTAAATTAGTTCAATTTTATATAATATCAAGATGGCGGCTGTGCGAAGTATTTCACCAGCATTCTATATCTCCGAAACTATTACTGATATCACCCTGAACTTTTGTACGGTGATAAAGAGTACTACTAGATTTTCAGCTATGGCCCTTCCGGTCTGTTAGGTAATCAGCCCGAAGGCTGGTTGGATCCTCAAACAGTACCGCCGTTAGGTTATGTGAGTAGATACCCACAAAAACCTAAGGCAGCGCTATATTGAGGCGTACTAGGCAAAAAGAGGAGTGAGGTAGTTTGCTATTGCTTTCCTCAATGGCCCTTCCAAAAACCTGTAAAATACAAAACGGACATGGCGCCCCATCTTAGCGCAGTGACCTTTGGTACAATAAATGCTTAGGCTATACACATTGTAATGCAGTGACATCTAATTTAGTTTAATTGTTCGCATAACCTCAAGATGGCGGCTCTGTGCAATTTTAAAATTAAGTTTTTATGTCTTGTGTATTAAACATGCGATCGAAGTGAACGTTTGAATAATGAACCTACACAATAATCTTCATGTAACAGTACATAACTCTATGGCCTACATATATAAAATCCAACATGGCGACCAACCATAATATTTAGATGGTTCTCAATATCTACGAATCTATTACAGCAATCAAACTAAAATTTCGTATGTTGATAGAGGCATTTAACATACGTAGGATATATGAAAATAGGTTGTTTAGTTCTTCACGGAGCTATTTTTTTAGCCTACTTTCTTTTTTTAAATATCTTCAATCCATTGCAATGTGATTGTTTTGGAAATGTGATGCTCTCCAAGACACTGGAATGAGAAGGAGAATCCAGTGATCGATCTCCTCCAGGAGATGACAGACGTAAGGCGAGGGTGGAGACAGGTTCAGTTGACATGTGACTGGTCTCTTGAGTGCGCGATCCCGTGGGACCTGACTCACTTGTGTCAGGGTGTGATACACTTCTACTCCATTCTCAACTTCGCCATCTGCACGATAACCTTGCTGTTCCGCTGCTCAAGCGGGTGGTACACCTTTACAAGTGTGAAAACCACAGACATTTAAAATAGTTTTCCTCGGTATTTCTTTGTTCTGTTGATATTAAAGTTTGCACACTCCTATTAAAGTCCTTTGTCTTTAGTTTTCGACTTGAATATTTGCAATTAACTTTCCCACGTTATAAAAAAATCAACAAAATTGGAATAATGTATACAATTGATCATGTTTATCCTTGATCATTTCAACAAAACTTCACCTTTCTGGAAGATCATTGTTTCAGAATGTTCATAATGCTTGTATTAACAATGTGAACTAACATCTTTTGACATATTATTTTGTCTCCCATTTTTATAAGAGTAGATTTTTTTGACATCTTAGTGAGGTTATGTTCACTCGGAAAATACAAAAAACAAATGTTACAGCAATGGTTCTAGTTCACAATCTTAAGACACAACAGATACATGTGAATAAAAGATTCATCAAAATATCTCAAAGACTTTTCCTCCCAACGCTCGTTCCCCAAACTTCAGTTTTTCTTTTGTTTTGCTTCATAACTCAAACAGTTTTTGGGATATTTTGATGAATCCCTCTTCATCGACAGCATTTTGCTTCGCCCTTGGCGTAAGGGTGGGTCATATCTAAAAGAAATGCAGACAAAAGTTTTAGGTATTGAAGACTATTGACAACTTTAAATGGCTTTAATATTGCGCCTATTACGGGAGGAATAATGTTTGGTCAATGGTATAAGATATCCGAAAAATAGTATGAACTTTGAGTGGATTCGATTCTTTATATATAAAGTAAGTTATATGGTTATATTTACATTTTTTGAAAAACCACCCATATTTTCACCCCCTTGTTCCGATATTGCCCATTAACGACCTCGACCAAGATTTTAAAGTGTTATATATTATGTATAAACTAGCATTACCTGACGCGGCTTCGCCAGCGAATATTGTAGTTGTAAAAAGTACGCTTAGCAACGTCTCAATCATGAATGCTATAACTGATTTATCGTTTAATTTTGAATAATAATTATAATAATTTGGTAAAGACCGTAAATAATCCGACAATAAAGACAACATAGCACAACAATGACATATAAGTATAAATATCAAAATCTCACGAACCTCACGTCGCATCGCATGTATAAAATTCTACTCAAAATCACAACACGGTTTCCGACCACAAACGTATATATTTAACACACTGACTAAACACAAAACCCATTGGCTTAAATTCCTATGAATAAAAAGTTCACATGATAAAATTACACAAAACAAAATCCTCTACGCCCAAATTTTCCCCCTTTCACCTCATAATAAACACCACATCGAAAATCTCTTAGATACGTGTCTGCTTATTTTTAATGATTAGTTTATATGCCGAGTATCACCTCCCCCAATGAAGCCACTCGTGAGATATTATTATTCAATTAAATGCATGTTTAACCCCCTTAACACCCGTTTAGAACATGAATATCCAAAAATCCTTCCTCAGTGGATGTTTTTGACATACAACAAACATATCTCCAAAATTTCATGTTTCTAACTTAGATAGGTTTTGCTGGGAGATGATGAGTGAGTGAGTCAGTCAGTCAGGACACTTTGTTTTATATAATAGACAAGCTGTACCCGGCACGCGTAACAATGCCAATCAAAGAAAGTGTTGGCGTTGTAATTTTGTCTCTTGAAGTGCATTTGGATACACAATATATTTTTCAATTTCCTTAACTGCCTCTAAACTATCGTAAAATGGATTTACTAATTTAGAAACATTCGTGGGAGTGTGCATAACAACTCACCAAAGTTTCATCTCAATCGGATGAATGGCATATGAACGCATACGGGATTTTGTTTAAACGATTCACGCACCGTCACTCATTTGTTGATCTACTCATGCACTACCCATTGTAAAATGGATTTACTAAGCTTGAAACTTTCACTGGAGTGTACTCAACGATTGACCAAAGCTTCATCGCAATCGGATGAATGGTATATGAACGCATACGTGACTTTGTTAAAACAATTCGCGTGCCATCGCTCATTTGTTGAATCTACTCGTGCGCTACCAATTATAAAATGGATTTACTAGGCCAGAAACATTTCCTTGAATATACATAACAATTCACCAAAGTTTCATTACTATCGGACGAATGGTATATGAACGCATACGGGACTTTGTTAAATCGCTTCGCGCGTCATCGTTCATTTGTTGAATCTACTCGTGCGCTACGTTTTGCAAAATGGATTTACTCAGCCATAAACCATCCTTGGAGTGTACTCAACATCTCACCCAAGTTTCATCGCAATCGGATGAATGGTATATGAACGCATAAAGGATAGATCCACAGACACACAGACAAACTATCACGCAACATTGATTTTTATATACAGTGTGGTCCACCCGCCCCTTATTATTTAGTTTTATGAAACCCAACTAACACAGCATTTCTCCCGATGGTCGATATTGCTCTGCGCTCTGACTGTGTGACAGCAATGTAATTGGGTCATGGGTCTAGCAAAGAAAAACCGACCTTAAACTTTTCCCCGCCAAATACTACGGCCCATTCTACTAACATATGACTTTCTGCTCCTTGAAATAACACACATACACGTAATACAATCGAATTAATAGCTTACGCCACGTGATCTGTAAGAGTAGAAAGTTAAATCAACACCACAAACCGTGATTGAAGACTTTGAGATGGACTGAAACGTTTGAGGCGGGACGGCTACAGTAACTAAAGCACGTTTAGCGTACGGTATTTACCATGTCTTGGTGGCTGCGAGGTTTAATGCTTGACCGTACTTGGTGGGCGCGAGTGGGTAGAATGCTGCTTCGAATCCAGTAGTAGGCATACTTTTTTTGAACGAAAGCCCACATTCCATTTAGTCGGGATGTAACTACATTGCCACATTTATTGCCTTACGACGATTTTTTGTGAAGAGTTCGTTGAATTTTGATGATTTATAAAGAGAACACGATCGAATTGGTACGTTATGCCACGTGACCTGTTATGGCAGAAAATTTAAAAACTGGCATGAATATTAACATAACATCTCGAAGTGTTGCTCCGGAAGTCCGGGTTCGATTCCCAGCTCTGCCAAGAAATGTAATACTTGTCGGAGGGCTGAAATTGGGTACACATAGCCTCGTGGAGCAAATATGAGAAGAAGTGGGTTCGATTCCCACCTCAGCCACCCTGCAAATGGTTTTCCGTGGTTTCCAAATTCCGGGACGGATTCTATCTTAAGGCCACGGCCGCCTCCTTCCCAATCCTTAATTGCAAATACACACATAATTACAAGCCCGCAATAACTCAGGTTATCAGACAAATTCTACACACACACACACCCAAGTAAACATGGCTAAATGTTCTAGGCCCTCAAATGAAACAAAACAACAACATATCGAAGGATATTCTCATCGCCAGTGCTTGCATCGAAGTATACGTATTCCGTAGAAATTCCCATTGTATTATTAGCAAAAAATCGTGTGTCTGTCTGTGTGTGTGTGTGAGTGTGTGTGTGTGAGTGTGTGTACTCTGAATGTCTGCCCCTCCCCGCCCCCCCCCCCCCCCATCAATTCGAACACGGTGAAACCGATTTGAACGAAATTTGGTACAGAGGTAGAACTAGCAAAGGGCACCTCAGTGTCATGTTTTATATCACAGCCATCTTGACGGAAACGTAATGGCGGCCACCCAAATGTTCAAAGCTTAAATCAAATTACGAATAACCTAATCATCCGATCTCTACCAAATTTTGCAACAACATATATTTATATGGCGAGCGTCTTTTGACTACACTACAAGGTAATCAGACCAATAGTTTGCAGATGGCGGTCATGTATGTGGGCAAATCGATTCCCCCTATCAATTCAAACACGGTGATACCGAATTGAACGATATTTGGTACAGAGGTAGCACTAGTAAAGGACACCTCAGTGTAATGTTTTATATCGCCGCCATCTTGACGAAAACGTAATGGCGGCCATCCTATTGTTAAGAGCTTGAATCAAATTACGACCAACCTAATAATCTGATCTCTACCAAATCTTGCAACAACATACCTTTATGTGGGCAGCATATTTTGACCAATTTCTAAGATCATCAGCCAAACAATTTGCATATGGTGGCCAAGTATGTATGCAAATCGATTCCCCCTATCAATTCAAACACGGTGAAACCGAATTGAACGAAATTTGGTACAGAGGTAGCACTAGCGCAGATCACCTCAGTGTCATGTTTTATATCGCCACCATCTTGACGGAAACATAATGGTGGCCACCCAAATGTTCAAAGCTTAAATCAAATTACGACTAACTTAATCATCCTATCTCTACCAAATTTTGCAACAACGTATACTTGTATGGCGAGCATCGTTTGACTGAACTACAAGGTCATCAGCCCATTAGTTTGCAGACGGCGGTCATGTATGTGTGCAAATTGATTCCCCCTATCAATTAAACACGGTGTAACCGAATTGAACGAAATTTGGTACAGAGGTAGCACTAGCAAAGGACACTCCAGTGTCATGTTTTATATCGCCGCCATATTGACGAAAACGTAATGGCGGCCATCCTAATGTTAAGAGCTTGAATCAAATTATGACCAACCTAATAATCTGATCCCTACCAAATGAGGTAATGAGGCGGCCGTGGCCTTACGGTAGGTAACATCCCGGCATTTGCCTGAAGGCGAAGTGGGAAACCACGGAAAACCACTTTGAGGATGGCTGAGGAGGGAATCGAACCCCCTCTATTTATTTGGACCACCCGAGACTGAGTAGACCCCGTCCCAGTCCTCATACCACTTTTCAAATTTCATGGCAAAGCCGGGAATCGAAACCAGGAGGTCCGGGGTGGCAGCTAATCACGCTGACTACTACGCAACGGAGGCGACTCTATTCGTGATAATTAGAATTGTAATAGTTCAATATTTATAATAATATGACACGTTCTGTAATTACTGGCTTGCTGCGAGGCTCAGCGGTAACGTTCCCGCTTGCTGTGCCTAAGGTTGCAGGTTCGTATCCTGGCGCAGTCAGCTGGCATTTGAGGGTGCGCAAATGCGAGGGAGCCGTGTCAGTAGATTTACTGGCACGTTGAAGATCCCCTTCCGAGCAAAATTCCAGCACCCCGGCGTATCTAAGAGCCAGAGCAGTTAAAAGGGACGTAAAACCAATAATGTCATAATTATCTGTATTTACTGTAGGTTTGGGGCAGATGACCTCGTAGTTCCGCCCCTTAAAACCTCACTAACTAACTAACTAACTAACTAACTAACTATTACTGTAAGTGTATAGCAAGCGCTTTTCGCACAGACGCCGTTGAAAGAAATTATAGTTTCGGTCTGATGTATTTATTTATTTGTTATGTGGGTCGTCTGAGTGAGTCGGAGTTTTCCTTTAAACAAAGGTGGTCAAAATTTCGAACACTTGCTACCTTGAATATACAGGATACCTTGCTTTCGTTCTACAGATCATTATGTCGTCGTCCAATCTGGCTGCGTACCATCGGATAAGTACGGTCCTTTTGAGGACCAAATAAAAAATCACTCGTTGGAACAGATAGATATGCGTCCATTATACATCCACAATAAACGGCATTAAGCAAAAAAAAAGTACTAGTTCAAGATTCGAACCTACTACAATGCGACTTCGTTGACGCTACTCTTGATTTAGCCACCATAGCTACCGAGAACCATGGTGTATTGCTGGCACGCATTGAATCTATTCGTAGACACTTCCTGTCAAAACGTGAGCATGTGTTATTCGGAGCTCTAATCGTTTCAATCATGCATTATATCTGAGGTCATTGAAAGAAAACTGCCACTATTAATTTCTACTAGGATATTCGCGAGGATATACTCAACGGTAAGGTTGTACAATGGACGTAAAGGAACAGGTACGGTACTAATGTTTTTAGGATGACTGTGATATACGCGTTAGTTGGGTTGCCTTCCTCCAAAAAAATAAGGGGCTGGCGGACCACACTGTATATAGATTTGAGAATGATTGTTGGAAAATGGCCTGTAGTGATCGTGTCCACAAAAACGTGATATACGATATATATAATAGATAGATAGAGAGATATATAAATTATAGGCCTGTGTAAACTGAGAGTGGTTTTGGGATGAGAAACGCGAAGGTGCCGAAACACGGTGCCCATTGCAATCGGTAGGGAAACTACGGACTCCACCCAGGAATTCCTCTGGTTCACTGGAGTGAGGGGGGTGGACTACAAGGCAGGGGATACAAATTCATTCTTCAACCTCAAAAGATTGGGAATGAAAGGGCAAAAGTGAAAAGCCGCCTCCTAAAAGTAATATAGCTTTGAGAATATTAGGTCGAGTGGAACTGCTCGTCCCTTGGTCAAGGTTTGTCAAGAAAGAAGGATTGAGTAATCAATGCCACAGCCTCCATGGATAAATGGTATAAGATAGGAAGCCATGTCGGAACAAATACAGTAGTTACTCCATGCTTAGCCTTCTGAGATCAACGACTATCGAGGGCAGCCATGATAACCATCGCCTCTATTAAAGTTGTGTGCTTGTTTACTTATTTCTATCACCTCCCGAATCATACGAGTTGTGGAATGTTTCTGCATACAGATAACAGAAGTGTCATCAAACAAGAAGTTCCGTGAAGAACTATACAGCCTACTTTTCATGCCAATGATTATTCTACAGTATATGAACTATCTAGAATAATGACAAAATTAAGTTGGTAATATCGAAATATCAAATTAGTTCAAAATATACCTGGTATAATGTAGCCTAATAGAGCACTACAGTTGGCAGCCCTGGTGACTGAATATATTCTTAGTTCCATCTCTTAAGGTACAGAATACAAAATTTGGTTGAAGTCCAATGGACGTTACATGCAGTTAGACACTGGATCTATCAGCACGCGTAAAAGCATGTTGCCAACAATACCATGCGTGTGCTGGTCAGAAATAATCTGAAATATTATGATATCTTGTTGTGCCAATTTTGGATGAAATCCATTTGTTAGTATAGAAGTTACATGTATTTTAAAATTGGACATATCAGCAGGCATAGAATCATGTTGGCAGCACTGCCTTGTATTAATTACTCCAAATTAATCTAGAATGTCAGGTGCTATACGTGTGCAAAGTATAGAGCTGTTGGCTTGCATACTTTCTGATATATTGATATTAGGGTAAACAAATATAGACAGCATTTATTAACAGTTGGCAGCCCTGATTGCTCTTAACAATACTTACAGTCATTCTGTTATGGTACACATAGCACATACGAAATTTGGTTGTAATCCAACTGATAGTATAGAAGTTACATGTATTTAAAAATTGGTACTATCAGCAGGCTTATAATCATGTTGGTAGAACTGACGTATATAAGTTACTTAAAATTAATCTAAAATGTCAGAATATACGTGTGCATAGTTTAAATCTGTTGGCTTGCATACTTTCTGATATATTGGTATTTGGATAAAAAAATAGAGAGAGCAATTATTAACAGTTGGCAGCCCTGGTGGCTCTTAAGAATACGCTCAATCATATCTGTTTATGTACAGATATTACATACAAAATTTGGTTGAAATCCAATTGATAGTGTAGAAGATATATGCATTTAAACATTGGACCTATCAGAAGGCTTAAAATTATTTTGGCAACACTGTCATTGTTGGCCTCCTGGAAATTAAACTGAAATAATATTATCTGCATGTGTACCAATTTTGGAATAGCTCCCATGCATACCTTGCGAGATATCCAACATGGAGCTCAAAATTCTAGTGCGTCTTTTCAGCAGTTGGTAGCACTGACATCATTTTCATATATGGACGTGAGATATTCCGGTGCACATCTTTACTCATACTAAATTTGGTTTTAATTGCTGCAGCCACAGCCAGACAGACAGACAGATAGACAGACAGACACACATTTTTCCGGATCGATCTCATAAGTCTACTTTTTCCTCATTTTTGCAAAATATGAAAAGTAGGCTAAAAATGATACGAGCCTTACAGTAGTCGCATATGATGTGTAACATCTGAAATGTGATCCTACCTTGAAGTTGTTACCGTTTTTATTATCCTTGACATTCATCAATACACAAAAAATCGTTTTATTTTTTACACTCTCTTAATACATAAGAATTCCAAGACTCTCTTTTTTTTCTTCACTGCCTACTTGATATTTCTACTCTCGCACTGCCTTCTTGATACTCTGATGTTACAAAGTAATCCGTATGTGATAAACATTCCACATGATACCACTGCCAGCTGGATCAAATACCTTCTGGCTCCTAAAAAAGCAAGGAGGGATGCGATCCAACTCGCAGTGCGTCTTACACACTTCCGTCCGATCCTCTTCCGTCCCTTTTTTCAAAATCACTCCCACAAAAAATATCCAGCAACCAAGTGGAAAGATGTTACACATCAAAAATAATTCGATGGTCATTCTGTATGCCATGTTCAGCAACCGCAGACTTCTCTGGTTGGCTAAGACGTAAACGCCTACGATGTTCCTTGACCCTTTTTGTGATTCTTCTACCTGTCTGACCAATATATAGGCTACGTCACCACAGGAACATGGAATCTTGTATACTCCAGCACAGTTAAGAGCAACTGAATCCTTGACAGATCGTAGGAATTTGCCTACGGTGACATTAGACTTCATTATGGTTTGATATTTTGTCTTCTTAGAATATTGCTAATCCTGTCTGTGACAGATTGCACGTATGACAGGCCAATTTCGCAGTAGCCTCGAAACGCCGGTACTTAAAATTTCCACTCAACCTAACAGCCCGAGACCTATATTTGGGATATAATTGGCAACAGGGCCATGATTTTATCTCCTTTGTTTCGTCACTGGAAAAATTTCCATCTGATTTTTCACCGAGGCCTGTATGACGTTGGATACCGCACAGATACACTTCCTTTTTGTCTCTGTTTCCTTATATCCATCCATCCTCCCCCCCCCCTGCCCTTTCTCCTTATTTGGCATCCTCAAACTTCGAGGAGTCTCAATTTTCTCCCCTCCCCCTTTTCCTTGTCCTTCGTTAGTAGTTATTACTCTATCCACCGTTCGAATTAATATGGCGGGTTTTTCTACCAAGGTACATACAGTAGTTTCTAGCACCTTCTGATTACGAACGGGGGGATCTCTATAGTTTGTGTAACCTCATTGACACAGTTTCTTTGGCTACATTGTTTTAATTTTATTGAAAAAGGAGGCAAGGTCCTCTCGGAACGTTTAGAATGTTGAATATTATATTCACTTGGCAATATTCCAAATGCATGAATACCGGTACTCTTAATAGCATTCCGGACCGTGAAAGACTTAATGTTATTGGTTTTACGTCCCTTTTAACTGCTGCAGCTTTTAGGGACGCCGGGCTGCGTGATTTGTACCCCAAAGGGGGTATTTAACGCGCCAGTAAATCTACTGACACGGCTCCCCCGCATTTGCGCAACATCAAATGGTAGCTGAGTGCGCCAGGATTCGATCCTGAAACCTTGCTTGCAGCTGGCAAGAATGTTACAGCTAAGTCACGCAGCCAGTCCAAATGTTAAATGAAAGCAGGAGTTGACCAACGGAGGTCGACAGGGAGAAGCTCATCTCAGCACAAGTTGGCGGAATACATCTTTACTCGGCTGTTGTTCTTTGAGTCTTCAGTCTTTTGACTGATTTGATGCAGCCATCCATACCTCCCTGTCCTGAGCTAATCGTTTAATCTCTACATAGTTACTACACCCTACAGGGGTATTTGAATGAGCTATTTGTAGGAAGGGCATCGGAAGGAAATCACATTAATATCCTGTGGACTAACTTTTTGAAAAATTTAAATAGCGCTGTTGATAAATTAGTTCCTTTTAAATTACTGAAACAAAACCCAGATCCTGAGTATTACACACGGGAAATCAGGAGTCTTAAACGGAAAATTAGGAAATTATACAATAAAAGACATCATAGTGACAAGTATATGTTGAAATTTATGTCCTTATCAAGAGAGCTCGTCTTAAAAAAGAGGGCTGCTCATGACAATTATATGCAAGGTTTACTTGGTTCGGGAGGCGATGGGTGGAAATTTTTTTACAGTTATGTTAGGAGAAGAAAGAGAAATTCAAATAATTTGTCGATGATAATGTCCGGTGACGGTAAATTAATTACTGAGAAGCAGGCCATTGCTAATGAATTAAATGTCTTTTATGGTAGTGTGTTCAATAAATCCAGTAGCTGTGTGTTGGACCTTAACGGTGAAACAGGGGCTGCACTTCTCCAAATAAACCAGTCAGCAATTGTAAAGCTAATTCAAAAATTACGTTACAATATATCGAAGGGTCCTGATAATATTGTTAGTGAAGTACTTAAACTAGGAGGTAGGGCCGTGACACGATACTTAGAGGTGATGTTTAATGTGTCCACAAACAATGCGCAAATCCCGGATGACTGGAAAAGAGCTACGGTAGTCCCAATATTTAAGGGAGGGAGCAGACTTGAATTGGGCAACTACAGGCCGTTTAGTCTTACGTCCATCGTTTGTAAACAGACGGAGCATCTCATTTGCGACTGCTTGAGGGAACAGTGGGAAACATTATCATGGTTTAATGATAGGCAACATGGATTTCGGAAAGGTTACTCATGCGAGAGTCGGATGCTATCACTTTTTCAAGATATTAGCGAATCGTTAGACAATGGAGTTTCAGTCGACGCCGTAGTTATAGATTTTGCGAAGGCATTTGATGTCTTGCCGCATGACATGCTACTCCATAAATTAGCTTCGACGAAGATTGATAGAAGAGAAATTTTATGGATCCAAGAATGTTTGACGGGTCGTTCCCAGAAAGTGAAAGTTGAAGGCCGATTCTCGGATGAAATTACCGTAACGTCGGGTATCCCTCAGGGCACGTAATCGGAACTTTGTTATTTTTGGCGTTTATAAATGACTTACCAAATGGGATTCGCAGTGACTGTCGATTGATTGCGGATGATTGTGTAATATATCGAAAGATACATGACTCACAAGACAATGCAGTACTTCAAGATGACCTGAACCTGGTCTATAAGTGGGCGATTGAAAATAAAATGAAAATAAACACAAGAAAATGTAGTCTAATAAAAATAGGGAAAGTGCGAAGGCAAGATTTTCAATATAACATTGGCTCGGAAATACTTGTGGAAGAAGATTCTTGCAAATATTTGGGCGTTCCCGTAAGAAATGATATGAAATGGAGTAGTCATATAGGATGTGTAGTTTCTAAAGCTTACAAATCCCTGCACTTTGTAATGAGGGTATTAAAAGGAAGTAGTACCTCTGCTGAATAATTAGGCTATTGGTCACTTGTAAGACCTATTCTGGAATACGCCTCGGCGGTTTGGGATCCATATCAAGTAGGGCTCATAAATGAGTTGGACATGGTACAAAGAAAGGCCGCTAGATTTGTGCTCAGTGACTTTAATCCCAGGAGCAGTGTGAGCCGTATGTTAAAGAAACTTGGGTGGGAATCACTTGAGACTAGGAGGATGAAATCTAGACTCTGCGCTATGTAGAACACGTATACAAATCAACCAGCATGGGATGAGCTTAGCAAACGTATGGAAAAGCCTACTTACATGAGCAGGAGGGATCATCCTTTCAAAGTTAAGGGCCGACCACTGCGCACAAATTATGGTAAATATTCTTTCGTAAACCGGGCCATTGATAATTGGAACTCTCTACCTGCCGCAGCCTTTGAGCCTTTTCCCAAACATATAGGTGTGTTTAAGAAAAGACTGACTATTTGTGTACATACTCCAGTTAAATTGTTAGTGAATTGTTATGTACAGTTAATTATTAGTTATGTACATCTAATTTGCCACCGGAGGACACACCCCCAATTGCAAATAAACGAATGAATTAATGAATGAATGAATGAATATCCGAGGCAATCTGTTTAACATATTCTATCCTTGGTGTACCCCTACAGTTCTTGTCCTCGAAACTTCCTTCCATAACTAAGCTTGCTATTCCTGGGTGTCTTAGTATGTGTCCTACCAACTTATCTCTTATCTTCATTAGCAGTCGCCAGAAACATCTCTCCTCTCCCACTAGTATACCTCTTCGTTTGTAACCCTATCTACCCATCTGATCTTCATCATTCTCCTGTAACACCACATTACAATCGCTTGAGTTCTCCTCTTTTCTGCTACACCAATAGTTCACGTTTCACTTCCATAGAGCGCCACCCACCAGACAAAGGCCTTCAAAAATGACTTCCTAATACCTAAATATATATTCGATATCAACAGATTCCTTTTGTGTAGAAATGCTTTCCTTGCCTGAGCCAACCTACTTTTTATATCCTCTTTACTTCGTCCATCACTGGTTATTTGACTTAATAAGTAACATAAGTCTCCTACTTCCTTTAGTTTTTCACCTGTCAATTTGATGTCCATAGAGGTTTCTGGTTTATTTCGACTGTATTCCAATATTTTTGTTTTACATTTATTAATTTTCATCATGAATTCTTTCCTCAATACGGAGTCTATATCATTCAAAAACTCGGCTACGCAAATCAAACAGAGAGGAAGGTACAGAATGACCTCATTTAGCTGTGATACTGTCATCCTGGGGGAATGCAGCGTGCTTGTGTTGGTACCCCAGCTGTTTGAGCTAGCGACCAGTGGGATGAAAGGAACATTTGAGTACACAGAAGCGTGCCAACACTTACCGCTTTAGCTTGAGCGTGATTTGCAAAGACGTGTGTGCCTTTCATATTGAGCGGTGTTTAAGAGCTCCTCTCCGCAAGTGACAACTAAAGCGTGAGGGCGGGATTCGATTCATGGCCGAGGCATTTGAGCACATTCTGCTAGCAGCGACATGGCCTCCTATCGTATGGAGGTGACGTCATTTTAACCCTAAAATATAATTATGGGAGGAGCTTGCTATCAAAGTTGGACAACTCCTCATTTGCCTGTTTTACAGGAGAGGTGAAAAACTATATCCACAATATGGTTGTCAGTATCATGGCGATTCTTGATGTGTAACATCTTTCCACTCGGTAGCTGAACATTTGGAAAAGGGACGGAAATGGATGGGACGGAAGTGAATGAGACGGAAACAATGAGCGCGCGTGGTGGCGGAGATCGGTACAACGATGTACTGTCGGCCATGTGGCTATGTGGAATCTATATCGCATCAACAAATACTCCAAACAACGTAAGAATTCAGTATATTAGCGCCGACTACTAACAATAATCAAGAATTCTCAGTGGAACAAAAGCTACTGGTCTCTGCAAAATCTCTTAAAGAGTATAACAAGATGTTCAGTAAAGAACATATAGCCTACTTTCTCCTAAATGCATGGGTATTGTTATAACTCTTTGTCCTTTTCAAGGAGTATGATTGAATGTTGGTTGTAGGAGCTTGTTGAAATACAACGTGCTATAGGGATATTAAACATGAATATGAGGTGCCCTTTGCTAGTGCTACCTCTGTACCAAATTTCGTTCAATTCGGTTTCACCGTGTTTGAATTGATAGGGGGAATCGATTTGCACACATACTTGGCCACCATCTGCAAACTATTGGGCTGATGTTCTTGCAGTTTGGTCAGAATATGTTTCCCACATAAAGATATGGTGTTGCAAAATTAGGTAGTGTGCCCAACTGGTCACGGCAGTCTGGTATCGAACTCAGGGCCTTATCAGAGAAGACCAGGCAAATGGTTATGCCTAAGGTCGAACCAGTGGTCTCTAAGGGGGAGCCATTATATGGAACCCACAGAGCAATGAGAGGTCTACTGACACATAATAGTCTAGCGTGATTTCACGATTATTTAGGTGCAAATCATAGCAATTGAAAGGAGAAATTGTAAGCAAAATGCAAGGAAATGTACGTTTTCAGTGCATACGAAGTCGAAAGAGGCTAGTATTGAAGTCTGACAAATGACTTTTAAAAGTAGGCGGAGTAGCCTTGGCGCCTACGGAACTATTTCTGTCTAGGGCGGTCAGACAGCTCAAAATTAATGACCCGGGAGTTCACCGGTCGACAACGGGCGAAGCTTTGGCGGGACCAAGCCCACAAGAAATTAATTAATTACAGAGAAATGGAGCATTGTAATGCAATGGAACATACACATAGATGAATGTATTCACGGAGGAGTAATTTAGAAGTGGTTTTTCACCTAAAATTACGCCTATTTCTCAAAATGACCGCATTGCAACCTAACTCACGCTCGAGAGCATGAATACTTTAACCAACCAGCGGGAAATCCCCACCGTAGCGTCCCACGCGCTGAACTAAGGCAATTAATTGTAATTAATTGGCCGAAGCGATCGCCGGCACGCGAGTGTTTTTAAAACCTCCACGCCTAGATAAACAAGATGCAGTTGTTATTTCGGCTGAAGACGGAGTATTTCAAGAAGGGAGTCGCTCTCACGTGTCCCGTGAACTATTTTGTGCAAGAAACCAATATAAGGGAAGAGCACCCTACGCCGAGGGTCAGTTATGGTCAGTCGAAGTCAGTTACAGGTCAGCTACACGTCAGTTACACGTCTGTGATGGTTCAGTGGAAAGCAGTTGAAGACGTCAGACGGTCGCTCGAGTTGGAAGTTAGTTCTTTGTCTACAAGCGCTCTGCAGTAAGCACGCCAATTATTAAGATATCAGCGTACCGCCGTTGAAGACAATGGAGGCAAATTGTAAGCTTCATCAGTGATAATGAAGTGCATAAAAGGTAACAAAGTGCAGATATTGCTTTATTATCTGACACAGATATAAATTCGCTACAGCGAATAGGAACTGATAATGTTTGGAACAGTTCGTATACCGGAAGGTATTGTCAATTATATGACATCAGCATTAGGAACACTCCAGTGATGGGAGAGTGGAAGTTATTGCCACCTATCCAGGACAGTGAGGTAAACGGGAGTGCAGGGAACTAGGATAGAACATCTATAAAAACGCTACTAGATTTCACGGAGACCAGCGGTTATCATAAGTCATCGCATCTCTGAGGTCAAGCGTAGGTGAAATCCAGATTAAGGATCAACATGTGAAATGATAGATGAAGTGTATAAATTGTGAAATAATAATTTAAAGTGTTAATGTGTTTAATGTTTAATATTCAGTGTTTATCAGTGGTAAAGGCCACTTGTGGTAATATGTGCATCATGTGTAAAAAGTGTGAATCTCAGTGTTGTGTATTGGATATCATGATGGATTAAGTCAATCGTCAAGGTAGAGCTCAGGCGGAGATACTGGTACTTTCCAGCCAGAAGGAAACGTGAGTAAACATGCAAATAATAACATTATAATGGCATAGTTCACCATGTAACGATTAATCACTTTGAAATTAAAGAAGTAATAGTCACTTACTGAACGAGTTTTCACCACTCGTCTTGAATAAAGTATGACTTGGAAGGTGATTTGCTTAGGACCATGTAGGTCAAAATAGTGATGGATCTAAACGTTAAAATAATAATAATAATAATAACTGGGGTCGGCAACCATAAAGTAAGGGCAAAATTAGCCTAGGTAATGTTCAAATAGTGTCATGTCTAATTTAAGATACTGTCATTTGGTAAACAGTAAAGAATGTAGTGTGGAATATCGCGAATACGAGAGCTTTTCTCAGTGTCAGTGAAAATTTTGAATGAATATGTGAAATTAAAGTAAGCCAGTATATTTATACATTTGTGTTAGGAGCTATGTAAAGCTTTGGCTTAAATAATATAACATGAAGAACGCAGGTACCTTGATAATGGAGTCATATATGTGAAATATTGTTTAGCCGCATATAGCGTGCAGATTAACGTAGAATCCAGTGATTTACGTAAGATAAGCACGGGAAAGACTAGTATAGCTTGCGCGTGAGGTGAAAATGGGCTTAATCTTCGAGAAGTATCGCCTTTGTGCATACTGTATGTATTACGCAGCGATTTGGATAGAGTCTGTCTATTGCCAACGCTTGCATTGAATTATAGCCACTATGGACGCCCAGCGAGGCGCGGTGAGCATTTTTACTTATGGTCTGCCCGAGAGGTAGAATCATATTCGTCGACGAGGAACGTGGTTCCATATATATATGTAATGACAGCTGCTGATGATAACCATGGGGTTTCATTATGATGCGCGTCTTTATAAGCCACAGTAATCACCTTAGAACGGCAATGCTATCATTAGAATTCCACCCCTGCCATGAATGTTTAAGAGGAGCCATTTGAGCCCAAATACACTGTAAAGTTAGGTGCTAATTAATTAAATGACTCAATTACTTAGGAATATGCCTAGCGGATCTTTATTGTTATATAAATTGTAAACAAGGATGGCCTTGAAGGTAGAGAGAGACAGGAAATATAGACCATTTCCGTGGCAGCCATCTTGGAGAGCTGTCTGGAACTAATTTTATGACCTGCTGAGGGGAGAGAGGTCGCTCGACCGATCCCTTGTCAATTACGGTCACAATAGGACACTGAGAGGTCTCGGTATTCAATAATGCAATTAAAATATGAGTCTTTTAGTGATGCAAATGGAATTAAATGGTGTATGGCAACTCACATACGTGGTTGAACCATAGAAATCTGATGATATTTGGCGAAGTTATCCTCTGAGGGGGAAGGCTGAACCAAAGTAATGTAGGCATCTTCTTTAAAGTGCATTTTGCCAGTTTATGCTAATTTAGGAAAAACGGGTATGTGTTTTTCCCAGAACATGACACAGTTGTATCTATAATAAGTCCGACAAGACCCAGATAATCGTTATATGGTGAAACTATAAATATTCTATCCATGTTTATGTTTATTTTATGATTAAGAAGCATGACTCATTTTCCTAGAGCGTTCATAGGGATGGAAAGAAGGAAGATGATTCGCACGACACAACAAAAATATTTGCTAATAAATGTAGGAAACATTGAAGTAATGATAATTAAAGTAAATGTCGTAGAAGACGGAATAATGTCTTAGAAATTCATGTTTGTGACATGTGGTTTTTGTGTTAAGATACTTCCATTAAATAAAATTGTGTCACATGACGGACACTATGAAAACCTTGTAATCTGAACTATTATTGACAGGATATTAGAAGTAGGTTTGAGTGCATTGTAGCGCTATTTTTAAGGAGAAAGCTCACAGAATAACCCTATTTATTTGTGGGAATTAATTGTAATTTGTCCTTTGTTTTGTATTTGTTGTACAGCCATGATTTTAGACCAGTAAATGTTTTATTCATAGGAATGTTGTGTATTTCCTGTAGAGTAGTTACCTGGTAGACTCAAATCCTGAACATGTGGTCGTATTGTGGGCATGAACGTCCCATACCTCGAAAGACCGTGAGCTAGTTGGGATACGAACACATGGTCCACATGGTGACAATCGGGTACAGTAGACACTAGATTATTAGGTTGGTCGTAATTACATTTTAGCTTTTATTATTTGGTACGTTTCCATCAAGATAGCGGTGATATAAAACATGACACTGAGGTGCCCTTTGCTAGTGCTACCTCTGTACCAAATTTCGTTCATTCGGTTCCACCGTGTTCGAAATAATAGGGGGAATCAATTTTGACATAAAGATGGCCACCATCCGCAAACTATTTGGCTAATGACCTATTAGATTGGTCAAAGGATGCTCCCTCCATAAAGGTATGTTGTTGCAAAGTTTGGTAGAGTTCGGATGGTTATGTTAGTCGTAATTTGATTTAAGCTTTAAACATTCGTGTGGCCGCCATTACGTTTCTGTCAATATGGTGGCGATATTAATCATGACACTGAGATGCCCTTTGTTAGTGCTATCTCTGTACCTAATTTCGTTCCATTTGGTTTCAGCGTGTTTGAATTAATAGGGGGAATCGATTCTGACACAAAGATGGCCGCCATCCGCAAACTATCAGGTGAATGACCTATTAGATTGGTCAAAGGATGCTCCCTCCGTAAAGGTATGTAGTTGCAAAATTTGGTAGAGATCGGATGATTAGGTTAATCGTAATTTGATTTAAGCTTTGAACATTTGTGTGGCCGCCATTACGTTTCCGTCAAGATGGCGGCGATATAAAACATGACACTGAGGTGTCCTTTGCTAGTGCTACCTTTGTACCAAATTTCGTTCAATTCGCATTCACCGTGTTCGAATTGATAGGGGGGACAGACATTCAGAGTACACACACTCACACACACACACACAGACACACAGACACAGACTCACACACACACATACACACACACAGACAGACACACTTTTTTCGCCCTGTGTTGATCTCATAAGTCTACTTTCATTTTTTGCAAAAATCGAAAGTAGGCTAATACTATCTAGAAAAACTAAAGGGAGAATTTATAAAAGCATTATACTTCCTGTTGTCACGTACGGCTCAGAAACCTGGGTATTGTCCAAGCAAACTGAAAGGAAATTAGTAACTTTTGAAAATAGAATACTACGACGCATTTTCGGACCGATAGTAGAAAATGGCCAGTGGAGAATTAGAACAAATAAGGAATTGCGGGATCTCTACAAAGAACCGGATATCGTCGCCCGTGCCAAAAGCCAAAGACTGCGCTGGGCTGGTCATGTACATAGAAGAAGTAGAGAATTGAATTTAAGGGCAGTTTTGGAAGGTGTACTCAGAGGAAGGCGACCATTGGGACGACGGAGACTTCGCTGGTGGGACCAAGTTCAAAAAGATATGAGAAAAATCGGAGTCACGGAGGACATAATGGATGATCGAGAAAGATGGCGCCGTGCTGTTGGCGAGGCCAAAAACCTGCTTAGGTTTGAGTGACCATCTAGGTAAGGTAAGGTACTAACAATAATTGAAACTTCGTTGGTCTAAACATATCACTGGGAGAAATACATTTAATATACCTTCCGCACACCTAATTTGTAATCGCGCCTATACTTGGCAGTGCGCTGATCTGCAAAACGAGGTCATTTTCAATAACATCGCTGGCATGGGTTCACTAACTGGCCGGTATAGAGCGCAGCTCGCATCAAGTAGGCAGTGGAATGCTTCCGCCACGGCAAATAACAATTATGATTCATTACGGTCAGGATTTGGCACGGGAGTTTTACAAGTAGTTATTTCAATGACCAACAGAGTTCACTGTTAACAAGGGATTTGCGCTCCCGGGACACACATAGTAGGATAACATGTCACATGTTACACATCATATGCGACTACTGTACGGCTCGTATAATGTTTTTTAAATTTCGATCTTATGGGCCACATAAACATATTCTCATATTTATCATAAATATTATGATCTATTGTTATACCAATTTTGGATGAAATCCATTTGTTGGTATAGAAGTTAATGGTATTTTAAAATTGGATCCATCAGCAGGCTTAGACTCATTTTGGCAACACTGTCAAATATGGCCTAGTGAAAATTAAACTTAAGTTTTATTATCTATATGTGTGCCAATTTTGCAATAGTTCCCATGTATATCTTCCAAGATATCCAACATTGAACTCAAATTTCAATTGCGATTTTTCAGCAGTTGGTAGCACTGACATCATTTTGAAGTATGACATTGAGATGTTCCGGTATAGATCTTTACTCATACCTAATTTGGTTTCGATTTCTGCAGCCGTTTAGGAGTTTGTAGGGACACACACACAGACACACACACACACACACACACACACACACACACACAGATAGACAGACAGACAGACAGACATTTTCCCGGATCGATCTCATCAGTCTACTTTTTCCTCATTTTTAGCCTATTTTCAATTTTGAAAAAATAGGCTTATGAGATCACCTTTTGTCCGTGTGTGTGTGCGTGTGTGTGTGTGTGTGTGTGATTCGTGTGTGTGTCCCCCCCTAATAAAATCTAAACGGCAGGAGCGATTTCAATGAAACTCGGAAAGTTCATAGCACTATTACCGGCGACCTCGACCGTGCCCTTCAAATTTTGTTACGACTCACCAATTCAACATGGCGGCTGTGCGAAATATTTCACCAGCATTCAATATCTCCGAAACTATTACCGATATTACCCTGACATTTTCTATGGTGATAGAGGGAACTACTATAAGTTCACTTATGTGACTTTTGAAAACCTGGTAACTACAAAAGCAACATGGCGGCCAAGCGAATTTGCGACTTTTAAGTAGACGTTTCTCGCGATTTGACCAACCAAACGCAATAAAACTTGGTACAGTATATGTTTATATACATTGTAATGCACCGACATCTAACTTCGTTCAATTGTTCACATAATCACAAGATGGCGGATGTGCGAAATATTTCACCGGCATTCTATATCTCTGAAACTATTACCGGTATCTCCCTAAAATTTTGTATGAAGATAAAGGGCACTACTGGAAGTCCTTCTATAAGATTTTCAAAAACCGGTTAACTACAAAACGAACATGGCGGCCAAGCGAATTTGCACAATTTAAATAGATCTTTCTCGCGATTTAATGTTCCAAGCGCACTGAAACCTGGTACAGGAAATATTTATACACATTGTAATCCACTGGTATCTAATTTAGTTCAATTGTTTACATAACCTCAAGATGGCGGCAGTGCGAATTTTAAAATTAAGTTTTTATTTCTTGTGATGTAGTCATGCGATCGAAGTGAAAGTTTGAATAATGAACCTACGCAATAATTTTCCTTTAATGGTACATGACTCTATGGCCTATACATTTAACAATCCAACATGGCGACCATCCGAAATACTTAGACGATAATGAATATCTACGAATCTATTTTAGCAATCAAACTGCATTTTTTAATGTTCGTAGGGGCTATGAACTTAAGTTCACCTATAGGACTTTAAATAACCTGGTGATCACAAATCCAACATGGCGGTTACGCGAATTATAAATATTCACATGGACGTTTCTCGCAATTTAACCATCCGCGTGCAGTGAAACTTGGTACAGTAAATCTTTATCCGAATGTTAATCCACTGGCATCTAATTTATTTCAATTGTTTCCATAACCTCAAGATGGCGGCTGTGAAAAATTTTTAAATCTCCTTGTTTTTTCTTGTGTCCTAATTATGCGATTGAAGTTTGAATACTACACGTTCACAATAATTTGCATGTAACAGTACATAACTCTAGGACTTACATATATAAAATCCAACATGGCGACCATCCGAAATATTTAGTCGGTTCTCAATATCTACGAATCTATTACAGCAATCAATCTGAAATTGTGTATGTTGATAGTGGCAATTAACATAAGTAGGATATATGAAAATAGGCTGTATAGTTCTTCACGGAACTACTTGTTGCAAAATGTTAAAAGTAGGCTAAAAATCACAAGAACACAAGGTACTGAGACGCCATTTCACAAAACTGAAATTCTTGAGTTATTCTTACACCTCAGAAAGAACTAGTTCATCAAAATCTGCTCTCTCCAACTCATCCCACTCACAATGTCCACTGTTTATGATATTGCCAGCGTTGTTGCTGGTTAAACATTCATCCATGATGGATTTGCAGTGCATGGTGGGAGCAGATTGCATGAATGCAAGCTTCTCATTGGCTACTGAAGGAGTTGTCATCATCTGAACGAAACTATGGTGAAATTGTCCATGTTTTGATTCTGAACTGAGCAAATACATGCTATTCTCCCTAAGTTCTGTCTTTCTTTGAAGCAGAACAGTTGTAGATTCGCATTCAGCATAAAGAGTCACATACGAGTGAACCAAAATCTCAAAACTGACAAAAATGGAGTTGTCCAGCTTTCGTACCAAGCACCTCAATTGTTGTGGAACGTAACGTAAGATTATTATTATTATTATTAATATTGCATTTTCTTCATCTGATGTCTCCTTGATCTCTAGCGAAGGACTAGGTTGACATCTGTAAGGAAATACATTTAGTCTATCATCCATGGACTAGAAGCACGAATTGAGTTATTTGACCGACAGCTCGTGGTTGGATTTCACTCAGCTTCGTGAGGACAACTGAGAAGAGAGATTGGTTGAGTTATCACCACAAACAACCTAGAAGTTGCTTTCCACGCCCACGCCATTCAAATAACGATGCGGTTAAGGCTGTCGTATTCCTGGATCCAATACACCGTAATATCAGGCATAAGCACCCGAGTATGATGACCACGATGTTCCTTAATCAAACATTAATATGAAAAAAGATGGTTTTCCTTACAATCATGTTACTATTTTGAAACGAATGCATATCGATACTGCTTTGATGAATTAATGTACTGTATAATTAGACCATGTCAGCATAATGTAACTTCTGTCGACTCGCAAATACCCGAACAGCAATTTGGGTTTAGAGAAGGAAGATCCACACTACAAGCCGTAAACGATATAATGAGCGACATTCATGAGGCACTAAGACATCCAAATGGCAAATATCATGCTGTGTTTATAGATTACACTAAAGCTTTCGACCTACTCAGCAGAGAAAAACTGCTCCATAAACTGGAATACATGATGGGAGAAAACAGCACGACACAAGTAATTAGAAACATCCTGGCATACAACAAAATAGGAACATAAGATGGAACCACAACATCTAATGAAATGGTTCAGAGCAATGGAGTACTTCAAGGTGACCCAATGAGCCCCATCCTTTTTAACATTGACACATCAGACGTCACTAAGATCCCAAAGAAAATCACCTCAGTCACATCTCTACTTATTATAAAACCAAGTCCCCGATTCTTGGATGTCACGGGTAATCTCAAGAACCACTGGATGGATTTTGATGCAGTTTTCACCATTCTGTAAAATATATCTCGAGGAAGGTTTCTGCAGAAAACAATTAATTTATGATCAAAGGAAGCCAAGCAGTAATGATTTCACAGAAAAAGTCGAAAGAAAAAAAGAAACTGGCGTCCGTGGGCTTTTTAAGCTCACGCTGGGCAAACCGTTAAACATATCTATATACTATGAGTGTAAGAATTATTCAGCATGAAAAGTTCTACAAACAAAGTCCGCGAGAGCATATCTCTATCTTCAATACATCGCCCACTATAAGTGTTTTCACGTTCTCATTTCTTCCAACAATCTCCATTCAATTACTGAGGTGACAGTTTAAGACCTAGCACGTAATGCATTCATAACTGTTCCCGGGCGAAGCCGGGGCGGATTGCTAGTTATATATATGCGGATAATATGGTCCTTGGATCACCGAACAAGAACGAATTACAAGAATCTCTGAACGAATTATGTGAATGGGCGACGGAGAATGAATTAATGATCAACCGGAGCAAGGCAATGCTCATGATATTCCAAAAAGGGGGAAGAACTGCAGCTAAGGGGAGAGAGACACTAGAAGAAAAAGAAATAGCTCTGGTTATTTATTTATTTATTCGTATCAGAAGTATACATTTTTCATTTAAAATTTTGTACTTAACAATGCACATATCAAATCGTTTCTGTCCAAAATTTTGTCAAGTCACGGGCATTAGGTGTCACAGCCACCAAGTCCTCCATTGTGCAACTTAAAGGACACTTCATGCAGTTCAAGAAATGGACTGTGGTTTGGACTTCACCACAATCACATAGCCTGGATGTGGCAGGAAAACCCCACTTTAACATATTGGTTCTTGATCTACCAACATCAGTGCGATGCCTGTTCAATGACTTCCACGTAGACCAGTGCTCCTCATGTCCTGGAGGGAGTTGTTCAATTGGTAGCATCCAGCCATCAAGTTGAGGATTTCTAGATCTCCATAATCTTAACCTTGTGGACTTAGCAGATGCATGTAGATCTTCTGTTGTACTCAGGAAATTCCTCCTAGAACTCAATCGTCGATGGGCAGGTTTATATCCGTACAATGGGTGTACGCATGAGGTAATTACTTTGGTTTTCTCAGTCCTGGCTGCAACTTCTCTTCTAATATCTGGTAAATTCGTACAAATATCTCGGTATAACCCTACAAACAACATGCAATTCTTTTAGGATACATACAGGGTGGACCAAATAAAACCGGTCCGTAATACATTTTTTTATTTTTTATTTATCTGTCTATTTAATTTCTTTATTTATTTCGTTTCAACACTGGAGTGAGTGCGAGGTGGCCGGCGAGTTTAGTAACCAGTTGGAGGCAACAATTGTGCTCACGATAAAACAGCGCGTATTGATTGTTGAATGTAATGTTAAACACAATTCGTAGAACACGTGCGGCGAACTGTTTTCGTAAGAGATTAAGACTGGCCGTGCTTTGGCAAAATCTCCAGTAAAAAGTTCAATAGTGGCGAAATGGTGCGCAAAGGGCAATGTAGCGATTAAAAACCGCAACTATCTGAAAAGAGTTCGAACACCTGAAAACATGGCTCGAGTGAAGGAAAGATTGGAACAAATAATCCTCACACACTGGAAGAGCTACATTAGAACATTGAAAACGCTATTGCTGCTCTCCCGCAGGCAAAGCGTGTCTAACAGTTTGATAAACGGAGCACAGCGCTGCATTTTGGGTGTTAAGTAACAAGGGGCTACTGTAAATAAGGTATGAATAAATAACCATAAACAAATTCCGGGCTAGTTTTATTTTTCCCACCCTGTAGAAAGGAGAGAGCATCCGCCGCCATAAGGGGAATATACGACATAATAAATACAACGTGTCTCTCTTTACAAACTGCCATGGCATTATTCCACACGAAAATAAGTGCAGCCCTAACGCATGTTCTTGAAGTGATTTGGGGAAAACTACCCCTCACGGATCTAAAAACAATAGAGAAAGTAAAAGCCAGATTCTTAAAAAGAACTCTAGGAGTAGCAAAATCAGCTCCATCCTGACTCGTCTATGAATTAGCGAAAGAACCTACTTATGTATAGGAACTACGAATTCAGTTATCTCTGCCAAACACTAACCAAGCGATGACTCTTATCGAGACCAGGGTCAAGAAATACATCCAGAATTTTACTCTACAGACGCAATGATGGACAGAAGATGGACAAACGAAGGAATGTCCTCACCAGAATCGCAATTCACGGCTTCCACCACAAAACCTGTCAAAACAAGAAGTTTCATTAGCCAATTGACAATTGCGTGTATGTTCTGTGCAATCAACCATTTTACAGTGGTGCGCTAAGGGGGAAATGTATTTTGCTGAATGTAGCAAGAGTTAACTATAGTATATTGGCATAATGTACAGTATATGTACTGTGTAAGTAGGCCCAATATCTAATGCTCGTTTGAGTACTTCTTAATCAATTAATAATGTAACCTTAATTGCATCATCAAAATAGATGATGATAATTGTTGTTTTAAGGGGCCTAACATCTAGGTTATCGGCCCCTAATGGTCGGGGTGATAGCGAAAATGACAGTGAAATGTAAACCAGAACGAAAATTAAGTGAGACGGAAAATACTTACAAAAAGGAACTCAGATTGAAACTACTCACAAAATGGAGAGCGGTAATACTTACAAAAGGGAATTTAGAACGGAAATACTCACAAAAGGAATAGATTGAAAAATACGCACAAAATGTTGGTTAGGTTCAAAATACGTACAAAATGCAACGTAGAGTCGAAATACTTACAAAATACAACTGATAATCAAGATACTTACAAAAGTTCCACCCCCTATATTGAAAGACTTACCAAAAAGCAATTTAGATTGTCAATCTTTACCAAATGCAATTGAGGTTGAAAGCACTCGCAAAATGCAATTTAGATCGAAAAAAACTTACAATGCAATGCAGATTGAAAATACCTACAAAATGTAGTGTAGATGCAAAAAAAACGCTAAAGGGAATTTAGATACACGAGGAGCCAATTAACAAAAACAGTGCGGGAATCTTAAGGAGAAAAGGAAATATAATGAAGAGAAAACAAGAGGTCTGACCCCTCGAAGAAGGAGGGTATCAGGAAAGATGAGACAAGGGCCAATTAAGGCGGGTAAGTGAAAGACTCCCTAGGCTTCGAATACCCTAATACCGTCGGGGTCGGAAAAGAACAAGAGTTGACCAAGGGAGGTCGACAGGAAAGAAGAAGGAGAGGAGCCCGGCACAAGTAAGTGGAAGCAATGCCGGACTCAGCTGGGGTCCCGTGGTCGCCAACCCACGTCCCAATAGCCTCAAAATAGAATTCTAATGAGTAAATATTTATATTCCTGAGGAGGCTGTTGAGGACGTGGACCATAGAGACCTAAGTCGAGTTGACGGGCACCTTAAGAACTGTATGGAGAATCGACAACTAAAAAATGACTACACTCTTGGAGTAAAGGTTGTAGACAAAAGTTTAATCACATACAAGACATAACAAAGGGGACGTGAGTAGCGCATGAAATGGTAAATGAGGGGTGAGGGGGCTGTAAATAAAAGTATACAAATTAGCAAGAGGTAAACATAAAAATAAAACACACACAATGAAAAGACTATCAAAAGGAAGAGCAGAGAAGCCTAACCCTAGTTAGATTGGAGATCGTAGCGAAATAACCATTTGTGACTTCAATGGGAAAGCCAATTAAAATAAATAAGAATTAATACGTTCGTCCCCCCACGGGCTGATTACAGAAAGTAACCAGAAGAGATATTCTGAAGTCGCACCAACCAAGAACAACCCCTCAAAACAAAACCGCAACTGACTTCATAAACTCTCTGAATAAAGCTTCTTCTCGGACGAAAGTATGAGATTCAATCATCTTGCCGAAAGTAAATGAGCATCAATGACAGTCCCCGGGTACTTGCCACAAACACACATATCACAAACCGCAAGAATAACCGATACACCGCATTTAATAAACGTAAAGAGTACGCACGTTGTTTCCCGACCGAAAGCAACAAACACAAACCCATAAATTACCCTCAACTTTCGGTCAAGCTCCCACTTAAACAAGACGTTAACCCACCCTTAAACACATGTCTAGAAACGTGATTATACCATGAAAAGCCTTTCGACACAAACCAATGAATATTTCAGCCCAGTCCTTAAGGAAAATAAGAAAACCTAGTCGGTTATCCTTAAGGTTGCACAAATTAGTGACATCTCAAAAGAAACACAATAAGCCTTAATACATAAACAAAAAAATTGATGAGCGTTCCGACTATCAGACAAGGACAGAAAGTCATCTGATGCACAAACACACACCCTCCACGTCGTGGCCCAAAATACGCGAACTAACTTAAAATTACTAACCCCTCAAAAATCTTGTAACATCCCATACTATTACAAGGAGTAGATGTTAGTAAGAAATACCTCCCAAACTACAATCACGTTTCATGACGAACAATGAGAAAACTACGGACAGAAAAATAACAACAATCAAGCAAATCAACAACAACAACGGCAATAAACCTAAAATAAATAAAAACCCAAACAACAACGCGTTTCCTCGCCACGCTATGTATACAAAGGGGAGAACAATAGACAAGCAAGTATAACCAAAAACAATTACAATCTCCAATCTAACTTAAATACCGCAGAAACTAGGGACATACTAACACCAAAGGATGGGAGGACATGACACTATTTGCTTAACTGCATATTACACTTAACTTCAAGATAAAATATGACATTTAGCTTTGAATTCGACGTTCTGGATATTCTCGATGGGATAACATTTTAATAACAATTCCATTTTCCTGTCCTTTTAAGTTGTGGTATCAATAGCCACAATCCCGTCATGTCCCCTCGATAGTTTCCAAATCCGGTAGATATATTCATAATTAGACAACAGCATCTTATGTCTTCGACCCTCACTTCTTCTCTTTGTCAACACGATTCTCTCGACATAACAATAACTGCAGAGCCAGAGCACAAACTCCACAGCGGGCGCGTTTTATTTACTCCAGAACAGGTTGCGCTTCAAATATAAACCTACAGATGGCAGACTATACAACAACTCGTATCTCATCGGTCTGTTAATAACGTAGTAACGGATCAATTCCTAAAATAAATCTATTTCAAGTTGATGGTATATTGGCCCTCACGGCCTCGCTTTGTGCCGTGTCTTGTGTGGGGTTTCGCTGGCTCATCAGCTCTTAGCTCTAATTATAATGGAATTGGTTTTACGTCCCTTGTAACTACTCTGGCTTTTAGAGACACCGGGGTGCAGAAATTCTTCCCCGTAGGGGATGTTTAACGTGCCCGTAAATCTACTGACACGGAACCCTCGCATTTGTGCACCCTCAAATGCCATCTGACTGCACCAGGATACGAACCTGAAACCTCGAGCCCAGCAAGCGACAACGTACCGCTGAGTCACACAGACAGTCGCTTTTAGCTCTCGCCGTAAAGAGGCGCAGATGCACTTCATAAAAAGGGAGGTAGCGCGCAGTTCGCTACTCCTGAGGTTCGGATTCCACATACAAAGGAGGTCCAGTAGATCATGATCTCGAGATTTACGGTCATGTAAAACTACATACAAGCTTCCTTCCCACCATCGGCAGCCAGAAGATAATTTCCCGTGGCATCCCACGAGGCCAAAATTCTATCCTACCCCCGTGGTATAGCCATGCGCGTTTCACAGCAAGTCCGGTGATTGGAGGTCCGACCTCAGCACCGACAGTGGATATCCTCAGTTTTGCCCGGATTCTTCCACGCGCTTTCCAAGCACATGCCGGTATAGCCCCGGGGAACCAACCTCATTCACGACTCTAATATCTACAGCTACACATACTACTACTGTCACCACAGAAACACAGTTTATCAGACAAAGCCAACACTCACCCAACAACACGGGGCTGATAGACACATGTCTCAAGCCCATAAAATGAATTAACAACAACCATCACAACAAGCTTGCAAGCTTCTTCCATCATCATTGTCACCAAAACTATTTATTTACTGAACGACCTAAACAATTGGAAACTTATTTAAAAATAATTAACATTCAGTAAATATATAATCTCCGATAATTTGTTTAATAATAATGATGTGTTTTATTCATTTGGGGATATCGAGATTCCGGAATGTTGTGTTCACAGAATTTCATAAATGTGCCATCGGCATAAGGCTGTCGTATTTGTATCGAACCCTTGAGAAGGATAGCACTCCACTACCTGAGCTACACAGTCTCTCTATCATTTAATTATTATTATTGTTTTATACAGTACATACGACTGGTTATGTTCGACGATAATTATAATTTTATTATATGTTTTAACATAAATATTCATAAATATCTGTGGGATTCAGTCAGTGAACAGGGCGCGCTGGCTTTGCTGAATGAACAGAGCGCATGCGTGGGTCAAAACACTTCGAAAGCAGAGACCATTTACTTTGTTTGGCAATGCTATTGTTTACAGCCTGCATGATGACTAGTGCCGTCCAGCTCTAGCATTCACTAATATTGTCAACGAACCCATTTGAAAGCAATGCGCTGAGTAGAAATTGGAGTTGGGGATATTAAGGTAAAGTGCTATTTCTTGTCTCATATTCGCCAGTTTGTTTACGCGAACATATGGTACGGTGAACTTTCCATGTCGGAAATTTATATAGAAGGATGCTGTGTTGCTAACTTCTGGACGTAGATTCATAAATTTCTTGCATATATCATAGTATTTTCTAGTTACCGTAAAGGTTCGAGCTGACTTTGTCTTTGTGTTTGGGATTGTAACTACAATGGTTGATCCGATATCCAATTTGAACTTTCAAATCATGTAATTCATGTTCGACATGTTGAATTTTGAGCGCATGCGCGAAGCTATCCTTACCTAATTGGTCAATGAATGAGCTCTGATTGGCTGCAGAAACCGTCTCATAATGACCCTCATTATGATACAGTTTTCTGACATATAATATTTACATTTCGACATCGTCGACCATAAAACAATATTATGATACACGCGGTGTAACGTTAGCTATCATTCTGTCTCTCTGTTGTTCTGGTACGCAGCTCATTCTAGGTTATAACAAGCAGTTCCTTGAAGAACTAAAGCCTATTTTCATATATCCTAATTATGTTAATTCTCACTATCAATATACAAAATTTCAGTTTGATTGCTGTAATAGATTCGTAGATATTGAGTACCGTCTAAATATTTTGGATGGTCGCCATGTTGGATTGTTATATGTTTAGGCCATAGAGTCATGTACCAGTAAAGGAAAATTATTGCGTATGTTCATTATCAAACTTTCACTTCGATCGCATGATTACGACAGAAGAAATAAAAACTTAATTTTAAAATTCGCACAGCCGCTATCTTGAGGTTATGTAAACAATTGAACTAAATTAGATACCAGTGCATTGAAATAAGTATAAATATTTGCTGTACCAAGTTTCATTGCGTTTAGATAATTAAATCGCGAGATAAGTCTATTTAAAACTGTCAACTTCTCATAGATGAACTTCCAGTAGTGCCCTTTATCTCCGTACAAAATGTCAGGATGATACCGGTAATACTTTCAGAGTTATTAAATGCCGGGGAAATATTTCTCACAGCCGCCATCTTGAGGTTATGTGAACAATTGAACGAAGTTAGATGTCGGTGCATTACAATGTGTATAAACATATACTGTACCAAGTTTCATGGCGTTTGGTTGGTTAAATCGCAAGAAACTTGTATTTAAATGTCGCAATTTCGCTTGGCCGCCATATTGGTTTTGTAGTTCACAGGTTTTCAAAAGTCTCATAGGTGAACTTCTAGTAGTTCCCTTTATCACCGTACAAAGTTCCAGGGTGATATCGTTAATAGTTTCGGAGATATTGAATGCTGGTGAAATATTTCCCACATCCGCCATGTTGGATTGGTGAGACGTAACAATATTTCATGGGCACGGTTGGGGTCGTCTGGAATAGTGCTATGAACTTACCGAGTTTCATTGAAATCGCTCGAGCCGTTTAGATTTTATTAGGGCGACACACACACACACTCGAATCACACACGCACACACAGACTAACACACGGACAAAAAGCCTATTTTTTCATAAATGAAAATAGGCTAAAAATAATCATTATGACCTTTCCACGACACTTTTTAAATAAGACGTACCCAGTCTTCAAAAGCTCTTGCATGGTTCCTAGTTATTTGTGTGTGATTGTCCCCTTCAATGCAAGGATATCCCCGTACAACGGTTTATTTTCACAATATAAATATCTTTATATTCGACCCTGACTGTTATATGTCTGAAAACTATCATAATGATGTTCATTATAACACTATTTTTCATTATGAAACAGTTTCTCCCACCAATCACAGCTCAAGAAACAGTTGTTTGACCAATTAGATAAGGATACCTTCGCGCATGCGCTCAAAATCTAACATGTCTGTATAAATAACAGAAAGTGCACCGTCCATATGTTCGCGTAAATAAACTGGTGAATATGAGACAAGAAATAGCACTGTACCTTAATATCTCGTAATCCAATTTCTACACCGCGCGTTGTTTTCAAACGCAATCGGCGACATTTTTACTGAATACTGGTGCACAATCTGAACATATGGCATTGAAGCACACAGAGCGCATGCGTCGGTCGACCAGAGAGCTTGGAAATCAGAGATATCCTATGCTCAGCGCAGCACCCGATCACTAAATTCTAGTGACAATCTCAACAGATATTTATGAATATTTATGTTAAAACATGTAATAAATTTATAATTATCGTCGAACATAAACAGTCGTATGCAACTCGCCTATAATCGTAATTAAGACACTCTTATGGAAATTATAAAACTCGCATACGCTCGTTTTATAAAGATACTCGTGTCTTAATTATAGCCATTATAGGCTCGTTGCATAATGTACTAATATACATTATCATTCTATTTAATTATATAATTAGCCGATAATTAATCTACATAAAGTTATTTTATGAAGACGAAGAATGATTTAATTGGATGTTATTACATTAACTACTGTTGATTCTAAATCTGGAAGATTTGCTTTTTGGTCACAGTTACTGTTCCTTCATTTCAAGTATCGTGTCTTCGTTACCCACAATAAACACAGTAGTTGTTGTTGTTGCTAGGGACATGTCATTAGGCACAATCTTACGTCAACTTTCCTTGCTAGTCACTCTCAATGTGAGAACGCCGTGACGTGGAGAGACCGGCAACACTTGTGCCGATAATGTGATGTGGATTGTACATCCCACGCTCTGCAGGGGCTGCTGGTCTCATAATATTTAGAGTTCATCGCAGTAATTGTGCGCGCGGGCGTGGTCATCGGGCGTGGTGACTTCGTGACCCACATTACGCACTGTTGTTGTTGTTGCTAGGGACATGATGGTCATCAGGCGTGGTGACTTCGTGACCCACATTACGCACAGTTGTTGTTGTTGCTAGGGACATGATGGTCATCGGGCGTGGTGACTTCGTGACCCACATTACGCACTGTTGTTGTTGTTGCTAGGGACATGATGGTCATCGGGCGTGGTGACTTCGTGACCCACATTACGCACTGTTGTTGTTGTTGCTAGGGACATGATGGTCATCGGGCGTGGTGACTTCGTGACCCACATTACGCACTGTTGTTGTTGTTGCTAGGGACATGATGGTCATCGGGCGTGGTGACTTCGTGACCCACATTACGCACAGTTGTTGTTGTTGCTAGGGACATGATGGTCATCGGGCGTGGTGACTTCGTGACCCACATTACGCACTGTTGTTGTTGTTGCTAGGGACATGATGGTCATCAGGCTTGGTGTCTTCGTGTCCCACATTACGCACTGTTGTTGTTGTTGCTAGGGACATGATGGTCATCGGGCGTGGTGACTTCGTGACCCACATTACGCACTGTTGTTGTTGTTGCTAGGGACATGATGGTCATCATGCTTGGTGTCTTCGTGACCCACATTACGCACTGTTGTTGTTGTTGCTAGGGACATGATGGTCATCAGGCTTGGTGTCTTCGTGTCCCACATTACGCACAGTTGTTGTTGTTGCTAGGGACATGATGGTCATCGGGCGTGATGACTTCGTGACCCACATTACGCACAGTTGTTGTTGTTGTTGTTGTTGTTGTTGTTGCTAGGGACATGATGGTCATCGGGCGTGGTGACTTCGTGACCCACATTACGCACATTTGTTGTTGTTGTTGTTGTTGTTGTTGCTAGGGACATGATGGTCATCGGGCGTGGTGACTTCGTGACCCACATTACGCACTGTTGTTGTTGTTGCTAGGGACATGATGGTCATCAGGCTTGGTGTCTTCGTGTCCCACATTACGCACAGTTGTTGTTGTTGCTAGGGACATGATGGTCATCGGGCGTGATGACTTCGTGACCCACATTACGCACAGTTGTTGTTGTTGTTGTTGTTGTTGATAGGGACATGATGGTCATCGGGCGTGGTGTCTTTGTTACCCACATTACGCACAGTTGTTGTTTTTAGGGACATGATGGTCATCGGGCGTGGTGACTTCGTGACCCACATTACGCACAGTTGTTGTTGTTGCTTGGGACATGATGGTCATCGGGCGTGGTGACTTCGTGACCCACATTACGCACACTTGTTGTTGTTGCTAGGGACATGATGGTCATCGGGCGTGGTGACTTCGTGACCCACATTACGCACACTTGTTGTTGTTGCTAGGGACATGATGGTCATCGGGCGTGGTGACTTCGTGACCCACATTACGCACACTTGTTGTTGTTGCTAGGGACATGATGGTCATCGGGCGTGGTGACTTCGTGACCCACATTACGCACTGTTGTTGTTGTCGCTAGGGACATGATGGTCATCGGGCGTGGTGACTTCGTGACCCACATTACGCACAGTTGTTGTTGTTGCTAGGGACATGATGGTCATCGGGCGTGGTGACTTCGTGACCCACATTACGCACTGTTGTTGTTGTTGCTAGGGACATGATGGTCATCAGGCTTGGTGTCTTCGTGTTCCACATTACGCACTGTTGTTGTTGTTGCTAGGGACATGATGGTCATCGGGCGTGGTGACTTCGTGACCCACATTACGCACTGTTGTTGTTGTTGCTAGGGACATGATGGTCATCATGCTTGGTGTCTTCGTGACCCACATTACGCACTGTTGTTGTTGTTGCTAGGGACATGATGGTCATCAGGCTTGGTGTCTTCGTGTCCCACATTACGCACAGTTGTTGTTGTTGCTAGGGACATGATGGTCATCGGGCGTGATGACTTCGTGACCCACATTACGCACAGTTGTTGTTGTTGTTGTTGTTGTTGTTGTTGCTAGGGACATGATGGTCATCGGGCGTGGTGACTTCGTGACCCACATTACGCACATTTGTTGTTGTTGTTGTTGTTGTTGTTGCTAGGGACATGATGGTCATCGGGCGTGGTGACTTCGTGACCCACATTACGCACTGTTGTTGTTGTTGCTAGGGACATGATGGTCATCAGGCTTGGTGTCTTCGTGTCCCACATTACGCACAGTTGTTGTTGTTGCTAGGGACATGATGGTCATCGGGCGTGATGACTTCGTGACCCACATTACGCACAGTTGTTGTTGTTGTTGTTGTTGTTGATAGGGACATGATGGTCATCGGGCGTGGTGTCTTTGTTACCCACATTACGCACAGTTGTTGTTTTTAGGGACATGATGGTCATCGGGCGTGGTGACTTCGTGACCCACATTACGCACAGTTGTTGTTGTTGCTTGGGACATGATGGTCATCGGGCGTGGTGACTTCGTGACCCACATTACGCACAGTTGTTGTTGTTGCTAGGGACATGATGGTCATCGGGCGTGGTGACTTCGTGACCCACATTACGCACACTTGTTGTTGTTGCTAGGGACATGATGGTCATCGGGCGTGGTGACTTCGTGACCCACATTACGCACACTTGTTGTTGTTGCTAGGGACATGATGGTCATCGGGCGTGGTGGCTTCGTGACCCACATGAGGCACAGTTGTTGTTGTTGTTGTTGTTGCTAGGGACATGATGGTCATCGGGCGTGGTGACTTCGTGACCCACATTACGCACAGTTGTTGTTGTTGTTGTTGTTGATGATAGGGACATGATGGTCATCAGGCGTGGTGTCTTCGTTACCCACATTACGCACAGTTGTTTTTATTGCTGTTGTCACATCGGGAGGGGGTGGAGCTATGGATATTATTGGGAATGTGTTAGGTGTTCCACGACTTGAAATAAGGTTCAATCCCGGCATTCACCTGGACGGAGCGTAAATTTACCGCTCCCTATTTTGGTCGTGGTGAGTGTGTTTGTTCGAAAGAAACATGACTGATTAAGTATTTGTTTATAAAGAGACAGACCGTTGAAAGAGAACCAAATGGGTGGCATCTTGGATGCCACACAATAAATGTAACATGTAATTATCAATAACACAACATAACAATGGGAATGATCTAGCAGGTGTATCGTAGAGCCCGTGTATCATAAGTCCGAGCGCCATTCACATTGCTAGGGCAGTCACCGTTCCACAGAGTGTAGGTGTATGGGTGGCCTAACCATAAGGGGCAGGAACAGTATAATCAACTTCAAATGTCAGCCAGTTGAATATGACTGACAATGAAGTAAAATAAGCAAGGCCCAGAATGTTACAAATCAAACTGAATGATTGTCTTTTGAACAACAAAACGAGACAGATTATTGTTTACAGAAATTGCTGGTAAACATGGAATGAATGCAGTGTTGGGCCTGTGGGCGAGAGTGGTCGCGCATTGAAGCGAGTTCAGTAATAGCAACTGACAGGAGATACATTGAGTCCCACCGGATGGTTGGACTTTTGATCTTTAGTGCATCATTTTGACCGCAACTAAAAATAAAAATAGTTACTTGAGCAGCAAACGATGCGAGTGTTGACCTGCGTAATAAAACCCCAGTGAAAAACCTCTTATTTCACAAGTTGGTAGGAGTTTCACAGGCGGAGCAAGCAGCCACTGAACAGCTGACGTTTCACCAAGTGCTACGTCACAGTAGAGCGGCTTCGGTGGCGTAGTCGGTAGCATGCTGAGCTTCTATGCTCAAGATCGCGGGTTCATATCCGGCCAAAGCCATCGGATTTTTTAAGAGCATTAAAAATCCCTCATTATGCCTTCCTTCGGAGGGGAAGTAAAGCTGGCGGCCCCATGTCATAGATTTATGGCATGTTAAAGAACCTTCCATTAATTACACCTGTGTGAAGCTAAATTGTATAGTTTAAGAATGTAAACAACGCTCTTAGGTTCCTACGTTCGTTGCCAAGAGCCGACTGCGGTGACGTCTGGTAGCTAAGTTCTGAACTAGTAGTCGTTGATGGTGGCGTTTGGCGGCAAAACTTGGAACTACTTGAAAATTGATCGTCTGCAGTCCTTACTTGAATTAAAACAGATACACACACTAATGCAGTCATCACAATTAACACCGGTTATCAGACAGATTCTACACACACCCAAAGCACACGGGGCTACATGACCACGTTGTCGCAACCCCTAAACTTAAGAACCAACCAACCAACTACGTCACAGTAGAATGATATTGCATGTGATACCCTCCTCACTATTGCACGTAGATATGAAATACACCGGGTTCGAATATCCTTCATTTCTATTAGAATGGCTATGTTTCTCTTTGTTTTGGAAGCCCACATCTGTTGCCACACTTACCACACTCTTTTCCTGAGTATTATAATGATTAATAATTCGCTGAAAAACAGATTTATCAAAATCATCTTCAAGTTATGCCTTCCTCACACTCCTAACGGCCCTCCGCTATATTCTGCACAGGAGGAATTATGACCTTACCCGACATTCAACAAACGTATATTATTTATAACCTCACGAGTTTGGCTGTCAACAGTTTTGATGGAATGGGTCGCATTTCACTTACACAATGAACAGTCACTCTAGCTTTCAGCGTAAAACTGGGGTTTCCTAGGCGCGGAAGCAAAGAGCGGAGTCGGCTGTCCTCTGGTCCTATGTCATTTTAATGGTACTGTTTCCCTAGAAGCGGAGCGGACCGCCGCTGGACGAGCGGAACTCGCTCCTCCACGTCCCTCTGCTCCGAGAACAGACGAGTCCACTGTGGAGTGGCTGGACGTCTGTACAAGTTGTGTGTAGTTTTATTCAAGTGTGTCCCTTGTGTGTTTAGTATAAGGTGTGTGCACCACGAGTGTGTGTCGGTTTGCTGCTTCCGAAGATGAAAAACTCATTCATTGATTTGGTTCATGGTCATCCTATAATATGGAATCTAATAGAGAAAGAATATAAGAATGTTGTGAAGAAATATGTCATTTGCACATTTTCGATCCTTCACTAAATGCAGTAGTAAATCTTTCTCCTCCTCCTCTTCCAAGTGTAATAACATAGAAAGTCTAGATTCTACGTCCATATCGACCGCACCTTATCACTCCTAGCATTCAAATGAGCAAGCGCCAGAGGACAAGTCCGCGTCTAGCTGATGACTCACGAGCGGAGAGCCGACTCCGCTCTCCGAGTTCCGCTCCTAGAGAAGCCCAGCTTAACTGACAACTGCACAGCGACTGCGGAACATGTGCTGACTGACCAAAACTGTACCGACTACAGGAGGGACAGATGACATCACTGTTCCGTCCCTTAAAACAACAATAACTTATGATCTAACTACCAATTACAAAGTGGGATATTTTTCCCATTGCACACGAACGATCACTAATAGGTGGGCAGAATTTGACGGTCACCACAGTCGAATCGATGGTGACGGGTTGACAAACAAGTTCTTTCCTTTTGACGCGACAACATCAGATAAATTGTTAGAATACGGTGACGTTCGTGAGAAAGTGTTACAGTGAAAGGTGATGATATCGTTTATCTCTCTTCTGTTGCTGCGCTCGAGTGACGCTACTGTCGTGTTTGGATGTCACGGGTGAACCTCTGGATTTTTGTTGCGTGTTTCACCATTCTGTAATAGATATCTCGAGGAAGATTGCTGTAGAAAATCATTTATTTATGATCAAAGGAAGCCGAGCAGAAACGATTTCAGTGAAAAGGTTGAAAAAAACGCATGGCGTCCGTGCGATGTTTAAGCTTACGGTGGGAAAACCGTTAAAAATATCTATTACTATGATTGTAAGTATTGTTCAGCATGAAAAGTCCTAAAAAAAAAGGCAGCGAGAGCATATCTCTATCTTCAATACATCGCCCACTATTACTGTTTTGACGTTTTCATTTCTTCCAACAATCTCCATTCAAATACTGAGGCGACAGTTTACGAGCTAGCTAGGGGTGAGTCTATCACCTCAGTTACAGCCTAGCTAGCGGGCGAGCCTATTACCCCAGATACAGCTAGCAGCAAACTGTCGAGTTGTGTTGAGTTAAAACTTCAGAGAAAAGTGGTTGTGTTTGGAGTTTCCCTGGAAGCGCAACTCGGCTTTTCTTCATTTCGCCCGTGAACTTTACGTTTCGGAAAATACATAATTTTAAAATACACGAAGCTGAAATTTCGCAAGAGCGACAGTTTAAAGAAATCAGTTGGAGGATATGTTATCACGCTCAAATATCGTAGTTGCACACACAGCCAATAAGTTTTAGATTCCAACTACAATACCACGACGCCCTGGTTTACCAAAACACCAAATATGCCCTCAAAATGCTCCAAATCAATCCTGAGAATGTGAATCCTTCCTGGGGGTTTAATTATATTCACGACTATTTAAAGCAGCGGGTTGTATTTTTATCAATATGCATCAATTCAATGCCGAACAATCAACTAATAAACTTTTCTCAGAGCATCAATCTCTGATCTCACTGCCACCTAGATCCGTATTGGTTTCAAACCCATTACAAGTTCTGCATTCTGCCGTGTCACTTCTAGTCCATTTTGTAACATATGACACAAGGCCACTAGACAACCGCCTAAATACTACATCCACACTATATATCTGGGCACTTTCCGATTATAAAAACATAAACTATAACTATATACATATACAATGATAAACTGTGATGAGGAGTGTCTGTGCATATCTATGATCTGTCACAATTAGAAAGTCATTTTTGAAAGCCTTTGTCTAGAGCGTGGCGAGGTAAAAAAGCGAATCTGTTGGTGGAGCAGGAACGAGAAAAAAAGACCATTTGAAACGTAGCGTTACAGCGGAATGATGAATTTGTTAAACAGATTGCCTCAGATGTGGGCTGTGGTGGAGATTAGGGCAGCAAGCTGTTGATTCAGCTAGGAGGCTTGCAACGACGTCTGGAATCTGTGCCATTGAGATGGCTGTACTCATGTACAGTACTGTAGGTGCTAACAGTAGGGAAGGATGTGGCCGTAATTTAGGTTCAATCCAAGCATTTTCCTGGAGAAGAAGTGGAGAAACCACTTCTAGGATGGCTGAGGTTCGAGGTCCAACTCTCTTGGCAGAGCCGGGATTTAAACTCAGATCTTCCTAACAGACGTCCGCCACTTGCAATTCTCGACAAGGTGACACTTGCTCTCGGCTGCGCTAGCAGAACCTAGTGATCTCAAGGATCATGCCACTTGGCTGGATATCCAGATTTCAGATAAATAAATAAATAAATAAGTAAATAAAAAATAAAACAATAATTAATAAATAAGTTAATTTTGCGGATGACATTGCATTACTCACTGACTCACTGGATACTGCCCAAGAGCGAATTCGAGAGTTGCAAAGACAGACGACCAAAGTCGGATTACAAATATCATTGGAAACAACTGTTTTGACAAACATCACCGATGCCCCGAAAAGTATCACAATTCATGACAGTTCAGTATGTAAAACAAATTCCTTTAAATACCTAGGAGAGTGGATAATGAACGACTCACAGGAAAAGACAGCAATAGAAACGCGTATGCATAAATTATAAAGGTTTTTATACGACAAACCGGTCGCGGTGGCCGATAGCGCTAAGGCACTACCTCGTGTCTCGCTGGCATCGGGAGAGCGTGGGTTCCAATCCCACCTCGGCCGTCCAGAAAATGGTTTTCGTGGTTTCCCATTTTCACCACCAGGAAAATGCCGGGACGGTTCCTTTCAATAGGTCCACGGCCGATTTCCTTCCAATATACCTTCCCTGTCCAGTCCTGAAAATACAAGTACATGGCCATTGGCTGCATTAATAAAATTATCATTATATGACAAAAGATACAGTGAGTCCGAGAATGTTCTCCACAGCGCCTACATGCGTCTGCGAGAGCTAGCTACAGCAGTTACGTTGGCAGCACAGCTGCCGCTTGCATCATATTAGCCTTTCACGAAATGATTGCCGGCGGTCGAGATGGGAACTATCCTTTTTTACCTGTGTCACACGTCAGCCTGCTTCGTTGACAGGTACAGTTGCGCGAGTAGGATATAACTCAGATCAAGTAGCCTCTGTCAACGTTTAAGTGTCCGTGGTGACATGAGCTCCTAAGACGCGCAATGTTGCTTGACTTATGTGCAGAATGCATTCTGTCATCGCTGTGTTCCCTAATAACTAGCAAACAGTATACTTTGTACTCACCACAGCCATTCATAACAGATGCTGGAAGTGCTGGTGACACATACGCTCGTTAATTGCAATACACACTGACAGGCTACAGCCCACACGTGTGGGATTCACCCTGACAAAGACACCGTGCTGCCAACTAAACCGATGAGGCAACCACTCACAGCTGCACGTGACCACTGCGGAGAACATTCTCGGGCGCCCTCTAAATATAATACAAAAAACTAATCCTGGAAAACTAAATTAAGGCACTATCAAACAGTGGTCAGACCCGAAACTCTGTATGCGGCAGAAACTAACAAGATTTGGTGATTTAGACAAATTAGAGAAGACTGAAAGACAAATTCTGAGAAAAGCTAAACGAAATAATAACGCAGAATATAGGTTGCGACCAAATAGAGAGTTATAATTATTTGAAATGTGAAAAATTAACTGACGTAATGAAAAAGAGAAGATTACAGTTTTTGGGCCCATTTATAGAATGGAAAATAGTAGACTACCTAAACCTTACTGACTAGTTACAAATCCAAACCCACATGCTTCATTGAAATTGACAAAGAGTCGACAAACGCCAAAATTCAGACAGAGACAATGGCAAACAGATCACTCTTCAGAGAAGCGGTTCAGAAGGCAGAATTTCAAGAAAGGAAGTATGAAATAAAAAGGAAAGAAACAAGGAAAGAAAGACAGAAAGTAAGAAAGGAAGACAGAAAGTAAGAAAGACGGAAAGTAAGAAAGACGGAAAGTAAGAAAGACAGAAAGTAAGAAAGACGGAACGTAAGTAAGTAAGTAAGTAAGAAAGACAGAAAGAAAGACAGTAAGTAAGAAAGACAGAAATTAAGAAAGACAGAAAGTAAGAAAGACAGAAAGAAAGACAGTAAGTAAGAAAGACAGAAATTAAGAAAGACAGAAAGTAAGAAAGACGGAAAGTAAGTAAGAAAGACAGTAAGTAAGAAAGACAGAAAGTAAGAAAGACAGAAAGTAAGAAAGGAAGACAGGAAGTAAGAAAGACGGAAAGTAAGAAAGACAGAAAGTAAGAAAGACGGAAAGTAAGTAAGAAAGACAGAAAGTAAGAAAGAAAGACAGTAAGTAAGAAAGACAGAAAGTAAGAAAGACGGAAAGTAAGTAAGAAAGACAGAAAGTAAGAAAGGAAGACAGTAAGTAAGAAAGACAGAAATTAAGAAAGACAGAAAGTAAGAAAGACGGAAAGTAAGTAAGAAAGACAGAAAGTAAGAAAGACAGAAATTAAAAAAGACAGAAAGTAAGAAAGGAAGACAGTAAGTAAGAAAGACGGAATGTAAGAAAGGCAGAAAGTAAGAAAGAAAGAAGGAAGGAAAGACAGAAAGTAAGAAAGGAAGACAGAAAGTAAGAAAGACAGAAATTAAGAAAGACAGAAAGTAAGAAAGGAAGACAGTAAGTAAGAAAGACAGAAAGTAAGAAAGGCAGAAAGAAAGAAAGAAAGAAAGAAGGAAGGAAAGACAGAAACAAACAAACAAACAAACAAACAAGGAAGCAAACAAATAAATAAATAAGTAAGAGATAATTATTTTAGGTCCAAATGTGGAGGCTGGGCGAATATGTCCAGATGTTACTCAATAATTTTCGTAACTCAATTAGGGCCCATAGCTAACTTACTCCCGCTCAGACAATGTTTCAATGTTTCTACGTTTCAAAAGCTAGAGAAATTACCAACGTATTATGGAGTGATGTGCCATCTGTTTCGTCTGCCCTTCATAGCGAACGTGTGAACAGTTCAGGGCAGACATCAAGCGATTGTTAGTGTTGTTTTGGTACCACTGATGTTGTGAGGAATAGGAGCAGGCGATGACGATGATGATAGTTGTTGTTTTAAGGGGCCTAACATCTAGGTTATCGGCCCCTAATGGTCTGGCTGATCGTGAAGATGATAATGAAATGTAAACTATAACTAAATTTAACTACTAACTTATATACTAGAAGAAGAAATGGAAAACAAAAGGAGAATAACGCAAATAAAGGAGAGGAGGAAAATAAATGCCCTCAATCCTCGAAGAATGCGGATTGAGAGACTTGGAAGGAAGGAGAGCCATGAAAGGCAGATAGGAAAGTGAAAGCGGAGAGAGTCCACCCCAGAGGTAATGGATAAAAGGGGGAAAACCGGACCTAGCTCAGTAATCCCTCGGGGTCGCCAACTCCCGAACTCACCAGCCGTGAGCCCCTGAGGGTGTAGCAATATACAGGGTGCACCAGAAGTGGTGGGGCTACACACACACTGCCTCCTTGAGGGCCTTGAGCAGAAGGCAGGAGAAATCATGAAGAGAACAGAAGAGCTCTCGCAGAAGGAGGGTATCAGAAAAGATGAGACAAGGTCCAATTTAGGCGGAAAAGAAAGAGACTCCCTAGGCCTCAGATATCCTAATACTGTCGGGGTCGGACGAGAACAACAGTTGACCAAGTGAGGTCGATAGAAAAGAAGACGGAGAGGAGCTCGGCACAAGTAAGTGGAAGCAATGCCGGATTCAGTTGCGGCCCCGTGGTCGCCAACCCACGTCCCACTAGACGTGAGCCCCTGCACAGTGGGTCAAAATCGAAATCTAGGAGCACAAAATTATTTATTTTCATAATTAAAAAATCGAAATGTATTACTTCTACAGCATTCTCATACAATTGCCGCTCACTATTCTGGGATATAAACGCATCTTAGGGTAAATCTGTCACCACTGTTCGAGCAGTCTGAATTGGAGGGTGAATGTAAGTGGCTGTGGTTTGGTTGTCTTTGTGGTTAGTGTGATGCTTTAAGATGGAACATGCAGCTGAAGGTATGATCTTTGTAACGTATTAATGGGCGTAATTGTTACGTAATTTTATCTATATTTGCATCATATAATATTTGACTATTATTTTAAAAATTATATTTTCACTTAGATTTTTTAGTATGTCGCGTCACTCTGCGTCACTTTCTACTTAATGTTAAAATGTAGATAAAGTCTTGTAGTTTACGCCTGTTATAAGATTTTTTGCATCTTTTTGCAACTTACTTAGTTATTTTACGTTTTAGAAGATGCCGCGCAACCAGTTCTCACACGTTTACAACTCTTTGAAGCTCTGGGTTCGACGATTATGTCAAAAGTGGAACTTTGTGACCTTGTTAAAAGTAAATTAGGGGTAAAAAATTGTTCTGAAGAGATAACTGAATGCTCTATCCAACTCCTATTCATAGACAATTTCTTGCATGTTTAGACTTAGCTTAAAAGGTCTTAACTGATGTTTATTATGAAGAAAACTAATTATATACTTTGCTTTCACTCTAAATTCATGATTAAAACGTAAAAATAATTTTGTACCCCTAGATTTCGATTTTGACCCACTGTGCCCAGGAGGGAGGAGCATGACATCATTCATTACCTTAATGGTGGACTCCGTCAGAAGCTAGGAAGAACAACAATGTGGGGAATATGGTTTGGAAATCAGCAGTTCAAATCCGAAGGTCGGTAGGGACTGATGCCAAGATGGTGCTGGTGGACTATAGAGAAGGAGTCGGGGTGTGGAAAAGCCAATGCAGTGAGCTCTCAGTTGTGATCTACAGTATTCTGCAAGGAACATGTTTGTGTAGCGACGAAACTCTCAGTATTTAGACCGACTTTGCTGTATGGAAGTGAGAGCTGATATGAGGGTAGATGGGAGCAATGGTAGGAAGGTGCTCATAATTACGAGATAAAGGCTAAGTTAGAAAAGATCGCACTAGAAGAAGCTGCCCATATGAGCTGACTCAGATGGTTGGGCCATGTGAAGAGAATGGGAGAGGAGAGATTGGTTCCTTAGTTTAGGGTCTGCGACAACGCAGTCATGTAGCCCCGTGTACTTTGTGTTGGTGTAGAATCTGCCCGATTTATTTATTTATCGTACGATGCTAGAAGGAATAGATAAAACAATTATTTACAAATATATATACAATGATATACGCTAAGATACACTTGATCTCAAGTTTGAAAAACTAAATAGAACAGGCGAATCCAGTCAATGGCTTCTTGGGACAGCTTGTGTAAGTCTTACAATGTTCCTTTGAATGCTCTGAGGGGACAATCGAAGATTATGTGATCCATAGTATGCTGTTCTTCGCCACAGTCACATGCAGGAGAGGATTTCCAACCCCTTTGGTTCAGGATCGCTGAGCACCTTCCTTGGCCCGCTCTTATCCGATTCAGTGCGCACCATTGGCGCCGAGGTAGATGAATTCCTGCAGGCCGAACCCAAGGAGTTTTGATTAACTGATGGTGTGTCAAGGACGTTTATTCCTGCCATTTGGTATTCCAGGCATCTAGGATGTTGAAGTTGTCGTCCTGCAGGCTGGTTGCTGTTCTCCATGATGGTTGCCTGGACTTCAGTCGCTGTGCTGAAGTTACCGGGAGCATGGAGTGTCTGTCTGATAACCGGTGTTAATTGTGATGCCTGTATTAGTGTGTGTTATCTGCTTTTAATTCAAGTAAGGACTGCAGACAGTAATTTCAACTAGTTCCTACTTTCGCTACCAAATGCTACGGTCAAGGACGACTAGTTCTCAAATTGGTTACCAGATGCCACCGCAGTCAGCTCCTGGCGACGAACGCTGGAACTTAAGAGCGTTATTCAAATCTAACCTATAATTTAGTTTCACACAAATGTAGGCTAATTAGTGGAAGGGTATTTATATTCTATAGATCAATGACATGGGACCGCCAGCTTTACTTTCCCTCCAAAGGAAGGCATACTGAGGGATTTTTAACGCTCTTAAAAATCCGATGATTTCGGCCGGGTTTTAACACTCGAGAACAGAGATTACCTAAAATGTTTATGAGTTCGACTGTAGAGAGTAAGAGAAGCAGAGGTAGACTTAGAAGGCGGTGGTTAGATTCAGTGTTGAATGTTTTCAAAGCAGAGAAAGCCGCAGTGCTAACAGGGAATAGTAAAGATAAATCATCTACCTATCAGATCAAGACTTCCTACGTTAACGCTTACTTCTACCGGTCTCATGAATTAATGTTTACGACTCCATCGAGAGCTCTTAAGGCCTCACCTGTGGTAGTGGTAAATTAGCCTGAAAAAGTAAATTAATGGGGCAGATGACCTCGCTGTTTCGCCCCTCAAAACAACAATAACTATACCAGGCGAATCAGCTGCCCCTATTTATATTCGTTATGCAGCCCAACTAACGCCTGGTACTAATGCACTGAACTTTATTCTTACTATAGGAATGTTTACTATGGATTCTCGATTTCAGGCCTCAATTACAAGCAAACCAACAGAACTATTGAAAAATGACACACCAACAATTTCCTTATTTAATTCTTCGGTAAACTATATAAGCCAATTATTCTCAAGTTTATAAATTATATTGTTATTTGAGGTTGCATGAAAAATTGTCCGAGATTTTGACGTCTTGTCTTGGAACCGCTCACTTATATACTTGGAAAACTACTTGGCTGAGGGTAATGACATTTTTAGCCTACTTTTCACATTTTGCAAAAATGAGGAAAAAGTAGACTTATGAGATCATGCAAATGTGTGTCTGTCTGTCCTTCCGTCTGTCAGTCTGTCTGTGTGTGTGTCCCCCTATCAACTCCTAAACGGCTGCAGAAATCGAAACAAAATTTGGTAAGAGTAAAGATCTATACCTGGATATCTCACGGCCATATTTGAAAATGATGTCAGTACAACCAACTGCTGAAAAATCGCAATAGAAATTTGAGCTCCATGTTGGATATCATGGAAGGTATGAATGGGAGCTATTTCAAAATTGGCACACGTATAGATAATAATATTGCAGTTTAATTTCCAGGAGGCCATACATAGCAGTGTTGCCAAAATGATTAAAAGCCGGCCGATAGGTCCAATTTTTAAATGCATATAACTTATACACTATCAATTGGAATTCAACCAAATTTCGTATGTGCTATGTGTATATAAACAGATATGACTGAGCATATTCTTAAGAGCCACCAGGGCTGCCAACGTTTAATAAATGCTCTCATTTTTTAAATCCAAATACCCATATTTCAGAAAGTATGCAAGCCGACAGCTTTAAACTATGCACACGTATAGCACCTGAATTTCTAAATTAATTTGGAGCAACTTATATACGTTAGTGCTACCAACATGATTCTAAGCCTGCTGAGAGGTCCAAATTTAAATTCATATAACTTCTATACTATCATTTGGATTTCCACCAAATTTCGTGTGTGCTATGTGTACCAAAACAGTATGACTATGCGGATTCTTAAGAGTAACCAGGGCTACCAAATGTTAATAAATGCGGTCTTTATTTTTGTTACCCTAATATCAATATATCAGAAAGTATGCAAGCCAATAGCTCTAAACTTTGAACACGTATAGTACCTGGCATTCTAGATTAATTTGGAGTAACTATTATACGTCAGTGCTGCCAACATGATTCTAAGCCTGCTGATAGGTCCATTTTTTAAATGCATGTAACTACTATAATAACAAATGGATTTCATTCAAAATAGACACAACAATAGATCATATTATTTCAGATTATTTCCGACCAATACATGCATGACATTGTTGCCAACATGATTTTACGCGCGCTGTTAGATCCAATGTTTAACTGCATGTAACGTCCATGCTATCCATTGGACTTCAACCAACTTTTGTATTCTGTACCTTAAGAGATGGAACTAAGAATATATTCGGTCACCAGGGCTGCCAACTGTAGTTCTCTATTTTGCTACATTATGCCCGGTATACAGTATTTCGAAATAATTAGAAATTTCGATATTACCAACTTAATTTCGTCATTATTCTTGATAGGTACATATAGATTAATCATTGGCAGGAATCTTAAATTTTAAGAAGAGTAGGCTCTTTAGTTCGTCACGGAACTTCTTGTTATATATTATAAGCACAAGACGTATTGGTAGTGTAAATCGCAAGTTTGAATTGTTTTCCAACTACCCAATAAAAAGTTCTTATACTTTTTTCCGAAGTAACGTTTTCTCAGCCCAGGATAAACGTACATCAGGAAACGTGGTCTCATTTTGAAGCTCTCATTCGTGATTATTGGGAACTACGACCACTGCATACGTAGTGTGATGGCGAATTTATGAAGAGTGATATTAATGGGAGATTTTGTGCGTTCTTGCTCGTGCGATTAAAAGCGGTTAGTAGTCAGTAGCTATCTCTATTTGTTTGGTGTATTTTTCCCATTATTGTAATTTCTGTCTCATTTCACTCTTCGGGTGCACACGTCCTTGGGTGGAGTATCGTCTCTCCCTTGTTCTCTTCTTGTGCCTTCTTCCTCCGCGTGTGTTATCCCTCCACTGCTACATCGCAAGTATCTCTGTTTGACTTGTCATCAACGAGTTCACATAAATTAGCAGCAGATATCGATAAGGATAGTCGATAGCACAACACGCTCGACAAGTATCGACCGTCCCTCCCTTGTCTGACCTACAATCTTAATCCCCGGCAGACATAATGGAATATGGAAATGTCTGAGGCGGGGCAGGATGCTTCAGTCAGCCTCTACAACATACTTTGAGTAATAAAGCAGATGAAAAGTAATCATTTGAAGCGAGTGTTGCCATTGTTGCGAGATACCTGTCCTGTCTTACAAAACACACCGGTTTTAATGTTGGAGACGTAACAAAGTAGGGGTCCCCAAATTAGTTAAAACGTTGAATTAAGCAATTTCCAATTTTCAAACGTTGAATTGCATTTGTCTGTTGACACAGGCTAGAGTATCACCGATGTCTCAGTCTCACTCATGGCTGTGATTATATGGAAGCTACTGAGGTATGGGTGGTGCTTAGTAATGACATTCAGAGCACAGACAGTGTCTGTTGGCACAGGCTAGAGTATCACCGATGTCTCAGTCTCACTCATGGCTGTAATTATATGGAAGCTACTGAGGTATGGGTGGTGCTTAGTAATGACATTCAGGGCACAGTCAGTGTCTGTTGGCACAGGCTAGAGTATCACCGCTGTCTCAGTCCCTCTCATGGCTGTGATTATATAGAAGCTACTGAGGTATGGGTGGTGCTTATTAATGACATTCAGGGCACAGTCAGTGTCTGTTGGCACAGGCTAAAGTATCACCGATGTCTCAGTCTCACTCATGGCTGTGATTATATGGAAGCTACTGAGGTATGGGTGGTGCTTAGTAATGACATTCAGAGCACAGACAGTGTCTGTTGGCACAGGCTAGAGTATCACCGATGTCTCAGTCTCACTCATGGCTGTGATTATATGGAAGCTACTGAGGTATGGGAGGTGCCTAGTAATGACATTCAGGACACAGTCAGTGTCTGTTGGCAGAAGCTAGAGTATCACCGCTGTCTCAGTCTCACTCATGGCTGTGATTATATGGAATCTACTGAGGTATGGGTGGTGCTTAGTAATGACATTCAGGGCACAGTCAGTGTCTGTTGGCACAAGCTAGAGTATCACCGATGTCTCAGTCTCACTCATGGCTGTGATTATATGGAATCTACTGAGGTATGGGTGGTGCTTAGTAATGACATTCAGGACACAGTCAGTGTCTGTTGGCACAAGCTAGAGTATCACCGATGTCTCAGTCTCACTCATGGCTGTGATTATATGGAAGCTACTGAGGTATGGGTGGTGCTTAGTAATGACATTCAGGGCACAGTCAGTGTCTGTTGGCACAGGCTAGAGTATCACCGCTGTCTCAGTCTCACTCATGGCTGTGATTATATGGAAGCTACTGAGGTATGGGTGGTGCTTAGTAATAACATTCAGGGCACAGTCAGTGTCTGTTGGCACAGGCTAGAGTATCACCGCTGTCTCAGTCTCGCTCATGGCTGTGATTATATGGAAGCTACTGAGGTATGGGTGGTGCTTAGTAATGACATTCAGGGCACAGTCAGTGTCTGTTGGCACAGGCTAAAGTATCACCGATGTCTCAGTCTCACTCATGGCTGTGATTATATGGAAGCTACTGAGGTATGGGAGGTGCCTAGTAATGACATTCAGGACACAGTCAGTGTCTTTTGGCAGAAGCTAGAGTATCACCGCTGTCTCAGTCTCACTCATGGCTGTGATTATATGGAATCTACTGAGGTATGGGTGGTGCTTAGTAATGACATTCAGGACACAGTCAGTGTCTGTTGGCAGAAGCTAGAGTATCACCGCTGTCTCAGTCTCACTCATGGCTGTGATTATATGGAATCTACTGAGGTATGGGTGGTGCTTAGTAATGACATTCAGGGCACAGTCAGTGTCTGTTGGCACAAGCTAGAGTATCACCGATGTCTCAGTCTCACTCATGGCTGTGATTATATGGAATCTACTGAGGTATGGGTGGTGCTTAGTAATGACATTCAGGGCACAGTCAGTGTCTGTTGGCACAAGCTAGAGTATCACCGATGTCTCAGTCTCACTCATGGCTGTGATTATATGGAAGCTACTGAGGTATGGGTGGTGCTTAGTAATGACATTCAGGACACAGTCAGTGTCTGTTGGCAGAAGCTAGAGTATCACCGCTGTCTCAGTCTCACTCATGGCTGTGATTATATGGAATCTACTGAGGTATGGGTGGTGCTTAGTAATGACATTCAGGGCACAGCTAGTGTCTGTTGGCACAGGCTATAGTATCACCGATGTCTCAGTCTCACTCATGGCTGTGATTATATGGAAGCTACTGAGGTATGGGTGGTGCTTAGTAATGGCATTCAGGGCACAGTCAGTGTCTGTTGGCACAGGCTAAAGTATCACCGATGTCTCAGTCTCACTCATGGCTGTGATTATATGGAAGCTACTGGGGTATGGGTGGTGCTTAGTAATGACATTCAGGGCACAGTCAGTGTCTGTTGGCACAGGCTAGAGTATCACCGCTGTCTCAGTCTCACTCATGGCTGTGATTATATGGAAGCTACTGGGGTATGGGTGGTGCTTAGTAATGACATTCAGGGCACAGCTAGTGTCTGTTGGCACAGGTTAGATTATCACCGCTGTCTCAGTCTCACTCATGGCTGTGATTATATGGAAGCTACTGAGGTATGGGTGGTGCTTAGTAATGACATTCAGGGCACAGTCAGTGTCTGTTGGCACAGGCTAGAGTATCACCGCCGTCTCAGTCCCACTCACGGCTGTGATTATATGGAAGCTACTGAGGTATGGGTGGTGCTTAGTAATGACATTCAGGGCACAGTCAGTGCCTGTTGGCACAGGCTAGAGTATCACCGCTGTCTCAGTCTCACTCATGGCTGTGATTTTATGGAAGCTACTGAGGTATGGGCGGTGCTTAGTAATGACATTCAGGGCACAGTCAGTGCCTGTTGGCACAGGCTAGAGTATCACCGCTGTCTCAGTCTCACTCATGGCTGTGATTTTATGGAAGCTACTGAGGTATGGGCGGTGCTTAGTAATGACATTCAGGGCACATTCAGTGCCTGTGGATGCTCTGAAAGGTTCTACTCATAGGATTGGTACTGCTGTATTGACTCAGTGAGGAAAGCAATGGCAAACTACCTCACTCCTCACCTTGCCTAATACGCCTCTTTATAGTGCTGCCTTGGTTTCGTGGGTTTCTACCACATAACCTATGGCGGTGCTTTTTGAGGATCCAACCAGCCTTCAGGCTGACTACCTAACACACAGACAGACGGGCTAGAGGTCCCCGAAAATGAATATCCACAGCCTGTTCCAGTCGTCTGACCGGGTAAGGGATTGAATGAACGAAGCCCCCCCCCCCCCCCCCCCGTCCAGTGGCGAGGATATGAACTGTACCGGCAGCCGAAGCCTGTCGCACTCCCCTGGGGCCATCAGATGAAATTAAATCATAGTGGAGAGTGTTGCTGGAATGAAGGTTGTGGCAAGGAACACCGGAGTACTCGGAGAAAAACCTGTCTGCCCCCGCTTTGCCCAGCACAAATCTCACATGGAGTGACCGGGATTTGAACCACGGACCCAGCGATGAGAGGCCAGCGTGCTCCGCCTAAGCCACGGAGGCTTAGAGGACCCAAAAATGTTTCAAATTGTTTCCGAAAATCACTTCCAGCCTAAATGCAGTCGGGAAAAACAGCCTACAATCGCGTGTTGGTTTTACTCGTTTGTTTTTTTTAATCAAATCATTGGGAATTAACTTATTTGCATAATGCTTTCTTCCATGTATTTCTTGGTTCAATACCCTCAAGCTTTTTATGATTATTTAAGAATCTTCCCACCGGAAGTAGCTATAAGGATTGAACCGATTTTCTTTTCCACCTGTAGTCTTCCCCTTTTTCTTTCCTTCGGCGTGTTGATTATCGGAATTGATCTCTTTTCTTCTGGGTTATTACTGGCCAGGGTAACCGAGCAGGTCAGTGGACATTTCTATAATTGCTGATCAAGGTTCGTTATAGTGATTTCTTACTATGCCGAATCGTGATCAGTGACACCACTTTCCTTTTATTTTCTCGTTTCCGTCACCTGTAACAAGCCTTTGTTACCATCTCGGGTAGTCTTCTGTATTTTCTATCCTGGTAGGACCTTTTTGTTTGTGCTCCCGCTCTCGTATTCGAGATGCCTGTCTTATGGTTATTTATATAAATATGTGTGTGGAGACGTGTATTTAGTTTGTTTTCGTACAATTTCGTGATGTCGGATAAGCTGAATCCATCAAGGTGAGTCACGGCTTAATATTCTTTGTGTGTGAGTGTGGATATGTGGCTTGTGTATGGAATTCTAGGGCATTTAGCCGTTTTTACTATGTCCATTGTGTGCCTGTATCGTTCCTTTATCTTTTATCTCGTTATCGTCGTTCCTTTTATGTTGGTTTTGGTTCGGTTTACTGGATGCTACGTACATCACAATAAGACCAGCACCTTACCTTTTATCTTTATCGGTCTACCTTATCTTAGGAAACTGCATTGACTCGTAGTGGTTGATACGGCAAACTGCTCATCTAATTGACCGGATATGGTTGAGTTTCATTGTCTCACACCAGTGCTCGTAGTGGTAGAAAAGGTAAATTGCTGATTTAATCGACTGGATATGATCGAGTTTCTGGTGAACAGTCAACAGTCTACCGCGTGTCATCATGGCGGCATCTCGTAAGAAACGTTTGATGTGTCCTTTACGATTGGAAAAGTGAAGAAGAAACAAAAAATAATTACAAATGCACCAACAGCAGGAATAAGAATAAGTCAGTAATGGGACGGAAATGTAACAGTGAAGTTAGCGTCACGAACGAACAGGAACCTCCCAAGAAACGACAACTTGCTAGCTTGTTAGGATGTTTGCAGCATTGAATTGCTGTGAAGGTTCACCATAACCCTCTTGCATACATGTATCGAAACTAGTTCCTCAATATCAAGCCGTAGTAAAACAAGTAGTTCCGTGAGAACTAACTTATACAGCCTATTTTCAAATATATTACTTATATTAATTGCCTCTATCGACATACAAAATTTCGGTTTGATTGCTGTCATGGATTAATAGATATTGCGAACTGTCTAAATATTTGGGATGGTCGCCATGTTGGATTTTAATATATGTAGGCCATAGAGTTATGCACTATTAGATGAGGATTATTGTGTATGTTCATTATTCAAACTTTCACTTCGATCGCATGATTAAAACACAAAATATAGAAACTTAATTTTAAAATTCGCACAGCCACCATCTTGAGGTTATGTAAACAATTGAAGTAAATTAGATGTCATTGCATTAAAATTTGCATTGTCATTTGCTGTACCAAGTTTCACTGCGTTTGGTTGGTTAAATCACGAGAAATGTTTATTTAAATGTTTCAAATTCGCTTGGCCGCCATGTTCGTTTTGTAGTCAACAGGTTTTTGAACGTTACTTAGGTGAACGTCTAGTAGTGCCCTTTATCACCGTGCATCATTTCAGAATGATATCAGTAATAGTTGCTGAGATATAGAATGCTGGTGAAATATTTTGCACAGCTGACATGTTGGATTGGTGAGACGTAATTAAATTTGAAGGGCACGGTCGGGGTCGGCTAAAATAGTACTAGGACCTTACCAAGTTTTATTGATCTCTCTGTCCGTTTAGACGTTATGTGAGGAGGACACACACAGGCAATAGGTGATCTCATAAGACTACATTTACACAAATTATAATAGGCTAAAACAGACAACTCTCCACACATTCTACATTAGTTTGTTTCAAACGTAAAACTCGGTGAAAATGTGCAGACAACAGACAAACATTGTAGACGGTCGACCACCTCGTTTGGCGCCATCCCCATGGCAACGGTCCAAGCCGGCGCAAGTTCAAGTGCACGCCTAAAACATTCACGATGGCTTTCCGCAACAACAACAACGACAACGTACATCTGCAAGAACTTCGAAGAAAAATTACGCTGATGAAAAATACAAAATTCAATGATAGCCTATTGTGTGGTTCTAGGAGGTAAAAGTATCCTTAATATATTCGTCTTTATATCTGTCAGTAATAATTGAGAATACCTCATTGGCTTACATCTAGTGGGACGTGGGTTGGCGACCACGGAACCTGAGCTGAGTCCGGTATTGCTTCCACTTACTTGTGCCGGGATCCTGTCTGTTATTTTTCATATCGACCACCCTTGGTGAACTGTTGTTCTTCCCCAACCCCGACGGTATTAGGGTATCCGAGGCCTAGGAAGTCTTTCACTTTCCCGTCTTAATTGGCCCTTGTCTCATCTTTCCTGATCCCTCCTTCTGTGAGGGGTTCTCTTCATGATATCTCCTGCCTTCTTCAGGGTGTGTGTAGTCCCACCACTTCTGGTGCACCCTGGATAGTGCTACACCCTCAAGGGCTCACGGCTGGTGAGGGATTCCTCAGCTGGGACCGGTTATTTCCCCTTTTCCATTGCCTCTGGGGCCGGCCCTCTCCTCTTTCCCTTCCTATCTGCCTTTCATAGCTCTGCTTCCTTCCAAGTCCCTCAATTCCCATTCTTCGAGAGCTGAGGGCATTTCTTTTCATCATTCTTTATTTGTTTACCATTTCTTCTTCTAGTTTGTAAGTCTGTAGTTAGTATTAGTTATAGTTTACATTCTCATCTCATCTTTCACTATCCCCCAAACCATTAGGGGCCGATAACCTAGATGTTAGGCCCCTTAATACAACAATTATCATCATCATCATCATCAATTATTTAGAAACCATTAATTATGGACGACATGCAGTATGAAGAACAAAATCTAATAATTGATTACATGGTATATGAACCTAATTGATTTTGGAACTGAAGATGTTGATTTACAAACAAAATACGTTATTTATTAGTGTATTAATATAAACAATACAGAGTATGTTGACTGAACTGTAGCCACAGGGGGTAAGAGGGGGGCCTTTCAATACATGTGAGAACATGCCAAGCAAGTTGGGCAAGTTGGGTTGCCTACTGAAGAGGGGCAGCCCGTCCCGTCGTACTGAGTAATCCCTCTCTGTGATGAAATGGAATGTTCTGGATGGCCTTCCGGATGCCAACGTTATGAAGGCAGGGATGTAGTAAGTGAACCCGGGCAAGAGGATGGGAGGAAGCTGCTGTGGCCTTTTAGAATGAATCATCCCAACATTTGACTTGAGTTGAAACTACGGGGCTTAGAGGACGGTCGACGGAGGGTTTCGAACCCACGGACAGGAATGTGAGTCACCATCAGTTGACCACGGGGCTTAGAGCACGGCCGCAGGGGGTTTCAAACCCACAGACAGCAATGTGAGTTCCGGCAGTTGACCACGGGGCTTAGGGGACGGTTGACGGAGGGTTTCGAACCCACGGACATCTACTTGGAGTTGGTCTCTTGAATTGAAGTAATGTACGTAATTTTGACTGCTATCTTGCAGATAATAATAATAACATATGGCCTCGGGTGCCAGGTGCAGGCTTTCTATATTTGACGCCCAGGGTGCAGCTTACATGTTAAATTTTATTGTTCCTTGGAACATTATGTAATTCAAGGAGGTTAGAAATATAAGCTCCTTGACACTATAGCGCTTTCTAGTAGAGAAAGGAAGAACTTTTTGTTGACGGAATATCCCGATATTAATTTTGCCATTATGAACACGGCCTACTGAATTCAAATGTGTTCTTTGACATGCCAACAACGTATGACAAGCGTGTCGTGGTTTTTGTCTGGCAGATAAAACTTGACTCTTCTGGATGACTTGCGGCTGAGATTTAATTAGTTTTTCTTATATCCGAATGTGATTGATACGTGATTAGTGGAAGCTGGCAGGGATATAATGGCCATCATCCCCGTGTATGAGGTGACTAGACACAAACTAACGTGCCAGGAATTGCTGCAGCTCGCCATCGTGTCGTGGGGCCAGACGTTAACCCGTGCCACAGAGGAGCGGTGTGTCGGATATCAAATACAAGAACCCTTCAACGGCTCACGGAAAGGTCAGAGGGAGCAATTAAGGGTGTGTTACGCTCAGTGTACGACAGATATTGGGTTTCAGAGATAGAGCAACACCGGTTGTGTGTCTTGGACGTAGCTCGGGTTTTATTTGTTTTCAATAATTAATACTTTGCTTGTAAATTTCATCTTCGATTGCCTTCACGCATGACGACTTTTGAGGATTACCTTGGATATGTTTGTAGCTCCTGTGCTCGGTGTCAGGCAACGGTAACTGAACTAAGTACCCCACTATTGCTTCGTGTTGCGTGCAACAACCAGAGAGTTAAAATGGTTGAACAGAAATCAGGGGTTTTCGAATTTATGGCCGGACTATCTTTACAGGGTTACAGGCACAATGGGTGTTCAAAATATGAATAAATAAAGAAAGAAATAAACCTGGTGATTCACCCGCCCCTTATAATATTGTTTTATGCAGCCCAACTAACGCGTGTTGTGTCTGCCTGCATTATGCAATCCATTAATTATTATTCGATTTTTCGAATGTTAGAAGTAGGCTATTTGAATATGCAAATGTTCAAACATTCAAAGAGCGGTACCTCAAGTATTTCGAACAGTACTTTATTAACATAAATCGAACATTCAAATTATTCCAAGATGATCTGTCCAGTGGACGAAGCAAGGGCGAATCCAAGTGTTTGGTTGGGGTAAACCCCTTCCCTGTTCAAAACAAGCATCACTTGTTGCCTCGTTTCTCCTAGCTTCTATGTCTATTCCAAAACATTTTTGATGTGTAACATCTTTCCGCTCGGTGGCTGGATAGTTTTGTGGGAGTGATTTTGAAAATTGGGGACGGAAGTGAATCGGGCGGAAGTGGATCGAACGGAAGTGGATCGGACGGAAGTGAAGATGCACTGCCAGCTGGATGTACAATTGAAAATGTGTGTATTGGAAACAAGGCAGTGTGTGCTCTGTAGCGCGAGAATGTTATGGCAATACAGTAGGCAGTGCATTTAGCAGGCACTGGTTTGACGAGCACAGTGGCAAATGTTTCACCGACTTTCATTTGTCATTGAGCAGTTTATGAAGCTTCACGTTCAAGGTTGAATATCACATGGGGTAGGGCAAAGATGACAAATGACATTTAAGTAAGCGGCATTATTGTCAAGCTGTGGGTGAGTAGTCAAATATTAAATGCATAACAGAATGTTGTTATATGAGTGGAATAAAAGCTGTATTTTCATCACATGTGAGACTAGGTCATTTCATGATTGCAGGAAGCCATGTTTTGATAGTTTACGACGAACTGTATGAGAGCCTTGAGAATAATGAATGTTATAGTTACTGTGGAATGTGCTCACAGTATTTGAGAGTACTGTCGACGTTGTGTGTCACATTGTTATTATGAATTATTAATGTAAAAGGAAGGAAGGAAGCTTGTAGTTTTGCGTGTCCGTTAATCTCACGATCATGATCCACGGTACATCCCTTTTACGTGGAATGCGAACCACAGGACATGGCATTTCGATTCGAAAATCTCACATGTATTGACCGGGAATCGAACCCGGTCTACCTTGGTGAGAGAATAACAGCTTGACCGCTGCGCCACAAATGTGACAGTAGCATATCTCCAATTCAATCTATACATTCATCATAGTACCATTATGAAAATGGAGTGTAAATTAACATTTTAAGAATGTCCAAGCTGTGTAGTATACGAGTAGGATAACTTGTCAGATGTTACACATCATAAGCGACTACTGTAAGGATCGTATCTTTTTATATATAATACGCTAAGGTGTATGTTTCACAAAACGCAAGCTCCTAAACCAGAGGGCGTTAGAAGGTGTGGTTTGTACCAAAATCTTACAAATCCTCTCAATAGTGCAGGGAAAATCTTTCATTTCTTAAAAGTCAACGGAAATATATCTATTTATTTATAAAGTGCTTTTCAACACATAAACAACACGACAGTCCCTGACAGAACTGTGTCAGGTACAGGCCGCATAGCACTGGAGCCAGGCGGGTAGTCTGTACACATGGGGCGCACAAAACCCATTATGCGAGAGTTCTGGCCCGGGTCCGCTAGTTTTAATGATTCTACTGTTCGTCAAATCATTCGATTGCAGCCGGGTTATTTCACTAATGCGAATGTTCGAACAATTTTTTGTGTTCGAATGAAACTCTGGTACTCCCAATTCCATGTTCGAATATGTACATATGAAGACACTGGAACCCACGCCTCGATGAAGCTCCACATAATGCGAGCGATGGGCGGGGCGAAGTTGGTAATTAGGGATAATGTATTGTACCGGCGGTTCTTTGTAAATAAGAAGGGAACTTGTCTCCAAAAGAGCAGATGACCTTAAAACTTCAATAACTAATTTACCTCCAAATGGATGGAGTTCCCGAACTCACTTTACCTAGGCTTTTGCCTATTCACCGAGCTTCACTTCCTCGTAATGTCTGCCTAACTTAACAGTCCGCGACTGTACAGTATTTAGTTTTACTCTGGGGCAATAGCAATTTATTTAAAATGATTTTTTGGCAAATACCAAAAAACAACCTGGTAAAATGTGGTTGAAAAATATTTGTTATGGATCCCAGAAAAGGCAATAAACTATAGGATGATCGTAATTTAGCCCGCCAGGACTGGCGCAAGGGTATTTCTGACCCGGGGCTTGAATAATGCTCTATATTTTCGTTTTGGTCAGCCCTTATTTCCTGTCGCTTACTGTACCTCCCTTCCTAGCCTTGAGCTTTACCCTGGGAATATAACATGTCCATAGCTTTTTGAACACTCAAGTTATTTCTGTATTATTTACGGTCGGGTCAGATTTACCCATGGCGCCAGTCCTCGTGTGACAATTTTCGGCTTACGTTAGTCGGAACAATCTGTAAATAATAAGGGGGTTGGTTGGTTCCTCAGTTTAGGGGCTGCGACAACGCGGTCATGTAGCCCCGTGTACTTTGGGTGTGTGTAGAATCTGTCTGATAAACGGTGTTAATTGTGATGACTGTATTAGTGTGTGTATCTGTTTTTTAATTCAAGTAAGGACTGCAGAATTTTCAATTTTTCAAATAGTTCCTACTTTTGCTTTCAAACGCCACTGTCAACGACTACTAGTTCAAAACTTAGCTACCAGACGCCACCGCAGTCGGCTCTTGGCAACAAACGTAGGAACCTAAGAGCGTTGTTTACATTCTTAACCTATACAATTTAGCTTCACACAGGTGTAAGTAGTGGAAGGTTCTTTTACATGCCATAAATCTATGTCATAGGACCGCCGGCTTTACTTCCCCTCCGAAGGAAGGCATTCAGTTTTTTTGTAACGCTCTTAAAAAATCCGACGACTTCCGCCGGATTTGAACCCACGATGTTGGGCATAGAAGCTCAGCATGCTGCCGACTACTCCACCGAAACCGCAAAAAAGTAAGGGGGAAAATCCACCTATTTTGGTTCATCACAATTTATTAATTCATTCATTATTACGGTCTAGGGACACCTTGGTCATCAGCTCCTTTGTTGAAAATATTAGACATGACTGCTTTGCGCCACCATCAAGGCCAATTATACTCTTACGAAAATAATAGTAATTTTTCAGCATTTTAAATTTGAAAAATGTATATAAACCTCATTTTATATTGCGAAGTCACCAGCTGTATAATTACTTCATTATGCGACTATGACACAAAAGGCTATGGGTCAAAATGACTCGGCGCCAGTCCTCGTGTTATATGTTTAGCCTACTTTCGATTTTTGCAAGAAATTAAAGTAGACTTATGAGATCAACACAGGGCCAAAAATTGTGTGTCTGTCAGTGGGTGTGTACACTGAATGTCTCTCATCCCCTATCAATTTGAATACGGTGAATCCGAATTGAACGAAATTTGGTACAGAGATAGCACTAGCAAAGGGCACCCTGTGTCATGTTTTATATCGCCCCCATCTTGACGAAAACGTAATGGCGGCCACACAAATGTTAAAAGCTTGAATCAAATTACGACCAACCTAATAATCTAATCTCTACTAAATTTTGCAACATTATACCATTACGTATAAAGAATCTTTTGACCATAGTACAAGGTTATCAGCCCAATAATTTGTGGATGACGGCCATGTATGTGTGCAAATCGATTCCTCCTATCTTTTCATACACGGTGATACCGAATTGTTCGAAATTTGGTACGAAGGTAGCACTAGCAAAGGGCACCTCAGTTTCATGTTTTATATCGTCGCCAATTTGACGGAAACGGAAAGGCGGCCACCCAAATCTTAAAAGTTTAAATCAAATTACGACCAACCTAATCATCTGATCTCTACCAAAATTTGCAACAACATATCGTTATGTGAGGGGCGTTCTTTGGCCAAGATACAAGGTCATCAGTTGGAGAGCTTGCATATGGCGGCCATGTACGTGTGCAAATGGATTCCCCCTATCAATTCAAACACGGTAAAACCGAATTGAACGAAATTTGGTACAGAGGTAGCACAGGTAAAGGGCACCTCAGTTTCATGTTTTATATCGCCGCCATCTTGACCGAAACGAAATGGTGGCCACCCAAATGTTAAAAGTTTGAATCAAATTACGACCAACGTAATCATTTGATCTCTACCAAATTTTGTAACAACATACCTTTTTGTGGGAGGCATCTTTTGACTGAACTACAATGTCATCAACCCAATAGTTTGCAGATAGCGGCCATTATGTGTGCAAATCGATTCCCCACATCAATTCAAACACGGTGAAACCAAATTGAATGAAATTTTGTACAGAGGTAGCACTAGCAAAGGGCACCTCATATTCATGTTTAATGTCCGTATAGCACGTTGTATTTCAACAAGCTACTACAACCAACTTTCAATTTACACTCCTTGCAAAGGCCAAAGAGTTATAACAATACCCATGGTTTTAGCGAAAGTAGGCTATATGTTCTTTACTGAACATCTCGTTTCACGCCAGTTCTCAATGAATAAACGCGTGTATTTCTTTCAGTTTTATTCTCCGTATCTCCAGATAATTGGGATTTCTGTCGACCGACTGAAGATTGGGAATAAGGCGACACTGAAGCAAAGCTGTCTGGACCAGGCACTAACATGAGACAACCTTTCCCAACTAATTTATAGGGGCAGGTGACCTCGTAGTTCCGCCCCTTAAAACAACAATAACTAACTATCTAACAACTAATTTATAAAACGGAAGGGATCAAAAGCACACTTGTGTTATCCCTGATGATTTATGGCCTAGCGACAGTCTGCCCTTGCTGTGGCTTTTTCTCACCAGATATTGTCAAAACTACTCCCACATCTCATACGTCACTGGGGCCCTGCAGATTAATATTCAACACGTATTTTTAGCCTATTTTCATTTATGAAATATGAAAAAATAGGCTTATGAGATCATATTTTGTCGGTGTGTCTGTCTGTCTCGCTAATAACTCCGAAAAGGCTGGAGCGATTTCAATAAACCTCGGTAAGATTGGAGTAATATTTTGGCTGACCCTGGGCGTGTCCTTCAAATGTTATTACGTCTCACCAATCCAACATGGCGTCTGTGCAAAATATTTATCGGCATTCTATATCTCCGAAACTATTATTCATATCACTCTGATTTTTTTACGGTGATAAAGGGCACTACTAGAAGTTTACCTATGTGACATACAAAAACCTGTTAACTACAAAAGGAACATGGCGACCAATCGTAGTTGAAGCATTTAAATAGACTTCTCTCGCGATGTAACCATCCGAACGCAGTGAAACTTGGTACAGTAAATGACTATAAAAATTGCAATGCATTGACATCTTATTTGGTTCAATTGTTTACATTACGCACAAGATGGCGGCTGTGCGAAATTTTAAAATTTAGTATTTATTTCTTGTGTTCTAATCATGTGAACGAAGTAAAAGTTTGAATAATGAACCTACACAATAATCCTCATCTAATAGTACATAACTTTATGGCCTACATACATTGAAATCCAACATGGCAACCATCGGAAATATTTCGACGGTTCTCAAAATGTATTAATCTATGACAGCAATCAAACTGAAATTTTGTATTTTGATAGTGGAAATTAACATACGTTCACCTATTTGACGTTGAATAACCTGGTGAGCACAAATCAAACATGACGGCGAAGCGAAATTTAAATATTCAAATGGACGTTTCTCGCTATTTAACCATCCGAGCGCAGTGAAACTTGGTACTGTATAAGCTTATATAAATTTTAATCCACTGGCATCTAATTCATTTAAATTACTTTTATAACAACAGGATGGCGGCTGAGCGAAATTTTTTAAATCTCGTTTCTATTACGTGTGTCCTAATCATGCGATTGATGTTTGAATAAAACACCTACACAACAATCTTCATGTAATAGTACATAACTCAAAGGCCTATACATAAAACCCAACATGGTGATCATCAAAATTATTTAGATGGTTCTCAATATCTACGAATCTATTGAAGCAATCAGACTGAAATTTTGTATGTTGATAGGGGCAATTAATATAAGTAGGATATATGAAAATAGGCTATTTATTTCTTCACGGAACTACTTGTTATTTTATACCGTATGTAACAGGAAGAGAGGACTAACCGTGGAGCACAGACCACGCAACACGTCACTGGGTTAAGCAAAACTAATACAGAATTATAATAGTAATATTGCGGATAATAATCCTGAAAGAACGTCTGGAGAGTCTCCTGATGTGTTTCCTTTTTGGCGAGGCGTTGCCGCCCAACCATACCTTCCATTCTCGAAAAAGGTGAAAACCATTCACGATCGCACTGTGCCAACGATACGATAGACTCTTAACAAAGAATTCAAGAGTGAACTTTCAGACCATCTGCCGGTAAGTCCAAACCAGCACTCAATTATTTTCACTTGTCTAGAGAATTGAAGGTAAGGTTGGCCGGCAACGCCAAAAAGGAAACACTTCAGGAGACTCTCCAGACGTACCAACCTCAGAGGCGGCAGAATGTTTTGCTGAGAGCATTGGAAAGCTGGTGTAACCATACGACAAATGTTTCAATCGTTTTGGCGATTATGTTGAGACATAAGAATAAAACAAGCAGACAGTTTGGTTTGTCACTGTGTTATTTTATACAGTCCATCGGAACAACAGCCCTCGTATCTTATTGTTTGCCTTTAAACCTACAAAACTCACTCGTTCTAACCAATCCAATGATATACTAAATTTTACTTTCTGTCACAACGGAACACAATTTACAAATTTGCAAATGGTTTAGCTCAAAAGTGTAAGATTTAGCAGGTTGTAAATAATAACTGTAAGAGTTGAAGCGGAGATCAAACCTTCCAAGAAGGATAATCTAAATATTCCAATCGGCAAATGGGAGTTTCACTTGTGCAGATCATTACAAAATTTCTTCGTAAATCAACACAAACAACTCAGATGTATCCCAGCGACACAGACGCTGTCATTACGCACAAAGGAATATCATGGCGTATCTGAGTCATGTAGCGCCAAGTGCAGTGCGGCCAACATATGAAAAACTATTTACAAAACAAAACAATCGTGGGTCCCATATGGAACAATAATACTAATAATATTTTTAATATTGTATGGCCTTGGGTGTCAGGTGCAAGGTTTGTTATTTGACGCCCAGAGGGCAGATTTTATGTCGAATTTTTTTGTTCCTTGGAACGCTATGAGAGTCAAAAAGGTTAGATATCTTAGCTACCTGACACTATAGCGCTTTCTAGTAGAGAAAGGAAAAACTTTTGTGTTGGCGGAAAATGACGAAATTAATTTTGGTGTTATAAACACGGCCTACTGAATTCAAATTGGTTCTTTAACATGGCAACAAAGTATGGCATGCGTGTCGTGATTTTTGTCGCCTTGCCAAAAATCACTTACCACGGCCAGGAGCGAACCTGCAAACTTGAGGTTGGTAGTCCGACACGGTAACCACTCACTGACAGTGGCAAGCATAATAATAATACCAATAGTTCAATGAGCTAAGGCAAAAAGGGTTTCTCGGCGGATGCAGACCTTCAACTCGACTTGGAGTCTGTGTCAGTAAGGCCACGACGGCTTCCAGCCCCGAGCCAGCCACCAACTGACGGCACGCGTTAAAGCGTAAATCCCCCACAATGCATTGCGAGCACACTCGTGGATAAGCAGCTTAGTCTGGGTACACACTAATTAATTGCAGCCAATTGCATGCCGGGAAGCAAGGTACACTCTCAACCAACTGATGGCAACAACTTCTCCCTATCTGCCTCTTAGGGCATCAATCCTCATTCTTCCAATCTGTTTTGCCCTGTTATTCATTCGTTTGTTATTTGTTTGTACGTTAGCTGGGCGTGTGGCCACCATCCGCCCGGGAATCGAACCTGGAGCCCTTCAGCATATCCACTTGGCCAGGCTGCAAGTCTCACATTAGAGCAAGTGATTTCTATGTTTCGTCCCATAAAACACAAATCAGTTCTGTCTCGCATCACAAGGGAACCGAATTGCCTGACACCAACAATAAACACATCACTAAAATGTTACCGGGTGAGTTAGCCGTGGTCGTTACGGCATGGCTGCAGCCAGTCGCTCACATCCGGGAGGCTAGGAGGTTCAAATCCCCCTGCCGGCAACCTTGAAGATGGTCTTCTGTGGTTTCCCATCTTCCTTCCAGGCAAATGCCGAGCAAAGGCCACAGCCGCTACTTTCCAAATCCTTGTCCTCTTACATTCATACGTTCGACAACAATCAACACCTGACGGTACTTATAGCTCACCCCATGGGTGTCCGCATTGAAACAGCTACAAACTCTGGTGAGCCGAACATGTCCTAGGAAACTCCCGGCACTAAAAGCCATACTCTAAAAAAAATGCTGCTGAATGATTTCTCTGAAGTCCTAGTTTCATTGACCCGAGATGTGACTTAATACCGCGATGTTCTACAGCAGGGGTTCTCAACCAGTGGGTCACGACCCCCTGGGGGGTCGCAGGATGTGTCATGGGGGGTCTGGAAGTACGGAGAAAATGTTAAAAAAATAGTTATTGCTGTAGATTTTAGCCTACTTTCGATTTTTGCAAAAAATGAAAGTAGACTTATGAGATCTACACAGGGCAAAACATTGTGTGTCTGTGTGTGTGTGAGTCTGTGTGTGTGTGAGTGTGTGTACTCTGAATGTCTGTCCCCCCCCGCCCTATCAATTCAAACACGGTGAAACTGAATTGAACAAAATTTGGTACATAGGTAGAACTAGCAAAGGGCAACTCAGTGTCATGTTTTATATCGCCGCCATCTTTATCAAATCTGAATGGCGGCCACTCAAACGTTCAAAACGTAAAATCAAATAACGACTAACCAAATCATCCCATCTCTACCAAATTTGGTAACAACATACCTTCATATAGGACGCGTCTTGTGACCTAACTACAAGGTCATCCGCCGTACCATTTCAGGATGGCGGCCGTGCGAATTATGCAAACATTATAATCCATATCATGGGACCCACCAGTTCCGATTATCGAGCCGAGAATCGTTTTAACTGTTCTTAAGGAAGAGGCACGTTCGAAATTAAAAGTTTATTTTGTAATACTGTAGTGCAGAAGTGATTTTCAAAAACTTAGCCGTCTCAGTAACAAGACAAGATGGCAGCGGATATCTTGTGCCTGACTTATATTTCACTAATTTGAGTATTGCATGCAATGTAGCGTACTGATACAAAATAAATAATATTTGTATGAAATGCTTTATATATAAATAATATACTCCACTGATGAAATCGTTTAGTGTAAATCATTAATTGCTAACACGTTCTATGTAACTCATTGATATCGGTTAATGTCCGTTCGCACGTTTGGCTCCGTGGTAAAGCGTTAGCCTATCAATCTTATGGCTATGGTTCAAACACTATCAGAGTTAGGTTTTTTGCTTGAATTTCTTTATATTTATTGTTTTGTAATGACTCAGACGTTTTTAAATTAATCGTTATATTGTGCATATTACGATGGAAAATATATAATTAAAACAAAATTCGCCAGCAGATTTGCACGAGACATCTAGGAACAAAAAAGTGAATTATCATGGCGAACTGCACGCCGGCCAACAGATTAACTTACAGATTTTATTGAAAAGTTTATGTTTATGGCCGCTAGAATGCACTCCCCCTGTCTGGATTATCTTGTTCGATACTTCTCTATTAGATGTCACTACTGGTCTACATGGGACTCCATTTATTAGTATACCATCGGCATTCTATGTGCAACGAATTTGAGGAATGACAAGATGATACTACGATACATTTTTACTTTTTATTTTAAAGGGTTTGTAACAGCCTATTGTGCGTTATTTGAAAATGTTAGTCTGGCTGCGTGGCTCAGGGGTAACGTTCCCGCTTGCTGAGCCCAAGGTTGCAGGTTCGAAACCTGGTGCAGTCAGCTGGCATTTGAGGGTGCGCAAATGCGAGGGAGCCGTGTCAGTAGATTTACTAGCACGTTAAAGATCCCCTTCGGGGCAAAATTCCGGCACCCCGGCGTCTCTAAAAGCCAGTGTAGTTAAAAGGGACGTAAAACCAATAACATTATTATTATTATTATTATTATTATTATTGAAAATGTTAATTGAGGTAAAGAACAAAACGATTTCACATAGTATCTGAACTCTAGCCGTTGGTGCTAGTTCAGGATATTAATTAATACTTTTATTGCAGCCAAATAGCAATCGAAAATATCCACATAGTTGGTATACACACGTCTCTGTAGGATCATGGAAAGATTTGTTAATTCAATTAGGGTTGTGAAAGTCATACGCAGCCAGACGTGTAAAGACATGCCTCAACTCAAAGTTGGATGTTGCACCCGTCAGGTCGATTAAATAATAATAATAATAATAATAATTATTATTATTATGTTATTGGTTTTACGTCTCTTTTAACTACTGTTGCTTTTAGAGACGCCAGGGTGCCAGAATTTTGCCCCGAAGGGGATCTTTAACGTGTCAGCAAATCTACTAACACGGCTCCCTCGCATTTGTGCACCCTCAAATGCCAGCTGACTGCGCCAGGTTACGAACCTGCAACATAGGGCCCAGCAAGCGAGAACGTTACCGCTGAGCCACGCCGCCAGTCCGGTCGATTATGTCTCCAGATCCATAACATTCTTTAGATACATATTATCTTTCTTTCTTCAATGATGGTAGCAGTTGTTTTCGAGGTTGTGGTGTTTGGTAGAAGTAAATAGTTTTTAAGGTCTTCAACCAAGAAATGATTCTATTATACTCTTTGATAAAAGCAACGAGTTATAACTATACTCATACATAGGAGAAAGTAGGCTATATGTTCTTTACTGAACATCTTGTTTATTTTAAAAGGAATACACTCACATTGTACTAAATTTTTAGTTTCTTTTTATTCTATTAATTAGCTTGTTTGGAATTAACCAAGTTATGAATGTGTGGAATGCTTTTTGTAACACACAAAAAATGTAATTTTCCAGTGTCAAACGATTTCTTGATTTGGTTTTGAAATTCACAGCTGTAAGATGTAAGGCTGCTGTGGACAGTTTAGGGTATTCCTCTCTAATACTTAACCAAAATTTGTCGGCACAAGCATTGTTAAAAGTTAGTTTCACTGACTGAACACTTGAAATCTCTATCAAATCACCGTAAAGACGCGCAATTAGCTCAGGTTTTGTTACGGACGGCTCACTGAACGGATTGACTACCCACAAACCCCCACTCATATCCTAACTGGAATATAATCTGCCAATTGTTCAATCAAGGCTTTGAGATGGGATGCTATGAGTGAGGGGGAGATGGAGTGTCAAGGGATGTGGTGCCAATACTCCATACAAACTCCATAAACTCTTATTATTGAAGTATTAAACTGACAAAAAATAATGTTTATTAATATTAGATACTAGTGTCTTTATGAATAAAACTTTATTGTAATTTTTAGCCTACTTTTGACATTTTGTAAAAATGAGGGAAAAGTAGACTTATGAGATCGATCCGGGAGAATGTGTGTCTGTCTGTCCTTCTGGCTGTCTGTGTACCCCCCTCCCAATCAACTCCTAAACACTGCAGCTATAGCAACCAAATTTCTTATGAGTAAAAAGCTATGCCTGAATATTACGAAGCCATATTTGGTAATGACGTCAGTGCTACCAACTGCTGAAAAATCACAATTGAAAATTGAGGTCTATGTTGGATATCTCAAAAGATATGCATGGGAATTATTCCACGATTGACCCACATATAGATAATATTACATCAGACTAATTTACAGGAGCTCATTCGCGAGAGTGTTGCCAACATGATTCTATGCCTACTGATAGGCCCAATCTTTAAATGCATGTAACGTTTATACTATCTATCGGATCTCAACTAAATTTGGTATGTGATTTGCGCACCAGAGCAGATATGAATATGCATTTCTTTAGTGTCAACAGGGCTGCCAACTGTTGTAAAATTCAATCTGTACATTTCTATCCTAATCTCAATATATCAGAAAGTATGCAGGCCAACAGTTCAAAACTTTGCATACATATAGTACCTGCAAATGTAGGTTAATTATTAGTAACTGATATACGACAGTGCTGCCAACATGATTCTACGCGTGATGATAGGTTCAATGTTCAATGACATGTATCTTCCAAACTATGAATGAATTCTTTCAAAATTGGCACATACTGTATATACAGTAGATCATAATATTTCAGTTTACGTTTGAGCATCCGATTTATGGCAGTGTCGCCAACCTGATTTTGCTCATGCTGATAAATTCAATATTTAAATACATGTAACGTACATAATATCTATTGGATCTCAACAAAATTTTGTATGTGCATTGCGGACCTTAAGAGATGGAACTAAGAATATATTTCGAGTCACCAGGTCTGCCAACTGTTGATATATGGTCCCCATCATTTGAAGAAAAGTAGGCTCTTTAGTTCGTCACGGAACTACTGTACGTGTTTAATTATTGTTCGTTGAAACTTGGGGGGCCGCCAAAATACTCAGCCTAAAAATGGGGGGGGGGGGGGGGGTCTAAAAGGTTGTACAGTATGTGATTGCTCAGTGGTGCCAACCCAGACGCATGCTCACTGGTCTCTCTCCTTTTGTCTTCCCTTCCATCAATAAGTTTTCGCCAACTCCTCTCAGAATATGCTCAAAGGACTGAACGATATTTTGGCTGACACTCGAGGAAACGCCTCTAGAGATGTTAAGTTATTTTAAAATTAGTTCCCTTTCAGTCCATTTTATGCGCCAGTACAAAAGCTCGACTGCTTGTCTCTGCCCTACGGGTCCAAGTCTCGCAATCTAATTTGAATACCATTCACGAACTCCAAACACAATTTGTACACCATCCTGAGATATGTCTCTCTGAAATTAGCGAGGCCACGGTGGTTGGCATGGTAACAAGTGTTGGCCATCTAGTTCAGTATCGACAAGTAGTTACCATGGCGACAACGGCAAGTACACCTCCTAGTTGAACATGTGCTGTATCTTAACGACATGGACGTCATTATTCTTTCATATTTTGAACTTTGTCAGCAAAATATGACTCTTCCTTCTTCTACGTTGCGTGATATTCTTTAGTTTTACAATTATGTTTTATATTTGGGGGAAATAATAATAATAATAATATTACAGGAGGTTAACGCCGGTGCCTCTTGATGTGGTTGAAATAATAATGACGTCAGAATCTAGCAGATCGCGAGCAAGAATCAACTGTTCAATCGAAAATTTAACCCGAGAACCATTGGACAAAGTTCACCACTTAACCCTGGGATCAGATCGAAAATTCAATGCTCCATTCCTCGGTTAAATCCCTGAAGTCATCTCACTATGGATGAAGAATATTAATGGATAACGTGAGCTTTGTAGTTCTAAGGAACGTATTACTAATTATTCGCCATTGTCAAGAAGGTCGCCCTCTTTCCGATTCCTTGTGTTTCTATCAACGAATGAACCACAGGATTTTCCTCAACTAAAGAACTGTTAGTCGACGGCAAGAGATCTAAGGAACAGCCGAAACAACGATACGTGGAAACGATTCACCAGACGCCACCGCAAATGGAGACCCAGCAGCTAAAATGCGGAACAATCAAGAAGGGAAAGTCTGTATGGTAAACGTGAGTTGGACCAAACAAATGCGAACCGATTGCGTACCTCACAGACTATATGAGTATTACTTACGTCGTAAGCAGCAAGTGTTTACGAAAAACCAGGGGCGTATATGATGGGGGTGCCAAGGGGGCCAGCCCCCCCCCCTTCTTCTTTTGTCACATATAATATTTGTTAATTAATTAAAACATCAAAAACCAATATACTCATCATATACTATTGTTACTAAGTGACGTGTGGCAACGTTGCAAACAATGTACTATTGTTACTAAGTGACGTGTGACAACGTTGCAAACAATGCACTATTGTTACTAAGTGACGTGTGGCAACGTTGCAAACAATGTACTATTGTTACTAAGTGACGTGTGGCAACGTTGCAAACAATGTACTATTGTTACTAAGTGACGTGTGGCAACGTTGCAAACAATGTACTATTGTTACTAAGTGACGTGTGGCAACGTTACAAACAATGTACTATTGTTACTAAGTGACGTGTGGCAACGTTGCAAACAATGTACTATTGTTACTAAGTGACGTGTGGCAACGTTGCAAACAATGTACTATTGTTACTAAGTGACGTGTGGCAACGTTGCAAACAATGTACTATTGTTACTAAGTGACGTGTGGCAACGTTACAAACAATGTACTATTGTTACTAAGTGACGTGTGGCAACGTTGCAAACAATGTACTATTGTTACTAAGTGACGTGTGGCAACGTTGCAAACAATGTACTATTGTTACTAAGTGACGTGTGGCAACGTTGCAAACAATGTACTATTGTTACTAAGTGTCGTGTGGCAACGTTGCAAACAATGTACTATTGTTACTAAGTGACGTGTGGCAACGTTGCAAACAATGTACTATTGTTACTAAGTGACGTGTGGCAACGTTACAAACAATGTACTATTGTTACTAAGTGACGTGTGGCAACGTTGCAAACAATGTACTATTGTTACTAAGTGACGTGTGGCAACGTTGCAAACAATGTACTATTGTTACTAAGTGACGTGTGGCAACGTTGCAAACAATGTACTATTGTTACTAAGTGACGTGTGGCAACGTTACAAACAATGTACTATTGTTACTAAGTGACGTGTGGCAACGTTGCAAACAATGTACTATTGTTACTAAGTGACGTGTGGCAACGTTGCAAACAATGTACTATTGTTACTAAGTGACGTGTGGCAACGTTGCAAACAATGTACTATTGTTACTAAGTGTCGTGTGGCAACGTTGCAAACAATGTACTATTGTTACTAAGTGACGTGTGGCAACGTTGCAAACAATGTACTATTGTTACTAAGTGACGTGTGGCAACGTTGCAAACAATGTACTATTGTTACTAAGTGACGTGTGGCAACGTTGCAAACAATGTACTATTGTTACTAAGTGACGTGTGGCAACGTTGCAAACAATGTACTATTGTTACTAAGTGACGTGTGGCAACGTTGCAAACAATGTACTATTGTTACTAAGTGACGTGTGGCAACGTTGCAAACAATGTACTATTGTTACTAAGTGACGTGTGGCAACGTTGCAAACAATGTACTATTGTTACTAAGTGACGTGTGGCAACGTTGCAAACAATGTACTATTGTTACTAAGTGACGTGTGGCAACGTTGCAAACAATGTACTATTGTTACTAAGTGACGTGTGGCAACGTTGCAAACAATGTACTATTGTTACTAAGTGACGTGTGGCAACGTTGGAAACAATGTACTATTGTTACTAAGTGACGTGTGGCAACGTTACAAACAATGTACTATTGTTACTAAGTGACGTATGGCAACGTTGCAAACAATGTACTATTGTTACTAAGTGACGTGTGGCAACGTTGCAAACAATGTACTATTGTTACTAAGTGACGTGTGGCAACGTTGCAAACAATGTACTATTGTTACTAAGTGACGTGTGGCAACGTTGCAAACAATGTACTATTGTTACTAAGTGACGTGTGGCAACGTTGCAAACAATGTACTATTGTTACTAAGTGACGTGTGGCAACGTTACAAACAATGTACTATTGTTACTAAGTGACGTGTGGCAACGTTGCAAACAATGTACTATTGTTACTAAGTGACGTTTGGCAACGTTGCAAACAATGTACTATTGTTACTAAGTGACGTGTGGCAACGTTGCAAACAATGTACTATTGTTACTAAGTGACGTGTGGCAACGTTGCAAACAATGTACTATTGTTACTAAGTGACGTGTGGCAACGTTGCAAACAATGTACTATTGTTACTAAGTGACGTGTGGCAACGTTGCAAACAATGTACTATTGTTACTAAGTGACGTGTGGCAACGTTGCAAACAATGTACTATTGTTACTAAGTGACGTGTGGCAACGTTGCAAACAATGTACTATTGTTACTAAGTGACGTGTGGCAACGTTGCAAACAATGTACTATTGTTACTAAGTGACGTGTGGCAACGTTGCAAACAATGTACTATTGTTACTAAGTGACGTGTGGCAACGTTACAAACAATGTACTATTGTTACTAAGTGACGTATGGCAACGTTGCAAACAATGTACGATTGTTACTAAGTGACGTGTGGCAACGTTGCAAACAATGTACTATTGTTACTAAGTGACGTGTGGCAACGTTGCAAACAATGTACTATTGTTACTAAGTGACGTGTGGCAACGTTGCAAACAATGCACAATTGTTACTAAGTGACGTGTGGCAACGTTGCAAACAATGTACTATTGTTACTAAGTGACGTGTGGCAACGTTGCAAACAATGTACTATTGTTACTAAGTGACGTGTGGCAACGTTGCAAACAATGTACTATTGTTACTAAGTGACGTGTGGCAACGTTGCAAACAATGTACTATTGTTACTAAGTGACGTGTGGCAACGTTGCAAACAATGTACTATTGTTACTAAGTGACGTGTGGCAACGTTGCAAACAATGTACTATTGTTACTAAGTGACGTGTGGCAACGTTGCAAACAATGTACTATTGTTACTAAGTTACGTGTGGCAACGTTGCAAACAATGTACTATTGTTACTAAGTGACGTGTGGCAACGTTGGAAACAATGTACTATTGTTACTAAGTGACGTGTGGCAACGTTACAAACAATGTACTATTGTTACTAAGTGACGTTTGGCAACGTTGCAAACAATGTACTATTGTTACTAAGTGACGTGTGGCAACGTTGCAAACAATGTACTATTGTTACTAAGTGACGTGTGGCAACGTTGCAAACAATGTACTATTGTTACTAAGTGACGTGTGGCAACGTTGCAAACAATGTACTATTGTTACTAAGTGACGTGTGGCAACGTTGCAAACAATGTACTATTGTTACTAAGTGACGTGTGGCAACGTTACAAACAATGTACTATTGTTACTAAGTGACGTGTGGCAACGTTGCAAACAATGTACTATTGTTACTAAGTGACGTTTGGCAACGTTGCAAACAATGTACTATTGTTACTAAGTGACGTGTGGCAACGTTGCAAACAATGTACTATTGTTACTAAGTGACGTGTGGCAACGTTGCAAACAATGTACTATTGTTACTAAGTGACGTGTGGCAACGTTGCAAACAATGTACTATTGTTACTAAGTGACGTGTGGCAACGTTGCAAACAATGTACTATTGTTACTAAGTGACGTGTGGCAACGTTGCAAACAATGTACTATTGTTACTAAGTGACGTGTGGCAACGTTGCAAACAATGTACTATTGTTACTAAGTGACGTGTGGCAACGTTGCAAACAATGTACTATTGTTACTAAGTGACGTGTGGCAACGTTGCAAACAATGTACTATTGTTACTAAGTGACGTGTGGCAACGTTACAAACAATGTACTATTGTTACTAAGTGACGTATGGCAACGTTGCAAACAATGTACGATTGTTACTAAGTGACGTGTGGCAACGTTGCAAACAATGTACTATTGTTGCTAAGTGACGTGTGGCAACGTTGCAAACAATGTACTATTGTTACTAAGTGACGTGTGGCAACGTTGCAAACAATGCACTATTGTTACTAAGTGACGTGTGGCAACGTTGCAAACAATGTACTATTGTTACTAAGTGACGTGTGGCAACGTTACAAACAATGTACTATTGTTACTAAGTGACGTGTGGCAACGTTGCAAACAATGTACTATTGTTACTAAGTGACGTTTGGCAACGTTGCAAACAATGTACTATTGTTACTAAGTGACGTGTGGCAACGTGGCAAACCAAGGAGACGGTAGAGCGATGTAAACAGTTTGCTCTGATCTTATGAGTAACAACATAACCTCTTATTACTGTGCAGTGCCTTTGCAACAAGTGCCATTGAAGAGTGTATCAAAAGTTGTTTTCCCTAACTTTTATAGCGGCTTCGGTGGCGTAGTCGGTAGCATGCTGAACTGCTATACCCAAGATAGCGGGTTCAAACCCGACCGAAGTCGTCGGATTTTTTAAGAGCGTTAAAAATCCTTCAGTATGCCTTCCTTCGGAGGGGAAGTAAAGCCGGCGGTCCCATGTCATAGATTTATGGCATGTAAAAGATCCTTTCACAGACTTAACTTGTGTATAGCAAAATTTGTTAGGTTAAATTTCGTCAGAACGCTCTATCCAAGTTCCAACGTTCACCACTAGGTATCATTGATATCTGGTGGCGAAAGTTGGAACTACTTGAAATTGAACGGAACTTGTAGCTCACCCTTTAGGGTGTCCACTGGAAGCAGCTACAGACTCAGGCGAGCCGAACATGTCCTCGGACACTCCCGGCACTAAAAGCCATACGATAAATAAATTTATACCCTTATCAAACTTATGGCAAATTTGCCTCTCTCTGTAGCTACCAGTACTGCCGAACGGGGTTGGGGTTAGAATTGGTTGAAAACATAAGGAATTCTACTTCTGGAAACAGACTCAACGGTCCAGCATTGTTATCTCTATCACTGACGATGAAAGTATAAACCGGTTTGGTAATGCTTCAAGAAACCTTGACTTTATATAATTGTGTAAGTTGCAAATCAAAACAATTCTTTCCGTGTAAACACTAACAAGTGAGCAAGATGATTGTATTAATAAAAGTAATGTAAGTTGTGTTTGACATTAATCAAACCTAAAACATCACAACAAATTGGTTGAAAATGTGATGCCAGATAGCCTTAAAACTCATCATTTTATACCTATCTGTTCGGTAGTCAGCCCAAAGGCTGGTTGGATCCTCAAAACGTACCGCCGTTACGTTATGTGAGTAGATACCCACAAAAACCCAAGGCAGCGCCATTTTGAGGTGTTCTAGGCAAGAAGAGGAGTGAGGTAGTTTGCCATTGCTTTCCTCACATTTTATACCAAATTACACAAAAGTTTCCCGGGGAGGAACCCTGGACCCCCTCTTCTTTGGGGCCTATTCCATGCATTGGGCACTCTCCAAAATAAAACTCTATATACGCCCCTGTGAAGAACCAAACACGAGTATAATAGCTTCAAAAGATAGTGTCACTCCACCTAGTCACATAGTGACTAGCACTCTTGGCTGTTAATCTTGAAGTCCGGGTTACAGACTGTGAAATGTACAGTAGAAATGTGTCCCACACGAAAACATCAGATTGAAAAGTAAGTGCTTTGCATCTTTTCGGGGAGAGGTTTATTTATTTATCGTATGGTATGGCGCACACTTACATCATAATACAAAACAATACATCATAATCTTAATGAAAAACAGCTAGTTCCGTGAAGAACTATACAGCCTATTTCCATATATCCTACTCACTTTAATTGCCTCTATCAACATACAACATTTCAATTTTATTGTTGTGATAGATTCGTAGATATTGAGAACCGTCTAAATATTTCAGATGGTCGCCAGGTTGGATTTTTATTTACGTACTATTACATAAGGATTATTGTGTACGTGTGGTATTCAAACTTCAATCGCATGATTAGGACACAAGAAGTAAAAACGAGATTTTAAAATTTTGCACAGCTGCCATCTTGTGGTTATGAAAACAATTGAAATACATTAGATGGCAGTGGATTGACATTTGTATATGCATTTAACGTGCAAAGTTTCACTGCACTCGGTTGGTTAAATTGCGAGAAACGACCATGTGAATATTTATACTTCGCGTCGCCGCCATGTTGGATTTGTGATCACCAGGTTATTTAAAAAGGTGAACTTATGTTCATAGACCCTATGAACATTTAAAAAATTAGTTTGATTGCTGTAAGAGATTCGTAGATATTGAGATCCATCTAAATATTTCGGATGGTCGCCATGTTGGATTGTTATTTGTATAGGCCATAGAGTCATGTACCATTAAAGGAAAATTATTGCGTAGGTTCATTATTCAAACTTTCACGTCTCTCGCATGATTACGACACAAGAAATAAAAACTTAATTCTAAAATTCGCACAGCCGCCATCTTGAGGTAATGTAAACAATTTAACTAAATTAGATACCAGTGCATTACAATGTGTATAAACCTTTGTTGTACAAAGTTTCATTGCGTTTGGATAATTAAATCGCGAGAAAGGTCTATTTAAAATTTTCAATTTCGCTTGGCCGCCATATTGGTTTTGTAGTTACCAGGTTTTCAAACGTCACATAGGTAAACTTCTAGTAGTTCCCTTTATCACCGTAAAAAATTCCAGGGTGATATCGGGAATAGTTTCGGAGATATTGAATGCTGGTGAAATATTTCGCACAGCCACCATGTTGGGTTGGTGAGACGTAACAAAATTTGAAGGACACGGTCGCGGTCGCCCGGCATAGAGCTATGAACTTACCGAGTTTCATTGAAATCGCTCCAGCCGTTTAGAAATTATTACGGGGACACACACACACCTCTCTCTCTCTCACACACACACACGCGCGCACACACACGCGGACAAAAGGTGATCCCATAGGCCTATTTTTTTTTCAAAATTGAAAATAGGCTAAAAAAAGAGAGAACAGACGGTATCATAATTTAATATCTAAATTCCAAATATAATCCACTGATGCAGGATTCACTGAGGTTATGTTGCCACCATAGGCTCTTAGAGGACAGTCCTGAATGGTGTGCTTCGCCGTTTGTCTATCGGCTCCACTTGAACAAACACCAGAATTGGTCATGATCCGGTTTAATTTCGACCATATTCGACGAGGAAGGTCAAAACCAGGTACTTTAGATGGCATGTCTCGGCACTCCTGTGGAGCAAAAATCTTCCAATCATGAGACCACTGCTGGACTATGTCAAAGTTCTCATTGATAAGTCTCGTAGCTGTCTTCACAGGGGGGCTGCCTTGAGCGAAGTCTGGGTAGACAAGCAGCAGTTATGTCAGCATGAATAGGGAGATCCTGATTTTGGAGTGTCTTGTGGTATGTTTTGACCACGATATTACACCTGCCGAGATGGGGTGTAGGAATGTAGCTCAGAACAGGAATCCATTGAATAGGGGTGCATTTCAATCGCATGGTCTTGTTGATTTCAACATCGATCCCTATGTGAGGGCTGTTTAACCACACAGGGGCACAATATTTAGCTACAGATAGAACTAGGCTAATTGCAGAAGAGTTGAAGCATTAGAGCCCCATGTTGTTCCACATAATTTCTGGATGGTGTTGTTGTGGAGAGGTAAAATCGCGTGAACCAGACTTCGAATGCCATATATCTTCCTTCTAGGATCCACCCCCAGTACTTTTCGCTAAGTATTCTGGCGGTCAGTTGAGTCTGGAACACTTGTTGATTGCCCACCCATAAAGCAAGAAAAATGGCCACTTTACATTAAGGATATTAGGCAAGAAACTCGGCCTCCACTTAAAAGTTTTTGTTGTTGTTAAATAATGAGCACTTCAATTCCATAAATAATATCTTCCCTGAAAGAGAGAGCGCTCCATATTACATGAGGCTGACAATGTACGCTATTACTTTGATAAATACGCAACAGTTGAGTGATTATTAGAGAGAAGGTTTCGTAAGCTTCAATTACATTTTATCAATAATAAATTATTAGGCTATTTTCATCATATGATCCCCCCAGGGGCTCACATCTAGTGGGACGTGGGTTGGCGACCACGGGGCCCCAGCTTAGTCCGGCATTGCATCCACTTACTTGTGCCGGCTCCTCTCCATCTTCTTTCCTGTCGACGCACTTGGTCAACTCTTGTTCTCTTCCGACCCCGACGGTATTAGGGTATCCGAGGCCTAGGGAGTCTCATCATTTCCCGCCTTAATTGACCCTTGTCTCATCTTTTCTGATACCCTCCTTCTGCGAGGGGCAACCTTCTTTTCATGTTATCTCCTGCCTTCTGCTCAAGGCTCTCAAGGAGGCAGGGTGTGTGTAGCCCTACCTCTTCTGGTGCACCCTGGATAGTGCTACACTCTCAGGGGCTCACGGCTGGTTCGTTGGGGAGTTGGCGACCCCGAGGGATTCCTGAGCTGGGTCCGGTTTCCCCCTTTTGTCCCTTACCTGTGGGGAAGACCTCCTTTTTCACTTTCCTATCTGCCTTTCATGGCTCTCCTTCCTTCCAAGTCCCTCGATCCGCATTCTTCGAGGGTTGAGGGCATTTCTTTTCCTCCTGTCCTTTATTTGCCTTATTCTCCTTTTGTTTTCCATTTCTTCTTCTAATATATAAGTTAGTGGTTAGTTTTAGCCATAGTTTACATTTCATTTTCATCTTCACGATCACTAAAACCATTAGGGGCCGATAACCTAGATGTTAGGCCCCTTAAAACAACAATTATCATCATCATCATTTGATAAATAGGCTGGCGGATTTGGTGGCGTAGTTGGTAGCATGCTGAACTTCTATGCCCAACGTCGCGCGTTCAAACCCGGCCGAAGTTGTCAGATTTTTTAAGAGCGTTAAAATCCCTCGGTATGCCTTCCTTCGTAGGGGAAGTAAAGCCGGCGGTCCCATGTCATAGATTTATGGCATGAAAAAGAACCTTCCACTAACTACACTTGTGTAAATTCGAAACTGGTAGGTTAGAATTGATAACGCTCTATTAGTTCCAACGTTCACTGACGGCGATGCCATCTAGTAGCCAAGTCCGCAAGCTAGGTGTCATGGATGGTAGCATTTGTTAGCAAAAGTAGGAACTGCTTGAAATTATTGTCTGCAGTCCTTACCTGAATCACAGATACACACACTAATACAGCCATCACAATTAACACCGGTTATCTGGCAGATTCAACACACACCCAAAGTACACGGGGCTACATGACCACGTTGTCGCAGCGCCTAAACTAAGGAACCAACCAACCTGAGAAATAGGATTATGAGATCACCTTTTGTCCAACCCCGAATATGCACCTATATGTATATTTAAATACGTGTCACCAATCCAACAAGGCGGCTGTACGAAATATTTCACCGGCATTCTATATCTCCGACACTATTACTCATATCACCCTGAAATTTTGTACGGTGATAAAGGACACTACTGGACGTTTACCTAAGCAACTTTCAAAACCTTATTAACTACAAAACCAACATGGCGGCCAAGCGAAGTTGAAACATTCAAATATACTTTTCTCGCGATTTAAGCATCCGAACGCAGTGAAACTTGGTACAGCAAATGCTTACACACATCGTAATGCACTGGCATCTAATTTAGTTCAATTGATTACATAACCACAACATAGCGGCTGTGCGAAATTTTACACTTAAGATTGTATTTCTTGTGTATTAATCATGCGATGGAAGTGAACGTTTGAATAATCAACCTACACAAAAATCCTCACGTAATAGTACATAACTCCATGGCCTACATATATATACATTCAACATGGCGACCGTCCGAAATATTTAGACAGTTCTCAATATCTACAAATCTATTACAGCAATCAAACTGAAATTATGTATGTTGATAGTGGCAATATGATATATGAAAATAGGCTGAATAGTTCTTCACGGAACTGATGATGATGATGATGATAATTGTTGTTTTAAGGGGCCTAACATCGAGGTTATCGGCCCCTAATGGTTTGGGTGATCGTGAAAGAAGAAATGGAAAACAAAAGGAGAATAAGGCAAATAAAGGACAGGAGGAAACAAAATGCCCTCAACCATCGAAGAATGCGGATTGAGGGACTTGGAAGGAAGGAGAGCCATGAAAGGCAGAAAGGAAAGGGGATAGAGGAGAGGGCCAGCCCCAAGGTCAGAGAAAAAAGCGGGCAAAACGGACCCAGCTCAGGAATCCCTCGGGGTCGCCAACTCCCGAACTCACCAGACGTGAGCCCCTGAGGGTGTAGCACTATCCAGGGTGCTCCAGAAGTGCTGGGGCTACATACACCCTGCCTCCTTGAGGGCCTTGAGCAGAAGGCAGGAGACAACAAGAAAAGAAAAAGAAGGCTGATCCCTCGCAGAAGGAGGGTATCAGAAAAGATGAGACAAGGGCCAATTAAGGCGGGAAAGGAAGAGACTCCCTAGGCCTCGGATACCCTAATTCCGTCGGGATCGGAAGAGAACAAGAGTTGATCAAGTGTGGTCGACAGGAAAGAGGACTGAGAGGAGCCCGACACAAGTAAGTGGAAGCAATGCCGGTCTCAGCTGGGGCCCCGTGGTCGCCAACCCACGTCCCATCAGATGTGAGCCCCTGAGGGGCTTCACGGAACTACTTGTTACAAAATCTGAAAATTATGCCAAAAATGGCAACTTTGCTAATTTTTTAATACCACGTTTATATTCCTCGTTCCCTAAACAAGTGATTGAAATGCAGGGTGATATAATGAGTCATGATTATAGTATTTATTTGGTGGCGCATAATTCTATAGCATATAACGAACAAATGGCGTCAATACGATACATTTCACCGGTTGTCAATGTATCAGAAACTATTTAAGTAATCAAACTGTGGACCGTTAAGTAAGAGCAATACTAATGCTGCGATAGATCATGGCCTCAAGTGGAATAACTTAAGTTTCCTGGCGACCTTATAACCCGAGTGTAACAGAGCTTAGTGGAGAGACATCTAATGATGTCCAATTGTTTTCAAGATGCAGTAATTCAAAATTTTAACATGTCGTTTTCTTAACTTTCTCGTTTCATGTTTCTCTAGCTTACTCCTCGTAAATCAAAGAAGCCGTGCATTTTCTAAAATTTAATTCCCGTGGTTCCAACAGTAAGATGCCATCTCGTGGGAGAAGTCTTAACCTTCTCGCAGTCGCGCGACGGTAATATACCGTCCTCCAGTTTATAGCCTACTTTTCACATTTTGCAAAAATGAGATCGATCCGGGCAAATGTGTGTCTGTCTGTCTGTCTGTCTGTCTGTCCTTCTGTCAGTCTGTCTGTCTGTCCTTCTGTCGGTCTGGCAGTGTGTCTGTTCCCCCCTATCAACTCCTAAACGGCTGCAGCAATCGAAACAAAATTTGGTAAGAGTAAAGATCTATACCTGAATATCTCAAAGCCGTATTTGGAAATGATGTCAGTGCTACCATCTGCTTTGCAATTGAAATTTCAGCTCCATGTTGGATATCTTGGAAGGTATGAATGGGAGCTATTTCAAAATTGGCACTCGTATAGACAATAATATTTCAGTTTAATTTCCAGGAGGCCATACATGGCAGTGTTGCCAAAACGATTCTAAGCCTGCTGATAGGTCCAATCTTTAAATGCATATAACTTCTACACTATTATTTGGATTTCAACCAAATTTCGAATGTGCTATGCATACCATAACAGATATGACTATGCCGAGTCTTAAGAGTAACGAGGGCTGCCAACTGTTAATAAATACTATCCCTATTTTTGTTACCCTAATATCAATATATCAGAATGTATGCAAGCCAATAGCTCTAAACTTTGCTCACGTATAGTACCTGACATTCTAGATTAATTTGGAGTAACTAATATAGGCCTACGCCAGTGCTGCCAACATGATTCTAAGCCTGCTGATAGGTGAAATTTTAAAATGCATGTAACTTCTATACTAACTAATGGATTTCATTCAAAATTGACACAACAATAGATCATATTATTTTAGATTATTTCTGACCAATACATGTATGTCATTGTTGCCAACATGATTTTACGCGCGCTGTTAGATCCAATGTTTAACTGCATGTAACGTCCATGCTATCCATTGGACTTCAACCAAATTGTGTAGTCTGTACCGTACCTTAAGAGATGGAACTAAGAATATATTTAGTCACCATGGCTGCCAACTCTAGTTCTCTATTAGGCTACATTATGCCAGGTATACGCCGGCCCCGTGGTGTTGGGGTAGCGCACCTGCCTCTCACCCGGAGGCCCCGGGTTCGATCCCCGGCTTCGTCAGGGATTTTAAAACTGACGTGAGGGTTGGAACGGGGTACACTCAGCCTCGTGAGGACAATTGAGTAGCTGTCTGACAGTGAGACAGCGCCCCGAACACGAATACCAAGATTAATGGCCGAGGGGACCCGACGCGCTGATCACGCGTCACCCCAATATCTTCAGGCCAAATGGCTGGGCAGCGGTCGCTTGGTCGGCCTTAGCCCGTCATGGGCTGGATAGTGCCAGGGCTTGTTTTTTGTTGACATTATGCCAGGTATACAGTATTTCGAACTAATTAGAAATTTCGATATTACCAACTTAATTTCGTCATTAATCTAGATATCTCCATATAGATTAATCACTGTCATGAATCTTAAATTTCGTTCGTCACGGAACTTCTTGTTCAATTGTGAGTTCCTTTTTCACTTTCAATGGCTCTATGACTGGCTTTGAGTTTGATCGAACATATAATTGACATACTGAGGTGTAAATTTAGAAATATTTATTCAATAGAATGCCATAATAAGAGCGACAACGGTGGTGGCAAATATATAGCCTATATACTCGTATATATATATTTCGTATGACATACAGAGGATACAGCAATACTACGGTATATACAATATATGAAATGAAAATCCACAGCCTGCTTCCAGTCTCCGACCGGGTCAGGAATGGAATGAATGAAGCCCCCATCTAGCGGCGAGGATATGAAGTGTGCCGAAGCCTGTCGCACTCCTCTGGGGCAATGATTAAATGAATGACAGATGAAATGAAATGATAGTGGAGAGTGTTGCTGGAATGAAATTGTGACAGGGAAAACCGGAGTACCCGGAGAAAAACCTGTCTGCCTCCGTTCTGTCCAGCACAGTATATACAATATATACAAGTAATAAATATCTAGTAACATCCACTAACGAAACATGTGGATGTCCAGAGCAGCAATCCACTCCACTGCATCATCAGTTGCGTTCTGCAAGTCGTCATATCCTCCCTCGATGGACCGTGAAGGGCATTCCGACACAATAAGGTGGATTGTCTGCACTGAATCACCACAATCGCACTGAGGGCTAGAAATATTCCCCCATTTGTGGAGCCAAAAGTTACATCTTCCGTGACCAGTCCGCACTCTGTTCTGTGACGTCCATATCCTTCTTGGAAGATGGAAACCAGGAGGTTTGTTGCAGGGGTCGGTGAACAATCCTAGCTCATCAAGGTTTGATGTAGTCCATTCCTCTCGCCAAGTTTCGTCCATATTGAACTTAGATTCAACAAGCATCTTGCCTAGCTGCAATGATGGATGTCGAGATTTTAATCTTCCTTGCTTCTGTGGATTACAGACCTATGAATGGGTAAGAGATCATTTGCAGCGCTTTTTGACCATTCCGTTTTTAGAGCTGTTAGCCTTCACAGGGGAGGAGGGTGAATGTTGGATAATACTGCTAGCCACTTGAGTGGTGTGGATTTGAGAGTGCCCGATATTGTTCTCATTGTATCATTTAACTGGACATCAACTTTTCCTACATGTGCACTATTGATCCATACGGGGCTACAATATTCAGCAACTGAGTATACTAAGGCAAGAGTTGTTGTGCGAAGAACTGTCGCATTTGCTCCCCAACTTGTACCACAGAGTTTGTGAAGGATGTTGTTACGCGTTCTGATTTTAGCTGCTGTTCTGCAGAGATGTTCTTTGTATGTCAAAGAGCGATCCAGCACAACACTCAAATATCTTGCTTGGTTGGGTGCAATATTTTAGCTGTTGACCTCTGAATTGTACACGGGGTATGTAATGGGCCCTCCTATTATCCAGATGAAAGTCACTGACCTCTGTTTTGCTGATGTTGGGCTTCAGTCGCCAAGTGTCAAAGTAGCTGTCCAATTTTAGGAGATATTGTGTAAGAATTGTTTCAGCAGTCTCAAAATCTGTGGACTGGGCTGTCCGGGCTATATCGTCAGCATATATGAACTTTCTGCAAATAGTAGGTGGACGATCTGCAGTGTAAAAATTGAATAGAAGTGGAGCATTGACTGAGCCCTGTGGTAATCCATCATTTAATCTATAGGGCCTGCTTATATTTCCATTTAGGTGTACTTCAATTCGTCGGTTGTTGAGCAGTGAAGCTAATGTCTTGCAAGGAATGATTTTCAGGAACTTCAGGATCATTCCTTTTCGCCATACTGTATCGTACGCTGATGATAGGTCCACAAACACTGCAATGGTTTTATTTTTTTCTTCAAAGCCTTGTTCAATATGAATAGCTAGTACTAAAACCTGATCACAGCAGTCTAAAACCGGTCTAAAACCTGCCTGATCGACCGGGATGTACTCTAGTACAGTAGCTGAGATTCTGTAGCAAAAATGAAAAAGCACTATATGACAGCTTTAAAGATAGTGTTGTGTTGATGTTGGGGGGAGAATGAGCAACTGGACTATCAATAGTGAAAGAAATGTGTAATAAATGAGGAAATGCAATGATAAATACTCATATTTTGTTTATGGCGTTCGGCAAAAAAAAAATGCACTTCCGGTCGCGCGCGACGGCAGTCAACCGCTCGACTGCGCACTTGGCACTTTGATGAACAACTGAGCGAAAACGTCGCCTTCAAGAACCGCTCCTCCTGTGTCATCTAGCGAAGGATGTAGTACCTTGAGAATACATGTGCCTTTTTCACCCTTTTTTACGATGAGAGGAGCTCTACGCGCGTTCATTTCAATGGAACGGTAATCTATCGCGAGCGCGACCGGATGAAGGTTAATCACCGCAATGTATTCTAGCACATAACGTTTCATTGTAAGGGTGTTGGTGAAATCAGGTCGAGAATCTAAAGCTATTTATCATATCGCATGGAAAATCCATGCAATAGTCAGGAGAGTTTTAATGGAAACACCAGTGGGAAATATGAAAATAGGCTATTCAGTTCTTCAAGTAATTACTTGTTTTCATGATATATTGTAACACGAGAAGATTCACACTACCCTATCTGTCTTATTCCTGACATTACTGCAATGCGTTTACACAGCAATTTATAAAACAGACAATGAGCTGGCGTCCGCTATAAAATTAACATATTGAGTAGTTGAAACCGGTAAAAACATGACGGAAAATGGGACAAATATTTACTGGAATATTCTTATATAAGTTACATTCTTTATACGATTATTTTTGGCACTATTTCAATTTGAAGGGTGTCAATAGATTGCACTCTCGACATTGCAACATACGGGCGGGAACACAAATATCACCTTCCACCCCTCCCAAAAAAACCCTCCCCACCCCCCTCCCCATTAACTTCACTGCAAAATGTTCAAAATGGGAAGTTTCCTCGCTCCACCCTGTACGACCATAGTTCCTAAATTGCGAATTGTGTATATTGAGATTGATGTTATTGTTGGTGATTTTCTGTATTGGCACAATTTGCCAACGGGGAATTACCCCCATTTGCAAATATTATATATAATAATAATAATAATAATAATAATTATAAAGAAGTAGTAGCAACAGCATGTTAGTCAGATAACCTAGGAGTTACTGTGAGATCCCCTTTTGCGATGCGAGCGGAGGTACAAGAGAACGAACGCTAAGCGGTGATTATTTATTCAACACTCTTATAATGAACTTTACGAGAAGAATCGCTTCCGTAATTTAATTCAAGAAACAGAACACCTCTAACGTGGAGGACTAATGAGCTACAAGATGCTCATCATTTGAAGCCACTACTCGCTGTATCTGATATTCTAGTCGCAAAATGTGATCCGAGCCAGTAGGGGGGTGAGGCGGTTTCCAAATAGTGTCATGGCCGCCGCGTGAGTCCAAGCCAATATCTCGCGAACCCATGGTCGGATGTTGACATATGAGGTGTCGTTGAACTCGAGCTGACGTCCTCTTTCCTATTGACCATGTATTATATTTTTCAAAAATTCTTTGCTTTTTTTTGTTTTCGAAAATAGGCGATAGTTTGAAAACCAAACAGGATAGAACGTTGTGCCATGGCTCAAACGAATGGTCTTTATGACCTTTATTTTCTATAATAAAACTTTTTTATTTTGTATGTTTTTTTGAAAAAACTCGAATTTTGAAAATTCTATATTTTGGAAACTAGGAACTCTACAAAAAAAATTATTTGACGTAAATCAATGGTCCCTACCCCCTCTACCCCCAAAACAAATTTCAAGTCTCTAGGATGAAAACCTGTTAGTAGGTAGTAGTGGGATGGGGACAGAGCTGCTCCACTTAGCAAGTGGTGAGCCCCTGCGACCTTGGAATGGAAGGAGCCATGCTAGGAGGGCGTGCTTGGATTCGTTTTTTTCGTCTCGTCGTGCTCTTTACGGGAATGTCGGTGTCGAAAATGTGAAAATCTGGAAACACAGTCTTTTTGGGGTAAAAACGTGATTTTAGACTTTTTGCTATATCTCACGAACCAATAACGCTAGAGGCGTGTTCGACAGGTCCAAGGACTCGGGGTAACGTCCTATCTGCTATGGACTACTCGTTATAATTTTTAATAAAATTGGAAACTCGGTTTTGGGGTAAACACATGTTTTTTGTGATTTTGTCGATATCTCACGAAGCAATAACGCTAGAGGCATGTACGATGGGTCCAAGGATTCGGACAGACGTCCTCTTTGCTATGAACTACTCGTTGTAATTTTAAAAAAATTGGGAAACGCGATTTTGGGGGTAAACATGTGTTTTTTGTGATTTTTGCCGATATCTCACGAACCAATAACGCTAGAGACATGTACGAGGTGTCCTAGGACTCGGGCTAACACCCCCTTTCAAATGTGGTAGATATTTTTTTTTCAAAAAATAATTCACATGGGTCTAACGCCATACATGTTGAAAAAACGTTTTCTTTTTCTTTGCCTGTTTATAATGTCCATGAAGCGTGGCGGTTGAGAGAGAGACGATACGGCTGGGTGTGTGTGTGTGTGTTTCAACGAACCTGTCGCTGACCACGGTGGCTGTGTTCAATAGATCAATCGCTATTTCGACGGGTCGGTGTATGACAGAGCGAGGGTACGTTTTTTCACACCTTTTACCTTTAACGTGTAAACGGTGATGAGAACTTGGTTCTATGTTGGTCGAAGCGAGTACAGAAAACAAACTTACAGGAGGTGAAGGTCATTTGAGCTTATTGGAAGGCTCCGGTCTGACTTGACAACAGGTGCAATGGAAAAAATGACCAAGACGCTTGAAGGTGAAATAATCTGACCATCGTGGTGGCAGGGGAGTGTGAAAGGCATGCACACACATTTGTGAAACCACATGTAGGCTAAACCAGTGAGTAGTGGAGTAATACCGATTCTAACCCACTCATTTTATTTGTACCAGACTGTACAAGTTAAAATAATTAATATCTCTCAAACGCATGGTCCGATTTTGACAAATGAGGTGTCGTTGGACTCGGGCTGACGCCCTCTTTCCAATGGACCACTCATTTTAACCCCTAAATAAAACCTACCCCCACTAGGGGGTGAAATTGTATTTTTTTAGTGAAAGTCTCTTTTCAAATACGACATGTATAAGGTGCGCTGCTAAAATGAACTTAAACGTGGTTGCTCATATCGCACATGCGTTTTTCTGGCTGCCGCTATGGATGAACATTTTTGTTTTTGTTTTATACGCATGCGCACTTGGGATTTTTGTAAGAGGGCGAGCTCTTTGAAAAATATGATTGATAAGAAGGGGTTTTGGTGGTGAGGAGAGAGCCAGATAGTCGCCTACTTTCCTACGACGTTTGCCGATATCTCTCAAACGCAAGGTCGGATTTGGACGTGTGACGTGTCAAATCGCTTGTCTCAAAGCCCTATATATGTTATTAATAGGTTAAAGTTTTGAGAATGAGGGAAACAGGCGTTTTGGGGTAAAATTATGATTTTAGACTTTTTCTGATATTTCACGAATGCCTGGTCGGATTTGGTCCTATGACGTGTCAAATGGCTTGTCTCGAAACCCTCTTTATTTTGGTAATAGGTTAAAGTTTTTGAGAATGAGGGAAACAGAATTTTTTGTTGTAAAACCGTGATTTTAGACTTTTTGTTATATCTCACAAACCAATAACGCCAGAGACGTATACGAGGGGTCGTAGGACTCGGGGTGACGCCCCTCCCCTATCTCTCTTTCGAATATAGTATTTATGTTTAAAAAAATGCGAAAGAGCCTAACGACACTTATGTTGAAAACATTTCAGTTTTTAAAACTTTTCTTAAATTTGTCTAAAATGTTCATGACGAGTGGTTGTAGATAGAAAGAGACGATACCACTGGACACGTGTTTCAACGAAGCTATTACTGGCCACGGTGGTGATATACCAATACAGTATTCGCTATTTCGATGAGACGGCGGGTCGAGGGTTCGTTTTCTGATTTTTCCTATGATGGAATTCCTAATTCCTAAACCCCCTGAAGGGGGTCTTTAACGTGTAAACGATTATGAGTGACATGACAAATGATAATTCCTTGATTCGATGAAGCTGGCTTTAGATAGAACAAACAGAACTTGGTTATATGTTGCTTGAAGTGAGTATAGAAAACAAACTTGCTGGGGCAGACTGACAGGATGTGGATGTTATTTGAGCTTACTGGAATGCATTGACTTGACAGGGCAATGAAAAAAGCACAGAGATGCTGAGGACACTTGAAGGTCAAACGACATGGCAACCATGGTGGGAGGGGGAAGCGAGGATGATGTCGCCGATCATGTTCAAGGGATGAATTTATATTTTGCGAAGCATTGTTCGGAGAGGGTCATGGGACGACTTGTTTTAAGGGTATTTATTTTTTCGATGTTTCCTATGGTGGACTCATTGATTGAAATAATCCAAAACTGCTAGGGCATGGCCTTGAGATTTTATAAACCGATAATGGGATTTTGACATACAAGATCCACTCAGAACTTGACATGATGTCATTCTTTTTATGGCTTATGAATTTCCCCAAAAAAGACCCAAAACAACAAGATCATGGACTTTTGCTTTTCTTAATATATTGCAAACCCATAATGTAAGATGTTTACTGTGAGTGACGAAATCTAGCTAGGAAAAGAAAGAATTATTGTAGGCTACATGTATGGTGACTGACACGTCTTTGACCATTGGAACTTGTTTTCAGATCTGACTGTAGTACATAGGGAGTATAGGTTGTAGGCATGGATTGACAAACGGTGCACACAAAATTCAATTTATCGATTCAAGAATTAAGAGTAGACTATCATTAATTAATTGGTTAAAGAGTGTAGCTAAAAATAAAAAAATGGTGACTACATTAAACTAAACTGAACCAAGTCGAATCAAACCCAACCGAACCAAACCAAGCCTAAAGCAAACAAAAACCTAATCAAGAACAAGCCAAGGGCTTAAGTGTAAAACTTGTGGGGGAATGCAGTCATTGGCAATGTCAAAAGAAAGGGATAACGCTTTATCTTTAGAGGGTAAGGTAAAGCTAGCGCATGGTGCTAATGCATATTCCCAAGTACATGAATCACACACACACAACTATCCTATGCTGTTTTTATAAGTTGACTGTTAAAACTTACTCAGTGGTTACTGAGCAAGATGGTCGCTACACACAACAAGCTTTAAATACTTGAGGCTAATAATCTATACACACACACACACTCGCTTGTTCTAAATTAACTGTCTTGCTGGCAGTGCTCACACAGTAGGCAAATGACAGAAATGCTTGGCTAACAGAAATACAATCATTTTCGATTGTCTAATGTTACCAGCTAACCATTACGTGCTATAGTGGTGAGCACATGTGCCTCTTGCACTGGAGATCGTAACTCGATTTCTAGCTCTAAGGCCTAGAATGAATCAAACTAAGAAAGAAGGGTATGGTGACGCAGTGGTTAAACTGTTAGCCTTTCACTAAGGTAGACTAGGGTTTGATTTTAGGTTAATATACATGTCATAAACAAACAAACAAACAAACAAACAAAAAAAGCAGAGATAATGTTTAAAACTGATTACACTTGTCTCTTTTCAAATTATTACTTAGATTGCAAATACAAAGGTGGACTGGGTTTGATATTCAGTTAATGCTGCCTATCGCATACTAGCCTGTAAGAAAGCCAAACAAGCAAAAGGCGTAGGTAGAGCAGTGGTAAAATCGCTATGTGTAGAGAACTACCTAACGGTTTTATGAACTGGCAATGGTATGTCGCATAAACAGTGCAGGATACAATCCAGCAACCATAATTTGTATCTTGTGGAGCAGAGAAAACATATATATAGAGAAAGATATAGAAAGCTAGTGTATGTATGGGTAGCATTGATAATTTGACCAGAGAAAATACGATGAGGTAGGGTGGGGAGAGGGAGAATTAACACTTATATATGAATGAATGGTAAATAGTATTTTAGTTTTTTTCCCCCAATAGTTTTGTTTTTTAAATGCAGTGGTAGATAGTCGTTATTTTGTAAAACATTCTTACTTGCAGTAGTAATAAGACTCTATGGTTTCGCAAACACATAGATAGACTGTATTATTGCCATGGTCAAGCACTCACATTAAGATCATTTACAAAATCATAAAATGAAAAATAAAAAATCTTGTTTTGGAAATATCGTTTTTCAACATACACAAAATAAATATATAAAAAATTTGTAAACAGCAAAATGGAAAATCCATGGTCAAGCACTCACATTAAGATCATTTACAAAATCATAAAATGAAAAATAAAAATCTTGTTTTGGAAATATCGATTTTTTTCAACATACACAAAATAAATATATAAAAAATTTGTAAACAGCAAAATGGAAAATCCATGTTTCCATATAGACAAAATTTAAAAACCTTAAACGGACATTTAAGAAAATATATATAAATGGGAAATTGACAAATGTGTAAATATGAAAATGGAAAAATCCATGTTTCCATATCATGAAATTGAAAAACATCAAACTGTCATTTTAAAAAATGCAAATGGAAAATTGACAAATTGCAATGTGTGAAATGTGAAATTGAACAAATGGCTATCATTATTAAAAAAAAAAAAAGAACATGGTGCTCTATGGTTGAGGTGTGAATCAAACCCTTTCTACTTATTTGGACCACCCGAGACTGAGTAGACTAGTTTAAGTTGTCATACCACTTTTAAAAGTTTGTGTTAAATCTAGGAATTGAACCCAAGAGCTTGTAGGGGAGATCAAAGGTTATAATATGTTAAACAGATAGCCTTGAATGAAGGGTGTGGTAGCTATATAGAGATGAGACGTTTCGCTCGGGGCATGGAGGCATGGAGATCTGCATCAAACCAGTCAAAGGACTAAAGACTCAAACAACAACATGTACGTTCACCAAAATAATGTTGTGTAACGGTAAATGTTAGTCAACGAACAGTAATGCATTACTAAAACCCATGACACGATACCTAAGAGCTTTTCTAAAATGATTTTAAAATGCCTTTAACCCTATATTGAACACCCAGTTCACAAGACTCATAACTGCAATGTTATGGTAAAACAAAACAAAATCTATATTTCAAAACAAACAAGTGGTTTAGTCAATGTATACTGGAAAAAGTTTTGTAAACACTCAAGTCCTCAAGACCAATTAAATTAGTAACTGTCAGGTTGGCCGAGTGGTTAAGGTGTTTGACTTAAGATCAAATTTCTGTATAAGGAAGCAAGGGTTCGAATCCCTTACCTGACATAACTATTGCCTTAACATGGCTTGGCCACACTGTATTATTATGATACTCAGTACACAAACCATAGATATAGTGTATTGTTTAAGGCCACTCTCTTTCTGAACATAGTCAGAGACTGTTGATGGTTAACAATTGTATTAATAGTGGGACATGGGGATAGCAAATAAGAAAAAGCAGCCAATACCCATACAATATTTTTATTCATTTTAGTTTTTTTTACAATAGTTACACACTGAATACAACTTTTTATCTCTTTACCATTGTTTGATATAGATTTTAAACACAACGCTTGTTGTAGATCCTTTTACAACTTTCTCTAGGTACTCTTGTTCTTAAAAACTGGGGAAGCCGCAATGGTTTTATAGACATTAAACCCTCATTCTCTTCTTTTTCATTATTATCATTATCATTATTATAAATATTATCTTTATAATTATTATAGTCATTGTCACCATCATTATCATCATCATTATCATCCTCAACATCACTAGAACTATCCAATTCCATTTTTTCCTTTTCAAAAGGGATCTCTTGAAGAGTCTGTGTTGCTTTTGATAGTGTTACGGGTTTATTGAACGTTGACAACTGTCCTAACATGACTTTTTGAGGAGATAAATGTTTTTTCATAAGGAAGTCACTATGTTGAGTAACACTATGTTTTTGTCGGACTTGCTTTTTCTTGTTCTTTTGATCATGTTTTGTTAACACTAACGGTGTTTCATTTGGTATACCACATTGATGAGTACCCACACTTAAGACCTCACTATGTTTACTTTTTAGATGACCTAGACATTTTGTTGTTCTTTGTTTTGAGCACTGCCAAAATATGATGCCATTCGCATTTTCTCGCTTATAGTTATAAGAGTACCCATGATACAGGGCACGTGGTTTACCTTTATTGGTTATAGTATATTCCATAGTAGTCACTGACTTGTATAGTCGATCCGCCTACTACAAAGGTCTGAACACTTGTGGTGAAAGAATGATGTTGTGTTGACGTTTTATGCAGGATAATGTTGGTGGCATATGTGGGTGGCTTATGTTGATGACATGTGTTGTTGGCTGATTTTGGTGGCTTATGTTGATGGTTTATGGTGGTGGCTTATGTTGATGGCTTATGTTGGTGGCTTATGTTGATGACATATGTTGGTGACTTATGTTGATAGCTTATGTTGGTGGCTAATGTTGATGACATATGTTGTTGGCTTATGGTGGTGGCTTATGTTGATGGTATATGTTGCTGGCCTATGTTGATGGTTTATGTTAATGGCTTAGGTTAATATCTTAGGTTGATGGCATAAGTTGATGGCTTATGTTGGTGGCTTATGGTGGTGGCTTATGCTGGTGGCTTATGCTAGTGGCTTATGGTGGTGGTTTATGGTGGTGGCTTATGTTGATGACATATGTTGGTGGCTTAAGTTGGTGGCTTATGTTGGTGGCTTATGGTGGTGGCTTATGGTGGTGGGTTATGGTGGTGGATTATGGTGGCTTATAGTGGTGGCTTATGGTGGTGGTTTATGGTGGTGGCTTATGTTGATGACATATGTTGGTGGCTTATGGTGGCTTATGGTGGTGATTTATAGTGGTGGCCTATGTTGGTGGCTTATTTTTGGTGGTTTACGTTAATACCTTATTTGTAATGGCTTATTTGACAAGTTATTGTTGTCAATGTATTTAGAGGATTTTTCTCTTGGTTTTGGAAAGTATCTCAACTCTTTTTTATGGTAGCATAATGCTTAGCGCCATGTTTGTAAGCAACAACAACACACTAAAATTCCAAGAATCCAAAGTACTCTAAGGTTAATGATTGTCTCTCAACTCCATTCAACGTCTAGTCAAAAAAACATTATATATTTTTCACATTTTACAAAAAAGGTAAATTGGGAAAGTAAGCTATATGTTTAAACTAAAAATCATATCAAATCATATGCTAACTCCAACACCTACGTCTATCCCAATCTCAGTCAAAAAAATATAATATTCTTCAAATTTTTCCAAAACAGTATTTGGAAAGTAGGCCATATTTTGAAAACTAATCATCCTATAAAGTCATATATATATATACTGAAACCAATGGCTTTTATATCCTTAATCTTAAGAACAAAATATGGAATTTTTGACATTTTTTCCAAAAATGTTCATTTTAAAACGGGGCTATATTTTGGAAACTAGGAATTTTACAAGAAAGTTTGTTTAACGTAAATGGCAGGTATTTACCCCCACTACCCGCAAACCAAGTCCCAGGTCTCTGGGGAAAAATCCAAAAAAAGTTCAATTTGGAAAGTAGGCAATATTTTGAAAACTAATCATCCTAAAAAGTCATATATAGACTCAAACCAATGGCTTTTATGTCCTTAATTGGTAGAACAAAACTTAACATTTTTTCAGTTTTTCCAAAAAAGTCCAATTTTCAAAAATTGTCTATATTTTGGGAACTAAGAATTTTACAAAAAAGTTTGTTTAACGAAAATGAAAGGTCTTTACCCCCCTCTACCCAAAACATAAATTTCAGGTCCCTAGGACAAAAACTGTGCAGTACATATATATATTTTTTTTTTGGGGAGGGGGTCTATATTCACTTTACCTCCCCACTTTACAAGATGGCGGCCATAGCTTAACTTAACCTAGCCTAACCTAACCTGACCTACGAGGTGTGATCAAAAAGTTCCAAAAATGTGGCTGCAACTTAACCAAACCTAGCCTAGCCTAACCTAACCTCCCTGTTGACTAGCCCCCTTTGGACGGGTCCTTTTTGAAGGGAGTCATTTTTTTTACGTGTCCCGGAGGACGGGTCCTTGTTGACGGGTCCCAGTGGCGGGTCCCCTTTGACATAATTTGGATAAAATGCAAGGCCAGTCCATAGGGATCAGTCCAAAGGACCCGCCACAGGGACCCGTCCTCCGGGACACGTAAAAAAATGACTCCCTTCAAAAAGGACCCGTCCAAAGGGGGCTAGTCAACAGGTTAGGCTAGGCTAGGTTTGGTTAAGTTGCAGCCACATTTTTGGAACTTTTTGATCACACCTCGTAGGTCAGGTTAGGTTAGGCTAGGTTAAGTTAAGCTATGGCCGCCATCTTGTAAAGTGGGGAGGTAAAGTGAATATAGACCCCCTCCCCAAAAAAAAAATATATATATGTACTGCACAGTTTTTGTCCTAGGGACCTGAAATTTATGTTTTGGGTAGAGGGGGGTAAAGACCTTTCATTTTCGTTAAACAAACTTTTTTGTAAAATTCTTAGTTCCCAAAATATAGACAATTTTTGAAAATTGGACTTTTTTGGAAAAACTGAAAAAATGTTAAGTTTTGTTCTACCAATTAAGGACATAAAAGCCATTGGTTTGAGTCTATATATGACTTTTTAGGATGATTAGTTTTCAAAATATTGCCTACTTTCCAAATTGAACTTTTTTTGGATTTTTCCCCAGAGACCTGGGACTTGGTTTGCGGGTAGTGGGGGTAAATACCTGCCATTTACGTTAAACAAAATTTCTTGTAAAATTCCTAGTTTCCAAAATATAGCCCCGTTTTAAAATGAACATTTTTGGAAAAAATGTCAAAAATTCCATATTTTGTTCTTAAGATTAAGGATATAAAAGCCATTGGTTTCAGTATATATATATATATGACTTTATAGGATGATTAGTTTTCAAAATATGGCCTACTTTCCAAATACTGTTTTGGAAAAATTTGAAGAATATTATATTTTTTTGACTGAGATTGGGATAGACGTAGGTGTTGGAGTTAGCATATGATTTGATATGATTTTTAGTTTAAACATATAGCTTACTTTCCCAATTTACCTTTTTTGTAAAATGTGAAAAATATATAATTTTTTTTGACTAGACGTTGAATGGAGTTGAGAGACAATCATTAACCTTAGAGTACTTTGGATTCTTGGAATTTTAGTGTGTTGTTGTTGCTTACAAACATGGCGCTAAGCATTATGCTACCATAAAAAAGAGTTGAGATACTTTCCAAAACCAAGAGAAAAATCCTCTAAATACATTGACAACAATAACTTGTCAAATAAGCCATTACAAATAAGGTATTAACGTAAACCACCAAAAATAAGCCACCAACATAGGCCACCACTATAAATCACCACCATAAGCCACCATAAGCCACCAACATATGTCATCAACATAAGCCACCACCATAAACCACCACCATAAGCCACCACTATAAGCCACCATAATCCACCACCATAACCCACCACCATAAGCCACCAACATAAGCCACCAACTTAAGCCACCAACATATGTCATCAACATAAGCCACCACCATAAACCACCACCATAAGCCACTAGCATAAGCCACCAGCATAAGCCACCACCATAAGCCACCAACATAAGCCATCAACTTATGCCATCAACCTAAAATATTAACCTAAGCCATTAACATAAACCATCAACATAGGCCAGCAACATATACCATCAACATAAGCCACCACCATAAGCCAACAACATATGTCATCAACATTAGCCACCAACATAAGCTATCAACATAAGTCACCAACATATGTCATCAACATAAGCCACCAACATAAGCCATCAACATAAGCCACCACCATAAACCATCAACATAAGCCACCAAAATCAGCCAACAACACATGTCATCAACATAAGCCACCCACATATGCCACCAACATTATCCTGCATAAAACGTCAACACAACATCATTCTTTCACCACAAGTGTTCAGACCTTTGTAGTAGGCGGATCGACTATACAAGTCAGTGACTACTATGGAATATACTATAACCAATAAAGGTAAACCACGTGCCCTGTATCATGGGTACTCTTATAACTATAAGCGAGAAAATGCGAATGGCATCATATTTTGGCAGTGCTCAAAACAAAGAACAACAAAATGTCTAGGTCATCTAAAAAGTAAACATAGTGAGGTCTTAAGTGTGGGTACTCATCAATGTGGTATACCAAATGAAACACCGTTAGTGTTAACAAAACATGATCAAAAGAACAAGAAAAAGCAAGTCCGACAAAAACATAGTGTTACTCAACATAGTGACTTCCTTATGAAAAAACATTTATCTCCTCAAAAAGTCATGTTAGGACAGTTGTCAACGTTCAATAAACCCGTAACACTATCAAAAGCAACACAGACTCTTCAAGAGATCCCTTTTGAAAAGGAAAAAATGGAATTGGATAGTTCTAGTGATGTTGAGGATGATAATGATGATGATAATGATGGTGACAATGACTATAATAATTATAAAGATAATATTTATAATAATGATAATGATAATAATGAAAAAGAAGAGAATGAGGGTTTAATGTCTATAAAACCATTGCGGCTTCCCCAGTTTTTAAGAACAAGAGTACCTAGAGAAAGTTGTAAAAGGATCTACAACAAGCGTTGTGTTTAAAATCTATATCAAACAATGGTAAAGAGATAAAAAGTTGTATTCAGTGTGTAACTATTGTAAAAAAAAACTAAAATGAATAAAAATATTGTATGGGTATTGGCTGTTTTTTCTTAATTGCTATCCCCATGTCCCACTATTAATACAATTGTTAACCATCAACAGTCTCTGACTATGTTCAGAAAGAGAGTGGCCTTAAACAATACACTATATCTATGGTTTGTGTACTGAGTATCATAATAATACAGTGTGGCCAAGCCATGTTAAGGCAATAGTTATGTCAGGTAAGGGATTCGAACCCTTGCTTCCTTATACAGAAATTTGATCTTAAGTCAAACACCTTAACCACTCGGCCAACCTGACAGTTACTAATTTAATTGGTCTTGAGGACTTGAGTGTTTACAAAACTTTTTCCAGTATACATTGACTAAACCACTTGTTTGTTTTGAAATATAGATTTTGTTTTGTTTTACCATAACATTGCAGTTATGAGTCTTGTGAACTGGGTGTTCAATATAGGGTTAAAGGCATTTTAAAATCATTTTAGAAAAGCTCTTAGGTATCGTGTCATGGGTTTTAGTAATGCATTACTGTTCGTTGACTAACATTTACCGTTACACAACATTATTTTGGTGAACGTACATGTTGTTGTTTGAGTCTTTAGTCCTTTGACTGGTTTGATGCAGATCTCCATGCCTCCCTGCCCCGAGCGAAACGTCTCATCTCTATATAGCTACCACACCCTTCATTCAAGGCTATCTGTTTAACATATTATAACCTTTGATCTCCCCTACAAGCTCTTGGGTTCAATTCCTAGATTTAACACAAACTTTTAAAAGTGGTATGACAACTTAAACTAGTCTACTCAGTCTCGGGTGGTCCAAATAAGTAGAAAGGGTTTGATTCACACCTCAACCATAGAGCACCATGTTCTTTTTTTTTTTAAATAATGATAGCCATTTGTTCAATTTCACATTTCACACATTGCAATTTGTCAATTTTCCATTTGCATTTTTTAAAATGACAGTTTGATGTTTTTCAATTTCATGATATGGAAACATGGATTTTTCCATTTTCATATTTACACATTTGTCAATTTCCCATTTATATATATTTTCTTAAATGTCCGTTTAAGGTTTTTAAATTTTGTCTATATGGAAACATGGATTTTCCATTTTGCTGTTTACAAATTTTTTATATATTTATTTTGTGTATGTTGAAAAAAATCGATATTTCCAAAACAAGATTTTTATTTTTCATTTTATGATTTTGTAAATGATCTTAATGTGAGTGCTTGACCATGGATTTTCCATTTTGCTGTTTACAAATTTTTTATATATTTATTTTGTGTATGTTGAAAAACGATATTTCCAAAACAAGATTTTTTATTTTTCATTTTATGATTTTGTAAATGATCTTAATGTGAGTGCTTGACCATGGCAATAATACAGTCTATCTATGTGTTTGCGAAACCATAGAGTCTTATTACTACTGCAAGTAAGAATGTTTTACAAAATAACGACTATCTACCACTGCATTTAAAAAACAAAACTATTGGGGGAAAAAAACTAAAATACTATTTACCATTCATTCATATATAAGTGTTAATTCTCCCTCTCCCCACCCTACCTCATCGTATTTTCTCTGGTCAAATTATCAATGCTACCCATACATACACTAGCTTTCTATATCTTTCTCTATATATATGTTTTCTCTGCTCCACAAGATACAAATTATGGTTGCTGGATTGTATCCTGCACTGTTTATGCGACATACCATTGCCAGTTCATAAAACCGTTAGGTAGTTCTCTACACATAGTGATTTTACCACTGCTCTACCTACGCCTTTTGCTTGTTTGGCTTTCTTACAGGCTAGTATGCGATAGGCAGCATTAACTGAATATCAAACCCAGTCCACCTTTGTATTTGCAATCTAAGTAATAATTTGAAAAGAGACAAGTGTAATCAGTTTTAAACATTATCTCTGCTTTTTTTGTTTGTTTGTTTGTTTGTTTGTTTATGACATGTATATTAACCTAAAATCAAACCCTAGTCTACCTTAGTGAAAGGCTAACAGTTTAACCACTGCGTCACCATACCCTTCTTTCTTAGTTTGATTCATTCTAGGCCTTAGAGCTAGAAATCGAGTTACGATCTCCAGTGCAAGAGGCACATGTGCTCACCACTATAGCACGTAATGGTTAGCTGGTAACATTAGACAATCGAAAATGATTGTATTTCTGTTAGCCAAGCATTTCTGTCATTTGCCTACTGTGTGAGCACTGCCAGCAAGACAGTTAATTTAGAACAAGCGAGTGTGTGTGTGTGTATAGATTATTAGCCTCAAGTATTTAAAGCTTGTTGTGTGTAGCGACCATCTTGCTCAGTAACCACTGAGTAAGTTTTAACAGTCAACTTATAAAAACAGCATAGGATAGTTGTGTGTGTGTGATTCATGTACTTGGGAATATGCATTAGCACCATGCGCTAGCTTTACCTTACCCTCTAAAGATAAAGCGTTATCCCTTTCTTTTGACATTGCCAATGACTGCATTCCCCCACAAGTTTTACACTTAAGCCCTTGGCTTGTTCTTGATTAGGTTTTTGTTTGCTTTAGGCTTGGTTTGGTTCGGTTGGGTTTGATTCGACTTGGTTCAGTTTAGTTTAATGTAGTCACCATTTTTTTATTTTTAGCTACACTCTTTAACCAATTAATTAATGATAGTCTACTCTTAATTCTTGAATCGATAAATTGAATTTTGTGTGCACCGTTTGTCAATCCATGCCTACAACCTATACTCCCTATGTACTACAGTCAGATCTGAAAACAAGTTCCAATGGTCAAAGACGTGTCAGTCACCATACATGTAGCCTACAATAATTCTTTCTTTTCCTAGCTAGATTTCGTCACTCACAGTAAACATCTTACATTATGGGTTTGCAATATATTAAGAAAAGCAAAAGTCCATGATCTTGTTGTTTTGGGTCTTTTTTGGGGAAATTCATAAGCCATAAAAAGAATGACATCATGTCAAGTTCTGAGTGGATCTTGTATGTCAAAATCCCATTATCGGTTTATAAAATCTCAAGGCCATGCCCTAGCAGTTTTGGATTATTTCAATCAATGAGTCCACCATAGGAAACATCGAAAAAATAAATACCCTTAAAACAAGTCGTCCCATGACCCTCTCCGAACAATGCTTCGCAAAATATAAATTCATCCCTTGAACATGATCGGCGACATCATCCTCGCTTCCCCCTCCCACCATGGTTGCCATGTCGTTTGACCTTCAAGTGTCCTCAGCATCTCTGTGCTTTTTTCATTGCCCTGTTATCCAGTCAGGTCAATGCATTCCAGTAAGCTCAAATAACATCCACATCCTGTCAGTCTGCCCCAGCAAGTTTGTTTTCTATACTCACTTCAAGCAACATATAACCACGTTCTGTTTGTTCTATCTAAAGCCAGCTTCATCGAATCAAGGAATTATCATTTGTCATGTCACTCATAATCGTTTAGACGTTAAAGACCCCCTTCAGGGGGTTTAGGAATTAGGAATTCCATCATAGGAAAAATCAGAAAACGAACCCTCGACCCGCCGTCTCATCGAAATAGCGAATACTGTATTGGTATATCACCACCGTGGCCAGTAATAGCTTCGTTGAAACACGTGTCCAGTGGTATCGTCTCTTTCTATCTACAACCACTCGTCATGAACATTTTAGACAAATTTAAGAAAAGTTTTAAAAACTGAAATGTTTTCAACATAAGTGTCGTTAGGCTCTTTCGCATTTTTTTAAACATAAATACTATATTCGAAAGAGAGATAGGGGAGGGGCGTCACCCCGAGTCCTACGACCCCTCGTATACGTCTCTGGCGTTATTGGTTTGTGAGATATAACAAAAAGTCTAAAATCACGGTTTTACAACAAAAAATTCTGTTTCCCTCATTCTCAAAAACTTTAACCTATTACCAAAATAAAGAGGGTTTCGAGACAAGCCATTTGACACGTCATAGGACCAAATCCGACCAGGCATTCGTGAAATATCAGAAAAAGTCTAAAATCATAATTTTACCCCAAAACGCCTGTTTCCCTCATTCTCAAAACTTTAACCTATTAATAACATATATAGGGCTTTGAGACAAGCGATTTGACACGTCACACGTCCAAATCCGACCTTGCGTTTGAGAGATATCGGCAAACGTCGTAGGAAAGTAGGCGATTATCTGGTTCTCTCCTCACCACCAAAACCCTTCTTATCAATCATTTTTTTCAAAGAGCTCGCCCTCTTACAAAAATCCCAAGTGCGCATGCGTAAAAAACAAAAACAAAAATGTTAATCCATAGCGGCATCTCGTAAAACGCATGCGCGATATGAGCAACAACATTTAAGTTCATTTTAGCAGCGCACCTTATACATGTCGTATTTGAAAAGAGACTTTCACTAAAAAAAATACAATTTCATCCCCTAGTAGGGGTAGGTTTTATTTAGGGGTTGAGATGAATGGTCCATTGGAAAGAGGGTGTCAGCCCGAGTCCAACGACACCTCATTTGTCAACATCGGACCATGCGTTTGAGAGATATTAATTATTTTAACTTGTACAGTCTGGTACAAATAAAATGAGTGGGTTAGAATCGGTATTACTCCACTACTCCAGTGACATCCTGTTTTGCTTCGTACGTGACAAAATGCAAGTTCATGTGAAATTTGATCTACCGCAGGTGTTCGCTTGGGACGTTATCTGTCCACATGCGCGATAACTGTTAACAAGTTACATCCTGTCTTGCTTCGTACGTGACAAAATGCAAGTTGACGTGAAATTTGATCCGGCACAGGTGTTCAGGTTGGACGTTAACTGTCCACGTGCCTGATAACAGAATGTTCAAAGCGTGGGTATCGCTGAATCAGTAAAAAGTATGATGCAACTTGTCGGAATGATGACACAACCAATAGATAGGCAAGAGCTGCAAACAGCAGTGGTGGGAGGTGAAGGGAGGGAGAGGGGAGGGGTAATGTATGAGAGAACACAGGAGGAAAGGGAAAGACAAACATGTATGAACATGCATGAAGCGCGGAGCGCTGTACACATAGAGCTATAGGTGGTGTACAACATGTGTGAATAAATAAAAAGTACACAGGTTCACACAACATGTAATTTATTGATCCAAGAATTAAACGTAGAGTTAAACCCTAACCATTTGACGTAGAGTTTATTTCCTTTTTGTTTCAACACTTTTTCCACAAGATAATGCTGAGGAAATGCTGTTTTCTGAAGTTCATGTAGATAAAATCTACCTTTTATGGGTTGATGGTTGAGGTCCTCGAGTAAATAGGTGACTGGAGTGTCCAAGTAGACTCGACGAATTCGAAATAGTTCAGTCCCCCACAGAGGCGTGTAGCCCTTATTGAAGGCAGACTTAAATTTGCTCACACGAACAAAATCCCCAATGTTCAGTCGGTGACGTTTAGGATCGGCTGTTTTTATGGGGTTAAACAGTTTATCCAATCGCTGAATATTTTTAGTTACGAGACGTGGCTTGGTCCCAATCGTTCTATGTTTGGTGTCATTGTAACGTGATACTAGTTCAGGTTGGTGTATTCTTTGAATACACGGTACGAGAGATATAATGTCTATTGCTCTTTGCATGTTCATTTTTTCCTTCCTCCTTGCCAAACACCAACAGTGATCATCTGTTTTCTCCCTGTTGAGCATGTCTCTTATGTCTTCATAAGTATGTTTCAGATATATAACTTCTGTGATCCACCTAGCGCTATCTAGTAGCGAACCTCTGAAGCTACTCAATTCCTCATCGTGCAAGAGGACTTACTTATCCATTTGGCTACCAGATCTCGTTACCATCGTCAGCTATTTTCTCCTAGAGCAAGAGGACTACGTCTACTTCTTTGCTCACCATGCTGCGCTAGTATCATCTATCAACTCCTTGAAGACCAGCTCACCAAGAAATCAATTATGTTTTGTTAAGTTGGCCATGCTTATATGTTCTCCTTTTGTCTCCCACCCCCCTCTCTTTCCCCCTTTTTCTTGGACCCTCTGTGCTCCGCTGAGCCTCACTCACTTCTTCGTCTGCAGTTGACTCGTACAGTCAAAGCTCCGCTCGAGCTTAGCCTCCTCAAACCAAGAGGCGCAACCTCTTCTACGCCATGTTGGCTAGATAGTCTTCCTAAGGAACTCCGACTTCAACATGAAATCGAGATAATTACTATTTTTAAAAAGTTTTAACCTCATCTTCATGGTTTTAACTTCCAAGTGATTTTAATTTTAATTATAGGCAGTGTGAAAATATTTACTTGGGGCAAAATCATCCTTCGTGGGATTTGCAATGTTGAGCTTTTTCTTGTAAGCCAACCTTACTAAAAGGAGCTTTTCTTAAGCTATTTAAACGAGAAACCCTCTCGCTACGTGGGATATTATCTAATACCCGCTGCCTATAATTTTGAAACTATTTCCTCCGTTGGATTTTTTCAAACCCCATTTTCTGCTAAAGTCGTTCTGGAACCTTCTAGAACTTGTTCTCTATTTGCGAGTCCTGCCATCATGTATTTCTCACGTACTTGGGAGAATCCTGTTTAAAACTAAATTACTACAATAGTGAATTTTCATCCTCCGCTGGAACCTCTGGAAAATTCTACGGCGCATTTGATTGTAAATTACAGCTTTTTCAAGAAATAGACTTTAACCTACATAGTGCAATCAGTTATCTCCATAATTGCAATAACTTTTTTTCTCATAAACTTCAGTGTTTCTCTAGTGAACTTTGCATCCATCCTTACAGACTATAGTGTTAATCAGTGTTTGCTCCACTTTTCTACCGCGTCGCGATCGTCCGGTTATATTAAATACGGCCATGAACATTGTCCCTATATCCCCATGATCTTTCCTTAACCCTCTACTAACAACCATTATTTATAAAATTGTAACTTTCTATAAGGTGTTACTTACGAAGTGCCCTTCCAACTTTGCTAGTTTAACATTAATTAAATTCTGCATAATTTCTTGTGTGATACAAGTTTTAAATTTACATTGTTCCTCCCTTCAAAAGCAGGGAAAACAATTCTCTCAACTCCTGAGTGAGTTATTCTTTGGTCTCGCTAAATGAAAACTGCCTCATTTGACTGGCGAGTCTTATTCAAAGTATAAGAGGTCTAGAACCTTCCTTCTGATCAACTTTTCAGGTTCACAGTAAGTGACCTGCTCTCTTTGTATAAATCTCACAAAGTAATTCTGTTTAAATATACGAAGTTGTAGGAACTTCCTTTTTATTCCTTATGTTTTCCATTTTGTTATCTTCGAAGTTGTTATTTTAGTTAGAATGTTCTTTCAGAGGTTTCATATAGTACACTGCTTGTACTCCTGTAAATGTTAAAACTTTAATTATTCCATTTTGCCTATTTGTGAAATCTTACCAAGATTTTAATTCACGGTTTAAAAAACCTTAAAAATTGTCAATTGCCTGGAGCAACTATTTAACGTGGAGAGGTCTGCGACCCTATTTGTTAAAAGGTTCAAATGAACCATGTTCATTAAATTTATATTACATAATTGTTAATTTCATCAAATTTTTTCTAATTGTAAAATAAACAAATCTTTTCCCTTTGCTTTTTCATTTTCGAATATAAACTTTAGGCAAAATCCTGTCTTCCTTGACTCTCCTCACTCAATGATATTAAAATCTTTAATAAGGCTTTCACCATTTGTTGCATTTGAGCAAGAACTCTTAATTTTCACCTTACTAAAGTTCTTCTTAGCGATAATAGCTAATTCTAATTGGCCAGTAAGGCAAGTAAAGTTCGCTAAGCCAACTACCTGCTTGTGGAGACCCTCTCCGAAAACTTATGGTCAGTTTCCCAAAAAATAAGTGTTTCTTTTTGTCTAAACTTTTAGCCGGCTCCTCGCTGAGTAAAAGCTTAGCCATTGTCCAACGCAACCATTGGTTCATTTACCAAGATTACCCAATAAAGTATAATCCTTTATCATATTCCTTTTTAGAGACATTTGGTCGCTCTTACAAGAACTCCATAATTTTGGAAATTGAAAATACCAAGCTTGAGTTAAATCATTGGCATTCTTCGAATTACTTCGTAAAACCTAATCTCCTTAAGAAAACATACAGTAAATTTGTTCCTCTAAGTCTTGCCAGACCATCACCCTTCCCCATAGTACGTTTATACATGCTTGGGAGGAAAGGTACTAAGGCCTCTCTCTTGCAAACCGCCCAAGTCTTAGCTGCGGTTCCCGTTAGCCTCGACCAAGCTCGTACCTACTTTAGGTATCCTAAAGTTAATTTCCATTGGCAACTACCTTTAAGTGTGTTTTACATTAAACTTATTACTTTTGTGGGACTCTCCTCCTATTCTTCTATCCTTCTTTTCCAATTCCAAAATCTACTTCCTACTCCTCATCATCTTCCCTTGGTGGGTGGGTTATTCCTTAACCTATAATCTACCCAAAATTTGGTCCCAGAAACCCGGGAGAGCCCATTTTTTTTCTCTCCTTTTAAAAAAGTGTCATTTGACAATACTTTGCATATTTCTAATATCTGTGTTGAATATTTCAGCTATAACCACATCGTGCAAAGCCTGTGAACGGGAAAGAGGCCGCTCCTGTCTCCTATGGTGTGTCCCATTCTTTCTACTCATACGCTGCTGCCAGCTTGACAGCATTTCCAAGGTTCCACAGTTTCGTGAGTTACATTTTCATTTATCTTCTTTAGTATTGCTCCCACTGATAAGGATAAGGATGAAAAACTTACTTCTAAACGAGCATCCTATAAAGGGCAAATTACCCGATTCAGAAGGTACATAAAAGAATTAGATCCCTCAGATGCGCAATTAGATTTGTTGAAACATCGTGTAAAGGATTTTGAACGTTCTTATGAAAACTACTGTAACATTCAAACTGAAATTGAAACTTGTATGCTCAATCAAACAGAAGATCGTGTCGAAGTAGAGAACTTATATTACGAAGGCATAGGTTCTGCTTTCAGAATAATACGCCAACTCGAAGAGGAGCAGAAAAAGGACGCTTCTGTTCTTGGTTCCCTTCATGAACCCCAAACTTCTTTCCGTGAAAGCACTCACAAGCCCAAACCTACTTTACCGAAAATTGATTTACCCCATTTTTCTGGAGATGAATCCACTTGGGATTCTTTCTATGAATTATTTTGCTCCCTTGTTCATGACAATGAAGACATTCAAGTCATTTACAAGTTCCACTACTTGAGATCTATCCTTCGAGGTCAAGCTTTGCAGTTAGTTGAAGCACTTCCTCTGCGTGCCGAAAATTACCCCATTGCCTTTAACTTATTAAAAGAAAGATATGGAAATTCACGTTTACGTATTCAACGCCATATTAAGGCTCTATTTAACCTACCTGCGTCACAGCACAATGACGTCACTAGTTTGCGTACTTTAATTGACACTACCCAACTCCACGTTAAAGCTTTGTCCCAATTAGAGCAGCCTACCGAACATTGGGATACTTTCCTAATACATTTAGTAGTTTCTAAAGTTGATGCTGCTACCCTCAAAGCTTGGGAAATTGAACTTTCTAAGGAAGACGACTACTCTTACGAGCATTTAGTCACTTTCATAAACGCTAGATGCCAACTTTTAACCGCGCTAGCCAATCAGAGCGAACCTTCATCTCCTAGTTCCAAATTCGAATTAATGTCCATCAAACCCAAAAGCGAACGCTCAGCGTCCAATACCCAAAAACCAGGGTCCAGCTCATCCAAATTCAAATCAAACACTACTGGTTACCCAACTAGGTCTAATGAACGTCGTGTCGCCAGCTCTATTGTTTTAAACACGCAAGGTGAACCTCGCAAAAGTTTAAACGAACCTGTAAAGTGCATACTTTGTAAAGATCCCCATGCCCTATACCTCTGCAAATCCTTTAAAGAAATGTCAGTTGATGACAGACGAAAATTAGTCGCCCAAAACAAACATTGTTTCAATTGCCTAGCGCCTACGCATTCTGCTTCTAACTGTAAGTCTACAAGACTTTGCTACCATTGTGAAAAGGCTCATCATACTCTGCTACATCGTCATGAACAGGCAAGGTCATCGACAGCATCTACTTCGCCGAAAAATGATAGTGTTAACAGTTCTAATGCTTCATCATACATTCAAAATGCTAAGTCTATTCGCAGTGCTCAAGTATTGTTGTCTACTGTCCAAATTGACGTTCAGGATAACTTTGGCAACTGGGTCCGTGCACGCGGTCTTCTAGACTCAGCGGCAACTCATGATTTTGTATCTAATTCCTTGATTAGAAAACTAGGCCTACCCGTAAACCCCACTTCTATCAATGTGTCAGGCATCAACAGCTCAAAATCGCAAGCTTTACAATTTTCAAAACTAACCATAAGAGATACTTGTCATAGAAACAACTTTCTTAAACTTAATTGTCTAATTCTCAATAGCATTGGAGAAGACACTCCTAGTCACTCGGTTGATATTTCGGGGTTAAACATTCCCTCGCATTTAAGGTTAGCCGATCCTTCGTTTAACATACAAAATCCCATTGACATACTCTTCAGTGCCAATGTCTTTTGGAGCTGCCTTCGGAAACAGGTTCGCAAGCTATCCTCAAACGTGGTCGCTAGAGACACTAATTTTGGATGGATTGTCACAGGGCAACTTCCCCATTATTCACCCCAACCTGCATCGCAATGTTACTTCTCCAATACTGACCTGGAACAGTTTTGGAGGCTTGAAAATGTTGATTCTCCTCATGTAACTTCTTCAGAAAATGAATTCTGTGAGCAACTTTTTTTAAACACCACCACTCGTTCTACTGATGGCCGGTTCGTCGTTCAAATGCCAAGATTAAATAATCCTCCTAAACTTATCAATTCTCAGCCCAAAGCTCGAAAAGCTCTCTTTGCTATCGAGAGCAAATTCAAGAAGGAACCTCTTGTTAAAAAGCAATACACTGAGTTCATGGATGAGTATGAAAGCTCAGATCATATGGAGGTTGTTAACAAATCCGATGATGAATTGCACCCCCCAATCGAAACGGTTTATTTAAATCATCATCCTGTGTGGAAAAACCCTCTTGTAAAAGATAAAATCCGAGTTGTTTTCAATGGTTCATCACCCGACGTTAACGGCAACAGCCTTAATGACACTCTTTATTCTGGTCCTGCTATTCAATCAGATTTATCTGCTATACTTTTAAACTTTAGATTATTTCCCATAGCTGTCATAGCCGACATAAAACAGATGTACCGTCAAGTGTTAATTCAACCAGAACAACGAGATCTTCAAAGAATCTTGTGGCGTGATGAAATCAATAAGCCCATTAAGGTATTTCGCTTGAAAACGGTTACCTATGACTTAAAACCCTCTGCTTTTCTTGCTATCCGATCCCTACACTTGCTTGCCTCACAAGATGGTCATTTATTTAACCCCAAAGCCTCTGAAGCACTAACTACGTCATTCTATGTTGACGATTACTTGCAGTCCTTCTCTACTTTGGAGGAAGCTTCTGTTGTGTCTTTAGAACTTCAAGCATTACTAAGGAATGGAGGTTTCCCACTTCATAAGTGGAACTCCAACTCCCCTGAGTTTCTCGCCCAATTTCCCATCAAAGACGTAGATCCCTCTTCTGTCGAAATTTGTGGAAACCCCGAATCTATAAAAACTTTAGGAGTTCATTGGTGCACTAGCACTGACACTCTTATCTATAAAGTTTCGCTCGCAGAAGAGCTTCCTAATACAAAAAGACAAATCCTCTCTGAAATTGCAAAAATTTCTGATCCGCTTCAATTTCTTGCCCCAGTTATTGTTATAGCCAAACTCTTCATGCAAGAGCTGTGGTCACTTAAATGTGAATGGGATGACGCTGTCCCTCTTTCTTTTCTGAGTCGTTGGCTCTCGTTTCGCAGCAATTTGCAGGATCTTTCCCTCATTGAAATTCCCAGGAATTTAATCAGCTCTCATTCTAATGCATCTTTTTTCCTTCATGTGTTCGCGGACAGTTCCGAAAAAGCTTATGGTTGCTGTGCATATTTAGTTTATCACGATTCATTCTATGGATCTCCAGTTTCTAACCTTGTTTGTGCCAAATCGAAGGTCGCTCCTCTTAAAACTATCACTTTACCTAGGCTCGAACTGTGCGCTGCACTAATGGCTGCAGAACTTGTCAAGAAATTACGGGAAGTATTAAAGGTCGAATTCTCGCAAATCTATCTCTGGAGCGATTCTATGATCGCCCTTTCTTGGATTGCCAAAAACCCCTCTCACTGGCAAACTTTTGTCGCAAATAGGGTTTCCAAAATTCAAACTCTTTCTTCTGGATGTCAATGGAGGCATGTTCCCAGTGCGGATAATCCAGCTGATATCATCTCTCGTGGTTGTTTACCCTCTCAATTGGCAGCTTCCCAATTGTACTGGCATGGGCCCTCGTGGTTAATCGACGAATCTACCTCATGGCCTTCTAAACCCCCTGTTACAAACTCCAACTTGTCTGATGCTAAAGTACCTTTACCCATTGCTTCGTGTCTTGTTTCCAACGCATCTCATCCTTTGTTGTCACGCTATTCTTCCTTCCATAAATTACTACGGATTGTTGCCTATCTCCTTAGATGGAAATATCTTGTGGTTGACCAACCTCTTTTCCCTAAACCACACCTTACCAATCATGAATTGAATCTCGCTACCATTAAGATTTTACAACTGACACAGCAAGAAGCCTTTTCTTCTGAATTGTCATTGCTTTCTTCTAAAAGAGATCTTCCCAAATCCAGCCGTCTTCGTGCTTTAGCCCCTTTCCTTGATGACCATGGATTACTTAGGGTAGGTGGAAGGCTCTCGCAATCTTTACTCTCTGAGGACAAAAAGCATCCCGTTATTTTGCCTTCCAAACATCACGTTACTTCTTTAATTATACGTGACTTTCATTATCGTAATCTTCATGTTGGTACACGTACTCTGCTCTGTCTCTTAAGAGAAAAGTACTGGATTATAAATGGAATTCATGAAGTTTCTTCTGTAATTCATAAGTGCATTCCTTGTTTCAAAGCGAAACCTAAAATCAACACTCAATTAATGAGCGATTTGCCTTCTTTTCGTTCTTCTCCTATACGCCCATTTGCTTTAACTGGCGTGGACTATATGGGTCCGTTCCAATATCAACGAAACTCTCCTGAAGCTAAACGCAAATTGTTTGGTAAGCTTTATGTTTCTCTCTTTGTTTGCATGGTTACCGGCGCAATCCACTTGGAACTAGTAACGAATGCTTCTACTTCTTATTTTTTATCAGCTGTCTCTCGTTTCACCGCTAGGCGTGGTGTTCCTTCTGAGATGTTCTCTGATAACGCTTCCACCTTTCAGGGCGCAGCTTCCCTGTGGAAGAAAGCTCTCACTTCCTCTCCTGCCATGGAACAAATCTCTAATTTTTCTTATTCGAAAGGTTTCAAATGGCGCTTCATACCTCCTTACGCTCCGCATCATGGTGGTAGGTGGGAATCTTGCGTAAAGCTCACTAAACGTCATTTAAGAAAAGTCTTAGGTAATCGAATTCTGACTTACGAAGAATTCAATTCTCTGTCTGTTTTGATTGAAGGTGTTGTTAACTCTCGCCCTTTAACTCCACTTTCAAATGACCCTGATGACCTACTCCCACTCACCCCTGGTCACATCCTTATCGGCACTTCTCTTTCTGCCCCTCCTCCTCTTCCTAATTCTTATAGGGATTCTAATCTACCTATCGCTTGGCGGAAACTTGAAGCCCTCCGTAATTCTTTTTGGAAAAGGTGGAACTTGGAATATTTAACTTCCTTGCAACGGAGGCAGAAGTGGTTTCTTTCCAGTCCCGACATTAAAGTAGGGGACTTGGTCTTGGTTAGGGATATTTCACCCCCCCTAGTATGGATTTCTGGTAGGGTGACCGAATGCTACCCTGGAAGAGATGGGAGAGTCAGGGTGGCCAGAATCTTGACTACAAATGGACCGATCACAAGACCACTGTCTTTGATCGCTCCGCTTCCCATAAATGTGTAACTGCTTATTTGCTCTCTGTTGGTGTTTGTCCCCCCAGTATGGTGTATTCTTTGAATACACGGTACGAGAGATATAATGTCTATTGCTCTTTGCATGTTCATTTTTTCCTTCCTCCTTGCCAAACACCAACAGTGATCATCTGTTTTCTCCCTGTTGAGCATGTCTCTTATGTCTTCATAAGTATGTTTCAGATATATAACTTCTGTGATCCACCTAGCGCTATCTAGTAGCGAACCTCTGAAGCTACTCAATTCCTCATCGTGCAAGAGGACTTACTTATCCATTTGGCTACCAGATCTCGTTACCATCGTCAGCTATTTTCTCCTAGAGCAAGAGGACTACGTCTACTTCTTTGCTCACCATGCTGCGCTAGTATCATCTATCAACTCCTTGAAGACCAGCTCACCAAGAAATCAATTATGTTTTGTTAAGTTGGCCATGCTTATATGTTCTCCTTTTGTCTCCCACCCCCCTCTCTTTCCCCCTTTTTCTTGGACCCTCTGTGCTCCGCTGAGCCTCACTCACTTCTTCGTCTGCAGTTGACTCGTACAGTCAAAGCTCCGCTCGAGCTTAGCCTCCTCAAACCAAGAGGCGCAACCTCTTCTACGCCATGTTGACTAGATAGTCTTCCTAAGGAACTCCGACTTCAACATGAAATCGAGATAAGTACTATTTTTAAAAAGTTTTAACCTCATCTTCATGGTTTTAACTTCCAAGTGATTTTAATTTTAATTATAGGCAGTGTGAAAATATTTACTTGGGGCAAAATCATCCTTCGTGGGATTTGCAATGTTGAGCTTTTTCTTGTAAGCCAACCTTACTAAAAGGAGCTTTTCTTAAGCTATTTAAACGAGAAACCCTCTCGCTACGTGGGATATTATCTAATACCCGCTGCCTATAATTTTGAAACTATTTCCTCCGTTGGATTTTTTCAAACCCCATTTTCTGCTAAAGTCGTTCTGGAACCTTCTAGAACTTGTTCTCTATTTGCGAGTCCTGCCATCATGTATTTCTCACGTACTTGGGAGAATCCTGTTTAAAACTAAATTACTACAATAGTGAATTTTCATCCTCCGCTGGAACCTCTGGAAAATTCTACGGCGCATTTGATTGTAAATTACAGCTTTTTCAAGAAATAGACTTTAACCTACATAGTGCAATCAGTTATCTCCATAATTGCAATAACTTTTTTTCTCATAAACTTCAGTGTTTCTCTAGTGAACTTTGCATCCATCCTTACAGACTCTAGTGTTAATCAGTGTTTGCTCCACTTTTCTACCGCGTCGCGATCGTCCGGTTATATTAAATACGGCCATGAACATTGTCCCTATATCCCCATGATCTTTCCTTAACCCTCTACTAACAACCATTATTTATAAAATTGTAACTTTCTATAAGGTGTTACTTACGAAGTGCCCTTCCAACTTTGCTAGTTTAACATTAATTGAATTCTGCATAATTTCTTGTGTGATACAAGTTTTAAATTTACATTGTTCCTCCCTTCAAAAGCAGGGAAAACAATTCTCTCAACTCCTGAGTGAGTTATTCTTTGGTCTCGCTGAATGAAAACTGCCTCATTTGACTGGCGAGTCTTATTCAAAGTATAAGAGGTCTAGAACCTTCCTTCTGATCAACTTTTCAGGTTCACAGTAAGTGACCTGCTCTCTTTGTATAAATCTCACAAAGTAATTCTGTTTAAATATACGAAGTTGTAGGAACTTCCTTTTTATTCCTTATGTTTTCCATTTTGTTATCTTCGAAGTTGTTATTTTAGTTAGAATGTTCTTTCAGAGGTTTCATATAGTACACTGCTTGTACTCCTGTAAATGTTAAAACTTTAATTATTCCATTTTGCCTATTTGTGAAATCTTACCAAGATTTTAATTCACGGTTTAAAAAACCTTAAAAATTGTCAATTGCCTGGAGCAACTGTTTAACGTGGAGAGGTCTGCGACCCTATTTGTTAAAAGGTTCAAATGAACCATGTTCATTAAATTTATATTACATAATTGTTAATTTCATCAAATTTTTTCTAATTGTAAAATAAACAAATCTTTTCCCTTTGCTTTTTCATTTTCGAATATAAACTTTAGGCAAAATCCTGTCTTCCTTGACTCTCCTCACTCAATGATATTAAAATCTTTAATAAGGCTTTCACCATTTGTTGCATTTGAGCAAGAACTCTTAATTTTCACCTTACTAAAGTTCTTCTTAGCGATAATAGCTAATTCTAATTGGCCAGTAAGGCAAGTAAAGTTCGCTAAGCCAACTACCTGCTTGTGGAGACCCTCTCCGAAAACTTATGGTCAGTTTCCCAAAAAATAAGTGTTTCTTTTTGTCTAAACTTTTAGCCGGCTCCTCGCTGAGTAAAAGCTTAGCCATTGTCCAACGCAACCATTGGTTCATTTACCAAGATTACCCAATAAAGTATAATCCTTTATCATATTCCTTTTTAGAGACATTTGGTCGCTCTTACAAGAACTCCATAATTTTGGAAATTGAAAATACCAAGCTTGAGTTAAATCATTGGCATTCTTCGAATTACTTCGTAAAACCTAATCTCCTTAAGAAAACATACAGTAAATTTGTTCCTCTAAGTCTTGCCAGACCATCACCCTTCCCCTTAGTACGTTTATACATGCTTGGGAGGAAAGGTACTAAGGCCTCTCTCTTGCAAACCGCCCAAGTCTTAGCTGCGGTTCCCGTTAGCCTCGACCAAGCTCGTACCTACTTTAGGTATCCTAAAGTTAATTTCCATTGGCAACTACCTTTAAGTGTGTTTTACATTAAACTTATTACTTTTGTGGGACTCTCCTCCTATTCTTCTATCCTTCTTTTCCAATTCCAAAATCTACTTCCTACTCCTCATCATCTTCCCTTGGTGGGTGGGTTATTCCTTAACCTATAATCTACCCACAGGTAACATGTCCAACCAGCGATACGTGCCCTGAGCTGTAAACGCTTTCCACATATGGGTTTTCAATGTTCGGTTGAACCGCTCGACCACACTGGCTTTCAGATTGCTGTACGTGGTGTAATGGTGAATATCCTTAGATTTGAGAAAACGGGAGAAATCCTTGTTGAAAAATTCTTTCCCCTGATCGGTTTGTAGCAGCTGAGGTTGACGTTGGGAGTGTTGAATAATATGTTGAAAGACCTTGGTAACTAGTGGACCAGACTTGCGACGCACAGGTTCAACAAAGGCCATTTTGGAATAGACATCAATGACGGTCAACATATAGCGTACACCGTCGTTAACGCCAGCATAGGGTATCATTTCAACCAAGTCAGCCTGCCAAAGTCCATCCACACCTCGTGAAATCACCTTGAGTCGCGGATAGTGACGCCTAGCTGGGCGATGCAACTCGTGAGCAATACCCATTTTAATGGGTGAGGGCTTAAACAATAATTTTGGCATTTCGAAGTTCTTGTTCAATTTCTTGAATTTCCCGATCGTGACCGGTGTGGCCAGCTTGACGTGAGGCATGCAACAACTGTAGCCGCTGGACGAGCTTATTGGGATTGTGCCAGTAGGTAACATCCACAAGAGGTTTTAATGGTTTAAATGTCACTCCCGAAGCGGATGCTTTACGACGAGTACTTTGACTGGTGGGAAACATTTTTGCAATGATGGTTTTATATTTTTGAGATATATTGGCATTCACTTGTTGCGTGGGATCACACTGTCTCTTATGGGCATGGGTATCCAATAAAATGGATTTATATTTGTCAAGATCCTCTGACGTATAATCATGGGAAGAGGGGGTCCGAGAAAAGAGCAGCTTTAACAGTCCTGGCGTTAATTTATAGTTGATGTTTTTAATGACAGCTTTAGTACGAGCAAATTTAATGGATGAATCGCCAATTTTAAAACTATCATCCTCATAGCGAACACCATACGTGGTATCTGTGTTTCCAATAAATAGATCGGTGAAATAGGGTTCCAATGTTGATCCATAATATTTTATTAAAATGGTTTTCAGTTGAGCTTTATGTTGAGGGGTGGCCAAGAGTTGTGAAAACGGAGACGCTCTGGAAGGGCAAGGTGTTTCGACCATGGCCAAGGATTTCTTTTTTCTCAAAAACTCTGCAAGGGGTGCGGCCTTTTTTGAGGCGTAAACACATGTTCCTCGTCATCCTCAACTTCGCTAACACTAGTCAAATCTTCCTGTTCTTCTTCCTCTTCCTCAGGGTCCTCGTGCAGCGTCTGCGTGGCTTTTGAAACGGTGGGTAGCGTTTCAGATGGCTTGAAAGAGGGTTTCAACATGGCTTTTAGTGGAGGTGCTAAATGTTGCTGAATAAACAAAGCATGATTTGCACGTGATTGTTTCAATTGACGAAACTTTTGGCGAATAGTATTTTTTGCTCTAATAATATGCTTTTTCAATTGACTCTCTGCTAACGCCATGGTGTCTTGACAAATGACTTGATGGGGAATGAGACAGGGCCTTAAATAGCAATAAAATGATCAAACCCTAAGCGATACCGTCCTTGGTTGAGTTCACTTTGTTTGTCAATGACTAAACAGGCATGACGTTGAGTGTTCCAGCACTTGGCACACAATTCTGTAAACATTTGAAAGGTCATATCCGGATTCACATGTTCATTATAAATGTGACGACTGTTCCTCTCGTCCTGGCGAAATAAAACAATGACATTGGCATTGTCACGAATCAACTGTTTGGACATTTTTGAATACGTTTGTCCAAGATAGAAGCAATCGATATGTTTGTGGCGACCCATGCTGAAATAGCTTTGAATGATGCCTTGACGTTCAGTGGATACATCATCGAAAATCATGAGTGAATCAGGCTTTACTTCATCCGGTGAAATCACATTTTCTTGCATGGAAAATGTAAAATAACCCATATTCTCTTTTTGTAATCCAGACATGACTTGATCCAGAAACACGTAGAGGGGTTGGTAGAGAGATTTTGCAAAAATATAAATATTTTGAAAACGCAGACCATTGGGCGCTGTGATGAGCGTTAGCAAAAGATTTGTCTTTCCACAGCCGGAAGGCCCCACAATGATGCAGCGAATGGAAGATGGAAACAGTGAACCATGGCGTTGTTCACGTGATGTGGGACAGAGATGGGAAACCATGTCCCCCACGGGGAATGACTCTTGCTGCTTAATAATCTTCATGTCAACTAAGGCTTAGACAGGCTAGCCGGCTGTCTATATACAGGACACCGAACCTTGTCATAGAAACAGTAGACTGCTACTACAGGTTGACGATGGATGTCTTTGGACGTGCGTTGATGGCCAAAGATAGGCCTGTCCTCATACATGATCCTAAACAGGAAACAGATCCTGCTAATAAACACTATGTGGATAGGTCAGTAGTGCCACGCACAAAACAGGGAGATTATGACTTTAAGGGAAAGCGGTTAACCCATGTAAAACATCCTCAAGTGTCTACAGACGTTACTACGAAAAAGTATGTGGATAACAAAGTGTATGAGTTTTATGACAAAGTGCCCCAGCTTATGGTGAATGGCTATAGCGCTAATCACCATCGGATTATTCACGTGGAAGACCCACAAGACGAAGACGATGTTTGTACCAAGCGTTACGTGACCCATGAAATGAAAAGGCTTTATAAATTTATCCCATCTGTGTTTTTAGTGTATCTGACAAATGAAAAACCTGTGAATGACAGAAACCATTTACCGCTAGTCCATGATCAGCACTTGACCTATGTGCTTGCTTCGGGTTTAAGCCACTATCGATTACGATATGATGGAACCATTCACATCAAATATGCCATACCTGATGAGAACCATTTACAAATAAAGATAAATGGTCATAGGATGTTGGTCCATGACCATGAAATGGTCAATGCAGGGGACGAATTATCCTTTTATCTCATGTTGACATGGGATGAAAAGCAAGCGGGAAAAACCATAAACGACTTCCCACTTTATGTGGAATTGGAATATACAGCCATGAAATAACCATCTGACGTTAGTTGTGATTTAAACTTTCGTGTGAAAGGTTGTTGGTCATTATCATCATGGTGAAACAAAGGTATGTGGTGAGATAGACTAAAAAAAGGACATTGTCCTTGGCAAAGCCAGGGTTTTCAACATTCGAGGACAAGCCCTTGCGAAAGAAAAAAAGAAAAAATAATGTATTGACCATAAGGAAAGCCCTTCGAGCAGCACAGAGACAGGTTATTCCAAAACGTCGGCGACAGGTTTCAAACCAAGGGCGAGTGATTCCCGTCCCCAAACGAGCGGGATTTTTACCTGCATTATTTGCTGGTTTGGCTGCTCTGGGCTCACTTTTGGGCGGTGCCAGTGCAGTGGCGAAAACCATTAAAGCCACGCAGCAGGGCAAGCAACAACTCAAAGAAAGTCAGCGACACAATGAAACGATGGAAGCGATTGCCATGGGGGCTAGAAATGCCAATTTAAAGCCAGCCTTTTATCAACAAGGATTTGGGATTTCACCATTTCGAAATATTAAAAAAAAAAAAATTAACCTCTGCCATAGCGAGACATGCCCTGACGCATCAACAAGTGGAAAGCTATGCTAAACAACTAAAGCTTTCTCATTTTCGAGGTGTGTTTATGCGAAACCAATTACCCCCACGACCCTGGAAACAGGAATGTGCTGTTGTCAATTTGGATGATCACCGAGGACCAGGGACGCATTATGTAGCTTATGTCAAAGAGGGATCCACGGTATGGTACTTTGACAGTTTTGGGAATTTGCCCCCGCCCATGGAACTAGTGACCTATTTTGGAAACAGGATCAAGATATATTATAATGTGAAACGAGAGCAAACGTTTAACAGCCAACAGTGTGGACGTTTGTGTTTAATTTTTTTATATAAGACGCAGCATAAGCAAAAACGCCACCAGTATGTCGGCAGAAAGTAAAACGTTTACAGTGCATGGACGTGGACCTGAAGTCAGCCTAGACTTCTACCCGCCTATCGAATTGAGTGAAAAACCCTATGGTTTAGGACTTGTTTCTCTTGAAACGTACAATCGAATATACAACATACGTGAAAATGTGAACAACAAGTTTTACTATGATGATTCTGTGCTCACCTTGAACTCTGGTGGATACACGATCGATGATATTTATGAACACATTTATGTGGTGTTGATCAATCAGTATGGTTTAAAGTCATTTCTCGACGGAACGCACAAGTTTGAACTTGTAGGCAATACCAACACTCATCGCTGCAGTATTTTCTCTACCTTCAACATTGACTTTAAAACACACCCCGATTCCATTGGCCCATTACTAGGATTTAAACCACGTGTGTTGGAGCCCAACAAAAAACATGAATCGGACCATGAAGTGAAATTCATTGAGGACCATCATGTGTCGGTGACGTGTAATATTATTAGCCAAGTGTACACCAATCAGGAACCATCGCATTCACTTTATGACTTTATTGTGACATCGCCCAATGGCTATATTATTCGTGAAAACCCTCCAGTGGTGCTTTTTCATGCTGTGGCTGTTGATAGTATTAGTAATATAACATTAAGACTGATCAATAGAGATCAACAACTCATTGATCTAGATTCTACCACACCAGTGACTTACAAGTTGGTGCTAAAGCCACTATGAAGTTTGTGTATAAAGCAACAACACCGTCTAGGAATGGTGTTAGTTGTTTGCCACGTGAATACACGTTAACATCTCAGAACAAGCAGATTTTACAGCATTTGGGTTACCACGTCAACCCTCATGATGAATTCTATCCTAGAGATAGCGAACCACATCGAGGAGCAACCAGGAGTGGTAAGAATTGATCTCCATTCCTATCAAGCTCAAACACCTGGACTCAATAACAATGATGAAATTCAATTTGTTATCAACAACCAAGATATTTACACCCTACCGCATGAAAGTGTCATTCAAATTGAAGGTCGGCTCACCAAAGCCGATGGCTCTACACCCACCACATCCAAGTTGGCCAACCATGGTTTAGCCTTTCTGTTTTCTGAAGTACGTTATGTCATTAACGATATCGTGGTGGATAGCACTCGAAATGTGGGCATTTCCAGTGTCATGAAACTATACCCCTCTTATAGTGAGGAAAAAGGTAAAACACTTTGCATGGCAGGTTGGTGTCCTGACTCGACCAATGACTGGATGGTACACACCGATGGAACCTTTACTGGATATTTACCTCTTAAACTGATTCTAGGCTTTGCTGAAGATCACCAACGCATTGTGGTCAACGCAAGGCAAGTGCTTTATCTGGTGAGAGACAGGAGTGATAACAATGCACTCAAGGGAGCCGACAATGCCCCCATCGATTCAAAAATTCAACTACAACGCTTGCTATGGAAAGTCCCCCATGTGACCCTTAACGATAGCAAAAAACTGGACATACTCAAAATGGTAAAGAGAGATATGCCTCTACCCATGGAATTTAGAAGCTGGGCACTCCATGAGTATCCGCTATTGCCCACTACCAACACACACAGTTGGTCTGTAAAAACAGCTCGCTATACAGAGAGACCTCTCTACCTGATCGTGGGTTTTCAAACGAATCGCAATTATCAACAAACCAAAGATGCCACGCAATTTGATCACCTGCAATTGAGAAATGCACGCCTTTTCCTCAACGGAGCCGTGTTTCCCTATGAAGGACTGGATTTGGATTTTTCAAAAAATAAGTTTGGCCCCCTGTACGACTTGTTTTCTAAATTTCGATGGTCGTATTATCAAAAAGAGAACGGCCCCATGCTACTACCCCAAGCGTTTAAGGCAAGAGCACCACTGATTGTTTTTGACTGTTCTTACCTGGAAGAGTCTGTCAAGCCATCCAATATCGACATTCGACTAGATTTTGAAACGCATGACAATGTACCAGCCAATACGACGGCCTGCTGTTTAATTATTCATCACAAACAAGTCAACTATTATCCACTGTCCAACCAAGTGACGAGTGTATAAATAACAGCTCAACCCACGTCAAGCCACTCAGTCATGTCTTGCTTTAAAGCCTCAAGAGACGTCACATCCATGAATGTAAACTCTGAGGAACAACGTTTCAAGACTTTTGCCACGTGGCCAGTGCCTTTCATAAACCCTCAAGCCTTGGCGGCTGCTGGAATCTACTATTTAAAAACAAGAGATGAAGTGAAATGTGCCTTTTGTCCCATCATCATAGACCAATGGCAGGAGGGCGATGAACCCATGCAGGAACATCAGCGCTGGTCACCCACCTGCCCCTACCTGTGCAGAATGAAAGTGGGAAATATACCCTGTCATTCAAGCTATCCCTCACTTGTGTCTCTGGGTGATGAAAATAAAACAAGTTACGATACATGTGGGCCGTATGGTATCCATGGTGCTTCGGTGAGCAGCTCACCATCAAAAACGCCTAGTTTAGAGACATTGGGACATCATCGGTGTTATGGACGTTACAAACACAAGAGACTATATTGTTGTATCAGTTGCTATCGTCCTTATCCTAAAATGAGAAAAGCCTGTAAGACGTGTTATGATAATAAAATGATGTAATTCTTAAATTCTAATTTTTGCATGTCCCCCTGTCCTACCCTAACATTGTTTTTTGAAACTAGCATGGCAGGTAAGTCCATGCCATGATCACACCTGATCATCCGTCAGTCGTCAGTTGAACTTGGTCCAGGCAAGCGTCAACATGTTGCGCACACTCATTGTGGATTGCCAAGGGTTTAAAATTGGTGACAACAAATTTATATTTAAACAAGTGGCCATGATCGATTGTACCACGTTTTGGATATCACAAGCTACGCATTTGCTATTTAAACCACCCCATGCTTTTGATTTGTTGTGTGAAAAAGACCGTAAACAAACCCAGTGGATTGAAAATCATAGGCAACTAGACTGGAATCAGGGAACCATTTCCTATAAATATTTGGACGTGGTCATGAAAGCACACTTGTCCTCGGCCAATGTGGTATTTGTGAAAGGTAATGAAAAACGTCAATGGTTGCAACCATTTTTGGCGTCTTACTGCCAATGTATCGACCTCATGGAGTTGGGCTGCCCCTCCCTGCAAACGCTCATGGATACTTGTTCCTGTGGCAACATTACCCATACAGCCCTATCGCATGCGTGGCATCTCTTTCATTGGTTAACCACCCATGCCTGCTGGGAGTTGTTGAACAAAATTATAACTCAAGATTTACCTGTGAATGACGCCAGTGAGATTTCTACAAGCGACGTGTAAACATCTACAGCACGTGATACCATGGAGAAAGGCAATGCTACGGACAAAGCCATCGGCAAGTTCTTTGTGTGCAAAAAGAAACTAGACAGTTTTACCAAAGAGGAACTCTTGGCGCTGCCCAAGTCGTTCATTTATTATGTGGCCGCCAACGCTGTCAAAGAAATCTGGCAACATGTACCAAAATCATGGACTCAAGACCCTGTGTTGAGTGAATTGCAACCCTGTACGGATTACGATCACCATAAGCAAGTGGCCATGGCAAAAATACCGTCTATGCGTCAGTGTGCGACTTGCCAGCTAGTGAAACTGTATCACGGTCATAAAAGTCCATGTAAAGACTTTGTTGAATCATTCCACGGGTGTCATGGCGAGAAAAAGCAACAACAACAACAACAAACACAAACATCGTCCACAGAGGAGGAGGAAGACCAAACCTTTTTACCATCGATGGAAAAGGATATGCCAGACCTGTACTGGCAATGGCGTCATTGACAAAGTGATTCAATACTTACCTTTCGAAATCCATCTTCCAGGTTATCGTTTTTGTGGCCCTGGAACTCGTCTCGAAAAACGTTTACAACGTGGTGATGTACCCATTAATCTTTTGGATCAAGCATGCAAGGAACATGACCTTTCTTATCGCCATAGTCATCCTGGTTTAAGACATGTGGCAGATAAATTGTTATTGAAGAAAGCTAAACAACGTTTCACATCCAATGATGCCTCAGTGGGTGAAAGAATGGCAGCCCTGATTGTCATGAGTGCTATGAAAGGAAAGTTGATGATGCATGGACATAAACATTGAGGAGTGAGGAATTGGGATTTGTTTGTATTCTATTTTTCTTTTGTCAATTCACTATGACTATGAAATAAAAACAAAAGTTTTCCAGAGCACGATGTTTTGTTATTTTTAATTTTAAGAAATCGTGATGTTGATGGCTGATTTTTTCATTTTACACATTTCACACATGATGAATTCCACACACTGTCATTTATCATTTTGCAATTTACAGTTTTTGAAAACGTTCGTTTCAAGTTTAACGTTTTTGATGATATGGATTTTTCCATTTTGCTGATGACACATTTTAAACAATGTCCGTTTGAAGTTTTTGAATTTTCAAATTTCACACATGGCCATTTCCAGTTTTTAAAAATGTCCGTTTTAAGTTTTGCTGTTTTGGTGATATAGAAACATGGAATTTCCATTTTGCTGTTTTCATATTTTTTCCATTTGATGTATGTCGAAAGTTGAGATTTGACAATGATGTTGATGCGAGTGCTTGACCTTGATAATACTGCAATGTGTTGATGTGTGTTTGGAGAAACGTCGAGGTCTACGACTACTGCAGGTAAGACTGTTTTTACAAAAATAATGTCTTTTGACTGCCACATTTCAATGAAAAAACGAAACTATTTAAAACAAAATGAATATATAAGTGACCATTTACCCCCTCCCCACCCACCCACCCTACCTCACCGTGTTTGCTCTGGTCAACCATATACATCAGCTTTCTCTCTCTCCACTCATACATTCACACCTGTCTTTGGGAACAAACACAACCACTTTATTTATTCCCAAAAGCACATTCTCGACATGCTCACTCATCCCAAAAGAACTTTTTAGTTTATCATTTACATTACGAAAAATAATTAAATACTAGTTATTAAAGTTACTAAAAATCTTACTTATTTCATATTTACAAAAAAACTCAACTTTGTACAGCGTTAAAAGAATCAGACTATTTACCAATCAAAAAATTTTAAAAAAATAAGGTTGCATAGAACTTTTTAAAGAGCAAAAGGTCCAAGTGAATTGTCACTATTTACAAAATCTACTATTTACAATGACAGAAACCAATATTTACAAAATTCTAAATCTACAAGTTACAAAAAGCCATGTCCCATAAACGATTAAACAGTGAAATCACACCTCCTCCTCATTGCGATCATAACCCCAGGGCAGGCTAGTGAGCAGGTCATCAGCCCACACACGCTTGTTATCCATGGAGGCGAGGGTGCGTTTTCTCTATTCCACAAGATACAAATGATGGTTGCTGGATTGTATCCTGCACTGTGTATGAGACATAGCTTTGCCAGTGCGTAAAACCGCTAAGTAATCGTCTACACGTAGCGATTTTACCACTGCTCTACCTACACCTTTTGCTCTTTTGGCTTCCTTAGAGTCGAGTGTGCGATAAGCATACATTTTCGAAGCCAAACCTACGAATTCCGTCATAATGGAATCACCGCATTCATCTTTTAAAACGCCCATTTCCTTCTTGTTCTTTATGGGCAGCTGAAACACGTTGTCAGCACTATAGCAAGAAGTGTCGAACCAGTCACTATGTTGCCTCATGACGTCATAGGGGTTGCATTGGCGAATGTGGTAAATGAATGAGTCCGTGTCCATATACAAAAGAGAGACGTCCTCAAAATGGCGTTTGGCAAACTCATAGTGGAATCGATACATGACCGATTTAGAAAAGTCTAAAATGACTTGACCCAAGTAAATGGGCTTATCCATGGTCACGCTGGTCTTACTCATTTCAATAGTAGCCAAATCCTCATCGATAATTTTGATCGATTTGAAATTTGGCTTGGCAATGTACCGCCGGGCACCCCACTGCCCCTCCCAGACATTCACCAATTTAATGTCACGGTATTTGCGGACATTCTCCATGGATTTGCCATAGATGCAGTTGTTCATTAATTTAAAAAAATTAATTTCAAACTGCTGTGTTGCCATTTGTCGGTGCTCTGTGTTGAGTCGCATGTATGGCTCAAGCCATGCTTTTTGAGCAAAAGAAATACCCCTGTGGATTTTCTTCAACACCAAGCCTTGGGCGAGGCATTGCACCAACATTTGGATATGTAGCACATACCGATTTTTGTTGTAAAGTGTGCCCATGAGTTTTTCAATTTTCACTTTACTGTCAGGGGGAACCATTTGCTCAAGACAGAATGGGAAATCGGCATGTTCATCATACAAGGATGAGGGATATTCAATATCCACTTCTAGCACATATCCACGGCCTGTTTCTTGGCTAGCCTTGATCACATCAAATTCTGACACTTGTTTGTCTGTCAGCCAAGCAAACTTCCCATAGGGCAAAGGCTGACTCATGGCGTAACCGTACAAATTATTCACGTCATAGTACATTAAGTACGATTCTGGTTTGTCTGGTGAATAATCAGGCATGTAGACATTGTTCGCTTTGGCATGGCGCTGGTTAAGTGACACAAAGCCGCCACGAATGCCCTTTTCAAAAAATAGAACCATGTCTACGTCAGTGAGTAAATCCAATTCCACTTGAGTGTATTTTAAAGCGGCATCGAACGAGAGTCCAGGACTCGTATAATAGTGAGCCGGGTCAAGACCGTAAATGTGTTGACACAACTCACGGAATTTTTCAAACACATCTGTGAGCAGCAATACATCCAGTTTTAGGTAATGTAAAGCATATTCACTTAGCGTGTTCATGCCAAACACTCGCCAAACTTGACATGCATGTGCATAGTCTTCATCGGAAACGGTACTGCGTGTTAGTTTCGAGTAAAATTTCTCTTGTGGTGGGAGTTTTCTTTGCTTTAACACGTCCCAGCTGTTGCAGAAATCATACGGGAATATACCTTTCCGAATGCACAATTGAAATTGCTTAGGATCATTAAAATGCATTCTAGTATTTTTTAATTCCTCCTCATTCAAGCCATTCACAAGGCTGTCTAGCGAGGACGTCATAAACTTAAAGGAATCCAAAAATCGAATGCTAAAGTTGCTCAACCTCCATGTCAGGGCTGTAAAATGCTCATGGTTTTGGGGGATAATGGTAAACGAGCCCTTGTTGACATGGCCCAATTCACGAATCAAAAACTGAATGTCATAATTTGCCAGATTATGGAAAAAGACACTGATGAAACGAGGAGCCGGAAAGTTCAAGTTACATTTACTATGCGCAGCTCCACGAAACTCCCCTGTAAAATGCGAGTGGTCTCTGACTTTTTCCTCTCCACTTAAAATAGGCCTTTCACAAATATGGCATGTCATGGCATGCTCATACTGCTGCTGCTGTTCTGGAGATAGGCTCATGGGTACTGGGTGGTCCAGTATTTCCTGTACATGGTCGGCCAACTTGATAAGTTCATCCAAGAACCATTTGGCACAATCTGGCCCCTCACGGTATTTGTACACGGATTGTGTGGAGTCATAGGCACACACCACATTAAATCCTATGGCAAAGGGTTCATGTTTTTGAATGGGTGTGGTTGAGCTGATGGAGGGATCTGGTTCACATCCCGCCATGGGTGTAGTGAGAGCTTCAAAATCTGCATATACCACATAGGGGACAGTGTCACGCTTATGAATGTCCTTAAACTTTAACAAAGCCTTGTCCCCTTGTGGAAATATCAGTCTCACTGCTTCCTGAGAAACACAATCTACCCTATGACGTTCCAAAAGCGTAGGGGTTTTAAAATATTACAAGCAACGGTCACAAATATGTTTTGGACGCTTGTCCTTTGACATTTGACTGCTTAGCAATCTACTCAGGTTTTTAATCAGGCAATAGTGATTCACCTCCCCTACAGATAAATATAAAAGATGAATGTGGTGTCGTTTCGGTTCTTTTGTGGCATAAAGAGGACCCACAATCACATTACCATCAAGGCCATACACCATGAACGAAAAGTCCTGGTTATCTTGTTCAAACCTATGGATCTCGGTTAAGTCCATAGGGAACGATACTCGAGTTAAATTTAACGTTTGTTTTAATTCATTAAACTTGGCCTTGTACTTTCCCGGCCAACAACCATTATGTTGCACCGGCTGCAAAAAGGCAGCCACAGACCACAGAAAGCAATCATTGTCACGATTCTTTATATTGACCACAGCATTTTTCGAAGCTATAGCTGGTGGTGTTTTAATATAGCTAGACCCAGCATTCAACGGGTTGAATTGACAAATGTTGATTTGCAAATAATGAATTTTGTCTAAGGCTAGACCACTCGGTCCTTGTTGCAGTTTATCAAATTTTGATAGCAAGGCATTCACCACGTGGGTTTCATACCACTGTTTCAAATTATGGGCTATGAATAGCTCTTGCATTTTACTGCAAATATAAAATGTCTCTTTATGCTCTACGTCCTTCTTTTTATATATGAAATCGCACACCAGTTCTGTATTCACCTTTAAAGCCGTATGCAACCTTTGCGCTGTACAAATTTCAATTTTAAAAATTTCAAAACAAGATTCTAAAAATTCTTTGGGAATCAAACTTTTTCTAACATTGACCACGCGGCCAGAGCACACACGCGATTTGAAACAACTGTTTATGGGTTCCCAAGTTAACGTATTCTCAGCAGTAAAAGACATTATTTTGAAAGAACACTCTCACCTGAGTTTTCACCTGTAGACTGCTTGACAAGGGTTCCACTCTAAAGCCTCTTGGTTTTCAACTGTATTTATTATAGCAGTGAACCCTTTTTTTCCAAATATCTAAAAAGAAATAAAATAAACCACCATAAGTATATCCATTCCATATAGTTTATGCATTTCATAAACAAAAACAAAATCAAACAGGTTATATTATATAAAAAAACAAATCTCACCTTGACGTGTAATGCTTTTCTATATTCCCGTCTCGTGGGCTAGTATGGAAATGGTTTTCTTTTCTAGTTGTCCGTTTTTCTCTCTTTCTTTAATATATTTCCCACAGACACACGACAGGCAGGCCATACACGTTATCTGCAAACAAATAAATAAATAAAATCATTAATTACCTAATCAATAAATAATTGCATGTATTTATATAAAAATCAATAAATATATAAATAAATAAATAAATAAATACCTACCCCACAACAAAGTCAAGTATTTTCCACCAACACCAAAACTGTTAAACAAGACCAGAGGTTTCTTGCAACGCAATGTGTTCAAAGGTAGTCACTTAAGTGAGCGTGGAAATGATAACGACATGTCTTTATATATGCTACGTTGCATGTATAATCTTTTTTTTTTCCACGCTTTGAACATTCTGTTATCAGGCACGTGGACAGCTAACGTCCAACCTGAACACCTGTGCCGGATCAAATTTCACGTCAACTTGCATTTTGTCACGTACGAAGCAAGACAGGATGTAACTTGTTAACAGTTATCGCGCATGTGGACAGATAACGTCCCAAGCGAACACCTGCGGTAGATCAAATTTCACATGAACTTGCATTTTGTCACGTACGAAGCAAAACAGGATGTCACTGGTTTAGCCTACATGTGGTTTCACAAATGTGTGTGCATGCCTTTCACACTCCCCTGCCACCACGATGGTCAGATTATTTCACCTTCAAGCGTCTTGGTCATTTTTTCCATTGCACCTGTTGTCAAGTCAGACCGGAGCCTTCCAATAAGCTCAAATGACCTTCACCTCCTGTAAGTTTGTTTTCTGTACTCGCTTCGACCAACATAGAACCAAGTTCTCATCACCGTTTACACGTTAAAGGTAAAAAGTGTGAAAAAACGTACCCTCGCTCTGTCATACACCGACCCGTCGAAATAGCAATTGATCTATTGAACACAGCCACCGTGGTCAGCGACAGGTTCGTTGAAACACACACACACACATCCAGCCGTATCGTCTCTCTCTCAACCGCCACGCTTCATGGACATTATAAACAGGCAAAGAAAAAGAAAACGTTTTTTCAACATGTATGGCGTTAGACCCATGTGAATTATTTTTTGAAAAAAAATATCTACCACATTTGAAAGGGGGTGTTAGCCCGAGTCCTAGGACACCTCGTACATGTCTCTAGCGTTATTGGTTCGTGAGATATCGGCAAAAATCACAAAAAACACATGTTTACCCCCAAAATCGCGTTTCCCAATTTTTTCAAAATTACAACGAGTAGTTCATAGCAAAGAGGACGTCTGTCCGAATCCTTGGACCCATCGTACATGCCTCTAGCGTTATTGCTTCGTGAGATATCAACAAAATCACAAAAAACACGTGTTTACCCCAAAACCGAGTTTCCAATTTTATTAAAAATTATAACGAGTAGTCCATAGCAGAGAGGACGTTACCCCGAGTCCTTGGACCTGTCGAACACGCCTCTAGCGTTATTGGTTCGTGAGATATAGCAAAAAGTCTAAAATCACGTTTTTACCCCAAAAAGACTGTGTTTCCAGATTTTCACATTTTCGACACCGACATTCCCGTAAAGAGCACGACGAGACAAAAAAAACGAATCCAAGCACGCCCTCCTAGCATGGCTCCTTCCATTCCAAGGTCGCAGGGGCTCACCACTTGCTAAGTGGAGCAGCTCTGTCCCCATCCCACTACTACCTACTAACAGGTTTTCATCCTAGAGACTTGAAATTTATTTTGGGGGTAGAGGGGGTAGGGACCATTGATTTACGTCAAACAAATTTTTTGTAGAGTTCCTAGTTTCCAAAATATAGAATTTTCAAAATTCGAGTTTTTTCAAAAAAACATAAAAAATAAAAAAGTTTTATTATAGAAAATAAAGGTCATAAAGACCATTCGTTTGAGCCATGGCACAACGTTCTATCCTGTTTGGTTTTCAAACTATCGCCTATTTTCGAAAACAAAAAAAAGCAAAGAATTTTTGAAAAATATAATACATGGTCAATAGGAAAGAGGACGTCAGCTCGAGTTCAACGACACCTCATATGTCAACATCCGACCATGGGTTCGCGAGATATTGGCTTGGACTCACGCGGCGGCCATGACACTATTTGGAAACCGCCTCACCCCCCTACTCGAGCCGTCATTGTACGACTGAGAATTACCAAGAAAATTACCTCGCTTCAAAACCTGTCTGTCAAGGCCAAAGCTCGAAGCCGCATCACCCTCTCCGATCAATGGTTTGCGAAATATCGATTGATCTGTTGAGTACAGCCACCGTGGCCGGCGATATTCTCGTTTAAACACAACCGGTGCTGTCTCTCTCTCTCTACTACCAATATTAAAATAAATTTTAAAAAGTAAAAATAAAATGAAAAGGTTTAAAATGTATGGTCACGTCCTTTGTCAAACTTTCAAAAAATAAGTAATAAAGTCAAAAAAGGGGCTTCACCCCGAGTCATTTAACACCTTGTACAAGTCTCTAGCATTATTGGTTCCCAAGATATAAAAAAGTCAAAAAAAACTGTTCTTACCCCAAAATCAGTTTCCCACATTTTCAAAAATTCAACATGTTAAAAGAATCCGTGCACCATAAGATAGGTCAGAAAAATACCCCTAAAAATAGTCCTCACATGTCTCTCTCACACCATTTCTTCGCAACATAGTCCTTTCCTACATAGTCGTCAGTATTCAAGCACACAGGCGACTTGAAGCAGAACAATAATTTTTTGTGATCTTTCTTATGGCGCACTCATTTACTTTGCCTACTGCTTCAGGTGAACGTCTAGATGGTAAATTTTACTAATTGTTGTCGTTACATTGGCAAGACTTGTTCATGTTTCGATTAGCGCTATTATATTGTCCAGCAGTGTGTAAGAGCAAAAGGAAGATGTGGCAGAATCAGAAGGGTGGTAATGAAATAATGGTGACCTTTAATAGCACCTGGTCTGCGAATTGGTTCCTGGCTTCTTATAAACTACCTGTACTTGAGCTTGCCACGGTGGGTGACTGGCCAGTTGGTCACTAGTCGTGGCCGAGTGAGGTACGTGTGAGCGCGCTGTGTGACCGCATTGGAAGAGTGTACATTTTCTAGTACCGGTGCTTCCGATAGTTCCACGGGTGAACTGACCTTCCGTGTGTCATTCGGACAATACTTTTTCAAGTAGTGTTCCAGATAGGATAACAAAACCAGGAAACCCAGAAAACCCCGCTGAAAATCATGTCCGGATACCAGAGGAAAAATACCGTACGCTGCCAATGGGACAAGCAGAGTTCTCGCGCCAGACCAGGAGAAATTCACCGCCGGATTAGCGATACTCTCCGGTTGACTGTCGACCAAGTAGAAGCCATCCAGTTAAATGCACAAGAAAAAAACCATGTACATCAAGGTAATCAGCATATCTACTTATCAGAAATTGTTAAATAATTTTGCAGATCCTATTAAATTTCAGTATGACTCAGGCGAAATGACTAATGTTAAGCTCTCCCCAGCGGATTCCAATTTTACCACAGTGCGTATATTTAATGTCCCACTTGAAGTTCCACCTGAAATTTTCAAATCCGTCCTGTCGAAATATGGCACTGTGAGGGAAGTCAGGAAAGAACAATGGTCCTCTGCTTATCAGTTCCCGGTGTATAATGGAATACGCGCAGTCACTATGGAAATAAAACAAGATATCCCCTCCACTGAGACTTTTGGTGGCCATTCTGGCTACCTATCTTATAATGGACAGAAACAGACCTGTTTAATTTGCAATGCTAACACACATCTACGTATCAACTGCCCACAGAAAATGATTCCCCTCGGTATAACTCCTACACAACAACGACGTGTCCAATACTCGGAAGTTGTGACACAGCAAACGTCACATGAACACATGTTTATTGATCAGTCAGCTGGGACAACACCAACAGTGGCCTCTGATTCACACGACGCAGAACTGGTACCTTACACTGACCAGCTCAGCGAGTCACAGAGTGCCCCTGTGCTATCGGCAACATGTATCGCAGCCTTAGAACCAATTATGCCGCCACTACAGGCTGCCACAGAAATTTTGTCTTCACTGCCCCCACCTTCTCTGGTACCTACCGACTCACCAAAGCAGGTTGATCGGGGATCCGAGAACGTATCTAAAAAGATAAAAACAAATGCCTCGATTGCCGTACCAGCCCAGAAGAATCAAACTGGCTCTACAAACGTTCCCGCAGCTGTGAAAAAGAAACAAAATCTTCATTCTACGTCATCTAGGGACCCACGAACGCTCTCAAACGCTGACAGCCGGCCTATGAATGGCAATCATAAGGAACTATCTCAACCTAATTTGACATAGTGCACCAGGATAATTCTCACCTGTGTCTTCTTTCGAGTCCACCTTCCAGTATGTCTAGCACCGCTTTTATACTTCTCTTAATGGCGCAATTTCTCACTGTGGCCACTGTGAATATCAAAGTAATAGAATGCCCTCTGAAATTTCAACTGTTGGAGAGATTCCTTCGAGATGCAGACATTGACATTGCCTTCATTCAAGAAGTTGCCATACCGTGTTTACCCATATCTGCCTTCTACAAACAATACATCAATACCGGTAATACGAATAGAGGGGCCGGATTCCTCATAAGACATGATATCCCACTCGCAGGTGTGCTATGTCATCCATCAGGACGCATAATATCTGGACACATAAACAATACCACCCTGATAAATGTATATGCCCCATCCGGGTCCAATACACGTGTGGAACGGAAAATGTTCTTTGAACAGAGTATACTGCCTCATCTGCACGACGTTAAGGAAAAACTTATTCTTGCAGGGGATTTCAATTGTATTCAACGCCCAGAGGATTCCACTAGTCCATACAAAGGTGTCAACCCGGCTCTCAGGACCCTTCTTACCTCCCTACACCTCATTGATGCTGTGGATAGCTTAAGGGTGCCCCTGCCCCATTACACCTGTATAAGTCACAACTCCTCATCACGAATTGACCGCATCTACCTTTCACAGGAACTTATCCAGCCTAGACGATATGAAGTGATACCTGCCAGTTTCACTAACCATCATGCTGTCGTATGTACAATCTCTTACCCCCATCCCATATTTCACATAGGAAGAGGTTATTGGAAACTGAATTGCTCGCTGTTACTGGAGGAGGAATGCCAAGATATTTTCAGACAACACTGGACTCGATGGGTCCAACAAAAATGCAAATTTCGCGACTGCGCAGACTGGTGGGATATTTTGGTTAAACCAGGGATCCGCCGCGTCTTTAAGAACATATCCTACCAACGAGGTCGGGAAAGACGGGATACAGTTGAATTTTACTATCGAGTTCTTAGCCAGCTCCAGCAAAGATCTGATGCTGGGGAGCGTATATATGACCAGATTCGGGAAGTTAAAACCAAGCTCCTGTCTCTACAGCAACGAACGCTTGCTCATATAAACGTGGCTTTAAAAGATCGTACAGTGCTCCCAGACGAAAGTGCAAGTGTATACCATATCGCCAAAGGACAACGTGAGCGGCAACGTAAATATATCCACCGCCTCCGCACCAGTACTGGAAGTGTTGTCACCTCCCCTGACGCTATACGTAGTGAAATATCACTATTTTATCAACGGTTCTACGCTCCGGCTCCAATTGATCCACAGCAGGTGACCCTATTGCTTTCATCTTGCAATACCCATCTGTCTCCGGGCAACAAAACTCGGCTCAGCGCGGATATTACGGATGAAGAGATTCACTCTGTGGTTAAGCACCTCCCAAACAACCGCTCACCTGGCATTGATGGACTGCCATATGAAATGTATAAACACTTCTGGCCTCTCATTGGCAAAGAATTTTGTCATGTCCTGCGTACCATTCTCCAACGTCGTGCTCTTTGTCGATCACATCACGAGGGTACCATAGTCCTCATACCAAAAACATCTTCTCCCATGGCAGTTGGTGACTTCCGACCAGTTACTCTGCTCTGCAGTGATTATAAAGTCCTTATCAAAGTACTTGCATGCCGATTGAAGACTGTTCTACATGATATCATTGGTGATGAACAATGTTGCAGTATTCCTGGAAGAACTCTGTTAACAAACTTAGCGATACTAAGGGACCTACACCTAAAAGCCGAAATGCTCCCCACTGAGCCAATGAGCTTTCTCACCTTGGATCTTGATAAAGCTTTCGATCGCATCAGTCATGAATACTTGTACATGGTCTTGCAGCACTTTGAATTTCCTGCAATCCTTATTGACTACATTCGTATGATAAATTGTAATGCTACGTCTCGAGTGCTCGTCAACGGTTTTCTTTCCCCTCTGATTCCAATACAACGATCAGTTAGGCAAGGATGTCCCCTCTCCATGCTACTTTTTGTCATTGGCCTTGAACCGTTCATTCGGACTACCCAGGTGAAGCTACAGGGTTACAAACTGTCCACACATGTTTTTGGCATGAGCGCCTATGCTGATGACGTATCCATATTGATCCGCAATAATGAAGACATCTCCCACATCGATAGCGTCCTTCAGCTCTACCATATCGCCTCTGGAGCACAATCGAACCCCCAGAAAACTGCTTTGCTTCCGCTCAATAATAACTCAGTGATTACCCAACAGCCCTGGTTCCGGATAGTAAATGAGGTGAAAATTCTTGGCATTACCTGGAAGCAATCGATTCTGGACACGGTGCAAGCAAACTGGACTAAGGTCATTGCCAAAGTTAGGGGAGTGATGATCCAATTTGGTCAAAGAAACCTCAATATAGTGCAACGGGTCATAGTCCTCAACGTATTTGCGCTCTCTAAAATATGGTATGTCGCACAACTTTTCCCACTTCCCAAAATGTTTGAGAGCCAATCGGCAAAATATATAGGTTGGTTTCTATGGCAAGGATTTTTGTTCCGAGTACAACGGGAACAGTTGTATCTCCCATCCCGGCAAGGCGGGCTAGGGCTAACCGCTCATGGCATGAAATGCCGTGAACTCCTCTGCAAGAACGATATCACCATTCTTTCCCAACATGACACTTTTACGAAAGCGCTATACAAAGATATTCGGAACACAGCCCGTGGTTGTGAGAGAGCTTTGCCGAAGATATTTAGGGACCATCAACAGCACCTTCTGGAAACTGTTCGCCAAATGCCTTCAAGGACTGTTCCAACGACGAAAAGTATTTATAACATGTTGCGGCAAGTGGTACACTCCAAACCGCGAATCGAGGCCACCACCCTCTACGTCCATTGGCCCACTGTTTGGAAAAATTTTGGGGCTATGACCATTTCTTCTGCTGTACACTCCCGGGTTTTTATCTTCCTCAACGATCTCTTCCCAACCGCTCTACGGCGATATACCATCCGTCTTGAAGCTTACCCATGGTGTACTATATGTGGTCAAACTGATACGGCGATACACCGCTTCACATCATGCGCGCGAGTTGCCTCCACGTGGCTGTGGTGTAAGGGAAACGTATGTCAACTATTAAATGTGCCCACGGATGACCTTGATGACAGGAAGTTGATTCGCTTATCGGTGACCGCCTTCCCCCAAATTAAACAGACTGCCATTGTGTGGATAATGGGCCAATATGTACACTTCGTGATGGACAATGATCAACATTTCTCATTCCTGGATCTCAGGTATCACCTGCAGAAAGAGCGTTGGAAGCTTAGTGAAAGTGGACAATTGTACGATAAATATGGACACTATCTGGACTTTCTTGTGATGTAATAGTATGGTATTTATCATATCTGAAAATTCTGTAATTCGGTAAAGAGCTAAAAAAAAAAAAAAAAAAAAAAAAAAAAAAAAAAAAAACTGGTTATTGTGTCAGACTAGCAAATTCAAGCTTGCAGGTTCGCTCCTGGCCGCGGTAAGTGATTTTTGAAAGGCGACAAAAATCTCGGCATGCATGTTATATGTTGTTGGCATGTAAAAGAACAATAGTCCGTGTTCATTATGGCATCATTAATCTTGGGATTTTTCGCCAACACAGAGTTCCTCCTTTCTCTACTAGAAAGCTCTATAGTATTAAGGAGCTTAGATATCTAACCTCGTTGACTTTCATAGTGCTCCAAGGAATGACAAATATTCGACATACAAGCTACCCTCTGGGCAGCAAATGAGAAAGCTTGCACCCGGCACCCGCAGCCATACGATATTATTATTATTATTATTATTAATAATAATATTATTATTATTACTAGCATTACCCGTCGCGGCTTCGCCCGCGAATATTCTAGTTATAAAGAGTACACTTAGCAAAATCTTAATCATGAATGCTATGACTGATTTATCCTTGGTATGAATAATAATCAGACTTTATCAATTCAGCTACTGGTGCAGTGTTAGGGGTTTGTCATTCCTTCATAGGTATATCAGAGCAAAGTTAGTTTTCTGGGAATATCACAGACACTGTTAATTTAAGAGCCTTTAAATGTGGTTTTCGGAGACCCTTTATAGTCGGGTGAAAAAGACCTTTCGTACCACACTCACACATGAAAATTGCGTGAAAACATTCTAGAATGCCCCTTGACCCCTTGAGCGCATTATACTATATACTATATTGATGAATTTTACAGCTTAATTTGGTTCAGTGATAACCTTATAATCGTCTGGAAACTTTCACAGTAATGTAATAATTGGAATTGTATTGCGTCTTACAGAAATAGATGGACCTGTGAGATTCTGATACCATGGTTACCGTGTTGCATTCTTTCATTATTTCAATGTAAATATACATGTTGTAAGGTATTTATTTAATTGTCAGGCATTTAAAGAGTAAGTGAGTGCGTTATGCTGAACCTGTAGGTACCCCATATGTGTAGGTTGGTGTTAATGGGACCTTATTTTCGGTACAAAATTGGAATGGGACCTTAGCAGAATAATATAGGGAGGGATTATTACAGTAATACTAACTGTACAATGCTTAACACAAGCCAATAGATAATGATGATAATTGTTGTTTTAAGGGACCTAACATCTAGGTTATCGGCCCTTAATAGTTTGGATGATAGTGAGATGCGAATGAAAACTATAACTGACACTAACTATAGACGTCCTCATAAGACCGTCAACGCTTAGTTCGAATGGGTTATGCTCCACGCGTGGCGAGGGCTAATCCACGGTCTTTAATAATTGTAGACCCACCTCATTCAATAACATACATCTTATCTAGGTTGGCAACACCTCACATAAACACATCGCTATCACTCCCCACAGCACGTAGGAGCAGGGGGGAGAAAGCAGGGAAAAACCAGTCGTTAAGATAACCACCGCAGTCTACCGCATAGTGAGTTCCAGTGAGCACGAAAACTGCGAGTAGCTGTTATACGGAAGACAATCAGATAAGTAGTTAGCCTAAAATTTTATAGTTTAACCATAGTTTACAACCATATAATCTCTCTAAAGTACAATCTACGGATAGCTATCACCATTTAGCATTTCACCTAACATATATACTGCATTTAGCATACACTGACAGTTGCAGTACCAATACTGCAACTAAATAATTGTGAAAATCCACAGCCTGCTTCCAGTCTCCGACCGGGTCAGGAATGGAATGAATGAAGCCCCCATCTAGCGGCGAGGATATGAACTGTGCCGGCTGCCGAGGCCTGACGCACTCCTCTGGGGCAATGATTAAATGAATGGCAGATGAAATGAAATGATAGTGGAGAGTGATGCTGGAATGAAATTGTGACAGGGAAAACCGGAGTACCCGGAGAAAAACCTGTCTGCCTCCGTTCTGTCCAGCACAGATCTCACATGGAGTGACCGGGATTTGAACCACGGACCCAGCGGTGAGAGGCCGGCGTGCTGCCGCCTAAGCCACAGAGGCGATACTGCAACTAAATAATTGTACATATTGTAAATATTTTCACCTGTATTTCAAACATAGATTTTGTAGCCTGAGTGTAGTGGATCTGATGATGATCGCTTGACGATCGAAACTGGTCATCCTAGTGTTTTATTAATCTCATGTAATTTATTTCAGGATTAGGGCATAACCCATCTCTTTTGGGTACATTCGTGTTGACCGACTGAGAAGCACTAAACTCTTGTTTACTAACTATAGACTTACATACTAGAAGAAATGGTAAACAAATAAAGGACAGGAGGAAAAGAAATGCGCTCAACTCTCGAAGAATGAGTATTGAGGGTCTTGGAAGGAAGGAGAGCCATGAAAGGCAGATAGGAAGGATAGAGAAGAGAGTCCGCCCCAGAGGCAATGGAAAATGGGGGAAAACTGGACCCAGCTCAGGAATCCCTCTCTAGCCGTGAGCCGCCCTTGAGGGTGTAGCACTATCGAAGTGGTGGGGCTACACACACCCTGCCTCCTCGAGGGCCTTGTGCAGAAGGCAGGAGATATGAAGAGAACAGAAAGGTCTGACTCCTCGAAGAATGAGGGATTAGAAAAGATGAGACAAGGGCCAATTAAAGCGGGAAAGTGAATGATTCCCTAGGCCTCGGATACCCTAATACCATCGGGCTCGGAAAAGAACAAGTGTTGACCAAGGGAGGTCAATAGGAAAGCTGACAGAGAGGAGCCTGGCACAAGTAAGTGGAAGCAATGCCAGAATCAGCTGGGGTCCCGTGGTCGCCAACCCACGTCACACTAGATGTGAGCTCCTGGGGGGACGAACCAATAGATGTAGGCTTGCCAACATTATTTGAAAAGCTTATGCTGTTTCACAATTACCCTGAACATGTGGTACAAAACTTCTTTGTTTTAGGTTAAGCGATTTGGGCTGTAAATGTGTCAATGTCAAGTAAGCCTTCTCTGTGTTTCTTGTTACGGCCTGGGCATGGAATACGAGAGGCAGTACATAGCTCCGTGTACTTGGGTGTGTGATGATTGTTTTAGTAACTGTAACTATTAGGATATTCGATTAGGGTGTGCACTCCGAAATCTGTAATTCGTTATCATCTCAGCATTTGCCTCGGAAGAGAGAGTGATGACAACACTCACCACCTTTGGTCTCCAGACTTGTAGCTTCAGCTTCACAACGGCGTGATCGATGTGTGCACAACTGTTAAATATTTATCCTATCCACTAAACGAAAGGAAGGAACACCATTACCGTACACAAGAAGCACCAACAATAGGTAAAACAGGAAACATTACTTTCCGTAATTTACACCACTGTACATCTCCCATCTGCTCTCATCTATCCATGGTAATAATACGCGATCTGCCGTCACCCTGCATGCTCGACTGTGGTACCCCTACCAGGGTATGTGACCCAACCACCTGCTGTGTAATTGTGTTGTTATAGTTATTAACGTGAATTTGTGTTTGTTTCATTATGGTAAATTAATATCCACAAACACAATATGTCTAATAGAGCCCTAACTTCATTTCGATAGTTAATTAATTATTGTTGTTTTAAGGGGCGGAACTACGAGGCGATCTGCCCCTCTTAACACAGATGTAAGTATACAAATTTGGAATTAAATTTAAAATTTTGAGGGGGAAAGCTAAATTTGAAAATTACGAAAATTAATAAAACAAAACATTGGTTGGTCGGTTCCTCAGTTTAGAGGCTGTGACAACGAGGCCATGTGAGTTTTGGAAATGAGCTCTCAAATATCACAGACGACATAGGAAATCGTGAAGCCACAGGTAGGAAGTGGTGCTAACAGTGGGAGATTAAGTAAGCGCTCTTTGAATGGGTGTAACGAATAATAATAATAATAATAGGTAACACAGTCATCTAACCAGAGGCTCCGAAACACTGATAATTGGGGGCAGGTCACAAATGAAAAAGCATCGAGAAACAAGCGAGGAAAATTCTCAGAAAAATTCTAGGACCGAAGTTTGAAAATGGAATTTGGATGAAAAAGAAACCACATGAAACTTTTCAATCCGCAGAAAAAATCACTGATTCTATCAGAAAAGGACGATTAAAATTCTACGGAATTGATAACGACAGGCTGACAAAGAGAATTCTAAATCTAGCGCTAACCTGATAATCCGCAACAATTGGTTAACAGAAATACATGAAGATCTACAAAAAATGGGTATTGTTGAGAAAACCGTACAAAATTTCAGGGTAATACCTCTAATAGTTTCAGAGATATAGAATGCCGGTGAGACATTTCGCACCGCCGCCATTTTGAGGTTATGTAAACAATTGAACTAAGTTACATGTCTGTGCATTACAATGTGTATAAACATATACTGTACCAAGTTTTGTTGCTTTTGGTTGGTTAAATCGCGAGAATCGTCTATTTGAAAGTCACAATTTCGTTATATTGGTTTTGTAGTTACCAGGGTTTCAAATGTCATATACAGTAGGTGAACTTCTAGTAGTTCCCTTTATCACCGTAAAACATTTCAGGGTGATATCGGTAATAGATTCGCAGATATTGAATGCTGGTGAAATATTTCACACAGCCGCCATGTTGGATTGGTGAGACGTAACAAAATTTGAAGGGCACGGTCGGGGTCGACCAGAACAGTGCTAAGAACTTACCGAGTTTCATTGAAATCGCTCCAGCCGTTTAGAAGTTATTAGGGGCACACACACACACAGACACACAGACAAAAGGTGATCTCATAAGCATATTTCTTTCATAAATGAAAATATTCTGAAAATACAGGCGGACAGAAGCACGCAGGAAGGAACACAGTGAACGAATGAAGAGATATTGGGAAGAGAGGAAGAAGGAATATTGTGCAAAATAAGTTCAAGCGCGCTCCGTAGTTGCGAATGCGATTAAAGAAAATAGGTAACAAGTATATTTAAGTACAAATTGTACGAACCGATGTTTCAAATTTGCTCACTGTTCCCCGTTTTCATGAGTTTTTGTTCATGGAAATGAGTTTTCTACCGTGCGTCACGTTATATTGGTTGCTTGTATATTGCGGAATATCCCAAGTGGTGACACCAATAATATCTTGACATGAAGCTTTCCTATGAGTGAAAGTGTTTCCTGCCGGCTCCGGTGGCGTAGTTGTTAGCACGCTGAGCTTCTATGCCCAGGGTCGCATTTTTAAGAGCGTTAAAAATCCCTCAGTATGTCTTCCTTCGGAGGGGAAGTAAAGCCGGCGGTCTCATGTCATAGATTTGTCATGTAAAAGAACCTTCCACTAATTACACATGTGTGAAGCTAAATTATAGGTTAGTTTTAACTAACGTTCAAAGGGACCAACGTTTGTCGCCAGGAGCCGACTGGGGTGACACTAATAACCAAGTTCAGAACTAGTTGTTGTTGACGGTGGTGTTTGGTAGCAAGAGTAGGAACTACTTGATCGTCTCTAGTCCTTACTTGAATTAAAACAGATAACACACACTAATACAGCCAACACAACTAATACCGTTTATCAGACAGATCCTACACACACCCAAAGTACACGGGGCTACTTGACCGCGTTGTCGCAGCCCCTAAACTGACGAACCAAGCAATGTGTTTCCGTTGATCAAGACGGCGAAAAGAACATGGGAAGGTTGGCAATTAGCAGCCCCCATTATTGATCTGCTCAGATGTTGAGGTCTCCGACCAAAGTCAGTAGTGGTTAATTATGGACCATTGCGGACACCTGTTGGGGCCACACCGCTATTATTAGAACTCACTATCGATCAATCCTCATCACTCGGAAAATAACGCCCCCGCTGAAAATAGCAACCCTGGTCACGTGATGCCTATTGTTGGCAAACTTGCTAGAAAGTTTCACGTCCACGTTTATGACTTATTTTATCAATGTATATTCCGATCTTTCAATCGGTCACCATAATATCATCCCATTTACAGGGAAATGCCAAACATCCCGAAAAAATACATTAAAAAATAAAAATACTTGTTACAAATTACAGAACTAATAAAATCATAAAAGTCCAAAATTAACATGGTCTACATATAAAAGAAAATGTCTATCATTCACAGCAAAATTAAAACATTACAGGACGGTGGTTCAACCAGAGGTGACATATGGAAGCAAAACTCTTTTTAAAGTATCTCAGAAAAAAAAAGAATCGACAAAATTATAAAAGAAAGAATAGCTAGAACTTGCATAAATAAGACATATCAGAAAGATTGACAATGGCGGATAGTACCAAATGAACTGGAGCCCATCCATCACTGATACTATTCGGAAGAAATTTTTGGTCACATTATGAGTGGACACCGGAAACCAGATTATCCAGAAAAATTGTAGTGAAACTTTGGAATATGAAACAACAACTAGGATGGATTAAGGAAATTAGAGAAGATATGAAAGAATTAGATATAACCATGGATGACTTGCAAAACAAAACAAAAAAATAAAATAAAACTGAAGTATATAAAAATAAGATTTCAAGCAAAATATTAGACAAACGCCAAACAGTAAAAAGGGTATTTGCAGATGAGGAACGCCTGCGAAGATCAGAGCGAATGGAAAACTACTGGGCAAATCGGAAAAAGAAACTTACTGAAGAAGAGGACCAAGAAATGATCGATTGATGTGGTCCAATGAGGCCGTAAAAGAAGAGGACGAACAAGATTACAGAGATATATATGATGACATATTTCGCTTGACAAGCGAGCATCGTCAGATCACAAGCCAAATAACTCGACAATAGATCCCACAATGTCAACCACGAGCGGAATAACGATCCTCGAACACCATCCCTCATAAGATCGATAGAATGTTACAAAAAGCGGTTAATACAGGTGTTAGAAAAGAACTGAGATGTTAAGACACCTTAAGGAACATTTTATTAATATTAACAATAGAGATAGACTGAAAATGCCGAGTTGCACTTCCAGGAAACTCCCAACGCAACTACTCTTCTCTGAAGTCTTAACTCAACACGACTCGACAGTTTGCTGCTGGTTGTATCTGGGGTAATAGGCTCGCCCAATAGCTAGGCTGTAACTGGGGTGATAGGCCCGTAAACTGTCGCCTCAGTAATTGAATGGTGATTGTTTGAAGAAATGAAAACGTAACGCCACTTATACAGTAGTGGGCGATGTATTGAAGATATGCTCACTTGGACATTTTTGTAGAACCTTCCATGATGAGCAATGCTTACACTTATATATTTTTAACGGTTTGCCCAGCGTAAGCTTAAAAAGCGTTTTCGACTTTTCACTGAAATCGTTATTGCTTGGCTTCTTTTGATCATAAATACATTATTTTCTACAGAAATCTTCCTCACGATATTCTTTACAGAATGGTGAAAACCGCATCACAATCCATCGAGAGGTTCACCCGTGACATCCAAAAACGACAGCAGCGACACTCAAGCGCAGCAGCAGAAGAGAGATAGAACGATATCATCAGCTTTCACTGTAACACAATTCCACGAACGTCACTGTATTCCAACAATTCATTTGACGTGCTCACGTCAAAAATCACAAATCCATTGGTAAAGGGTCATTCCCCCTCCTCCAAACTAATCCACGAGAATACAAGTACACGTTGTTGCAGCGTCTGTTAATTTAACTGAATGTGTTTTGGCGTTTCAAGTGAAATGGTTGTTACTCTTCACAAGCCCCAAGAACCAACTAAAATGTGAACACTTCAATCTCGGAGAGGTGCACTATTATCACGTAACCTCTACAACAAGAGGTGTATTTCAAAAATGCAAAGATCTGTCATTAGAAAACCGTTATTAGACCTCAGCTTTTATATGCAGAAGAGACCCTCTTGATGAACAAGAAAGGCAACATGGATGATTTGGAGAAAGTTGAGAGACGTATCCTTTGAAAATTTCATGGACCAAGATTGCTCCCAGATGGCTCTTATCGACTCAAAGCAAACACCGAACTTTACCGGCCACCACTATCATGTGACGGAGACGACTGAAATTCTACGAGCACCTCTTCCGTATGGGGAACGATAAAATCACCAAGAAGATCGTCAACTTAATGGCTACAAGACTGGCAGCTTGTGGCTTAATGAAGTGAAACAAGACTTGAATAACGCTGGGATTGCAGACTGTGATATTCTTGACTGTTCCAAATGTTGTGATAGTGTTAACTCCCAAAGTGATTAAGGCCCGACCACCCTCACACAGGAGAGGAAGGACAAGGAGAGATTGGAGAACAAAGGAAGCATCGCAGAAGCACTAGTCTTATGCGCTCCTTCGTGGGCTTAAATCACTAATATAAAATATAAATTTAATTTTTGATACAGCCACACATAGATTTGAACCCTGCGTTGGGAATGTGAACAAGGAGGGACACCATACACCCTTAACCCCTGATCCCATCCAACTCATCCACGCTCAATCTGGGAACATCCCGCATATCCTTGAGAATCACTGTAATAAACGATTTGTCATATTAAGTTAGACGTTGTGAAAGCACCCAGCACAAAAGTGGCGAAGCTTCATCACGACGATCTGGAAATAGAATGTAACACGCTCTACGAAAAAAGAAAGAACTACATAAACAAGTGAAAATTTGCAAGCGCTCTCAAGGATTTGGGTCATTACAGTGTCTTCTAGACTTCAATACATGATGAAGAGTAGGCTATTGTTTCTTCCGTCTGTCGCAACGTTAATGTTTCAATAAACGGTCGCAATGTATCATGACGATACATTCAAACAAGACGTCCAGGTACGACTTAAGCTCTGTCATCCTTTAGTGGCAGCTGTTCTGCATATATGGCATATCATGGTTCCTTTCAGGTACCTACAATATATCGATACTAAGGTGTTTAACACGACCCTTGGAGGGTTATGACATTTGTTTACGTCATTGGGGATAACCCCTTTGCCGACCCCTTGTCAAAGCCTGAGCGGAGTTGAGGAACTTATTTTTGGGTCCCTTGGAGGACCGAGTGGAATTGATGCCCGCCCGATACTACCCGTTATTTTGCACTTGCATAATACACATTTCCTTTATCATTACACATTTTGTGAGGAAATAAGTGACGGCGTCGGTCGCAATGTATCAGTCTGATAGGTTTCGTAATAGGGTAGTTGAACCCACTGCATGCATTTTAATTCCTCTTATTGTTGCTTGTTTTATTTCTGTATATTCCAGTGTAATCACTTATTAATTATTTATTTCTGAAATACAGTTTTTTGAAAACATCATACGATGCGAGTAAAAATAATCACAAGGAACGATAAAAAGGAACTGCAAACTAAATATTCATATAAAATTAGTTTCTGAACATCTTTTACAGATCCCAAGGATCTTCCAGACTGTGTGTTTGCTTTTGTGGCATCATACCAGATGTAAAATCCGCGAAAAAAAGAGATGGAGAATAAATGTTCCCGAGTGTCGCAATGTATCAATCCGATTTGCTCTGAGCAGCTGACGGTGTGACTGCACGAAGGCTGTGAAGTGACTGGCGAGAAATGGAGGGGGAAACAGGAAGGTACTGTTAAGGCCTCTGTTGTCTAGCACATCAATGACACGTGCAAAACGCGCACTTGTGTCATTCTGATACACATGCGACCGACAGATGGTTAATGAAATTACTGGTAAATTTGGATAAAGATTCTCGAGCACTGTAAGACAGACCGACTACAGGGATGTGCTTAGTAGACTACCTTCTATAGGTGGTGTCGCACTGTTTGAAACACTTGATGATTGACCATTTTCCAGGACATTTGTCTGCCGCTGTCTTAAGAATATTATAAAAGGTGATGAATCATTTTTGCAATGTACGCTAATTTACGATCCATCTACACGAGCTGTGTGTGAAACGTTTTCTATTCATAATATACGGTAAATAAGCCACACGCTTTTGTAACATCCAAATTTGAAAATGATTCCATATGAGCGATGCATTGTGCCTTGTGAGATTTGTAGCCGCTGCATATAACCCAGAAGTCGTCTCGCAGTGAAGAACCAGCGAGTTAGTCAGTGAAACGCTTCGTGCCTAATGTGAAATGCTGGTAAGTGGCCGAAATAAATCAGAATCCTCTATGGACATCAAATCGGAGGGTGAAATACTAAAGGAAGTAGGAGACTTCTGTTACTTAGGAAGCAAAATAACCAGTGATGGACGAAGCAAAGAGTTCAGTATATAAAAAGTAGGTTGGCTCAGGCAATGAAAGCATTTCTACAGAAAAGGAATCTGTTGACATCGAATATAGATTTAGGTATTAGGAAGTCATTTTTGAAAGCCTTTGTCTGGAGCGTGGCGCTCTATGGAAGTGCAACTTGGACTGTTGGAGCAGCAGAAAAGAGGATAATTGAACCTTTTGAAATGTGGTGTTACAGAGAAGGATGAAGACCAGATGGGTTGATAGTGTTACAAATAAAGTGATATTATGACGAGTGGGAGAGGTGAGATGTTTCTGGCGACTGGTTATGAAGAGAAGAGATAGGTTGGTAGGACACATACTAAGACACCCAGGAATAGCAAGCTTAGTTACGGAGGGAAGGGTCGAGGATAAGAACTGTAAGGGTAGACCAAAGTTAGAATATGTCAAACAGCGATCGCCTCGCATGTAGGGTGTAGTAGCTATTTAGTGATGAAAGGATTAGCTCAGGACAGGGACGCATGGAGACTTGCATCATACCAGTCAAAAGACTAAAGACTCAAACAACAACAACAAGTTGCCGAGACCAGCCAGGAACGAAGTGCTCGCTTATGAGGTGTGAAGGGACATCCTATTGTCAATAGTAGACCATAAAATCAATCTCGTTCGCGACTAGATCCAAAAGAGCCCCTCATTTGAGGATATTGGATATTTATTTTAATAATAATAATATCATATGGCCTCTTTTGCCGGGTGCAAGCTTTGTAATTTGACACCCAGAGGGTAGCTTGCATGTCGAATTTCGTTGTTCCTTGAAGCACTATGAAAGTCAAGGAGGTTAGATATCTAAGCTCCTTGAACACTATAGCGCTTTCTAGCAGAGAAATGAGGAACTGTGTGTTGGCAGAAACTCCCGAAATTAATTTTGCCATCATGAACACAGCCTACTGAAATCAAATGGGTTCTTTGACATGCCAACATCGTATGACATGCGTGTCGTAATTTTTGCCACCTTTCAAAAATCACTTAATTTTAATTAACACGACCTGCAGTACCAAGGCTACTTGTTATGTTATATCTAGAAACATTATCCGCACCCGCACAACTGTTTTCCACATTCCCATATTTGTTATCCGAATCTACTGGCATTACAATATTAAAGCGACATATTTAGACATTTGAGGAAAGACTTTGTATGCCATGTGCCATGTTTATAATGAATGTTACACAGTGAGGATTGCAACCTTTTCCTGTTCGGAGTGTTGATTATGCTTAATGACATAATTAATAGAATGAGATTAGATTAAATCATGACCTTTCATTTGTCAACAGAAAACATAACGGAAAAATATCATAATTATGTTATAAACATCCGGGTGCTAATAATGATATTAAACAAGATCAGATTGTACAGTATTCTAAAAGCTATCCCCAAAATTACTCCAACATTATCCCCGCATGGCGAAACATGTTGCGGATATCCGTGGGTTTATAGGGCTTTAGTCATGGGTTCCAATGTTGATGTGGTCCGCAGCATCATCGCTAGCAAACATTTTGATTACACATTTAAACTGTTCTACCGGCGCATTACAATGCACACACCATGAAGTACTGTATCGAGTGCGCCTCTGTTTGCTTGAAACCTTCACGTTATTAATGGCGTAATTGGCTGCTCTCTCGATGATGATCATAATAATATGCCCCCACCCATATTCCCACCTCTCCCTTAATAACTTGTAGTTCTTATTAAATACACAACTCACCAGCTGAAAGCTTCCCCATGACATCAGAGCGGTGGTAAACATGCAATTCTAGTATAATAATGTTGATGCAGTCCTCCACGCGTCCCTGACCTTAGCTAATCAAGTAATATCTACATAGCTACAACATCCTACATCGGAGGAAATCTGTATAACATGTTCTAACCTTGGTCTACCCCGACAGTTCTTGTCTTCGACCGTTCCTTTCAAATCTAATTTTGTTATGCCTGGATGGAGGATTATTCAACCTAAGAAGGATGAGGCCTGGGAAAAAGATATCTTCAACTAGTGATATTGAACTTCAATACCCTGCTGATAACGTTGTCTTGGCCAACTCCGAAGATGATCTACAGATTAGTCTGAATGCTTTTAACGAAGCTTATAAGAGCATTGGCCTCGATAACAACATTATGAAAACTCACATTCTGTATCAACCTGTTTGTACTGCTCAAGCAATGCCTCCTACCATTACAATCAATGGTGAGCTCCTGGAGATAACAGAACGTTTTCCGTATCTTGGAAGCCACCTGTCTTCAAGTGCAAATATTGATGCTGAAATTCAGGATCAACTCAAATGCGCTAGCACTGCTTTCGGTCTTATACGAGAAAGGGTGTTCGATAATCATAACATCAGGACTCCAACTAAGCCATACCTAGGTTTATACCAATCTATCGTAATACCAAGCCTTATTTACGGCTGTGAAAGTTGGACCATCTACAGGAGACACATTATCTGCTTGGAGTAAATCACCAACGTTGTTTGAGAAGAATCTTGAGAATAACATGGCGTACCAACATCAGCATCCTCGAAGAAGCCAGCTACAAGCATAGAGGCCACAATAATCAAACATCAACTTCGATGGACTGGTCACCTTGTCCGTATGCCCGACTCCCGTCTCCCTAAGCAAATCTTGTATGCTCAACTTACGTATGGAGAGCGAACGTAGGGAGGACAGCGCAAAAGGTACAGAGATGCCCTGAAATCTAACATGCAGAAATGTATGATCTACACCGAAACCTGGGAGACCACAGCTTCAAACCGACAAGCTTGGCGTTGGCTTGCTCACGGAGGTCCACAACAATTCGAACATGTAGTGGATATGCGACTGGCAAGGAAAGAACGAATGTCCGCTCAACGGAAAAATCTTCAGCGAGTTGTGGGTGAAAAATATGTTTGTGAACATCGTGGATGAGTTTGTGGCTCCAGAGGACCTATAGACATTGAAGTATTATAGTCCCAAAGAAGACATCATTTGCCTACTCGTTAGGGAGTGATCATCATCAGTATGTGTGCTACTAATCTATCTCATCTCTTCATTATCAGTCGCTAGAAACATCTCTCCCCTCCAACTCGTGTTAATGTCATCTTAATGTCATACTCAATCTGATCTTCATCATTGTCCTGTAACACCACGTTTCAAATGGTTTGAAATAGTAAATTAAAGTGCATAATTCATTTAAGATATTTTCCAATCTTACGTCAACATGTGAATAGTAGCCATGATATCTTGGTCTCCTTAACAATAAGCAGTGTGTGTTTACATTATCAAGTATTTATCTTCTTGTGCTTGGGAACAAGGAACGTTCTTAAAAGGTTTGTTAAGCAGGCTGATGAAGGGGGAGTGTAAAAGCCTCCGAAACATGTACCTGTGAGTACTATTTAATAAACTGTATTGAAAAGGCGGATATTTCAATATTCATTCAACATATTTCTTTTCTGTAAAAATGCTTTCTTGTTTGAGCCAACCTACTTTTTACATAGTCTTTGCTTTGTCCATCACTGATCATTTTCCTTCCTAAGTCTCCGACTTCCTTTATCCTGTCATCAGCCAGTTAGAAGTCAATATTGCTGCTGAATTCCTTTATTCATTGATTTCCATCATGAATTCCTTCCTCAAGACAGAATCCTTACCAATTAAGTACTCGTTCAAATCCTCTGGTGTGTCGGCTAAGATGACGATGTCATCAGTTAATGTCAGAGTTGAAACTATTTGTCCTTGCATCTTTGGTTGGTTGGTTGGTTCGTTCTTAAGTTTAGGGGTTGCGACAACGCGGTCATGTAGCCCCGTGTACTTTGGGTGTGCGTAGAATCTGTCTGATAACCGGTGTTAATTGTGATGGCTGTAATAGTGTGTGTTATCTGTTTTTTTTTAAATTTAAGTACTGCAACTTAGAATTTTTCGAATAGTTCCTACTTTTGACGCCAACCGCCACCGTCAACGACTACTAGGCCAAGTTCAGAACTTAGCTACTAGGCGCCACCGCAGTCGGCTCTTGGCAAAGAACGTAGAAACCTAAGAGCGTTTACATTCTTAACCTATCCAATTTAGCTTCACACAGGTGTAATTAGTGGAAGGTTCTTTAACATGCCATAAATCTATGACATGGGACCGCCGGCTTTACTTCCCCTCCGAAGGAAGCCAATACTGAGGGATTTTTAACGCTCTTAAAAAATCCGACGGCTTCGGCCGGGTTTGAACCCGCTATCTTGGGCATAGAAGCTCAGCATGCTACCGACTACGCCACCGAAGCCGCTCCTAATGTAAATGATGATAATTAAAATGGTTTTAATGGAAGCGCTGTTTGGACACACGTGGATAGTTTAAACTTGTTACCGAAACGCTTGCAAGCTATGATGATAATATACATTTAGTAATACCAGCCCTTAGAAAAATACGCCTATCAATATCTGCTTGACACAAGAGAGCATAGTGGAACTTCTAATATAACAACCCGGAATGATTAAGACCTTTGGAAGTATGCAATTATTTTGCGATGTTATCCAAAAAAGTACTTTATGACAACATGACGAAGGTTATATTTCAGACCGAGCCGTCACTGATCCCAAAACATCTGCTGTCTTTCCTCGTATTCATTGATATATTCCAAATGTAATTCTAGTCGACTTTAATATGTGAGATATTATTTATTGAGAAGCACAGCGATGTTTGTAAAGATATCCATTTATTTATGTTCGATGATGTCGAAATGTAAATATTATACGTCAGAAAACTGTATCATAATGATGGTCATTATAGTACTATTCTTCATTATGAAACAGTTTCTCCAGCCAATCACAGCTCATTCATTGACCAATTAGGTAAGGATACCTTCGCGCATGCGCTCAAAATCCAACATGTCGGACATGAATTAGCCTACATGATTTGAAAGTTCAAATTGGATATGGGATCAACCATTGTAGTTACAATCCCAAACACAAAGACAAAATCAGCACGAACCTTTACGGCAACAAAAAAATACTATGACATATGCAAGAAATTTATGAATCTACGTCCAGAAGTTAGCAGCACAGCATCCTTCTATATAAATTACCGACATGGAATGTGCACCGTCCCATAGGTTCGCGTAAATAAACTGGCGAATATGTGACAAGAAATAGCACTTTACCTTAATATCCCCAACTCTAATTTCTATACAGCGCATTGCGTTCAAACGACTTCGGTGACAATATTAGTGACTGCTAGTTCTGATCGGCACTAAGCATCATGCAGGCTGTAAACAATAGCATTGCCAAGCAAAGTAAATGGTCTCTGTTTTCGGAATGCCTTGACTACGCATGCGCTCTGTTCAGTCAGCAAAGCCAGCGCGCCCTGTTCACTAGTAACTGAAGTTACTGAATCCCACAGATATTTATGAATATTTATGTTAGAACACATATTAGAGTTATGATTATCGTCGAACATAAACAGTCGTATGCAACTGGCCTATAATGGTAACTAAGACACTCGAGGCTCGTTGTATAATGTACTATTATTTTATAACATTCTAATCAACAATTTTAGGTTTAACTTACGTTAGTAATTCATATTTTACTTAAAATATGTGAGAGATGCTGAAGATGGTCTCACCGTAGCCCGAAACATGTAGGCTAAAATAATTGAATATATTGTATTGATAGGCGTATCTACTGAATACGGTGAATGTTATTTTGTTGGTGAATCTCTCAAGATACTTATATTATGTGTCTCAGACCAGTTACATTTCATGATACTTTAATGTAGCAATACCAAGAGGAGAGATTTATAGTTGTATAACCTAACGACTAAGTACACCATCCGTTTATCTCTGGTTGTTTGTTTGCACTGACATCTAATTTAGTTCAATTGCTTACACAACCTCAAGCATTACAATGTGTATAAACATTTGCTGTACCAAGCTTGATTGCGTTTCGATGGTTACATTCCCAGAAAAGTCTATTTAAAAGTTTCAACTTCGCTTGGCCACTATGTTCGTTTTGCAGTTAACAGGTTTTTGAAAGTCTCATAGGTAAACTTCTAGTAGTGCCCTTTAACAAAATTTCAGGGTAATATGAGTTTCGGAGATATTGAATACCAGTGAAATATTTCGCACTGTCGCAATATTGGATTGGTGAAACGTAATTAAATTTGAAGAGAACAATGGGGGTCGTCGGAAATGGTGCTATGACCTCATCGAGTTTCATTGAAATTGTTCCAGCCGTTTAGATTTTATTTGGGCGGAGGCACACAGGGACAAAAGGTGATGTCATAAACCTATGTTTTCAGAAATGAATATAGGCTAAAAAGGGGAGGAGGAAAAAAAGAGAATTTAGGTAACCATAGAAACTAGAAACTTGCAGTTCCAGAGGTTTTCAATAAGATTCATGTCCGTGTACTTATGATGTATTGCATAAATGTATAATATAGTGGAATAAAAAGTATCACTCAAAAGAAAAAAAACGATACGAGCCTTACAGTAGTCGCTTATGATGTGTAACATCTGACAAGTTATCCTACTCGTATACTACACAGCTTGGACATTCTTAAAATGTTAATTTACACTCCATTTTCATAATGGTACTATGATGAATGTATAGATTGAATTGGAGATATGCTACTGTCACATTTGTGGCGCAGCGGTCAAGCTGTTAGTCTCTCACCAAGGTAGACCGGGTTTGATTCCCGGTCAATACATGTGAGATTTTCGAATTGAAATGCCATGTCCTGTGGTTCGCATTCCACGTAAAAGGGAGGTACCGTGGATCATGATCGTGAGATTAACGGACACGCAAAATTACAAGCTTCTTTCCTTCCTTTTACATTAATAATTCATAATAACAAAGTGACACACAACGTCGACAGTACTCTCAAATACTGTGAGCACATTCCTCAGTAACTATAACATTCATTATTCTCAAGGCTCTCATACAGTTCGTCGTAAACAATCAAAACATGGCTTCCTACAATCATGAAATGACCTAGTCTCACATATGATGAAAATACAGCTTTTATTCCACTCATATAACACGTTCTGTTATGCATTTAATATTTGACTACTCACCCACAGCTTGACAATAATGTCGCTTACTTAAATGTCATTTGTCGTCTTTGTCCTACCCCATGTGATATTCAAACTTGAACGTGAAGCTTCATAAACTGCTCAATGACAAATGAAAGTCGGTGAAACATTTGCCACTGTGCTCGTCAAACCAGTGCCTGCTAAATGCACTGCCTACTGTATTGCCATAACATTCTCGCGCTACAGAGCACACACTGCCTTGTTTCCAATACACACATTTTCAATTGTACATCCAGCTGGCAGTGCGTCTTCACTTCCGTCCGATCCACTTCCGTTTGATCCACTTCCGCCCCCAATTTTCAAAATCACTCCCAGAAAAAAATAAGTTTAGTTATAAATGAAGTAAGAGACAAACGATTTGGCTGCACCATTTCAATAGTATTAGCATGTACAAGACTCTGCAGCTACGTACAGTATTTGCCACTTTAGTAATGGCAGTTCGTCAAAGTTGGTTGGTTGGTTGGTTCCTTAGTTTAGGGGCTGCGACAACGCGGTCATGTAGCCCCGTGTACTTTGGGTGTGTGTAGAATCTGTCTGATAACCGGTGTTAATTTTGATGACTGTATTAGTGTGTGTATCTGTTTTTTAATTCAAGTAGAGACTGCAACTTTGAATTTTCAAATAGTTCCTACTTTTGCCGCCAAACGCCACCGTCAACGACTACTAGGCCTAGTTCAGAACTAGCTACTAGACGCCACCGCAGTCGGCTCTTGGCAACGAACGTAGCAACCTAAGAGCGTTGTTTACATTCTTAACCTATCCAATTTAGTTTCACACAGGTGTAATTAGTGGAAAGATCTTTAACATGCCATAAATCTATGACATGGGACCGCCGGCTTTACTTCCCCTCCGAAGGAAGGCATACTGAGGGTTGGACATCCTAATGAAGTCCTGGCAAATATGCAGTGTTCGACGTAGGTGCAGCTGATAAAGCGCACCTTAATCAGGCTTTGAAACAGTCTACTCCAGAGCTAAAGCAACGTAGGAGATACTCCCGGGTCAAAGAATACACAGGATTGACCTAAAATCCCTAAAAGAGAGGCACCACCTATAATGCAGGAAGTATTTAGTAGAAAATAAGACACATTAACTTAATTGTGATAGCAAAATATACCTATAAAATCCAATAATTGGGTACACTGTCCTGCGTTTGGTTATACGAGTATTATAACCTTCTTCAGCAGACATGGTCCTTTTCATGTCATTTCGTTCCTTAACTTAAGGTCAACTTTAGGTGAAGATTTTTGACGGTTCATTTTTAGCCTATTTTCATTTTATAAAAAAATAGGCTTAAGAGATCACCTTTAATCCATGTGTCTGTGAGTGCGTGTGTATGTGTGTGAAGGTGTGTGTGTGTGTCCCCCTAATTATTTCTAAACGGCGATTACAATGAAACTCGGTAAGATCATAGCACCATTCTGGCCGACCCCGACCGTGCTCTTCAAATTTTATTGTGTCTCACCAATCCAACATGGCGTCTGCGCGAAATATTTCACCAGCATTCAATATCTTCGAAACTATTACCGATATCACCCTGAAATTGTGTACGGTGATAAAGGGCACTACTAGAAGTTCACCTATGAGACTCTTAAAAACCTCGTACCTACAAAACCAACATGGCGGTCAAGCGAAGTTGAGACTTTTAATAGACTTTTCTCGCGATTTAACCAACCGAACGTAATGAAACTTGGTACAGCAAATGTTTATACACATTGTATTGCACTGGAGTCTAATTTAGTTGAATTGTTTACATAACCTTAAAATGGCGGCTGTGCGAAATATTTCACTGACATTCTATATCCCCGAAACTATTACAGATATCACCCTGAAATTTTGTGCGGTGATAAAGGGCACTGTTACAAGTTTATCTATGCAACTTTCATAAACCTGTAAAGTACAAAACGAACATGGCGGCCAAGCTAATTTGTAACATTTTAATAGACGTTTCTCGTGATTTAACTCTCTGAGCGCAGTGAAATGTGGTAGAAAAAATGATTATACATATTGTAATACACTGGCATCTAATTAAGTTCAATTATTTACATAACCTCAAGATGGCGGCTGTGGGAAATTTTAAAATTAAGTTTTTATTTCTTGTGTCGTAATCATGCGATCGAAGTGAAAGTTTGAATAATGAACCTAGGCAATAATTGTCCTTGAATGGTACATAACTCTATGGCCTATAGATATAACAATCCAAAATGGCGAGCATCCGAAATATTTAGACGGTTCTCAATATCCATGAATCTTTTACAGCAATCAAGTTGAAATATTTTATGTTCATAGAGGCAATGAACATATGTTCATCTATAGGACTTTCAGTATGCTGGTGAGCACTAATCCAACATGGCGGCGACGCGAAGTATAAATATTTGAATGGACGTTTCTCGCGAATTAACTATCCGAGTGCAGTGAAACGTTGCACGTTAAATGCTTATACAAATGTTAATCCACTGGCATCTAATCTATTTCAATTGTTTGCATAATCACAAGATGGCTGCTGTGCGAAATTTTAAAATCTGGTTTTTACTTCATGTGTTCTAATCATGCGATTTAAGTTTGAATACCACACGTACACATTAATCTTAATATAATAGTACAAAAATAAACATCTAACTCTGAAATATTTAGACGGTTCTCAATATCTACGAATCTATCACAACCGTCAAACTGAAATTTTGTATGTTGATAGAGGCAATTAACATGAGTAGGATGTATGAAAATAGGCTGTATAATTCTTCATGGAACTACTTGTTTAAATATTTGTCATGAGTGGGGCAGTTATAATGTAGATATTAGCTCAATTTAATAGCTAAAATACTGTCTAGCCACAGCAGAATGATGCAGTTAATTGAAAATAGGGGTCCCGCCCCCACAACCAATCAGAATAATGTAAGGCTAACATTGTGAACACTCTGCACGCGATGATATCGAGTCCTTTTAATTTTGTGATGAATATTCCAGCCCCAACATCAACACATCGCTCAAACAATGAGCTGACCATTTAAAATAACCATAAGCAAGCAAAATTGAAGGTCAATCATTTCTATCAATCTCTCTACAAAAAATCACATATCTTGACTAGTTTAATCACTTCGGTGGCGTAGTTGATAGCATGCTGACCTTCTTTGCCCAAGATCGCGGGTTCCAACCCAGTCGAAGTCGACGGATTTGTTAAGAGCGTGAAAATCCCTCAGTACGCCTTTCTTAGGAGCGGAAGTAAAGCCGGCGGTCCCATGTCATATATTTATGACATGTAAAAGAACTTTCCACTAATTAAACTCGTGTGTAGCTAAATTTTCAGGTTAGATTTCGTTGAGACTTTCTATCAAAGTTCCAACGTTCACTACGAGGTGTCATTGTCATCTGGTACCGAAAGTTGGAACTACTTGAAATTGAACGGAACTCGTAGCTCACCCCATGGGTGTCCGCTTGAAGCAGCTACAACCTCTGGCGAGCCGAACATGTCCTCGGACACTCCCGGCACTAAATGCCACACGATAATAGTACATTATGCAACGAGCCTATAAAGGCAATAATTAAGACACGAGTATGTTTATAAAACGAGCGTGTGCGAGTTTTATAATTTCCATACGAGTGTCTTAATTACAATTATAGGCGAGTTGCATAAGACTGTTTATGTTCGACGATAATTATTATAACTATTTTATGTTCGAACATAAATATTCATAAATATCTGTCGATATTTCGCCAGTTTTATGTACTGAACAGAGTGCATGAGACGCAGAGAATGCCTTGTATTTGACCATGGCCTCCTTGATTATCCCACCATGACACTAGGCCAGGCAGTGAAATTTAAATTAGAAGGTCTTGGAACTCAGCGCAGATGATTGGTCAAACAACTGTTTCTTGTGCTCTGATTGATGGGAGAAACTGTTTCATAATGAAAAGTAGTGTTATAATGACCATCATTATGATACAGTTTTCTGACATATAATAGTCAAGGTCCAATATAAATAAATAAATCACTACTGCAACTAAGTAAGTGTACATATTGTAAATATCATAAGCCTTACTTGTAGACATAGATTTAATAGCCTAAGTGTAATGGATCTGATGATGATCTCTTGACGATCGAAACTGGTCATCCAAGTGTATCTATTTATCTCTTTTTTTTCAGGATTGGAGAATAGCCCATCACAATAGGGTAGAATAGTGTTGACCGACTAAAAACATTTAATTTCGAGTGCTCATTTATTTAATTAGATGTTAGAATTGTTCAGGCTAAACGGAGCCAACGTGTCAATATGGGGAAATGGTTAGCGCTTGTCTCAGAGATATTGCAGAGCAACGCTTTTGAAAGGACGACGCGCGAGTAATTCCTTTGATGGCCTCAGCTTCTGACAGAGCTTGAGTGGAGCAGTGCCGCTCAAAGTAGAGATTATATTATCGCCCAACAGAACCCTTGTCACTAACACATGTTTGTCAGATGGCAAACCGTTGGTTGGTTGGTTCCTCAGTTTAGGGGGTGTCACAACGTGGTCATGTAGCCCAGTGTACTTTGGGTGTGTGTAGAAAATGTCTGATAACCGGTGTTAATTGTGATGCCTGTATTAGTGTGTGTTATCTGTCTTTTAATTCAAGTAAGGACTGCAGATATTCAATTTTTAAAATTCCTACTTTTTCTAACAAACGCCATCATCAACGACAACTAGATCTAAACTTGGTTACTAGATGTCACCGCAGTTGAACGTTGGAATTGAGAGCGTTAGTCAAATCTTACCTATAATTTAGCTTCACACAATTGTAATTAATGGATGGTTATTTTACATGCCATAAATCTATGACATTGGACCGCAGGTTTTACTTCCCCTCCGAAGGAAGGCATACTGAGGGATTTTCAACGCTCTTAAAAAATCCAACGTCTTCGGCCGGGTTTGAACCCGTGTCCTTGGGCCTAGAAGGTCAGCATGCTACCAACTACGTCACCGAAAACGCTGATTGCAAACCAAGCACCTTTATGCAATAATCGTTGCTCACAAATATGGAGCACGGCTGATAACAATCGTTCATGTGGCTATTTGAGGACGATGACGATACTTGTTATCTGGGGATTTAATTAAAATGATTTCCAGTCAGAGACAGCTCAAGTCTGAAAATACATGTTTTAATGCTTTGTTAGTGGTTTTCGTTTTACAGAATTAGACTGAAGAATTTTGAGATTGTGTCGCAAAACAAACGAAGCGTAGGTAGAAAAGTCTAAATTTGGATTGTTTGTGGAATGTTGGTAATCGTGCTCAACTTACATCAGCCCGTATATTCAGTGCCCATAGTTTTGGAAATATCGAAATGATAATCTACCACAGCGAGGGGGAGGGGGGGAAGGGAGGGGGGGGGGGGTGCAGGGCGGCCATCCTAACAGCAATTACAATTGACCCATCCCTCAATAAAACAGCTATAGAGCTTTCCATTTGCACCTGAGTGCGCATCTGATGACGAGCATTGAATGCCAGCCTACTGAGGTCACTGTGGGCCTTTAACTGTAAACATTTTAAATAGGATATTATTTTTTAGAATTGAGAAGGTGCCGAATGTTCATACTTTTTATTTTATATTTTCTACTGTATATTCACAAGTTTTGGAAAATATAATCTCGCATTTTGATATGTTGTTTCAATGTTGGTTTTATTTTCAATCAAATGACCTTTAGGAGAGGAGGGAAACATGCTTCAAGAAACACAATAACACTACACAATAAACCTTTAGAAGTAGTCTCAAAATTTAAATACCTCGGAGTTACTTTACAAACAACATTATCATCCTTCAACTTCCATGTTACAGAGAGAGCCACTGCTGCAATAAAAGCCATGTATCATATCCAACAACCACAGCGAATCTCAATAGCCACTGCATTAACACTGTTCAAGGTGGCTATAGCACCAATACCAACCTATGGGATTAACATCATCTGGGACAAACTAACAATCACAAATCTATCAACAATTGAGAAGGTCAAAGCCCGTTACCTAAAACGAAACCTAGGAGTAGGGAAGTCAGCACCATAGAGGCTAACATATGTTTTAACAAAAGAAACCTTCTTCGTTGAGGACATAAGAGCACAATTCTGGCTACCAAGTACTAAGGCTTATGACAAGGCACTACACCTGTTAGAAGAGAAAACTAATGCCATATGGCCCGAATTTTACTCAACAGACGCCATGACAACATCGGAATGGAAGCAGACAAATTATGAACTTCGACACATACTGACAAGATTTGCAACGCACAGCTTTCACCACAAGCTATGTCAGAACCTAATATTTCATCAACCAGAAGAATCCAGCGTGTGCAAATTGTGCAATAAACATTGTGAGCGATATCATGCACAAAACTGCCCAAACAGGACAATCGCAATAATAGGACTAGGTAAGAATAATCGATATGTTTCATTATGCTCATTGTGCGCTTTCCTTAAATAAATAAATAATAACCAATCACATTGTTGCAGTGCCTCCTAAGCAGCTGTTTGGCGGAGTAGAGAAGGGACATAAAGCTGATCATTTCACTCTGCCGCCTGATAAAAACATTGTCCATGTGATAGATTTTGGTACAAGACCTACACAATTTCTCCATTACATTTACATTTACACTTTCAGTGTAGTGATTAAGACACCTTTCGCGAGATGGCATCATTCTGTAAGATGTCACGGGAGTTTATTTTATGAAAAGTCAAATGTATGGCTTCTATGATTTACGGAAAGAAAGCAATAGTCCATCACATGAATCTTCTCTCAGTCGGTTGAATAGGATACAAGGAAATAAGGTATTTAAATTTCGAACTGATACCATGTTTAGCCTACTTTCGATTTTTGCAAAAAATGAAAGTAGACTTATGAGATCAACTCAGGGCGAAAAAAGTGTGTCTGTCTGCATGTGTGTATGTGTGTGTGTGTGTGTGTGTGAGTCTGTGTGTGTGAGTGTGTGTGTACTCTGAATGTCTATCAATTCGAACACGGTCAACGCGAATTGAACAAAATTTGGTACATAGGTAGCACTAGCAATGGGCACCTCAGTGTCATGTTTTATATCACCACCATCATGACGGAAACGTAATCGCGGCCACCCAAATGTTAAAAGCTAAAATGTAATTACGACCAACCTAATAATCTAGTCTCTATCAAATTTTGCAACAACATATCTTTATGTGGGAAGCATATTCTGACCAAACTGCAAGATCATCAGCCCAATAGTTTGCAGTTGGTGGCCATGTATGTGTGCAAATCGATTCCCCCTATCAATTCAAACACGGTGAAACTGAATTGAACGAAATTTGGTACAGGGGTAGCACTAACAAAGGGCACCTCAGTGTCATGTTTTATATCGCCGCCATCTTGACGGATACAGAATGACGGCCACCCAAATGTTAAAAGCTTAAATCAAATTACGACCATCCTAATAATTTGATCTCTACCAGATTTTGCAATAACATGCCTTTTTGGCGGAAAGCATCTTATGACTGACCACAAGGTCATCAGCCCAATAGTTTGCAAATATCGGCCATGTATGTGTGCAAATCCATTCCCCATATCAATTCAAACACGGTGAAACCGAATTGATGATTTTTTTTTACAGAGGTAGCACTAGCAAAGGGCACCTCATATTCATGTTTAATATCCGTATAGCACGTTGTATTTCAACAAGCTACTACAACCAACATTCAATTATACTGCTCTTCAGGAGACAGATAAAGCGTCATTGACAGAACAGGACTTAACAAACACACTATATTATTCATCTATGTTGTGAAGCAACAATTCAGGTTATATTTGTGTTAGTGGAATATCAACTTTAATCAAATAATCATATTTTTCAATTCAATTTTGGAAGCGTGACTTAATGCCTTTTAACTCCGTAGTCAGTTTAGAGCGGCATAAAGCTATCCAGATTGAATATTTCACTTGATATTTCATTTTAAAATGGATTTGTAACGTAAAAACCCTGTCTGTACAAATGTAACACGCGGGAATCTTGCAGTGTGGCCAACATTAAGTACGGATTACGGCGCTGGAAGGCAGCAAGTCATTGGCTTAAAGCTTTTCTCCTCTGATCGCACTACATGTAGCAGTGGTTTCTGGCTTAAACAGAAGGCTGCCTTAATTCTTTCCTATGCTGTTTCAAAGCCCTTGGGCCAATACTGCAGAACACTGTTTAAAAAGGACAATTTTTGACTTAACGCTTTTCATGTGCGACCGATTCAATTTCAGTTTGGTTTGAGAGATATTGTGAACCAGTGAAAATGAATTGTCTTATATATGAGATACCATTATAATGCTGGTTCATTGTATCACTCGTTAAGGGCACGAGAAATTCAAACGTGATTATAGAAAATTTGCACTGACTCCATTCTTAAGTTCTCATAAAATTTGAATTAAATTAGTCCTCAATATATTAAGTTTTGTATGAAGAAATGCAGTGCCATGTTTCACAGAACTCAGTGATTAAGTCACGAGAGAAATCCTTTTAAATGTTTAAATTTCGCCATGTTCATCAACTTATTGGAAGTTCCATAGGTGAACTTTTTTTACAGGTCTCTTTGCTACTATAGACCCAGTTGGGATGATCACCATGTTGGATTGCTCTATATATAGGCCACAGAGGTATGTTGCGTTCAAATCCATTGCACGATTAGGCTACAAAAGTAAGATCTTCTTTTGTCCGAGTGTGTGTATGTGTGTTCCTTTATTATTAACAGGAAAGCGCACAAAGTGCATAACATAGATTTACACTAGTTTAGTCCTTGCTATAATCGCACAGTGATTTCTGGTTATTTTAACATCGGTTGATGTGATATGTGTCACAGAACTGGTCAAATAACGAGCACACGCAGAGTTCATTTGGGGCGTGATAGGACATGTCTTTACATATTTTATGGTGGTACCCATGCACTTTATCACCACATGTCTGAGTTTAATAAAATCTAAACGGCTGGAGCGATTTGAATGGAGTTCGGTAAGTACATAGCACGATATCGACCCACCTTGACCGTGCATTTCAAATTTAAATACGATTCACCAATCCAACATGGCGGGCGTGCGAAACAGTTACTGATATCACCATAACATTGCGTATAGTGATAGAGAATAAGATCACGTAGGCTGTTAGTGAGAATCCAACATGGTGGCTAAGCCAATTTAAAATATTTCAAGATAATTTTCTCATGATTACATTATCCAAGCGCAGTACGGTACGGCAAATGTTTATACAAAATTTAATCAGCTGGTATCTCATTTAATTCTATTGTTTTTATAAACTTAAGATGAGAGCTGTGAAAAATATAGAAATTAATTTATTACTTTTGGTGAAAATAGGCTAAAATGTAGTGTGAAACACGCAAACCTCGATTACCAATTTTGTGTTTTCAACGTATTTTATATAAAAAAAAAGTGTGTTTCTTATGCGTAAAATCACAAAACGTCGATGCTGGTTTTATTCAAAACATCATGAGAAAAACAGTTGAGTTTTTGCTAGCCACATGACGGCTTCGTAGGCGAAATGCGAGTCGCAATCGGCCGGCGTTGTGGTACCGTGGAGAATAAACCCTTTTCCGAGAACAAACTATCATTGCTACTCCATATCGGCGTATGGACTCCACGATGCGTGGAAAGTGCGTTGTGACGTGTTCACGTCAGGAAGGAATCCTTAAGAACTCGCGATATGCTCAGGAAACGTTTCTTACACCTGGCTTTGAGGCGTCCTTGTTTTAATGCAGAGGTGTCTTCAAAAATACTGTGCGACAGGAGTCCTCCAGAGGGAACAACTGAATTTGAATTAATTATTTCTCTCATGCAGGCTACTGAAGCTACAAAGCCTCTTCTTTCAGAGGGCGGTTGAATACAATATAATAAATGAAGAAAGAAAAGAAACTTAACCTAAACATTCAGTTGACAATAGAAGTTCTTGTTATTAGGCTACATCTGTTCACCTTGATCATGATAATTGCATAGCTGATAGATTACCATGAGGGGAATGTTTTATGGCTCTGATGGGAAGTCCTGAATACTGGTGCAATTTATATTTATTCCAGAGAATACTAGCTGAAAAAATACGGAATGAACCTTTGCATTTTTAGCCTACTTTTCACATTTTTCAAAAATGAGGAAAAAGTAGACTTATGAGATCTGTCTGTCTGTCTGTCTGTCCTTCTGTCTGTCTGTCTGGCTGGCTGGCTGTGTGTGTGTCCCCCCCCCCTATCTACTCCTAAACGGCTGGAGCAATCGAAACAAAATTTGGTAGGAGTAAAGATCTATACCTGAATATCTCACGGCCATATTTGAAAATGATGTCAGTGCTACCAACTGCTGAAAAATGGCAATTGAAATTTGAGCTCCATGTTGGATATCATGGAAGGTATGAATGGGAGCTATTTCAAAATTGGCACACGTATAGCTAATAATATTGCAGTTTAATTTACATGGCAGTGTTGCCAAAAAGATTATAAGCTTGCTGATAGGTCCAATTTTTAAATGCATATAACTTCTACACTATCAATTGGAATTCAACCAAATTTCGTATGTACCATGTGTAGGGGAGACTGTTGTACCTTGGATCACTTTTCAAAAGATCTTTAAAATGGCAGCCTCTTTTTGTTAGTTTATTTGTCTCACAAACCTCACATATCAAACACACAATTATCTATCACAATAAATCCATTTGAACCTCATCATTGAAATATTACATTTTTAAATCACTTTTTTCTTTAAGATGTACAAGTGTTCCAAGGTACAAGACCATCGTGTACCTTGGATCACAACGTCTTGTACCTTGGATCACACATTTTGTACACTGCACATCACAATAGTTTTACGTTTTATATGATTGCAATTGTGAACATGCATCACTGCATGACAATACTAGGGCATTTGACTGGTTGTGTAAACAAAATCAGTTTATTTTACATTGTAGTTCGAAAAATCTACCTGAAACCATAACTGTCCTGCTACTCGAGCAGAACCTGTTGATTCAACTGGTTTAGGATGTTTAGCAAATATATCTAATTCATTAACGTTAAACACAACTTCAGATTCGCAAACAAATTTACTGCTTCCTCCAATATGCTTATAGAACTTTATCTGAAATTCGAACCCATGAAGATCTTGGGAAACTATTTCCCCAACAAAATGTTCGGTTGCTCCTTTTTTTTTTTTTTTTTGTAAATTGAACCAATACACAATCATCTTGTTGAAATGTTTCTCTCTCGAACTGTAGTTCATGGTTTGCCTCAGTTACTTCTTGATTTAGAAACTCCAACAGTGTAGCTCCATTCTCGTCATCTGTTGAATCTACTGTAGTTTTATCTACGTCATTCAAGTCAGAGTCACTGTCAAAGATTAATTGCTTAATGACCTTACGTTTCCAAGGTTTTGTTGGTTGGACAACACTTTAGGCTCCATTTTTAAACTCTTCTTGAACTTTTGTTTCCGGATTTCTACCTTTTCAGGAGTGTCTGTTACAATTCTGGTGCTGCCTAGTTTACTTCCCTTTTTCTTATTCTTCCTTGCTGTGGCCTTTGGAAATGGTTGAATTTGTTCTGGTGTTAGTATAGGGCTTCTTACAGGCATAGGATTTTTCACATTTGTTGCCATGTTTGTCATCTCCTGAAGCCTTGAAAGATTTCAAATGGCGTATCAGTGTAGCCAATTTCACTTTATACACCTTGCATGCTTCTCTAATTGATATTTGTTTATCTGGCGGTGCTCGGACAGCTTCAACAGCGTTTCGCATTGCCTCAGAATCAACAGGAGGCCGTTTATTGCCAGATTTACATCTTGGCATTGTTACCTAAAACAAAATATCAAAGAGTATGAACATCGTGTACCTTGGAGCAGTGATCCAAGGTACAAGATGAAATTGTGATCCGAGGTACATGAGGGAGCTCTTTGGAATAAAAAAGGCGGGCAAACCTACAGGTTATGTTTAAACCAACAATATAACATGTAGATATACTCGCCAGACAACAAAGAATCTAGAGGCGTTTGTAAGTGTTAACAGTTCGTTGTCAATTTGCAAAAGGAAGACGATAACTGAAAACCAAAACTCTTACTTTATTCACACAAAATTTTGTTTCGAAATTCAGCTGCTCTACGGACATGCAAGCAAATCAGACACAGGTTATAACTGCCCTCTGGTGGGTTGTACATATACTACTATGGTTATTTTCTCCTAGGTAGCAGCACATACTTAGAAACAAAACGGTGATCCGAGGTACATTATACTCCTGGTACAACAGTCTCCCCTACATACACAGATATGAATGAGCATATTCTTAAGAGCCACCAGGGCTGCCAACTGTTAATAAATGCACTCTCTATTGTTTTTATCCAAATACCAATATATCACAAAGTATGCAAGCAGACAGCTTTAAAATATGCACACGCATAGTACCTGACATTCTATATTAATTTGGAGTAACTTATATACGTCAGTGCTGCCAACATGATTCTAAGCCTGCTGAGAGGTCCAACTTTAAATACACGTAACTTCTATACTATCATTTGGATTTCAACCAAATTTCATGTGTGTTATGTGTACCATAACAGATATGACTATGCGTATATATAGGAGCAACCAGGGCTGCCAACTGTTAATAAATACTGTCTCTATTTTTGTTACCCTAATACCTATATATCAGAAAGTATGCAAGCCAATAGCTCTAAACTTTGCGCACGTATAGTACTTGGCATTCTAGATTAATTTGGAGTAACTAATATAGGCCTACGCCAGTGCTGCCAACATGATTCTAAGCCTGCTGATAGGTCCAATTTTAAAATGCATGTAACTTCTCTACTAACTAATGGATTTCATTCTAAATTGACACAACAATAGATCATATTATTTCAAATTATTACTGACCAATACATGTATGTCATTGATGCCAACATGATTTTACGCGCGCTGTTAGATGCAATGTTTAACTGCATGGAACGTCCATGCCAACCATTGGACTTCAACCAAATTTTGAATTCTGTGCCTTAAGAGATGGAACTAAGAATATAGTCAGTCACCAGGGCTGCCATCTTCAGTTCTCTATTAGGCTACATTATGCCAGTTATACAGTATTTCGAACTAATTAGAATTTTCGATATTACCAACTTAATTTCGTCATTATTCTAGATAGATCCATTTAGATTAATCATTGGCATGAATCTTAAATTTTAAGAAAAGTAGGCTCTTTAGTTCGTCACGGAACTTCTTGTTCGGTTCTGTGATGAGGTATCTGGAGCATTTGTGCAGTGTGTCTATGCACTGACTGCATGGGAGTTAGTGTGCAGGAAATATAAGTCGGAACTTTGAATTTTAGAATTTTTATCTCAGTCAGAGCCATGGCATACTGTCTTCGTTCTTTTAATTTAGCCATCCAATCTGGACGTAAAATGGAGTTATATGAGACTCTCTTGGTACATTGAGAACAAACCGCAAGCAAGCATTTTGCATTCTTTGCAATTTTGTGTTGAGGACCTCTCCCAGATCATAGTAAATAATAGATCCATAGTCAAAAATTGGTAATATCAAACTCTGTATCAGAGAGATACAAAGGCACGGTAGGCATAGAGTTGGCAGCGAACAATTTAGCGAACAGCATTTGAGTTCTAGAGGATTGAAGTCGTGCGTCTAGATAGAAGCAACAAATCGTCAAAAGTACACCATTACTGATGGAGACACCACAATAACTGTTTACAATGAGAATCAGGTCACTAAAATTGTCAAACAATAGAGAGAACATGAACTGCGAGAATATGGGGGTGACTTTGCTAACTCCGCGGTGCAGACACACCCCAGCTCAAGAGACGTGTTCATCTCACCAGTTGTGTGGAGTCACTATTTAATACCGGGTGAGTTAGCCGAGGTCGTTACGGCGTGGCTGCTGGCAGTCGCTCACATCCGGGAGGCGAGGAGGTTCAACTCCCCCCGCCGGCAACCTTGAAGATGGTTTTCTGTGGTTTCCCATCTTCCTTCCAGGCAAATGCCGGTGTTGGTCCCTAACTATAGGCCACAGCCGCTACCTTCCAATTCCGTGTCCTTACATGAACACTTTCCTCCCCAGACAATACTCCACACGCGACGGTACAAGTAGCTCACCCCATGGGTGTCCGTATCGAAGAAGCTACAAACCTCTGGCGAGCCGAACAAGTCCTCGGATACTCCCGGCAATAAAGGCCATACGCTACCAAAAAAAACTATTTAATTTATTTTGGTTATGAATTTCCAACCGACACTTGGTGGAAAAATCATGAAAACGCGTGTTATTAGGTTGGTTGGTTGGTTCCTTAGTTTAGGGACTGCGAAAACACGGTCATGTAGCCCCGTGTACTTTGGGTGTGTGTAGAATCTGTCTGATAACCGGTGTTAATTGTGATCGCTGTATTAGTGTGTGTATCTGTTTCTAATTCAAGTAAGGACTGCAGACATTCAATTTTTCAAATGATCCTACTTTTGCTGCCAAACGCCACCGTCAACGACAACTAGTTCTGAACGTGGTTACTAGATGCCACAGAAGTCGACGAAAGTTGGAACCTAGGAGCGTTAGTCAAGTCTAACCTAAAATTTAGCTTCACACAAGTGTAATTAGTGGAAGGTTCTCTTACATGCCATACATCGATGATGTGGACCGCCAGCCTTACTTCCCCTCCGAAGGAAGTGAAACTGAGGAATTTGTAAGACTCCTTAAAAATCCAACCACTTCGGACGGGTTTGAACCCGCGTGACCTTGGACATACAGTAGAAGCTCAGCATGTTATTACTTTGTGAAGTGTAAATATAATCAAATATATTTTAGTGATGCATTTTTGCCGCAGTGGTAATTATTAGACTTATCATATTGCAGATTTACACAAGGTACCACGGGTTTAGCCATAGTACCAACAGAATCAGCCAAAATTCCCTCAATATTTACTACAATCAAATTTCTTTGAAACTGCCCATTTAAGTATTCTTTTGGATGATTTAGACAACCTATGCCAGATGAAAGTTATGTCACAAATATGTAGTCATTTAATTTCTAAGTACACTTTAGCCTACTTTTCTCATTTTGTGGAAATGAGGAAAAAGTAGACTTGCGAGATCGATCCGGGAAAATGTATGTATGTCTGTCTGTGTGTCCTGCCCCCTATCAACTCCTAAAGGGCTGCAGCTATCGAAACCAAATTTGTTAAGAGTTAAGATCTATACTTCAATATCTCACGGCCATATTTGAAATTAACGTCTGTGCTACCAACTGCTGAAAAATCGCATTTGAAATTTGAGCTCTATGGTGGATATCTCAGAAGTTATGCATGCGAACTATTCCAAAATTGGCACACATATTGACAATAACATTCCAGATTATTTTTCAGAAGTCCATACATGCCAGTGTTTCCAACATGATTCTAAGCCTGCCGATTGATCAAATTTCAAAATGCATGTAACTTCTATACTATCGATTGGATTTCAACCAAATTTCGTATGTAATATGTGTACTATAACAGATATGACTGTGCGTATTCTAAAGAGCCACCGGGCTGCCAACTGTTAATAAATACTCTCTGTATTTTTAACTGTAATACCAATATATCAGAAAGTATGCAAGACAACAGCTCTAAACATTGCACACGTATAGTACCTATCATTCTACCTTAGTTTGGAGTAACTAATATACATCAGTGCTGCCAATATGACTCTAAGATTTCTGATAGTTTCAACTTTTAATTACATGTAACTTCTATACTAACAAATGGATTTTATCCAAAATTAGCACTTTAATAGATCGTAATATTTCAGATTAATTCTGAGCATCACATATTGTACATGACATTGTTCGCAACATGATTTTACGTAATAAATCCAATATCAAACAGCATGTAACGTCCATACTTCAACCAAATTTTGTATGTGCATTCCATACCTAGAGATGGAACTATGAATATATTCAGAGTCGCCAGGGCTACCAACTGTAGTAAGTTACTGTACTATATTAGGCTACACTATTTCAGGTGTATTTCAAACTGCAGTACTTAGAAATGTCAGTATTACCAACTTGATTTCGTCATTATTCTGGATAGGTCTATATAGATTGGCATGATCTTAGATTTTAAGAAAAGTAGGTTCTTTAGTTCGTCACGGAACTACTTCTTTGAAATCTTTTCTCTTAATTAGTCTTGTTTACCATCATTCCCTTAATATTATATTCTTCACCCCGCGGCACGGCGGGCACCTCGGTCGCGAGGGCAGCTGAGGGATGGAGGTGGCTATGCTGAGTGTGGCTTCCTCAGTTTTTCCACATTCTTCCTAGAACATGCCGGATAGTACGCTACTTCAGTCAACTACACGGGGCAGTTGTCTCACGCCCCAAGAGTGAAGCATTTTCTCAACAAGGAATGTGAAGAGTGACAAGTCCAAACCTCCCTGGCACTACAGCCCATGAAGGGTCTGGGCCTACCAAGCGACCGCCGCCCAGCCATTTGGCCTGCAGATTATGGGGTGACGTGCGGTAAGCGTGTGGTGTACCCTCAGCCATTAATATTTATCTCCGTCACCGCGATGCTGCCTCACTCATTCTGAAAACACCCCGTTTCAGCCCTCACGTCAGTTTCTAAAGTCCCTGGCAGAGCCGGAAATCGAAGCCGAAGCCTCTCAGTGTGCCACCACGGAGCCGGAAACTTATTGCTCCGCAATTATGAAAATCAAATTTTAAAAGTAACTTAAGGTATTCAATGCGAATTGTTGCTAATTTCTGACAATTGAATACGATGGCTTGGGCCATCTTGGTTATCAGCCCCGCGTATCGAACGTTCTGTGGTAGTGTAGCTGTAAGATTTGCGATAGGTGTTCGGCGCATCTGCCTGGATGCGAACCTTTGATATTCGAACTTCCATCTGACTTGTCCCGTGATGTAGTGGTTTGCTACCCCTCCGTGTTCCATTTCCGGTATCTATCTATATATATAATACGCTAAGGCGTATGCTTCACAAAACTCAAGCTCCTAAACCAGAGGGAGTTAGAAGGTGTAGTTTGTACCAAAATATTCCACATCGTCTCAATAGTACAGGAAAATCTTGCATTTCTTGAAGAGTGACCGGATATATATTTATTTGTTTATAAAGTGCTTTTAAACAAATAAACAAGACGATAGTCCCTGGCAGAACTGTGTCGCGCCCAGCATTAGGGCTGGGCGGGTAGTCTGTACACATGGGGCGCACACAACCCATTGGGCAACCAGCAGCAGTGATATCATAAATACCGACAATTTGTTGAGAAAGTGCGTTTTAAACAAACTAAACATATTTATAGAAGCCTACATAACAGTAAATCCAGGCGGGTGGTTTGTACACCTGCAAGAATTATTGCACGGGTCGGTTAGTTGTTGATAAGTGGTGTCAATATCCAAGACTTCCGCCGGACCAGATTCCTTTGAGAGCGATGATTCAGCGGAGTTCAGTGACAGAGATACTCGCGTGAGGTCATCACTTGTACCGTAGTTAATTGTTACACCCATATCTCTGTTATTCTCATGAAATATTAAACGAGATGACAAACGTGTCAACATAAGCGTGTATTCATTTGATTTCCTGGAAGCTTGCTGACACATTCACTTCATTATGAACTGAGTGAAACATGGCGGATCATAATTTGTTTGTGGTCCTAAAAATAGCTTCGAGTACGAACATCAATAATATAACTTGCAGTACATCTATACTTAGCCGTGGAGTTGTAACAGGTGATTTGGGTGGGTTATGTTTGGAATAGCCTTGAGCTGCTCCAAGATCAATTTACCGATCACTGGAAACAAACCTTCCCTGCTGACAACACTGGCTCTCTGTTTACTTTCTAAATGTATTCACTCATATCTGTGTTTTTTGTTTAGATATTCGGTAAAGTACAAGAACAAGGAACCACAAGGTTGTCCACGTTCATTTTCAACCTTTTATTTTACGATTTTATCATAAACTACAGTATTACCGAGAAGCTCTCGCCTTTTGCTAGTAATTTATTTGGGATTTTTCGTGGAATTTTTCAATAATTGGCGTAGTTGTAGCGTGGACATATCCATCAGTAAAAATTTAACTAAAGTAAAACGGCAGTGGTAAAATACAACACAATACAGAAGAACTTTCAGCTTTGCGTGTTGAAAACTTGCGTAAAGAGGTAATTTTTATATTAAAAACTGAATTTGAACAAAAACTGGAATGAATTTTTTTTCACCAGCTGGGGAAACAGCAATAGTTTTGGTTTTAGCTTTAGGAGGGGGGGGGGGCGCTCCAACAGCTATTTTACTTTCATTAGGTCAATTGTCTAACAGAGAGCAATCAAGCGAAAAAACACAGAAAACTAAAATCTATGTTGTGAAAATAAAACTACCGTCAGACATCGGAGGGTCCGTAGTGACGTAATAAAAGATATCTTGATTATTTTCAGCATTATGGAACCCCTTGAAACGTTCGAACCCCAAAGAACTTCCTTGAGCTACCAGAAGAAAATATACTAATAGAAATATATATATTTAAATTATTCTTTGCTCTGACAGGTTGATCTAGAATTATTTATTTCTGCTTAGACAATCCTGTTTACTTCAACCCATCCTCCTAATTCCCATTAAATACCTCGTTTTTCTATACCCGATCCGCTTCCTGTCTGTTTTTTGAGGTTCCGTGCAGCAGTTGGTAGCGAGAATATACCGTATGGTACACCATACATGGGCAAACGTTTTAGGGGCAGGGCCTGATAAAATACAAAATAATGAAAGCGGGCCGAAAAAAAAAATGATTTTTTTTAACTTGAAAAGGCAAAAACCTTTTTTAATATTTTAATATTTATAAATTTTATTTAAAAAAATATTATTAATAAATAAGTCTTCAGTAGCTACACTTTTAATAAATTTTATAAAAATATATTTCTCGAGTTAAAAAGTGCTAATATAATAATGTAGCTTAATGTAATATATTTATAAGACATGCTTGTAGATAGATTATAAATGATTAATTATAAGCTTATAGGCTACAATGATAGAAAACTTAGGGAAATAGAACGACATTCATTATTTGTGAGAAGAGGAAGGAGGATGTGACAAGTGAAACTGGGATGAGCTGATTCTTAGTAGCGCAGCTGAATGGTCGTCTCTTAATCAATTTCTGACGCAATTTTTGCGAAGCTTCGTTGTAGAAAACACCTGTTCACAGACATAGGAAGTTCCGAACATTGCAGTTATCTTTTCTGTATGAGTTTGGGAAGTTTGAATTCGGTAGGACATTGTAAAACTCAAGTTTCGAAACATTGAGGAATAGTTGCTTCATTTCATTGTTACATAATCAGTTCTAGCTGAAACTCTATTACACAAAACGCATAAATACAATGGGATTGAAACAGTTTTTCACTTCTAGATACACTGTACAGAACAGAAAATATGACCTATGTGTAATTGTCGCGGGCCGGATCAGACTAGCACAAGGACCGCATTTGGCCAGCGGGACGTATATTGTCCATGACTGCTGTACACTTTATAAAACTGAAAACATAATATGATATATTATGATGTACTCACCTATCTGGGGCACGTCGTACTGCCGATTGCCTCTAGGAGAGCGCATCATGAACTGGTTGGCGAGGCCCTTGGGAATGTCCAGTGGTGGTGAGTGATCTGCCGGAGCGTCTCCAGGCGCCAAGTGTTGCTCGTTCCGTTTGTTCCATGGAGGAGGCAAGTGGTGTGCCGTGGGACCTGCTGGAGGCGGTGGAATGCCCTCCAAGTCCACCACGACCCCGTGAGGCCCGGTCTCATACACCAGCCACCTCTCGGCTCCCGCCATCTCGGCGTCAACCTCATCCTCTTCATCCTCATGCATACGGCGCTCCAGACGATGTGCCGGCTGGCGATACTGGTGTTCACGGAGGTGATGCTGTGTGTCCCCAGTACCTTGCAATAACAGAGTACCATCGCTACATCTGAGGGTGGCCAGCACCAGAACAAGTGCGGCTCCCAGCAGTAGCAGAGCGGCCATGGTTCGACTGTGTGCTGGCGACTCAATGGTGACGGAGTACTGCCCCACGTGCTTGACGCTCACCCTTGCAGGACGCCCACATGATGCCCGACTGAGCCGGGACGCTACGCCCTTCCCCCCCGCAGTCTGGTGGCCCAGTACGCAAGCGTACACAGTCCATTGATCGGTCCTCGTGGGCTGCTCGACTTGTTGCTTCCTCCCTTCATACACCAAATTAACAATCTACTAATGACCAGGTCCCGGGCGCCATTGGAAATATAACATTTTCCTGTTCTTTCTTGGAACTAGGGCAGGTGCACATCCCTTAGACTAAACAAACGTAACTTCTCAGGTGGCAATCAGCCAGAACAACATTACACTTACCGCTGGAAACGCTTTAATCGATAAAGTCAAAATTGTGATATCTTTGAGCGCTTACAGTTTCATCAAGAGGTTAATAATTCCTGGCTACCACCTGTCAAAAGTATCTCCTCCGGAATCAAACCCACAAGCGGCTAATATATATTGAAATCAAAACTGAAACTCCTGGGCAGAAGAGCTCCTAATGGCTTAGTTACCCAAGTCTCGTCTGCTCTCCACAGAATTGAAGTATCAAATGTTGAACCGTGCACATCACAACTCTAAAACAAGTAGTTCCATGAAGAAATAAATAGCCTATTTTCATATAACCTACTTATGTTAATTGCCCCTTTCAATATACATTTCAGCTTGAATGCTGTCATGGATTAGTAGATGTTGAGAACTGTCTAAATATTTCGGATGGTCGCCATGTTGGATTTTTTATCTATGTAGGCCATAGAGTTGTGTACTATTAGATGACGATTATTGCTTAGGTACGTTTCGCACAGCCACCATCTTGAAGTTATGTTAACAATTGAACTAAATTAGATATCAATGCATTACAATGTGTATAGTCATTTGCTGTACCATATTTCACTGCGATTGGATGTTAAATCGCGATAAAATTCTATTTAAATGTTTGAACTTCGCTTAGCCGCCATGTTCGATTTATAATCAACAGGATTTTGAATGTCACACAGGGTAACCTTTTGTAGTCCCGTTTATCACCGTACAAAATTTCAGGGTGATATAAGTAATAGTTTTTGATGTGTAACGTCTTTCCACTCGGTAGCTGGATATTTTTGTGGGAGTGATTTTGGAAAAGAGACGGAAGTGGATGGTACGGAAGTGGATGGGACGGAAACAATGAGCGCTCGCGGTAGCGGAGATCGGTACGACGACGTACTGTAATCCATGTGACTATCAGGAGTGTAAATCGCATATGGTTTACCTCAAAGTTTGGAGGCCCCATTAAAGAAATTCCTACAATAAATCATCTTCAAGTTGTCGTTCTTTGGTGTGAAAATATTCATTATATCATATTTGATGAAAACAATTACGATTTATTAAATCTTCATACTTTTGCTGTATTCTTATTTAATGTAAGCACTCGATACCTCGAGTGCTATATCACATCAACCAATACTCCAAACAACGTAAGAATTCAGTATATTAACACCGACTACTAACAATAATTGAAACGTCGTTGGTCTAAACGTATCACTGGGAGAAACGCATTTAATATACCTACTGCACACCTAATTTTTAATCGCGCCTATACTTGGCAGTGCGCTATATCGGCAATGAGAGGCCATTTTCAATAACACCGCTAGCATGGTTTCACTAACTGGCAGCTCGCATCAAGTAGGCAGTGGATTGCTCCCGGATACAGTTGCAGGTATATGTCAGTACTGCAGATGCATTGGAGAATCCTTTCATGTTTGCTGTCACAAGGTACCACTATGTGTTCATTCTTTAAAAAATGCGAGTAAGCAATATGGAATTATTCGAATAACATGTCAGATGTTACACATCATATGCGACTACTGTAAGGCTCGTAATTTTTTGAGATATAGAATGCCGGTGAAATATTTCTCACAGCCGCCATGTTGGATTGGTGAGCCTTAATTAAATTTGAAGGGCTTGGTCGGGGTCGGGGACGGGGTCGCGGACAAAATTGCACTATGACCTTTCCGAGTTTCATTGAAATCTCTCCAGCCATTTAGATTTTATTAGCGGACACACACACACACACACACACACACACACACACAGAGACACACACATATACATGTTGTTGTTTGAGTCTTCAGGCTTTCGACTGGTTTAATGCAGCTCTCATTGCTTCCCTGTCCTGATCTAATCGTTTCATCTCTACAAGCCACCACACCCTACATCCGAGGCAATCTGTGTAACATATTCTAACCTTTGTCTACCCCTACAGTTCTTGTCCTCGACCCTTCCATCCATAACTAAGCTTGTTATTCCTGGGTGTCTTAGTATGTGTCCTACCAATCTATCTCTTCTCTTCATTAGCAGTAGCCAGAAAAATCTCTCCTCTCCCACTCGTCTTAATACCTCTTCATTCGTAACCATATCTGATCTTCATCATTCTCACGTAACACCACATTTCAAACGCTTCAATTATCTTCTTTTCTGCTGCACCAATAGTCCAAGTTTCATTTCTATAGAGCGCCACGCTCCAAACAAAGGCTTTCTAAGATGACACCATCACGGACAAAGGGTGATTTTATATAAATCTAAATAGGCTAAAAATTAAAGCATTGTTGAAATTTCACAGGATTCACATAATTTTCCCTGAATTTCCTCATCCACCTTTCCACATTGCGGTAAATGTCCTTGGACCAGTACCGCTAATAACTATGGCAGAGGTTGCACAGGCAGTCAGAAAGATGAAGAACGGGAAGGCTACAGGTCCTGATGACATTCCAGCCGAACTGTGGAGATTACTTGGTCAGAATGGTATTGTACTACTGACATCTCTGTTCAACAAGATTTTGGAAGAAGGTGTAGTGCCTCAAATTTGGACCACGAGTACCACGGTGCCTATTTGGAAAGGCAAGGGCGATGTCAGTGAATGTGGCACCTATAGACCTATTCGCCTCCTCTGCCACATGATGAAGATCCTTGAGCGAATCCTTGACAGTCGACTGCGTGACATTGTACAGATCACTAGCAACCAGTGTGGATTCGTGAAAGGATGTGGAACAACGGATGCTATTCACGCAGCACGGCTCCTCATTGAGAGATACCGTGAGAAGAACAGATCTATTCATATCGCCTTTTTAGATCTCGAGAAGGCATTTGATCAGGTTCCACATGAACTGATTTGGTATGCACTCCGTTCACATTGTGTTCCTGAAGAATACGTCCGCTGGACACAACTTCTGTATCGTAACTGCAGTAGTGTTGTGCGATGTCCCGCGGGAATCACATCTCCTTTCCCCATTCAAGTCGGTGTCCATCAAGGATCAGCCCTGTCACCACTTCTGTTTATTCTATGCATGGATACAATAGCATGAGATATCCAATCGCAACATCCATGGACGCTTCTGTATGCTGATGATGTCTTATTGGCTGCAGAAGAACGCAACGTTCTTGAAGAGAAACTGCAGGAGTGGAATACGAGGCTGGCTGAGAATGGACTGAAGCTGAATGTCCAGAAGACCGTGTATATGGAGTGTGGGTCACCGGCGCCTGGCACCATCCTTGTAGGTAGTCAAGATCTTCGACCAATTCAGATATCTTGGCTCCTTGACTCGTTCAGATGGTGACACCCTCCCTGATGCCCGAGCTCGTGTGAGTGCCAGTTGGTTCAAATGGAGGGAGGTAACTGGAGTCCTCTTTGACCGCAAGATACCCACCTATCTTAAGGCCAAGATTTACAAGACCGTCGTGCGCCCAGATCTGAATGCTGGCCGGCCTCTGTTAAACACGAGCAAGCCCTGACGCGACTTGACCATATCAAGATTTGCGATGTCCGAGGGAGGATGGGAATTGCGCCCATACAGAATAAAATGCGGGAAGCTCATCTAGGCTGGTACGGCCACATCACACGCAGTCACGAACAATCAGGGACTAAAACTGCCTTGTGCCTCAACCCGGATGGCAAACGTCCTCGTGGGCGACCTAAGAAGAGGTGGCTTGATCGCCTTAGAGAAGACATGCGACAAGTTAATCTGAGTCGGCATGATGCCCTTGACCGACAGAAATGGAGATTGGCATGTAAAGTAGTGGACCCTGCTCCAAAGCGGGACAAACGTTGGGAATATGATGAAAGTAGGAAAAAGGATAAATATAGTTAAACAGTAATCGACACGTTGGTATTTCTAGCAGCAATATATTTAGCCATTTTAACGCAGAGGTGTAGTGTGGGATTCATTGGATAGCGCAGCAAATGCAACGCTTCGTAGTCAAGTCTGCTATTGTTACTGCGGAGAGAGCGGTGGGCATAGTTTAGACCGGGACCGGTGTCGGACAGCTGCCTAAGGCTCGGTCACAGGACGCGGGCTGTGTTTGTTAATTAGCTCTAACAATCATATCTATTTCAATCGCAACGTATCAATCATAACTGTACACATATTAACCTTTGTGCCATCAGACTAGTACAATTTTCACACTTCGGCACACTATAACTTTGGAACGGTAAAACGAAGGAAAAAAATGTTTTAATAAATGTTGCAGACAATTTTGAGAGGAACACATTTCTGATTCACTCTTTTGTGAAAAAACTATTTTTTCTAGGACAAAAAGTGAAAAAAAAACACGTTTTTGGAAACTTTGAAGCCACCTAGCTTCTGCATTTCAAAACGTATGACGTGACCTCAGTGAGACGAATTGTAGGTGACAATGTTCTCTACATTTTTTGTTAAAAAAAATTCTTTAAACTACGTCAATTCAGGAAAAGAACGCTTTTCAATGTTTTTTTTGAGTTTTCCGACGAAATGATAGTGCAAATTATTCTAAAATTCAGAGTTAAGCTTTTTTTTGTGCTTTTCTAACGATTTACAAAAAGGTAACCATAGCACAGTTTTTGGAACAAACCTATTCCAGCTGTACTGTACTAACACACTTGTACGGTATTTGGTGCCCCTAGCTGAAGCTGGTTGAACGACAGCCTGCGCTATTGCTATTCTCAGATGGCAGGGATTGTCAAGTTTTGAGCCCACACCACAAGTTCCCTGTGTAACAGGTTATATATAGAGTTCCCCACAGTTGTGGTGAAGAAATGTAATAGATTATATAATGGTGGACGCCAGTTCATAAGCCGATAGCTTGTCAACGAATCAATACATAATATACTGTAGAGCACTTCAAAACTCTCTTTGTCATATTGTGGTGTAATTCTATTACCAACCAGGAGGCCCGGCCGAAGTCATCAGATTTTTAAGAGCGTTAAACATCCCTCAGTATGCCTTCTTTCGGAGGGGAAGTAAAGCCGGCGGTCCCATGTCATAGATTTATGGTATGAAAATGAACTACACTTGTGGAATCTAAAATTTGTAGGTACATTTGTAAACGCTATATTAGTTCCAAAGTTCGCCGGGAGGTGCTGGCTGCAATGGTATCTAGTATCCATGTCCGCAGCTAGGTGTCATGGACTGTAGCATTTGGTAGCAAAAGTAGAAACTACTTGAAGAACTTAATCGTCTGCAGACCTTCTACTTGAATCACAGATAAGACACACTAATACAGCCATCACAATTAACACCGGTTATCAGACAGGTTCTACACACTCCCAAAGTACACGGGGCTACAAGACCGTGTTGTCGCAGCCCCTAAACTAAGGAACCAACCAACCGATATACTGTAATATATATAATTTTATTAAACTGCTTACTCAAGAAGTGGATGGATAAATAACAAGTAGTTCCGTGAAGAACTATACAGCCTATTTTCATATATCCTACTTATGTTAATTGCCACTATCAACATACACAATTTCAGTTTGATTGCTGTAATAGATTCGTAGATATTGAGAACCGACTAAATATTTCGGATGGTCGCCATGTTGGATTTTATATATGTAGGTCCTAGAGTTATGTACTGTTACATGCAGATTATTGTGAACGTGTAGTATTCAAACTTCAATCGCATAGTTAGGACACAAGAAGTAACAAGGAGATTTTAAAATTTTTCACAGCTACCATCTTGAGGTTATCTAAACAATTGAAATAAATTAGATGCCAGTGGATTAACATTCGTATAAGGATTTACTGTGCCAAGTTTCACTGCACGCGGATGGTTAAATTGCGAGAAACGTCCATGTGAATATTTATAATTCGCGTCACCGCCATGTTGGATTTGTGATCACCAGGTTATTTAAAGTCCTATAGGTGAACTTAAGTTCATAGCCCCTATGAACATTAAAAAATGCAGTTTGATTGCTAAAATAGATTCGTAGATATTCAGTATCGTCTAAATATTTCGGATGGTCGCCATGTTGGATTGTTAAATGTATAGGCCATAGAGTCATGTACCATTGAAGGAAAATTATTGCGTAGGTTCATTATTCAAACTTTCACTTCAATCGCATGACTACATCACAATAAATAAAATCTTAATTTTAAAATTCGCACTGCCGCCATCTTGAGGTTATGTAAACAATTGAACTAAATTAGATACCAGTGGATTACAATGTGTATAAATATTTTCTGTGCCAGGTTTCAGTGCGCTTGGAACATTAAATCGCGAGAAAGGTCTATTTAAAATTTTCAAATTCGCTTGGCCGCCATGTTCGTTTTGTAGTTAACCGGTTTTTGAAAGTCTTATATATGGACTTCCAGTAGTGCCCTTTATCTCCGTACAAAATTTCAGGGTTTTACCGCTAATAGTTTCAGAGATAATGAATGCCGGTGAAATATTTCGCACATCCGCCATCTTGTGATTATGTAAACATTGGAACGAAGTTAGATGTCGGTGCATTACAATGTATATAAACATATACTGTACCAAGTTTCATTGCGTTTGGTTGGTCAAATCGCGAGAAACGTCTATTTAAAAGTCGCAAATTCGCTTGGCCGCCATGTTGGCTTTGTAGTTACCAGGTTTTCAAAAGTCACATAAGTGAATTTATAGTAGTTCCCTCTATCACCATAGAAAATGTCAGGGTAATATCGGTAATAGTTTCGGAGATATTGAATGCTGGTGAAATATTTCGCACAGCCGCCATGTTGGATTGGTGAGTCGTAACAAAATTTGAAGGGCACGGTCGAGGTCGCCGGGAATAGTGCTATGAACTTTCCGAGTTTCATTGAAATCGCTCCAGCCGTTTAGATTTTATTAGGGGGGGACACACACACGAATCACACACACACACGCACACACACGCACACACACACACACACACGCACACGCACACACACACGGACAAAAGGTGATCTCATAAGCCTATTTTTTCAAAATTGAAAATAGGCTAAAAATTGAACTGACTTTAGCTCTGATATAAGCAAAATATCATTTTCAAGACAACAGCAAGCAATCACACATTTTCTGCTTTCGAAATGCTTCCTCAGGTGCACACATAAATCCATTGTACATCAATGATGTGTATATAATATATCACTACTAAACGAAATAGTGTTTTCTGTAGACTTTCGTTGCAATCATTCAAACTTGTTTTTACCTCTACCGTGAAGAGATATGATATACCAATACAAAACCAATGCGATGTAGTGAAGACGACAGAATATCCCAAATTGCTATTCCTTCACCACTAATCTTCATGTTATCTTTGAGAATAACTTCCTATTTCAAGACGATCTGTATCCTGTAGTTCACCAAATCACCACTACAAATGTTCCAAACAGCAGCCAACTTGCATGTCATAGTAAAGTCTGTTTAGTTCTGCATTTCGCCACACTTCAAAGCGTTTTGTAACAGCAGCCATCTTGCATGCCATAGTTATGTCTGTTAAGTACTTCATTTCACCACCACTACAAACACCTTTGTAACAGCAGCCATCTTGCATGTCATAGTAAAGTCTGTTTAGTTCTGCATTACACCACTACTTCAAACCCCTCTGTAACAGCAGCCATCTTGCATGTCATAGTAAAGTCTGTTTAGTTCTGCATTACACCAATACTTCCAACTAGAGCCGGGCAAAAAGCTCTTGAGTTCCGATCGGTCTCGTTGGACGAGAAAGAAGAACGGAAATGCTGGTTCCGGAACTTGTATTACCGATAATGTGGGCTCGATAACGATAATTCTCGACATTATCTCTCGTTCTCGCTTGGGCAATACGGCGCTGCCTAAAGGTACTGAGGCTTGTTGTGTAAGGATTCAATTGTTCATTCCGTTGACTGGAGTCTGCGAATAGGAAGAATCCACTCAACTTCAACGATAGCATATTAGCAGACTACCTAAGGTACAGGGGCAGATGACCTCGTAGTTCCGCCACTTAAAACAACAATAACTAACTAACTAACTAAGGCACATTGAGCATATCATCCTAATGACATATCGAAGGAGACATTGATCGTCAATCGGTATCATTTGGTCATTAAATTTCAGCAAAAGAAAATTCTATTTTACGTGTACATATTAAGATTTTTTCGTGTAATGCCACATTCAAGCACTATGTAACTTCCTCGTAATCGAATCTGAACATTCATGCACTCGCTATATTACTAAAGCCCCTGTAATGCAACTGTGTTCTATCGTATCATTTTTGTAGTAAGATACTGGTAAAGCGGTCGACATGAACAATAAAAGGTAACGACAAAAATTTAAATTACTTTCCCTACCAAGTATCGAGTCCCAGCCCTTTCATTCATTAGTCCAACGCGGCACTGAGACTCTTATTCACAGAGGGAAAATGCCACAGACATACACAGTGAAAACTTTTGTGTTGGATACTTGACTCTCTTTATCTCAAATATAATATTCTATAGTCGTCGGGCATACGAAAAAATAATGTTCACCTTCAAGGCCGGCCATCTCCATGGCAACAGTAGCACAAGAGGGTCCACCAAGTTTCCATCTATCTCGGAAAGAAGCCATGCCACTCAAATTTTCTCAACGGCAACAGTACCTCAAGAAGTGATGACCAGTTTCCACCTGTCTCTGTAAGTGGTGTATTCTTTGGAATACACGATAAGACAGAGTAAGCTTTTGCTTCTCTTTGCTTTAGTTCATCCCTTCCTTTTTTCACAAACACCAACAGTGATCTCCTGGTTTCTCTTTGTTGGTATATGTTTCTTACACTACCTGTAAGTCTGTTCTAGATATATATCTTCCATAACCCACCTAGCGTCATCTACCCGCGAATCTCTGAAGTTCCTCAATTTTTCCCTGCACAATAGGACTTCCTTACCAATCTAGCCACCAGATCTCGTCGCTATCGCCAGCTATCATCTCCGTTATCAAGAGAACTTCGTCTACTTTTTCACCCACCAGGCTGCGCTAGTGACGCCTGCTATCAACTCTTTGAAGACCATTTCATCAAGAGAAATTATTATTTCAAAGTTGGCTATTCTTATATGTATTCCTTTTGTCTCCTACCCCCACCTTCTTCCCTTCCCTGGTCTCTACGTGCTCCGTTGAGCTGGCCTCACTTGTGCGTCTGAAGTCAAACCAGTCAGTTGGAGCTTAACTAAAGCTCGCCTCCTCTACTCTAGAGGCAAACTTTTAATTCGACGCCATGTTCGAGTTTTAGAATCAACCGTCAACAGCAATATCGCCTTCTTCATGAAGCAAAGATAAGTACCGACTTCATGTTTTAACCATATTCTCATCGCTTTTAAAAGGCTCAATGCTTTTATTTGGATTTTATAGACAGTGGAAAGTGCTATATGTGATAAAATAACTGCTTTCAAGAGATCTTATTGAACAAACTCGAACTATCAAGTCTAAATTTCAAAATGAAAGATTTTCTGAGATGCTATCTCACATCGAGGAATATTTCTAAAATACCCACTGTCTATATAATCAAGTTTTCCGCCGAGGGATTCTCTACCCAATTTAAACAAGTCATCATTGCTCTGGAACCTTCCAGAACCTACACTCTATCTACCAGTTATACTGTCATGTATTTTCCACTTGATATGGGAATACTTCCTTCGCTGAGAAACTTATGTGGGATAAACTTCTAATCCACATAAACTGTCTTCCTACGTGGAAAATTTTCTGCCGTATTTAACTGCCACCCATAGAAACTACAACTCATAATTCACTCAAGCCAAAACTCAACTTTTACATAACTGCAATAACTTTTCTTTCTATAAACTTTTTGTGCTGGTACAGTGAACTTTCAACTATATCAACAGACTATAGTGATAACAGTGCCTGTTCAACTTTTCATCCGCGTCGCGCTCGTCCGAGTACAATAAATACGGCCATGAACACTCTTCCACAATCCCATTTGATCTTTCCCAAACCCTTTACCAGCAAAGTAAAATAATAAAATTGTTACTTTAGGTCTTTTTTTCAATGAGGTGTCACTCTCAATAAGTGCCCTCCCTTACTTGTTCCACGAACAACGAATTAATGTCTGTAAAACTTCGTGTCTAGTACACGCCTTAATGTATATTGTTCCTCCCTTCTAATGAGGGAATCCAATTGTTTCAACTCAAAAGTGAGTTATCTCTAGGTTTCACGACAGGGAAATTTGCCCCATTTTTCTCGTGATCCCTACTTAAACATAGGAGTTCTAGAAAATTCCTTTCAATTTTTCTCTCCAGGTTTCACAATAAGTGACCTGCCCTATTTGTATAATCTCTAAACGTAGTTCTGCATTAATACAAGAAGTTATAGAAACTTCTATTTCATTGCTTCCTGTTTTTTGTTGTTACTTTCGAAGTTGTTATTTGTTCATATTTCTAAGATACCTATCTAGAAATCCTTAAAGTACACACCTTGTACTTGATTTATTGTTTAACCTTAATTACTCTAATTATCTTAAAATTTTCTATTTATTAATCTTAGCTATTTCAAAATCTTACGAAGATTTTAGCTCAGATAAAAGGTTTGAAACCAAAACATTATCAATTGCCTGGCGCAAGATCTAAATGATTTCGGAGGTCTGCGACCCCAATTGTTTGTAAACTCAAATTATATATGTCTTACATTCATTACACCTTTTTGCATTGTTAAATAAATTTGATTTTCTTCTTTTGTTCTATAATTTCTCTGAAATAACGGTTAGGCAAGATTCTGTCTTCCCTGACTCTTCCTAGGCTTATGCCCTGTATAATAAAAATAAATCCATTGATAAGGTTTTCACTACTTGTTGCTTTTGAGCAAGAACTCTTAGTTATTAACTTATTAAAGTCTCTCTTAGCTTTGATAGCTGATTCTAACTGGCCAGTAAGGCAAGCATAGCTCGCTACGCCAGCTTCCTGCTTGTGGAGATTCTCTATACCACATATGGTTGATTTTTCAAAATTTAAGTGTTTCTCATTGTCTAAACTTTTAGTCGGAGCCTTGCTGGGTAAAAGCTTAGTCATTTCTAAATGCAACTATTGGTACTCTTACCAAAATTATTTCCAAGGGTATAATTGCTTTATCCCTATCCTTCTTGGAAGCATTCGGTCGCTCTTTAGGAATTCTACAATTTCAAGAACTAAAATATCAGGGCTGATTCAAATTATTTGTATTCTTCAAAATACTTGTTTAGAAACAAACTCCTTTGAACAGATACACAATAAATCTGTTACTCTTTGTCTTGCCAGACCACCACCCTTCCCCATAGTAGGTATATTTATGCTTGAGAGGGAATACGCTACAGCAGCTTTCATGCGAATAGCCCAAGTTCCAGCTGCGTTTCCTGTTAGCTTCGCCCAGGTCCCTACCCACTTTAGGTATCGGAAAGCGGATTTGCAGTGGAAGCTGCCTTTGAGTGTAATTAAAGTTAAAATTATAACTTCTGTTGGACTCTCGTCCTATTTCTCCATCCTTTTTCTCCAGTCCAAAACCCACTTCTTTTTCTTCATCGTCTTCCCTTGGGGGTTAGGTTATTCCCAAGCTAATAATCTACACAAAATTTGGTCCCAGAAACCCGGGAGTGTCCATTTATGACATTTTACTTATCAGGCTTTATTTGTCATGGGTTATTCGACAATAGTTTGCAAATCATTAATATCTTCTTTGAATTTGTCAGCTATAGCTTCACCGTGCAAAAGCCTGTGAAGGAGAAAGAGGCCGCTCCTGTCTCCTTTGGTGTGTCCCTTTCTTTCAACTTATTTTCTGCTGCCAGTCTGACAGCATTTCCAAGGTTCCACAGTTTCGTAAGTTATACTTTAATTTACCTATTTTGTCATGGCTCCTACAGAAAAGGATAAGGATGAAAAACTTACTTCTAAACGAGCATCCTATAAAGGGCAAATTACCCGATTTAGAAAATACATCAGAGAGCTAGATCCTTCAGAAGCTCAATTAGATTTGTTAAATCATCGCGTAAAGGATTTTGAACGTTCATATGAAAATTATTGTAACAACCAAACTGAAATAGAAACTTGTATGCTCAATCAAACTAATGATCGAGTCGAAGTAGAAAATCAATATTTCGAAGGTATAGGTTCTGCTTTTAAAATAATACGCCAACTCGAAGAAGAACAGAAAAAAGACGGTTCTGTTCTTGGTTCCCTTCACGAACAACAAACCTCTCTTCGTGAGGGCACTCACAAGCCCAAACCAATCCTACCTAAGATTGATTTACCCCACTTCTCTGTAGACGAATCTACTTGGGATTCTTTCTATGAACTAATTTGTTCTCTTGTTCATAACAATGAAGTCATTCAAGTCATCTACATGTTTCATTATTTGAGATCTATCCTCCGAGGTCAAGCTCTGCAGTTAGTTGAAGCACTCCCATTAAGTGCCGAAAACTACCCCATTGCCTTTAACTTGTTGAAAGAAAGATACGGTAATTCACGGTTATGTATTCAACGCCATATGAAGGCTCTATTTAACTTGCCTGCGTCACAGCACAATGACGTCACTAGTTTGCGTACTCTCATTGATACAACACAACTTCACGTTAAAGCTCTATCCCAATTAGATCAACCCACTGAACACTGGGACACTTTCTTAATACACTTAGTGGTTTCTAAAGTCGATGTTGCTACCCTCAAAGCTTGGGAGATTGAACTTTCCAGAGAAGACGATTACTCTTACGAGCATTTAGTCACTTTCATAAATGCTAGATGCCAACTCTTAACTGCTTTAGCTAATCAAAGTGAACCCTCATCCCCTAGTTCTAAATTTGAATCAATGTCTCTTAAACCTAAAAACGAACGCTTAGCGTCTAGTATCCTAAAACCTGGGTCCAGCTCATCTAAACTCAAGTCAAACGCCACTGGTTACCCAACTAGGTCTAGTGAACGCCGTATTGCTAGTTCTCTCGTTTTAAACACTCAAAGCGAACCCCGTAAGAATTTAAATGAACCATTAAAGTGCATACTTTGTAAAGATTCCCACGCCTTATATCTATGTAAATCTTTCAAGGAACTGTCAGTCGACGACAGAAGAAAATTAGTTTCCCAGAATAAACATTGCTTCAACTGCCTAGCACCCACGCATTCTGCTTCAAATTGCAAGTCCACCAGACTTTGCTTCCATTGTGAAAAAGCTCATTACACTTTACTACATCGTCATGATCAAGCAAGGTCATCGACCGCATCTACTTCTCAGAAAAGTGACAATGCTAACAGTTCCAATGATTCATCTTACATTCAAAAAAGTCCTTTCGGCACGCCGGAAGGCGGAGGTAGATTTCACCGGACAAACTTGGGGAAAGGCGAAAATAGGCAGAATATGCAGGTTTTCGTAGAAGGATCAGACTTCATTTATTGCGAGAAATTATTTTATAATTGGAGCTTAATTAACTTTGTTTTTCGTCATTTTATGCATATTTTAAACATTTTATTGTCTTATGGGGACGGTAAACTTCTTGTCATTTGGGGTCCATTTTTAGCCTACTTTTCACATTTTGCAAATATGAGGAGAAAGTAGACTTATGAGATCGATCCGGGAAAATGTGTGTCTGTCTGTCTGTCTGGTTGTGTGTGTGTCCCCCCCCCCCAATCAACTCCTAAACGGCTGCAGCAATCAAAACCAAATTTAATATGAGTAAAGATGTGCACCGGAATATCCCATGTCTATATTTGAAAATGTTGTCAGTGCTACCAACTGCTGAAAAAACGCACTAGAAATTTGAGCTCCATGTTGGATATCTTGCAATGTATGCATGGGAGCTATTCCAAAATTGGCACACATGTAGATAAACTATTTCAGTTTAATTTCCAGGAGGCCAACCATGACAGTGTTGCCAAAATAATTTTAAGCCTTCTGATAGGTCCAATGTTTAAATGCATATAACTTCTACACTATCAATTGGATTTCAACCAAATTTTGTATGTAATATCTGTACATAAACAGATATGACTGAGCGTATTCTTAAGAGCCACCAGGGCTGCCAACTGTTAATAATTTCTCTCTTTATTTTTTCATCCAAATACCAATATATCAGAAAGTATGCAAGCCAACAGTTTTAAACTATGCACACGTATATTCTGACATATTAGATTAATTTCGAGTAACTTATATACGTCAGTTCTACCAACATGATTATAAGCCTGCTGATAGTACCAATTTTTAAATACATGTAACTTCTATACTATCAGTTGGATTTCATCCACATTTCGTATGTGCTATGTGTACCATAACAGATATGACTGTAAGAATTGTTAAGAGCAATCAGGGCTGCCAACTGTTAATAAATGCTGTCTATATTTATTTTACTCTATTATCAATATACCAGAAAGTATGCAAGCCAACAGCTCTATACTTTGCACAAGCATAGCACCTGACATTCTAGATTAATTTGGAGTAATTAATACAGGGCAGTGCTGCCAACATGATTCTATGCCTGCTGATAGGTCCAATTTTAAAATACATGTAACTTAACAAATTGATTTCATCCAAAATTGGCACAACAAGATATCATAATATTTCAGATTATTTCTGACCAGCACACGCATGGTATTGTTGGCAGCATGCTTTTACGCGTGCTGATAGATCCAGTGTCTAACTGCATGTAACGTCCATTGGACTTCAACCAAATTTTGTATTCTGTACCTTAAGAGATTGAACTAAGAATATATTCAGTCGCCAGGGCTGCCAACTGTAGTGCTCTATTAGGCTACATTATACCAGGTATATTTTGAACTAATTAGATATTTCGATATTACCAACTTAATTTCGTCATTATTCTAGATAGGTTCATATACTCGAGAATAATCATTGGCATGAAAAGTAGGCTGTATAGTTCTTCACGGAACTTCTTGTTATACTTGAGGTCGCACTGTCCTTATGCTAGGTTTCGACACTGATGTGTAACTATGTAACGGTCTGTTACTTCTTCACGCAAAATTATATCTCCCGCAGAGATTTTGGTTGGTTCCTCAGTTTAGGGGCTGCGATAACGCGGCCATGTAACCCCGTGTACTTTGGGTGAGTGTAGAATCTGTCTGATAAACGGTGTGAATTGTGATGGCTGTATTAGTCTGTAATTCAGGTAAGGATTGCAGACGGTCAATTTCAAGCAGTAGTTCCTAATGTTGCTACCAGATACTACTGTCAACGACACCTAGCTGTGAACTTGGCTACTAGATGCCACCGCAACCAGCAACTCTCAACGAACGTTGGAACTTCCCCTCCAAAGGAAAGCATACTGAGGGATTTTTAGCGCTCTTAGAAAATCCGACGACTTCGGCCGGCTTTGAACCCGCGACCTTGGGCATAGAAGTTCAGCATGCTACCAGTTACGTCACCGAAGCCGCTTCACACTTAGTCAGATGAAAATCTGAATCTGATCTTGTGCAAGTGCTTTGTCATGGCAACGTCTGATGGCTCATCCCTCATCAATTTAGTAGTGTTGCCATGGCAACCTCTGATAGCTCTTGGCATTTTCTTATAATTCCGAAATCATTTTTCTCATCCCTTGGCGTAATGGTGGGTGATATCAATAATTATTTCAGACAAATTTTTAGGTAATTATTAGGGGGATATTTTCCATTTTGTACGGTTTTGATATTGTGCCTATTAACAGAGATATGATTAATGTTTCCCGAAAAACCCACTTTTTCCCACCCCTTTGGTCAATGGTTGGTGCTATAAAAAAACTCTTCAAACATAAATTTTTGGGCTTTATCCGACACTTAGTATGAACTTTGAACGGATTCGATATTTCACATATTAAGAGAGTTATAACAATATTTCACTTTTTCGAAAAAAAGACCCCCATTTTCACCCCTTCGACCGATTTAGCCCAGTAACGAACTCGACCGAGATTTTATAGGTATACATATTCGGTAAAAAATTCAAAGTGATTGGTCCAAAATTACGGCAGTTATCGTGTCCACAAGAAACTGATATACATATTTACATATAGATATATACAGGGTGTAATTGATATAATGGAAGTCCGTTACACTGGTGATAGAAGAGACTTTTGTAAGCTTCCTGGGTAAAAAAATTTGTCACCTATTATTAAATTGAAAATTTATAATTAAAAAGTCAATGTTTTTTAGGAATTTATGAAATTCTTCAAACAGAAGGTGAGGCAGCAGGCTGGGGTAAATGGGGCGGGGCGAGGTGGGGCGATGCGCGGAGGAGAAGTTGTTACGTAATCGGAGTGTTGACCTTACTAGTTGAGGGGAGGTATCAGCTGTTACGAGGAGCGAGCGATACCCGTCACGTAAGAAAATTCCTATTGCCGTTGTTGTTGTTGTTGTTGTTTTTGTTGATGAAATTGCACGCAATGTCTTGGGACGTTATGACCGGCAGTATTGTGTAGCCTACTTTGTAAGTGTCATTGCCGTCCGGCACTTAAATGAAATACGGTGTGACAAAATTCCGACATCCCGTATTCTGTTCAGAACTAGCATTTAAGACGAAAGGAATACACTTGATGTTTTGTTTGAGAGGCTTGGCGATTTTGGTCATTTAGCCCCATGCGGTTGGGTGTGGGAAGAATTTGTCTGATAACCTGTGTTTTTGTGGTTTCTTTAGTTATGTGGGTGTTTGTAATTCAGGTGAGGATTGGGAAGGAGGCGGCCGTGGACTTAAGTTAGGAACCATCCCAGCATTTGCCTGGGGTAGAAGTGGGGAAACCATGGAAAACTACTTCCAAGATTTAATACTAGTATGGTACCACATGTACATAATAATAATAATAATAATAATAGCCAGCCTTTAGGTGTTGTGGTAGCACGCCTGCCTCTCACGCGGAGGCCCCGGGTTCGAATCCCGGCTCCATCAGGGATATTAGAAACTGACGTGAGGGCTGGAACGGGATGCACTCAGCCTCGTGAGGACAATTGAGTTGCTGTCGGATAGTGAGGCAGCGCCCCGATCACGAAAACCAAGATTAACGGCCAAGGGGACCCGATGCGCTGATCACGCGTCACCCCAATATCTGCAGGCCAAATGGCTGGGTAGCGGTCGCTTCGTAGGCATAGGCCCTTCACGGGCTGTAGTGCCAGGGGTTATTTATTATTTTTAATAGTAATAATAATAATAATAACATTAAAGCAAATATAGTGATTTGGTTAGCCCTATCAAACGGCAATGGCATTTAGAACGGGAAAGACCATACCTATCATTGTCTGAAATACGGGCGTGATCCCAAGTACCTTGCTCCAAGACGGTAAAGAACTGGTTCTGGATACTCAAATGGACAAACTAATGCAGAAGGCAGTAGTTCTCTCAACAACCCGAATCGTCTGGAAATTCATGGGTAGTGATTTCGACTTTCCAGCTTAGAAGTGACTGTTTCAGTAGCAATACGTTGGTTCCCTGAAGCCCGTATAGTTATGTTGTGATGTACTAGCAATGTGTTATATGTACTGTATAAAACAATAATAATAATTAAATGATAGTGAGGCTGTGAGCTCAGGTATTAGAGTGCTATCCTTCTCGAGGGTTCGATCTAGTCTGAGTCATGTAATACAAGAAGGTAAACAAATACGACAGCCTTATGCCGATGGATGTAATGGCACGTACATGAAATTATGTCAACACAACATTCCGGAATCTCGACATGCCCGCCAAAAATAAAAATAGTGTGTCCAACAACATATTATTATTATTATTATTATTATTATTATTATTATTGTACACATTATAAGAGATTATATCTTTACTGAATGTTATTTATTTTTAAGTAGGGTTCCAATTGTTTAGGACGTTCACTAAATAAATATTTTTGGTAACAATGATGATGGAAGAGACTTGAAAGCTTGTTGTGATGGTTGTTGTTAATTCATTTTAGGGGCTTGGGACATTTGTTTATCAGCCCCGTGTAGTTGGGTGTGTGTTGGAGTTGTCTGATAAACTGTGCTTCTGTGGTGACTGTAGTAGTATGTGTAGCTGTAGTTATTAGGTCGTGAATGAGTTTGGTGCTTCGGGACTCCAAGTACCATACTATCCCGGCATGTGCTTGGAAAGCGCGTGGAAGAACCCATCGAAATCCAAACTCAGGATAGCCGGTGCTGAGTTTGGACCTCCAATGACCGGACTTGCTGCGATCGAGGTGTACGATTAAATGCGCATGTCTACACCGCGGGGGTAGGAAAGAAAGCAGCCGTGGTCTTATGAAGGGACATTCCAACTTTGGGCTCGTGGGATGCCACGGAAAATCATCTTGTGGCTGCAGATGGTGGGAAGTAAGGAAGCTTGTGTTTTTACATGACCGTAAGTTTCGTGATTCTGTGGAATCCGAACCACAGGACATGGCATTTCACTTCAAAAATCTCACATGCATTGACCGGGAATCAAACCCGGTCCGCCGTGGTGAGAGGCCAAATCTGAACCGCTGCGCCATCACGCCCCGACTTGCATTTTGGCCGGTAATGGTAAGCTGTCTCAACACTAGCACCACATGTAGATGATGATAAAAATAATAATACATAATAATAATAATAATAATAATAATAATAGTCTAATAATAATAATAATATTATTTTTTTTGACGAGGGAAGTGGACAAATCTTGCATAAGACCTTGAGAAGGGTCCGCACTCCTCAAGAGTGTGGGATTCTTACCCACTAAAAAACCACACCCTGTCCTCTTCACAAAACCCATCCCGGGACCACTTTCGTATTACTTCAGGATGGAGCCATTTCTTTGCTTCACAAGCACCATCTTACTTCTCCATTCATAGCCCGCGGATCGCAGACTCAATCGACTAAATCGAGCAAGTCCCCATCCGACTTCTTCTGACGAAGGACCACCTCAACAAAGAAAGCGACCGTATCCCAGCTGAGCTCGTTTCTCAGCATAATGCCAACTATATTGTCCGGCGTTATTGGACCAACCTCAGCTTCAAGTTGTTGTTTTTCCGCTGCCCAACGATCGCAGACGAAAAACGTATGATAAACGTCATCTCGTTCGTTCTCGCAGTAAATACAAACTGGACTCCTTACTTTGGCCATGCGATGAAGGTAACACCGAAAGTAGCCATGACCTGTCAACATCTGTGTCAGAAAGTAATTTATTTCTCCGTGTTTCCTACTCGTCCACTCGACCAGACTCGGTATCAGCCGAGCTGTCCATCTTCCTCTATGATCGTCATTCCACCTCTGCTGCCAAAGCTCCATCTTGCGTGCTACGGCTTCCTTCTGGGCTTGAGCCTTGCCCAGTTCTACTCGTCGGAAGTAGACGTCTTTACGTTCTTGCGCGAGTAAGTCTATTGGCGCAACACCTGAGACAACCAGAACTGCAGGTTCCGAAACTGTACGGTAAGCACACGCCACCCTCTGAGCTCCTCTCCTCTGAATTGCAGCTAGGCGTTTCCTATACTTCTCTATCCTCAGCGAATCAGACCAAATCTCAGCTCCATACAGGAGAATAGACTGCGCTGTGGACAACAGTAGTCGACGTTTGCTTTCTCTAGGACCATGCACATTAGCCATGAGAGTACTAATGGCAGCTGTCACTACTTCCGCCTTGTCTGCTGCCTTCCGTATATGAGACCAGTATGTCAGTTTCGTGTCAAGAGTAAACCCTAAGTACTTCGCAGTGGCTCCAGTTCGAACGACCACCTCTCCAACTTTCATGGGAATTATAGTGTCCATTCTCCTCCTAGTTAACATGACTATTTCAGTTTTCGCCATAGCTAAATTCAGACCATGAGTGTTCATCCAACCACTCACCCGTCGCGTTACCTGATTGAGTTTCCACTGAGCCAGAACCGCATCTCGGGCTACAATCACCGCTGCAATATCATCAGCGTACCCAACAAGGAATGTATCTTCGGGCATATCCATGCGCAGTAAGCCGTCGTACAACATGTTCCACAAATCCGGGCCCAGGATAGATCCTTGCGCTGCTCCTGCCGTGACTTTTCTCCTCCTCTGGCCGTCTGCAGTGTCATATAACAGGGTACGGTCCTTCAAATAATCTTTCATTATACGCAGGAGATATGCAGGCAACTGGAAGGTGAATTGAAGAGCTTCAACCATACCTATCCACCTAGCTGAGTTGAAGGCGTTCTTCATATCCAAGGTTACCAGAAGTGTTATTTTCCTAGAATAGTGGTTACCTTCCTGGGCTTGATTCGCAGCTTCAACTACTAGGCGTACTGCATCTATTGTACATAATAATAATAATAATAATAATAATTTAATTTAATTTAATTTAATTTATTTATTAAATACTATTTATGTTACATTATTGTGATATGTCTCACGAATCTGATGACAGTACAGATTATCTGTGAGACATATTAATTATTATTTACAACATATATATAGATTATATTTCAGTACAAGAGTGCATGCATTTTTTTTTGTAATGTTAATGATAAAATATTAATGTAAATAATTAAAGATACAAAAAAATTACACTATGGTAGTTATATTAATACATTTATGTTATGAGTTAATGTTTGGTTAAGTAATATTTTTTAATGCGACTTATAGCTAGTTGTTTGCTGTTAATGTTTGTCAGTCCAGGTGGTAGTTCATTAAGTAGTGATGGTATAATATAATTTAGTCTCTTGAAACCATAGCTATTTATACATAAAGGTTTAACATGTTTAGTACTTGTTATGGCTCTTGTTTGTATGTTGTGAGAGACCTTATGCCTGAATCTTGGATCATGGTAGTAGAGATTCAGTACAGTAATTTGAAACAACTCTTTAATATTAAAATAAGGGATATCAGTGAAATATTTAAAGAACCTGTTTTGGCTATCTTGAAGATTATTAATTAAAGTTGTGTTTTGATTTCCCCAAGCTGCTATAGCATATCTTAATTTGCTTTCAATCAGAGCACTGTAAATTGTTTTGTAAGTTTTCCTATCTACATAAAATCGGAGATTGTAGAAGATGTAGAGATTTGCTCTTAGGTTTTTTATTATGTTTACTGTGTGTGTGTTCATTTTAAAGTGTTCATCAAGGGTAATTCCTAGGTATTTTTGTGTCGAAGTACTATTTATGAAGGTGTTACATTTGCAACCTGCCAGGATGTTTTGGTGTATGCATGATAAGCTGTGGTGCGTTAGTTTGTATTTTTCTTGTGTGAAGTGATCAACTCTGATGTGCATTATTTTAGATTTGGTTGTATTTATATACAAATTATTGTCATGACACCATCTTGTGATGTTATTGAAGTCTTCTTGAAGTCTCTCAAAAGCTGTTTTAGAGTCTTTATGTATGGTATATATAGTGGAGTCATCAGCATAAATAAATATTTTACTGTGTTTAATGGCTTCATTCATGTCGTTTACGAACAGGTTATATAGTGTAGGTGAAATAATGCTGCCTTGAGGGATACCTTGTGTTCCTTCTACTGCGTCACTGATAGTGTTATTGACCATAACTGCCGTTTCCCTGTTTTTCAGATAGCTTTCAAATAGTTTGTAAGTCGTGCCTCTTATTCCAATATCGTGTAATTTAGCAAGTAGTTTATTGTGATTTATTGTGTCAAATGCTTTAGAAAAGTCAAGAAAAAGTACCATTATGTGATTGTTCTTATTTAAGGCATTATTTATTACATTGGCAAATTCAGCCAGGAGTAGTTCAGTACTTTTCCCCTTCCTAAAACCGTATAGGTGTCCCTTTAAAATATCATATTTATTTAGGAAATTCTTCAATCTCTTATCCAAGCATTTTTCCATTATTTTGTGGAGGATTGATAAAATGCATATTGGTCTGTAGTTGCCAAAGTCTAAGTGATCGCCATTCTTAAATATTGGTTTAATAATTGTGTATTTCAAATTTTTTGGTATTATGCCTGATTCGAATATCTTGTTTATGAGATGTGTTATGATTGGTATAGTTTTTTTGGATGTTGCCTTTATGTCTTTCAAGCGTATATTGTCTACCCCAGGCGATTTGTCTGTTTTTAATTCCTTAATTATGTTTTCTATTTCATATTCATCAGTTTCAAGTAATGAAAAGGAATTCATTAATGTGTTTCTATTTGATTGCCATATGTTGATACTACAGTTATGAGCTAGGCTGTTTATTTTTTCACTAAAGGTATTGATGAATTTATTGACTATCACTTCGTTAGTATAATGTAATATTAAATGTTTGTTTATGACTTCATTGACAGTTTGTGTTTTCCGACCTGTTATATCATTAATGACTTTCCACATTCCTTTATTATCGTTTTTGAAACTATTTATCTTATTTTTAAAATATTGATGTTTTTTTTGTTTATTAGCTTATTTAATTTGTTTCTGAAAGCTTTGTATTCATTTTTTATTGTAATATTATCCTTGTTTCTGAGCATTGTTTTGTAAAGTCTGTCTCTTTCATTACATTGTATTTTTAGGTCATAAGTGAACCATTGTTTTCTTTTCCTGTGTTTACGAGTTGTTATGTAAGATGCTTTTTGGTAGATTTCCTTAAATTTGGTTGTTATATTGTTATATATGTCATTAGGATTTTTTAATTCAAGGCAATCTGTCCAGTCTGTGTTGTTAAGGCTTGTGTGTATTATAGTATCGTTCATTAGCGTAATGTACGATTCATTATCTTGTAATTGTGTCTTATCATTTTTTGGCCAAATACCTGCATATGTTATGTAGTGGTCAGAGATATCTGATTGTATGACTGCAGAAGTATATTGATCTAGTCTGCTACGATAGTTTATGTGATCAATACATGTTCTCGAGTCTAAATTTGGATCATAACGAGTACATTGAGTGATAAGTGGTAGGAAACCATGAGTTGCCATAATATTTGTATATTTGATAGCTGATAGACTGCTGTCATTAGATAAAGTATCAATGTTGATATCTCCTAAAATGGCGTATTCGCTGTACTTACTAGTGTGTTGTGTTATATGTGTCTCCAGTTCATCAAGAAAGTCATTTATGTTAGTGCTAGGTGGTCTGTAAATGCATGTTAATCCAATCTTTTTGTTCATGTGAAGTATTTCTATTACCATTGATTCATGAGTATTGGAAATGTATGAATTGTGTGTTCTAATAGCCATGTTGTTCTTTACATATATGGCTATGCCTCCTCCTTTACGATTTGTTCTATTACAAAATACAACATTAAAATTATCCAAAGTAAATAGGTAATTATTAGATTCAAGTATGTTAATTTCTGTTAAGCAAATAATATCCAGATCATTAATTTTCTTGCCTAAGGTTATGGTTAAATAATCCCAGTTTTTTGATATAGATTGAATATTTAGAGAGAGGATATTGATTTCAGCATTATTTCTAGTCTTATTACCATTTTCGACGAAATCGGGTATATTGAGAAATGTGAGTTCATTTTGTATTCCAGAAACATTTATATTGCTATCCCAACTGTTCATAATATCAATTAATATAATAATTCAATAATAATTCTTTCTTTTTGGCGGGGGGGGGGGGGGTTACCTAATTTTGTTAATGTCTTCCTCACGGGAGATTCTCAATATACCAGATTCGTCGTTTTTTCGCGCAAGTATTTTGCCGTTTTTAACCCAAATGAATTTCCAGTTATTTTCTCTGGCCTGATTTTTAGTTTTCCATAGTAGCTCCCTGTAAAATGACGTTAGACTTTCGTTAATAAAAAACCTAGATTTAGTGTTCCCATGAGTGAGGAAATTTTGTCCTTTTCTTTTCTGTAAAAATTCATTCTTTTTGGATATGGAGTTAAATTTCACCACTATTGGGGGGATTTTGTTCTTTCTTTGCAGTGGGGGCCTGTAAACTTCCTCTACATCAAACATGTTTAGATCTACTTCTAGAGTCTCAGCAATTTTGTGGACGATTTCATCCAGGCATTCGTCTTTCGTGCGTGGCACTTCACATATTTCAATGTATTGTTGACTACCGTTCTGTTCCATTGTGTGCACTTTCTCGTTTAGATCTGATATTATTTTGTCTTGTAGATTCTTTTCGTCTTTTAGGGTTTTTATTTCTGCTGTAAGTGATTTCAGAAGAGTTGCATTTGACTTAGTTTCCTTAATCAACTCATCATATTTCTGCGCAATAAAGTCGGCACTTTTAACACTTTCACTCACTTGGTTTTTCAGTTCACTAATCTGCTTCTTTAATTCTAAAAACATACCTTTGATATCCGAAGCGTGTATTATCTCCGTGTCCGGTGTTGAAGGTGGAGTCGCTGTGTAATCAGTGTTGGCAGCAGCTGGTAGGGTCATCGTTCCACCGCTTGCGACAACAGATGCTGACGTTGTCTTTTTGAAGCTACGGCACTGTGGACACCGCCATGACTCCTTAGCTTGTTTTGCCATACCTTTCCACGTACGTATTGTGACTGATGTACATTCATAATGATATTTCCCTTTGCATCCTGTGCAGTATACATAGTCACCATCACTTGGGAGTCCTTCTTGACAGCGGTCGCAAACCATTTCCTTGCTATACTTAAACTTTTTGCGGAGCACTCAGGCACACGTCTACTTCCTCCGGTGTCTCACTTAATAATAATAATAGTAATAATAATAATAATAATAATAATAAGAGTCAGCATATGTAGCTCTGATGGTAGAGTGCTAAAAATAAAAGTCTGGCAACTCGACATACCAAAAAAGAAACAACATAAAGGAACTTAGGTTTGTTCCATAGTTTAGGGGCTGCGACAACGTGGTCAGGTAGCCCCGTATTAAAGAATTTAGTGTCTAAAATTCTATTATTACTATTATTAGTACAATAGTAGTAGCCTAGTATAATAATAATAGTATTATTAATATTTTTGTTACGGTTGTTGCACTGTCTTCACACAAAGATAGACCAACAGTTTCTTAAATTAATTTACCAAATCTTTAGAATTTCCACTTTCTATGCATAGGCCATGAGGATGGCAAAATCCTAAACAGATCCACCATCACTAGTCATGTAGCCACTCCCCATGAAGGAGTAAAACAACTGTTCATAGGCTCGGTTTGTGTATTTCAATGTCATTGGCAGACAAGACGAGGAGGTCACTCAACTTCAGACTCTTGTCAACATTCCTTAGCGTTTGAGGGGAGGGTGACGGGGAGAAGTCAGCTGTGTTGCTGAGGGGAACGAACTGCAAGTTCGTTTCCAAGACATTGACCGGCGATTTTTGTGATTTGATTCCACATACACTAATTAAGATGGTATTCTAAGCAAATGTCTTCATGAAATTCAGTCGGATCTTAATTAGTGTAGGTGGAATTAAATCACAAAAATCGCCGGTCAATGTCTTGGAAACGAACTTGCAGTTCGTTCCCCTCAGCAGCACAGCTGACTTCTCCCCGTCATCCTCCCCTCAAACGCTAAGGAATGTTGACAAGAATCTGAAGTTGAGTGACCTCCTCGTCTAGTCTGCCAATGACATTGAAATACACAAACCGAGCCTATGAACAGTTGTTTTACACCTTCATGGGGAGTGGCTACATGACTAGTGATGGTGGATCTGTTTAGGATTTTGCCATCCTCATGGCCTATGTATAGAAAATGGAAATCCTAAAGATTTGGTAAATTAATTTAAGAAACTGTTGGTCTATCTTTGTGTGAAGACAGTGCAACAACCGTAACAAAAATATTAATAATACTATTATTATTATTACACCAGGCTACTACTGCTGTACTAATAATAGTAATAATAGAATTTTAGACACACTAACTTCTACGGGGCTACCTGACCACGTTGTCGCAGTCCCTAAACTATGGAACAAACCTAAGTTCCTTTATGTTGTTTCTTTTTTGGTATGTCGAGTTGCCAGACTTTTATTTTTAGCAATCCAACACCAGAGCTACACATGCTGACTCTTCTTCTTCTTATTATTATACTAATATTATTATTATCATCATCATGTTCATGGGGTGCTAGTATTGAGGCAGCTTACCATCAACGGCCGATATGCAAGTCGGGGCGTGATGGCGCAGCGGTCCAGCTGTTGGCCTCTCACCACGGCGGACCGGGTTTGATTCCCGGTCAATGCATGTGAGATTTTCGAAGTGAAATGCCATGTCCTGTGGTTCGGATTCCACATAAAAAGGAGGTCCAGTAGCTCACGATCACGACATTTACGGTCGTATAAAAACACAAGCTTCCTTACTTTCCACCATCTGCAGCCACATGATGATTTCCCGTGGCATCCCACGAGCCCAAAGTTGGAATGCCTACCCCCGCTGTGTAGGCATGCGCATTTAATCGTACACCACGATCGCAGCAAGTCCGGTAATTGAAGGTCCAAACTCAGCACCGACAGTGGCTATCCTGAGTTTGGATTTCCCTGGATTCTTCCACGCGCTTTCCAAGCACATGCCGGGATAGTATGGTACTTGGAGTCCCGGAGCACCAACCTCATTCACGACCTAATAACTACAGCTACACATATTACTTCAGTCACCACAGAAACACAGTTTATCAGACAAATCCAACAATCACCCAACTACACGGTGCTGATAAACAAATGCCCCAAGCTCCTAAAATGAATTAACAACAACCATCACAACAAGCTTTCAAGTCTCTTCCATCATCATTGTTAACAAAAATATTTATTTACTGAACGTCCTAAACAATTGGGACCCTACTTAAAAATAAATAAAATTCAGTAAAGATATAGTCTCTTATAAAGTGTATAATAATAAAAATAATAATAATAATAATAATAATAATAACAATAATAATAATAATAGTATTTATTTATTTATCGTATGGCTTTTAGCGCCGGGAGTGTCCGAGGACATGTTCGGCTCGCCTGAGTCTGTAGCTGCTTCCAGCGGACACCCTAAAGGGTGAGCTACAAGTTCCGATCAATTTCAAATAGTTCCAACTTTCGCCATCAGATATCAATGATACCTAGTGGCAAACGATGGAACTTTGATAGAGCGTTCTGACGAAAGCTAACCTAACAAATTTTGCTTTACACAAGTTTAGTCTGTGAAAGGATCATTTACATGCCATAAATCTATGACATGGGACCGCCGGCTTTACTTCCCCTCCGAAGGAAGGCATACTGAAGGATTTTTAACGCTCTTAAAAATCCGACGACTTCGGCCGGGTTTGAACCCGCTATCTTGGGCACAGCAGTTCAGCAAGCTACCGACTACGCCACCGAAGCCGCTATAATAATAATAATAATATGTTGTTGGACACACTACTTTTATTTTTGGTGGACATATCGAGATTCCGGAATGTTGTGTTGACATAATTTCATGTACGTGCCATTACATCCATCGGCATAAGGCTGTCGTATTTGTTTACCTTCTTGTATTACATGACTCAGACTAGATCGAACCCTCGAGAAGGATAGCACTCCAATACCTGAGCTCACAGCCTCACTATCATTTAATTATTATTATTGTTTTATATAGTACATATAACACATTGCTGGTACATCACAACATAACTATACGGACTTCAGGGAACCAACGTATTGCTACTGAAACAGCCACTTCTAAGCTGGAAAGTCGAAATCGCTACCCATGAATTTCCAGACGATTCGGGTTGTTGAGAGAACTACTGCCTTCTGCATTAGTTTGTCAATTTGAGTATCCAGAACCAGTTCTTTAACGTCTTGGAGCAAGGTACTTGGGATCACGCCCGTATTTCAGACAATGATAGGTATGGTCTTTACCCGTTCTAAATGCCATTGCCTTTTGATAGGGCCAACCAACTCGCTATATTTGCTTTACTGTTATTATTATTATTATTATATTAATTTTATTATTATTATTATTATTAAACGTAATAAATAACCCCTGGCACTACAGCCCATGAAGGGCCTAGGTCTACCAAGCGACCGCTACCCAGCCATTTGGCCTGCAGATATTGGGATGACACGTGATCAGCGCATCGGGTCCCTTCGGCCGTTAATCTTGGTTTTCGTGATCGGGGCGCTGCCTCATTGTCAGACAGCTACTCAATTGTCCTCACTAGACAGAGTGCACCCCGTTCCAGCCCTCACGTCAGTTTCTAAAATCCCTGACGGAGCCGGGAATCAAACCCGGGGCCTCCGGGTGTGAGGCAGGCGCGCTACCCAAACAACACAAGGCTGGCTATTATTATTATTATTATTATTATTATTATTATTACTATGTACATGTGGTACCATACTAGTATTAAATCTTGAAAGTAGTTTTCCATGGTTTCCCACTTCTACCCCAGACAAATGCTGGGATGGTTCCTAACTTAAGTCCACGGCCGCCTCCTTCCCAATACTCACCTGAATTACAAACACCCACATAACTAAAGAAACCACAAAAACACAGGTTATCAGACAAATTCTTCCCACACCCAACCACATGGGGCTAAATGACCAAAATCGCCAAGCCTCTCAAACAAAACATCAAGTGTATTCCTTTCGTCTTAAATGCTAGTTCTGAACAGAATACGGGATGTCGGAATTTTGTCACACCGTATTTCATTTAAGTGCCGGACGGCAATGACACTTACAAAGTAGGCTACACAATACTGCCGGTCATAACGTCCCAAGACATTGCGTGCAATTTCAACAACAACAACAACAACAGCAAACAACAACAATACACATTTTCTTACGTGATGGGTATCGCTCGCTCCTCGTAACAGCTGATACCTCCCCTCAACTAGTAAGGTCAACGCTCCGATTACGTAACAACTTCTCCTCCGCACATCGCCCCACCTCGCCCCGCCCCATTTACCCCAGCCTGCTGCCTCACCTTCTGTTTGAAGAATTTCGCAAAAACCTAAAAACATTGACTTTTTAATGATAAATTTTCAATTTAAAGATAGGTGACACATTTTTTACCCAGGAAGCTCACAATAGTCTCTTCTATCACCAGTGTAACGGACTTCCATTATATCAATTACACTCTGTATATATATATAGCCTATACAGGGTGTATTTGATATGATGGAAGTCCTTTACACTGGTGATAGAAGATGGTATTCTAAGCAAATATCTTCATGAAATTAAGTCGGATCTTAATTAGTGTAGGTGGAATTAAATCACAAAAATCGTCGGTCAATATCTTGGAAACGGGCTTTCACTTCGTTCCCCTCAGCAGCAGAGCTGACTTCTCCCCGTCTCCCTCCCCTCCTACGCTGAGGAATGTTGACCAGAGTCTGCAGTTGAGTGACCTCCTCGCCTTGTCTGCCAATGACATTGAAATACACAAACCGAGCCTATGAACAGCTGATTCACACCTTCATGGGGAGTGGCTACATGACTAGTGATGGTGGATCTGTCTTGGATTTTTCCAGCTTCATGAACTATGCATAGAAAATAGAAATCCTAAAGATTTAGTAAATTAATTTAAGGAACTGTTGGTCTATCTTTGTGTGAAGATAGTGCAACAACTGTAATAAACTTATTAATAATACTAATAATAGTAATAGTAGGCTTTTAGACACACTAACTTCTTTTATGTTTCTTTTTGGTATGTCGAGTTGCCAGACTTTAATGTACGTAGGATTTCTTGTATGTGCCATGAAATCCATGGAGATGATCTTATTAGATCCCATTCATTTACTACATGACTGAACGTAGATCGCACCCTCGGGAAGGTTAGCACTCTACCACCAGAACTACACATGCTGACTCTTATTATTATTATTATTATTATTAGACTATTATTATTATTATTATTATTATTATTATTATTATTATTATAACACTGTATTATAACAATGTATTTGTATTTTATTTTCATTTTCGTGTATTTTCATATGTATTTACATTGTTGATGGACCAATAAATCAATCCTCCCCCCCCCCCCCCCTCTCCAGTTAATGGCCACCCGAGGGCTGGAGATGGGATGGGACAATTCACAATATGAACATGTGGTACCATACTAGTATTAAATCTTGGAAGTAGGTTTCCATGGGTTCCCACTTCTACCCCAGGCAAATGTCGGGATTGTTCCTAACTTCAGGCCACGGCCGCCTTCTTCTCAATAATCATAACCGCTGGCAGTGCAGCCCATGAAGGGCCTAGGCCTACCAAGCGACCGCTGTCCAGCCATTTGGCCTGCAGATATTAGGGTGACGCGTGGTCAGTGCATCGGGTCCCCTCGGCCATTAATCTTGATTTTCCTGACTCGGGCACTGCCTCACTGTTAGACAGCTACTTAATTGCCCTCACGAGGCTTAGTGCACTGCGTTACAGCCCTCACGTCAGTTTCTAATATCCCTGATGGAGCAAGGAATCGAACCCAGGGCCTCCAGGTGAGAGGCAGTTGCACTGCCCCAACACCACAGGGCCGGCGCCTTCTTCCGAATCCTCACCTGAATTACAAATACCCACATTACTACAGAAACCACAAAACACAGGTTATCACACAAATTCTACCCACACCCAGCTACATGGGGCTAAATGACCAAAATCGCCAAGCCTCTCAAACAAAACATCAAGTTTTTTACTTCCGTCCTAAATGCCTAGTTCTGAACAGACTGCGGGATGTCGGAATTTTGTCACACTGCATTTCATTAAGAGAATGTTTTTAGTATTTTCAGAAACTAGTCAACAGAAGGTCCGACACGGACGCCAATGATACATCAGGGCTGAGTATCGAAATTATTTTATACATGAACATCAATCAATGAATTCCACACTTACAAAGTAGGCTACACAATACTACCGGTCCTGACGTCCCAAGCCATTGCGTGCGTTGTCAACAACAACAACAAGAACAACGGCAATGCACATTTTCTTACGAGACGGTAGAGCTCAAACAGCTGATAGCCTACCACCCCTCAAGTCAACCGGTAAGGTCAATGCTCCGATTACGTAACAACTTCCCCTTCGCGCGTCGTCACATCGGGCTCCGCCTCGTTTCCCCAGCCTGCCGCACCACTTTCTGCCTGATTAGTTTCTGAAATAACTAAAAACATTGACTTTTTAATGATTAATTATCAATTTCAAGATAGGTGACAAATTTTTTACCTAGGAAGCTTAGAATAGTCTCTTCTATCACCAGTGTAACGGACTTCCATCATATCAAATACACCCTGTATATACATACATAAATTATATATAAACTTTTGAACTGACGGTGGTTTTGGGGTCTGGGGGATGTGAAACGCGAAGATATGTCGACATTTTCCGGAAGTCGAAACATGGGACCCATTGCAATAGTAAGCTTTCTAATGAAATCTACCTAAATCCCAAGTCCATACGTAGTGCCCAAGTACTATTGTCCACTGTCCAAATCGAAGTTCAGGATAACTTTGGCAACTGGGTGCGTGCACGCGGTCTTCTTGATTCGGCGGCAACCCGCGATTTCGTTTCTAATTCATTAATAAAAAACTAGGTCTACCTGTAAACCCCACTTCTATTAACGTATCGGGCATTAACAGCTCAAAATCGCAAGCTTTACAGTTTTCAAAGCTAACGATAAGAGACATTTGTCACAGAAATAACTTTCTCAAACTGAATTGTCTCTTTCTCAATAGCATAGGAGAAGGTACTCCAAGTCACTCTGTTGATATTTCAGGATTAAGCATTCCCTCGCATTTAAGGCTAGCCGATCCTCTGTTCAATGTACGAAACCCCATTGACATACTCTTTAGTGCCAATGTTTTCTGGAATTGCCTTCGTAAACAGGTTCGCAAGTTATCCTCAAACGTGGTTCCCAGAGACAAATTCTCTCTGAAATTGCAAAAATTTTTGATCAGCTTCAATTCCTTGCCCCGGTTATTGTTATAGCCAAACTTTTCATGCAAGAGCTATGGTCGCTCAAATGTGAATGGGACGACACTGTTCCCCTTTCTTTTCTTAACAGATGGCTCTCTTTTCGCAGCAATTTGCTTGATCTTTCCCTTATTGAAATTCCCAGGAATTTAATTAACGCTCATCCTAATGCATCTTTTTTCCGTCATGTGTTTGCGGACAGTTCCGAAAAGGCTTACGGTTGCTGTGCATATTTGGTTTATCGCGGTTCATTAAATGGGTCTTCAGTTTCCAACCTTGTTTGTGCCAAATCGAAGGTGGCTCCTCTTAAAACTATCACTTTGCCTAGGCTTGAATTGTGTGCTGCAATCATGGCCGCAGAACTTGTTAAGAAAATTCGGGAAGTCTGAAGGGTCGAATTTTCGCAAACTTACATGTGGAGCGATTCCATGATTACTCTTTCTTGGATCGCCAAAAACCCCGTTCATTGGCAAACTTTTGTTGCAAACAGGGTTTCCAAAATTCAAACTCTTTCTTCGGGATGTCAATGGAGGCATGTGCCCAGCGCTGACTACCCAGCCGACATCATTTTTCGTGAATGTTTACCCTCTCAATTGGCAGCTTCTCAGTTGTACTGGCATGGGCCCTCGTGGTTAATCGAAGACTCTTCTTGTTGGGCTTCTAAGCCTCCAGCTACAAACTCCAACTTTCCTGACGCAAGTATCTAAATCTACTGCTTCGTGTCTTGTTTCCAACGTTTCTCATACCTTGTTTTCCCGCTATTCTTCCTTTCACAAATTAATTCGAATTGTTGCCTATCTTCTCAGATGGAAATATCTTGTGGTTGACCAACCTCTTCTCCCCCAAACCACACCTTACCAATCATGAATTGAATCTCGCTACCATTACGGTTTTGCAACTAACACAGCAAGAAGCCTTTTCTTCTGAATTGTCTTTACTTTCTTCTAAAAAGGATCTTCCCAAATCCAGTCGTCTTCGTGCCTTAGCCCCGTTCCTTGATGACAATAGGTTACTCAGGGTAGGTGGTAGGGTCTCGCAATCTTTGCTTTCTGAGGACAAAAGCATCCTGTTATTTTGCCTTCTAAACATCACGTAACTTCTTTAATTATACGTGACTTTCATTATCGTAATCTGCGTGTTGGTACACGCACACTGCGTTGCCTCTTAAGGGAAAAGTACTGGATTATAAATGGAATTCATGAAGTTTCCTCTGTAATTCACAAATGCATTCCTTGCTTCAAAGCTAAACCTAAAGTCAATACTCAATTAATGAGCGATCTGCACTCTTTTCGCTCTTCTCCTATATGTCCATTTGCTCTAACTGGTGTGGACTATATGGGTCCCTTCCAATATCAACGCAATTCCCCTGAAGCTAAACGCAAATTGTTTGGTAAGCTCTATGTTCCTCTCTTTGTTTGCATGGTTACTGGCACGATCCATTTGGAACTAGTAACGGATGCCTCTACTTCCTACTTTTTATCAGCTGTCTCTCGCTTCGCTGCTAGTCGTGGTGTTCCTTCGGAGATGTTCTCTGATAACGCTTCCACTTTTCAAGGCGCAGCTTCCTTGTGGAAGAAAGCTCTCACATCTTCCCCTGCCATGGAAGCGATTTCTAATTTTTCCTACTCAAAGGGTTTCAAATGGCGTTTTATACCTCCCTACGCTCCTCATCACGGAGGTAGGTGGGAATCCTGCGTAAAGCTCACTAAACGTCACTTATGAAAGGTTTTAGGTAATCGCATTCTGACTTATGAAGAATTTAATTCGCTGTCTGTTCTGATTGAAGGTGTTGTCAAATCTCGCCCTTGAACTACGCTTTCTAATGACCCTGATGACCTGCTTCCACTCACACCTGGTCACTTCCTTATAGGCACTTCTCTTTCTGCCCCTCCTCCCCTTCCCAACTCTCACAGAGATTCTAATTTACCTATTGTTTGGCGTAATCTTGAAGCCCTCCGAAATTCTTTCTGGAAGAGGTGGAATTTGGAATACTTAACTTCCTTGCAACGGAGACAGAAGTGGTTTCTTTCCAATCCCGACATTAAAGTGGGGGACTTGGTCCTGGTTAGGTATGTTTCTCCTCCCTTGGTCTGGATTTCTGGTAGAGTGACCTAGTGTTACCCTGGAAGGGATGGGAGAGTTAGGGTGGCCAAGATCTTGACCACTAATGGGTATATTATAAGACCACTTTCTTTAATTGCTCCTTTACCTTTAAGTTCTTAATTTCATGTCTTACGTTCTCTGTTGGTGTTTTGCCCTGCCAGCTTGGTGTATTCTTTGGAATACACGGTAAGACAGAGTAAGCTTTTGCTTCTCTTTGCTTTAGTTCATCCCTTCCTTTTTTTTCACAAACACCAACAGTGATCTCCTGATTTCTCTTTGTTGGTATATGTTTCTTACACTACCTGTAAGTCTGTTCTAGATATATATCATCCATGACCCACCTAGCGTCATCTACCCGCGAATCTCTGAAGTTCCTCAATTTTTCCCTGCACAAGAGGACTTCCTTACCAATCTAGCCACCAGATCTCGACGCTATCGCCAGCTATCATCTCCGTGATCAAGAGAACTTCGTCTACTTTTTCACACGCCAGGCGGCGCTAGTGACGCCTGCTATCAACTCTTTGAAGACCATTTCATCAAGAGAAATTATTATTTCAAAGTTGGCTATTCTTATATGTATTCTTTTGTCTCCTACCCCCACCTTTTTCCCTTCCCTGGTCTCTACGCGCTCCGTTGAGCTGGCCTCACTTGTGCGTCTGAAGTCAAACCAGTCAGTTGGAGCTTAACTAAAGCTCGCCCCCTCTACTCTAGAGGCAAACTTTTAAATTCGACGCCATGTTCGAGTTTTAGCATCAACCGTCAACAGCAATATCGCCTTCTTCATGAAGCGAAGATAAGTACCGACTTCATGTTTTAACCACTTTCTCATCGCTTTTAAAAGGCTCAATGCTTTTATTTTGATTTTATAGACAGTGAAAATTGCTATATGAGATAAAATAACTGCTTTCAAGAGATCTTCTTGATCAAACTCGAACTATCAAGTCTAACTTTCAAAATGAAAGATTTTCTGAGATGCTATCTCACATCGAGGAATATTTCTAAAATACCCACTGTCTATATAATCAAGTTTTCCGCCGAGGGATTCTCTACCCAATTTAAACAAGTCATCATTGCTCTGGAACCTTCCAGAACCTACACTCTATCTACCAGTTATACTGTCATGTATTTTCCACTTGATATGGGAATACTTCCTTCGCTGAGAAACTTATGTGGGATAAACTTCTAATCCACATAAACTGTCTTCCTACGTGGAAAATTTTCTGCCGTATTTAACTGCCACCCATAGAAACTACAACTCATAATTCACTCAAGCCAAAACTCAACTTTTACATAACTGCAATAACTTTTCTTTCTATAAACTTTTTGTGCTGGTACAGTGAACTTTCAACTATATCAACAGACTATAGTGATAACAGTGCCTGTTCAACTTTTTCATCCGCGTCGCGCTCGTCCGAGTACAATAAATACGGCCATGAACACTCTTCCACAATCCCATTTGATCTTTCCCAAACCCTTTACCAGCAAAGTAAAATAATACAATTGTTACTTTAGGTCTTTTTTTCAATGAGGTGTCACTCTCAATAAGTGCCCTCCCTTACTTGTTCCACGTACAGCGAATTAATGTCTGTAAAACTTCGTGTCTAGTACACGCCTTAATGTATATTGTTCCTCCCTTCTAATGAGGGAATCCAATTGTTTCAACTCAAAAGTGAGTTATCTCTAGGTTTCACGACAGGGAAATTTGCCCCATTTTTCTCGTGATCCCTACTTAAACATAGGAGTTCTAGAAAATTCCTTTCAATTTTTCTCTCCAGGTTTCACAATAAGTGACCTGCCCTATTTGTATAATCTCTAAACGTAGTTCTGCATTAATACAGGATGTTATAGAAACTTCTATTTCATTGCTTCCTGTTTTTTGTTGTTACTTTCGAAGTTGTTATTTGTTCATATTTCTAAGATACCTATCTAGAAATCCTTAAAGTACACACCTTGTACTTGATTTATTGTTTAACCTTAATTACTCTAAATATCTTAAAATTTTCTATTTATTAATCTTAGCTATTTCAAAATCTTACGAAGATTTTAGCTCAGATAAAAGGTTTGAAACCAAAACATTATCAATTGCCTGGCGCAAGATCTAAATGATTTCGGAGGTCTGCGACCCCAATTGTTTGTAAACTCAAATTATATATGTCTTACATTCATTACACCTTTTTGCATTGTTAAATAAATTTGATTTTTTTCTTTTGTTCTATAATTTCTCTGAAATAACGGTTAGGCAAGATTCTGTCTTCCCTGACTCTTCCTAGGCTTATGCCCTGTATAATAAAAATAAATCCATTGATAAGGTTTTCACTACTTGTTGCTTTTGAGCAAGAACTCTTAGTTATTAACTTATTAAAGTCTCTCTTAGCTTTGATAGCTGATTCTAACTGGCCAGTAAGGCAAGCATAGCTCGCTACGCCAGCTTCCTGCTTGTGGAGATTCTCTATACCACATATGGTTGATTTTTCAAAATTTAAGTGTTTCTCATTGTCTAAACTTTTAGTCGGAGCCTTGCTGGGTAAAAGCTTAGTCATTTCTAAATGCAACTATTGGTACTCTTACCAAAATTATTTCCAAGGGTATAATTGCTTTATCCCTATCCTTCTTGGAAGCATTCGGTCGCTCTTTAGGAATTCTACAATTTCAAGAACTAAAATATCAGGGCTGATTCAAATTATTTGTATTCTTCAAAATACTTGTTTAGAAACAAACTCCTTTGAACAGATACACAATAAATCTGTTACTCTTTGTCTTGCCAGACCACCACCCTTCCCCATAGTAGGTATATTTATGCTTGAGAGGGAATACGCTACAGCAGCTTTCTTGCGAATAGCCCAAGTTCCAGCTGCGTTTCCTGTTAGCTTCGCCCAGGTCCCTACCCACTTTAGGTATCGGAAAGCGGATTTGCAGTGGAAGCTGCCTTTGAGTGTACTTAAAGTTAAAATTATAACTTCTGTTGGACTCTCGTCCTATTTCTCCATCCTTTTTCTCCAGTCCAAAACCCACTTCTTTTTCTTCATCGTCTTCCCTTGGGGGTTAGGTTATTCCCAAGCTAATAATCTACACAAAATTTGGTCCCAGAAACCCGGGAGTGTCCATTTATGACATTTTACTTATCAGGCTTTATTTGTCATGGGTTATTCGACAATAGTTTGCAAATCATTAATATCTTCTTTGAATTTGTCAGCTATAGCTTCACCGTGCAAAAGCCTGTGAAGGAGAAAGAGGCCGCTCCTGTCTCCTTTGGTGTGTCCCTTTCTTTCAACTTATTTTCTGCTGCCAGTCTGACAGCATTTCCAAGGTTCCACAGTTTCGTAAGTTATACTTTAATTTACCTATTTTGTCATGGCTCCTACAGAAAAGGATAAGGATGAAAAACTTACTTCTAAACGAGCATCCTATAAAGGGCAAATTACCCGATTTAGAAAATACATCAGAGAGCTAGATCCTTCAGAAGCTCAATTAGATTTGTTAAATCATCGCGTAAAGGATTTTGAACGTTCATATGAAAATTATTGTAACAACCAAACTGAAATAGAAACTTGTATGCTCAATCAAACTAATGATCGAGTCGAAGTAGAAAATCAATATTTCGAAGGTATAGGTTCTGCTTTTAAAATAATACGCCAACTCGAAGAAGAACAGAAAAAAGACGGTTCTGTTCTTGGTTCCCTTCACGAACAACAAACCTCTCTTCGTGAGGGCACTCACAAGCCCAAACCAATCCTACCTAAGATTGATTTACCCCACTTCTCTGTAGACGAATCTACTTGGGATTCTTTCTATGAACTAATTTGTTCTCTTGTTCATAACAATGAAGTCATTCAAGTCATCTACATGTTTCATTATTTGAGATCTATCCTCCGAGGTCAAGCTCTGCAGTTAGTTGAAGCACTCCCATTAAGTGCCGAAAACTACCCCATTGCCTTTAACTTGTTGAAAGAAAGATACGGTAATTCACGGTTATGTATTCAACGCCATATGAAGGCTCTATTTAACTTGCCTGCGTCACAGCACAATGACGTCACTAGTTTGCGTACTCTCATTGATACAACACAACTTCACGTTAAAGCTCTATCCCAATTAGATCAACCCACTGAACACTGGGACACTTTCTTAATACACTTAGTGGTTTCTAAAGTCGATGTTGCTACCCTCAAAGCTTGGGAGATTGAACTTTCCAGAGAAGACGATTACTCTTACGAGCATTTAGTCACTTTCATAAATGCTAGATGCCAACTCTTAACTGCTTTAGCTAATCAAAGTGAACCCTCATCCCCTAGTTCTAAATTTGAATCAATGTCTCTTAAACCTAAAAACGAACGCTTAGCGTCTAGTATCCTAAAACCTGGGTCCAGCTCATCTAAACTCAAGTCAAACGCCACTGGTTACCCAACTAGGTCTAGTGAACGCCGTATTGCTAGTTCTCTCGTTTTAAACACTCAAAGCGAACCCCGTAAGAATTTAAATGAACCATTAAAGTGCATACTTTGTAAAGATTCCCACGCCTTATATCTATGTAAATCTTTCAAAGAACTGTCAGTCGACGACAGAAGAAAATTAGTTTCCCAGAATAAACATTGCTTCAACTGCCTAGCACCCACGCATTCTGCTTCAAATTGCAAGTCCACCAGACTTTGCTTCCATTGTGAAAAAGCTCATTACACTTTACTACATCGTCATGATCAAGCAAGGTCATCGACCGCATCTACTTCTCAGAAAAGTGACAATGCTAACAGTTCCAATGATTCATCTTACATTCAAAAAAGTCCTTTCGGCACGCCGGAAGGCGGAGGTAGATTTCACCGGACAAACTTGGGGAAAGGCGAAAATAGGCAGAATATGCAGGTTTTCGTAGAAGGATCAGACTTCATTTATTGCGAGAAATTATTTTATAATTGGAGCTTAATTAACTTTGTTTTTCGTCATTTTATGCATATTTTAAACATTTTATTGTCTTATGGGGACGGTAAACTTCTTGTCATTTGGGGTCCATTTTTAGCCTACTTTTCACATTTTGCAAATATGAGGAGAAAGTAGACTTATGAGATCGATCCGGGAAAATGTGTGTCTGTCTGTCTGTCTGGTTGTGTGTGTGTCCCCCCCCCCCCCATCAACTCCTAAACGGCTGCAGCAATCAAAACCAAATTTAATATGAGTAAAGATGTGCACCGGAATATCCCATGTCTATATTTGAAAATGTTGTCAGTGCTACCAACTGCTGAAAAAACGCACTAGAAATTTGAGCTCCATGTTGGATATCTTGCAATGTATGCATGGGAGCTATTCCAAAATTGGCACACATGTAGATAAACTATTTCAGTTTAATTTCCAGGAGGCCAACCATGACAGTGTTGCCAAAATAATTTTAAGCCTTCTGATAGGTCCAATGTTTAAATGCATATAACTTCTACACTATCAATTGGATTTCAACCAAATTTTGTATGTAATATCTGTACATAAACAGATATGACTGAGCGTATTCTTAAGAGCCACCAGGGCTGCCAACTGTTAATAATTTCTCTCTTTATTTTTTCATCCAAATACCAATATATCAGAAAGTATGCAAGCCAACAGTTTTAAACTATGCACACGTATATTCTGACATATTAGATTAATTTCGAGTAACTTATATACGTCAGTTCTACCAACATGATTATAAGCCTGCTGATAGTACCAATTTTTAAATACATGTAACTTCTATACTATCAGTTGGATTTCATCCACATTTCGTATGTGCTATGTGTACCATAACAGATATGACTGTAAGAATTGTTAAGAGCAATCAGGGCTGCCAACTGTTAATAAATGCTGTCTATATTTATTTTACTCTATTATCAATATACCAGAAAGTATGCAAGCCAACAGCTCTATACTTTGCACAAGCATAGCACCTGACATTCTAGATTAATTTGGAGTAATTAATACAGGGCAGTGCTGCCAACATGATTCTATGCCTGCTGATAGGTCCAATTTTAAAATACATGTAACTTAACAAATTGATTTCATCCAAAATTGGCACAACAAGATATCATAATATTTCAGATTATTTCTGACCAGCACACGCATGGTATTGTTGGCAGCATGCTTTTACGCGTGCTGATAGATCCAGTGTCTAACTGCATGTAACGTCCATTGGACTTCAACCAAATTTTGTATTCTGTACCTTAAGAGATTGAACTAAGAATATATTCAGTCGCCAGGGCTGCCAACTGTAGTGCTCTATTAGGCTACATTATACCAGGTATATTTTGAACTAATTAGATATTTCGATATTACCAACTTAATTTCGTCATTATTCTAGATAGGTTCATATACTCGAGAATAATCATTGGCATGAAAAGTAGGCTGTATAGTTCTTCACGGAACTTCTTGTTATACTTGAGGTCGCACTGTCCTTATGCTAGGTTTCGACACTGATGTGTAACTATGTAACGGTCTGTTACTTCTTCACGCAAAATTATATCTCCCGCAGAGATTTTGGTTGGTTCCTCAGTTTAGGGGCTGCGACAACGCGGCCATGTAACCCCGTGTACTTTGGGTGAGTGTAGAATCTGTCTGATAAACGGTGTGAATTGTGATGGCTGTATTAGTCTGTAATTCAGGTAAGGATTGCAGACGGTCAATTTCAAGCAGTAGTTCCTAATGTTGCTACCAGATACTACTGTCAACGACACCTAGCTGTGAACTTGGCTACTAGATGCCACCGCAACCAGCAACTCTCAACGAACGTTGGAACTTCCCCTCCAAAGGAAAGCATACTGAGGGATTTTTAGCGCTCTTAGAAAATCCGACGACTTCGGCCGGCTTTGAACCCGCGACCTTGGGCATAGAAGTTCAGCATGCTACCAGTTACGTCACCGAAGCCGCTTCACACTTAGTCAGATGAAAATCTGAATCTGATCTTGTGCAAGTGCTTTGTCATGGCAACGTCTGATGGCTCATCCCTCATCAATTTAGTAGTGTTGCCATGGCAACCTCTGATAGCTCTTGGCATTTTCTTATAATTCCGAAATCATTTTTCTCATCCCTTGGCGTAATGGTGGGTGATATCAATAATTATTTCAGACAAATTTTTAGGTAATTATTAGGGGGATATTTTCCATTTTGTACGGTTTTGATATTGTGCCTATTAACAGAGATATGATTAATGTTTCCCGAAAAACCCACTTTTTCCCACCCCTTTGGTCAATGGTTGGTGCTATAAAAAAAACTCTTCAAACATAAATTTTTGGGCTTTATCCGACACTTAGTATGAACTTTGAACGGATTCGATATTTCACATATTAAGAGAGTTATAACAATATTTCACTTTTTCGAAAAAAAAGACCCCCATTTTCACCCCTTCGACCGATTTAGCCCAGTAACGAACTCGACCGAGATTTTATAGGTATACATATTCGGTAAAAAATTCAAAGTGATTGGTCCAAAATTACGGCAGTTATCGTGTCCACAAGAAACTGATATACATATTTACATATAGATATATACAGGGTGTAATTGATATAATGGAAGTCCGTTACACTGGTGATAGAAGAGACTTTTGTAAGCTTCCTGGGTAAAAAAATTTGTCACCTATTATTAAATTGAAAATTTATAATTAAAAAGTCAATGTTTTTTAGGAATTTATGAAATTCTTCAAACAGAAGGTGAGGCAGCAGGCTGGGGTAAATGGGGCGGGGCGAGGTGGGGCGATGCGCGGAGGAGAAGTTGTTACGTAATCGGAGTGTTGACCTTACTAGTTGAGGGGAGGTATCAGCTGTTACGAGGAGCGAGCGATACCCGTCACGTAAGAAAATTCCTATTGCCGTTGTTGTTGTTGTTGTTGTTTTTGTTGATGAAATTGCACGCAATGTCTTGGGACGTTATGACCGGCAGTATTGTGTAGCCTACTTTGTAAGTGTCATTGCCGTCCGGCACTTAAATGAAATACGGTGTGACAAAATTCCGACATCCCGTATTCTGTTCAGAACTAGCATTTAAGACGAAAGGAATACACTTGATGTTTTGTTTGAGAGGCTTGGCGATTTTGGTCATTTAGCCCCATGCGGTTGGGTGTGGGAAGAATTTGTCTGATAACCTGTGTTTTTGTGGTTTCTTTAGTTATGTAGGTGTTTGTAATTCAGGTGAGGATTGGGAAGGAGGCGGCCGTGGACTTAAGTTAGGAACCATCCCAGCATTTGCCTGGGGTAGAAGTGGGGAAACCATGGAAAACTACTTCCAAGATTTAATACTAGTATGGTACCACATGTACATAATAATAATAATAATAATAATAATAATAATAGCCAGCCTTTAGGTGTTGTGGTAGCACGCCTGCCTCTCACGCGGAGGCCCCGGGTTCGAATCCCGGCTCCATCAGGGATATTAGAAACTGACGTGAGGGCTGGAACGGGATGCACTCAGCCTCGTGAGGACAATTGAGTTGCTGTCGGATAGTGAGGCAGCGCCCCGATCACGAAAACCAAGATTAACGGCCAAGGGGACCCGATGCGCTGATCACGCGTCACCCCAATATCTGCAGGCCAAATGGCTGGGTAGCGGTCGCTTCGTAGGCATAGGCCCTTCACGGGCTGTAGTGCCAGGGGTTATTTATTATTTTTAATAGTAATAATAATAATAATAACATTAAAGCAAATATAGTGATTTGGTTAGCCCTATCAAACGGCAATGGCATTTAGAACGGGAAAGACCATACCTATCATTGTCTGAAATACGGGCGTGATCCCAAGTACCTTGCTCCAAGACGGTAAAGAACTGGTTCTGGATACTCAAATGGACAAACTAATGCAGAAGGCAGTAGTTCTCTCAACAACCCGAATCGTCTGGAAATTCATGGGTAGTGATTTCGACTTTCCAGCTTAGAAGTGACTGTTTCAGTAGCAATACGTTGGTTCCCTGAAGCCCGTATAGTTATGTTGTGATGTACTAGCAATGTGTTATATGTACTGTATAAAACAATAATAATAATTAAATGATAGTGAGGCTGTGAGCTCAGGTATTAGAGTGCTATCCTTCTCGAGGGTTCGATCTAGTCTGAGTCATGTAATACAAGAAGGTAAACAAATACGACAGCCTTATGCCGATGGATGTAATGGCACGTACATGAAATTATGTCAACACAACATTCCGGAATCTCGACATGCCCGCCAAAAATAAAAATAGTGTGTCCAACAACATATTATTATTATTATTATTATTATTATTATTATTATTATTATTATTGTACACATTATAAGAGATTATATCTTTACTGAATGTTATTTATTTTTAAGTAGGGTTCCAATTGTTTAGGACGTTCACTAAATAAATATTTTTGGTAACAATGATGATGGAAGAGACTTGAAAGCATGTTGTGATGGTTGTTGTTAATTCATTTTAGGGGCTTGGGACATTTGTTTATCAGCCCCGTGTAGTTGGGTGTGTGTTGGAGTTGTCTGATAAACTGTGCTTCTGTGGTGACTGTAGTAGTATGTGTAGCTGTAGTTATTAGGTCGTGAATGAGTTTGGTGCTTCGGGACTCCAAGTACCATACTATCCCGGCATGTGCTTGGAAAGCGCGTGGAAGAACCCATCGAAATCCAAACTCAGGATAGCCGGTGCTGAGTTTGGACCTCCAATGACCGGACTTGCTGCGATCGAGGTGTACGATTAAATGCGCATGTCTACACCGCGGGGGTAGGAAAGAAAGCAGCCGTGGTCTTATGAAGGGACATTCCAACTTTGGGCTCGTGGGATGCCACGGAAAATCATCTTGTGGCTGCAGATGGTGGGAAGTAAGGAAGCTTGTGTTTTTACATGACCGTAAGTTTCGTGATTCTGTGGAATCCGAACCACAGGACATGGCATTTCACTTCAAAAATCTCACATGCATTGACCGGGAATCAAACCCGGTCCGCCGTGGTGAGAGGCCAAATCTGAACCGCTGCGCCATCACGCCCCGACTTGCATTTTGGCCGGTAATGGTAAGCTGTCTCAACACTAGCACCACATGTAGATGATGATAAAAATAATAATACATAATAATAATAATAATAATAATAATAATAGTCTAATAATAATAATAATATTATTTTTTTTGACGAGGGAAGTGGACAAATCTTGCATAAGACCTTGAGAAGGGTCCGCACTCCTCAAGAGTGTGGGATTCTTACCCACTAAAAAACCACACCCTGTCCTCTTCACAAAACCCATCCCGGGACCACTTTCGTATTACTTCAGGATGGAGCCATTTCTTTGCTTCACAAGCACCATCTTACTTCTCCATTCATAGCCCGCGGATCGCAGACTCAATCGACTAAATCGAGCAAGTCCCCATCCGACTTCTTCTGACGAAGGACCACCTCAACAAAGAAAGCGACCGTATCCCAGCTGAGCTCGTTTCTCAGCATAATGCCAACTATATTGTCCGGCGTTATTGGACCAACCTCAGCTTCAAGTTGTTGTTTTTCCGCTGCCCAACGATCGCAGACGAAAAACGTATGATAAACGTCATCTCGTTCGTTCTCGCAGTAAATACAAACTGGACTCCTTACTTTGGCCATGCGATGAAGGTAACACCGAAAGTAGCCATGACCTGTCAACATCTGTGTCAGAAAGTAATTTATTTCTCCGTGTTTCCTACTCGTCCACTCGACCAGACTCGGTATCAGCCGAGCTGTCCATCTTCCTCTATGATCGTCATTCCACCTCTGCTGCCAAAGCTCCATCTTGCGTGCTACGGCTTCCTTCTGGGCTTGAGCCTTGCCCAGTTCTACTCGTCGGAAGTAGACGTCTTTACGTTCTTGCGCGAGTAAGTCTATTGGCGCAACACCTGAGACAACCAGAACTGCAGGTTCCGAAACTGTACGGTAAGCACACGCCACCCTCTGAGCTCCTCTCCTCTGAATTGCAGCTAGGCGTTTCCTATACTTCTCTATCCTCAGCGAATCAGACCAAATCTCAGCTCCATACAGGAGAATAGACTGCGCTGTGGACAACAGTAGTCGACGTTTGCTTTCTCTAGGACCATGCACATTAGCCATGAGAGTACTAATGGCAGCTGTCACTACTTCCGCCTTGTCTGCTGCCTTCCGTATATGAGACCAGTATGTCAGTTTCGTGTCAAGAGTAAACCCTAAGTACTTCGCAGTGGCTCCAGTTCGAACGACCACCTCTCCAACTTTCATGGGAATTATAGTGTCCATTCTCCTCCTAGTTAACATGACTATTTCAGTTTTCGCCATAGCTAAATTCAGACCATGAGTGTTCATCCAACCACTCACCCGTCGCGTTACCTGATTGAGTTTCCACTGAGCCAGAACCGCATCTCGGGCTACAATCACCGCTGCAATATCATCAGCGTACCCAACAAGGAATGTATCTTCGGGCATATCCATGCGCAGTAAGCCGTCGTACAACATGTTCCACAAATCCGGGCCCAGGATAGATCCTTGCGCTGCTCCTGCCGTGACTTTTCTCCTCCTCTGGCCGTCTGCAGTGTCATATAACAGGGTACGGTCCTTCAAATAATCTTTCATTATACGCAGGAGATATGCAGGCAACTGGAAGGTGAATTGAAGAGCTTCAACCATACCTATCCACCTAGCTGAGTTGAAGGCGTTCTTCATATCCAAGGTTACCAGAAGTGTTATTTTCCTAGAATAGTGGTTACCTTCCTGGGCTTGATTCGCAGCTTCAACTACTAGGCGTACTGCATCTATTGTACATAATAATAATAATAATAATAATAATTTAATTTAATTTAATTTAATTTATTTATTAAATACTATTTATGTTACATTATTGTGATATGTCTCACGAATCTGATGACAGTACAGATTATCTGTGAGACATATTAATTATTATTTACAACATATATATAGATTATATTTCAGTACAAGAGTGCATGCATTTTTTTTTGTAATGTTAATGATAAAATATTAATGTAAATAATTAAAGATACAAAAAAATTACACTATGGTAGTTATATTAATACATTTATGTTATGAGTTAATGTTTGGTTAAGTAATATTTTTTAATGCGACTTATAGCTAGTTGTTTGCTGTTAATGTTTGTCAGTCCAGGTGGTAGTTCATTAAGTAGTGATGGTATAATATAATTTAGTCTCTTGAAACCATAGCTATTTATACATAAAGGTTTAACATGTTTAGTACTTGTTATGGCTCTTGTTTGTATGTTGTGAGAGACCTTATGCCTGAATCTTGGATCATGGTAGTAGAGATTCAGTACAGTAATTTGAAACAACTCTTTAATATTAAAATAAGGGATATCAGTGAAATATTTAAAGAACCTGTTTTGGCTATCTTGAAGATTATTAATTAAAGTTGTGTTTTGATTTCCCCAAGCTGCTATAGCATATCTTAATTTGCTTTCAATCAGAGCACTGTAAATTGTTTTGTAAGTTTTCCTATCTACATAAAATCGGAGATTGTAGAAGATGTAGAGATTTGCTCTTAGGTTTTTTATTATGTTTACTGTGTGTGTGTTCATTTTAAAGTGTTCATCAAGGGTAATTCCTAGGTATTTTTGTGTCGAAGTACTATTTATGAAGGTGTTACATTTGCAACCTGCCAGGATGTTTTGGTGTATGCATGATAAGCTGTGGTGCGTTAGTTTGTATTTTTCTTGTGTGAAGTGATCAACTCTGATGTGCATTATTTTAGATTTGGTTGTATTTATATACAAATTATTGTCATGACACCATCTTGTGATGTTATTGAAGTCTTCTTGAAGTCTCTCAAAAGCTGTTTTAGAGTCTTTATGTATGGTATATATAGTGGAGTCATCAGCATAAATAAATATTTTACTGTGTTTAATGGCTTCATTCATGTCGTTTACGAACAGGTTATATAGTGTAGGTGAAATAATGCTGCCTTGAGGGATACCTTGTGTTCCTTCTACTGCGTCACTGATAGTGTTATTGACCATAACTGCCGTTTCCCTGTTTTTCAGATAGCTTTCAAATAGTTTGTAAGTCGTGCCTCTTATTCCAATATCGTGTAATTTAGCAAGTAGTTTATTGTGATTTATTGTGTCAAATGCTTTAGAAAAGTCAAGAAAAAGTACCATTATGTGATTGTTCTTATTTAAGGCATTATTTATTACATTGGCAAATTCAGCCAGGAGTAGTTCAGTACTTTTCCCCTTCCTAAAACCGTATAGGTGTCCCTTTAAAATATCATATTTATTTAGGAAATTCTTCAATCTCTTATCCAAGCATTTTTCCATTATTTTGTGGAGGATTGATAAAATGCATATTGGTCTGTAGTTGCCAAAGTCTAAGTGATCGCCATTCTTAAATATTGGTTTAATAATTGTGTATTTCAAATTTTTTGGTATTATGCCTGATTCGAATATCTTGTTTATGAGATGTGTTATGATTGGTATAGTTTTTTTGGATGTTGCCTTTATGTCTTTCAAGCGTATATTGTCTACCCCAGGCGATTTGTCTGTTTTTAATTCCTTAATTATGTTTTCTATTTCATATTCATCAGTTTCAAGTAATGAAAAGGAATTCATTAATGTGTTTCTATTTGATTGCCATATGTTGATACTACAGTTATGAGCTAGGCTGTTTATTTTTTCACTAAAGGTATTGATGAATTTATTGACTATCACTTCGTTAGTATAATGTAATATTAAATGTTTGTTTATGACTTCATTGACAGTTTGTGTTTTCCGACCTGTTATATCATTAATGACTTTCCACATTCCTTTATTATCGTTTTTGAAACTATTTATCTTATTTTTAAAATATTGATGTTTTTTTTGTTTATTAGCTTATTTAATTTGTTTCTGAAAGCTTTGTATTCATTTTTTATTGTAATATTATCCTTGTTTCTGAGCATTGTTTTGTAAAGTCTGTCTCTTTCATTACATTGTATTTTTAGGTCATAAGTGAACCATTGTTTTCTTTTCCTGTGTTTACGAGTTGTTATGTAAGATGCTTTTTGGTAGATTTCCTTAAATTTGGTTGTTATATTGTTATATATGTCATTAGGATTTTTTAATTCAAGGCAATCTGTCCAGTCTGTGTTGTTAAGGCTTGTGTGTATTATAGTATCGTTCATTAGCGTAATGTACGATTCATTATCTTGTAATTGTGTCTTATCATTTTTTGGCCAAATACCTGCATATGTTATGTAGTGGTCAGAGATATCTGATTGTATGACTGCAGAAGTATATTGATCTAGTCTGCTACGATAGTTTATGTGATCAATACATGTTCTCGAGTCTAAATTTGGATCATAACGAGTACATTGAGTGATAAGTGGTAGGAAACCATGAGTTGCCATAATATTTGTATATTTGATAGCTGATAGACTGCTGTCATTAGATAAAGTATCAATGTTGATATCTCCTAAAATGGCGTATTCGCTGTACTTACTAGTGTGTTGTGTTATATGTGTCTCCAGTTCATCAAGAAAGTCATTTATGTTAGTGCTAGGTGGTCTGTAAATGCATGTTAATCCAATCTTTTTGTTCATGTGAAGTATTTCTATTACCATTGATTCATGAGTATTGGAAATGTATGAATTGTGTGTTCTAATAGCCATGTTGTTCTTTACATATATGGCTATGCCTCCTCCTTTACGATTTGTTCTATTACAAAATACAACATTAAAATTATCCAAAGTAAATAGGTAATTATTAGATTCAAGTATGTTAATTTCTGTTAAGCAAATAATATCCAGATCATTAATTTTCTTGCCTAAGGTTATGGTTAAATAATCCCAGTTTTTTGATATAGATTGAATATTTAGAGAGAGGATATTGATTTCAGCATTATTTCTAGTCTTATTACCATTTTCGACGAAATCGGGTATATTGAGAAATGTGAGTTCATTTTGTATTCCAGAAACATTTATATTGCTATCCCAACTGTTCATAATATCAATTAATATAATAATTCAATAATAATTCTTTCTTTTTGGCGGGGGGGGGGGGGTTACCTAATTTTGTTAATGTCTTCCTCACGGGAGATTCTCAATATACCAGATTCGTCGTTTTTTCGCGCAAGTATTTTGCCGTTTTTAACCCAAATGAATTTCCAGTTATTTTCTCTGGCCTGATTTTTAGTTTTCCATAGTAGCTCCCTGTAAAATGACGTTAGACTTTCGTTAATAAAAAACCTAGATTTAGTGTTCCCATGAGTGAGGAAATTTTGTCCTTTTCTTTTCTGTAAAAATTCATTCTTTTTGGATATGGAGTTAAATTTCACCACTATTGGGGGGATTTTGTTCTTTCTTTGCAGTGGGGGCCTGTAAACTTCCTCTACATCAAACATGTTTAGATCTACTTCTAGAGTCTCAGCAATTTTGTGGACGATTTCATCCAGGCATTCGTCTTTCGTGCGTGGCACTTCACATATTTCAATGTATTGTTGACTACCGTTCTGTTCCATTGTGTGCACTTTCTCGTTTAGATCTGATATTATTTTGTCTTGTAGATTCTTTTCGTCTTTTAGGGTTTTTATTTCTGCTGTAAGTGATTTCAGAAGAGTTGCATTTGACTTAGTTTCCTTAATCAACTCATCATATTTCTGCGCAATAAAGTCGGCACTTTTAACACTTTCACTCACTTGGTTTTTCAGTTCACTAATCTGCTTCTTTAATTCTAAAAACATACCTTTGATATCCGAAGCGTGTATTATCTCCGTGTCCGGTGTTGAAGGTGGAGTCGCTGTGTAATCAGTGTTGGCAGCAGCTGGTAGGGTCATCGTTCCACCGCTTGCGACAACAGATGCTGACGTTGTCTTTTTGAAGCTACGGCACTGTGGACACCGCCATGACTCCTTAGCTTGTTTTGCCATACCTTTCCACGTACGTATTGTGACTGATGTACATTCATAATGATATTTCCCTTTGCATCCTGTGCAGTATACATAGTCACCATCACTTGGGAGTCCTTCTTGACAGCGGTCGCAAACCATTTCCTTGCTATACTTAAACTTTTTGCGGAGCACTCAGGCACACGTCTACTTCCTCCGGTGTCTCACTTAATAATAATAATAGTAATAATAATAATAATAATAATAATAAGAGTCAGCATATGTAGCTCTGATGGTAGAGTGCTAAAAATAAAAGTCTGGCAACTCGACATACCAAAAAAGAAACAACATAAAGGAACTTAGGTTTGTTCCATAGTTTAGGGGCTGCGACAACGTGGTCAGGTAGCCCCGTATTAAAGAATTTAGTGTCTAAAATTCTATTATTACTATTATTAGTACAATAGTAGTAGCCTAGTATAATAATAATAGTATTATTAATATTTTTGTTACGGTTGTTGCACTGTCTTCACACAAAGATAGACCAACAGTTTCTTAAATTAATTTACCAAATCTTTAGAATTTCCACTTTCTATGCATAGGCCATGAGGATGGCAAAATCCTAAACAGATCCACCATCACTAGTCATGTAGCCACTCCCCATGAAGGAGTAAAACAACTGTTCATAGGCTCGGTTTGTGTATTTCAATGTCATTGGCAGACAAGACGAGGAGGTCACTCAACTTCAGACTCTTGTCAACATTCCTTAGCGTTTGAGGGGAGGGTGACGGGGAGAAGTCAGCTGTGTTGCTGAGGGGAACGAACTGCAAGTTCGTTTCCAAGACATTGACCGGCGATTTTTGTGATTTGATTCCACATACACTAATTAAGATGGTATTCTAAGCAAATGTCTTCATGAAATTCAGTCGGATCTTAATTAGTGTAGGTGGAATTAAATCACAAAAATCGCCGGTCAATGTCTTGGAAACGAACTTGCAGTTCGTTCCCCTCAGCAGCACAGCTGACTTCTCCCCGTCATCCTCCCCTCAAACGCTAAGGAATGTTGACAAGAATCTGAAGTTGAGTGACCTCCTCGTCTAGTCTGCCAATGACATTGAAATACACAAACCGAGCCTATGAACAGTTGTTTTACACCTTCATGGGGAGTGGCTACATGACTAGTGATGGTGGATCTGTTTAGGATTTTGCCATCCTCATGGCCTATGTATAGAAAATGGAAATCCTAAAGATTTGGTAAATTAATTTAAGAAACTGTTGGTCTATCTTTGTGTGAAGACAGTGCAACAACCGTAACAAAAATATTAATAATACTATTATTATTATTACACCAGGCTACTACTGCTGTACTAATAATAGTAATAATAGAATTTTAGACACACTAACTTCTACGGGGCTACCTGACCACGTTGTCGCAGTCCCTAAACTATGGAACAAACCTAAGTTCCTTTATGTTGTTTCTTTTTTGGTATGTCGAGTTGCCAGACTTTTATTTTTAGCAATCCAACACCAGAGCTACACATGCTGACTCTTCTTCTTATTATTATTATACTAATATTATTATTATCATCATCATGTTCATGGGGTGCTAGTATTGAGGCAGCTTACCATCAACGGCCGATATGCAAGTCGGGGCGTGATGGCGCAGCGGTCCAGCTGTTGGCCTCTCACCACGGCGGACCGGGTTTGATTCCCGGTCAATGCATGTGAGATTTTCGAAGTGAAATGCCATGTCCTGTGGTTCGGATTCCACATAAAAAGGAGGTCCAGTAGCTCACGATCACGACATTTACGGTCGTATAAAAACACAAGCTTCCTTACTTTCCACCATCTGCAGCCACATGATGATTTCCCGTGGCATCCCACGAGCCCAAAGTTGGAATGCCTACCCCCGCTGTGTAGGCATGCGCATTTAATCGTACACCACGATCGCAGCAAGTCCGGTAATTGAAGGTCCAAACTCAGCACCGACAGTGGCTATCCTGAGTTTGGATTTCCCTGGATTCTTCCACGCGCTTTCCAAGCACATGCCGGGATAGTATGGTACTTGGAGTCCCGGAGCACCAACCTCATTCACGACCTAATAACTACAGCTACACATATTACTTCAGTCACCACAGAAACACAGTTTATCAGACAAATCCAACAATCACCCAACTACACGGTGCTGATAAACAAATGCCCCAAGCTCCTAAAATGAATTAACAACAACCATCACAACAAGCTTTCAAGTCTCTTCCATCATCATTGTTAACAAAAATATTTATTTACTGAACGTCCTAAACAATTGGGACCCTACTTAAAAATAAATAAAATTCAGTAAAGATATAGTCTCTTATAAAGTGTATAATAATAAAAATAATAATAATAATAATAATAATAATAACAATAATAATAATAATAGTATTTATTTATTTATCGTATGGCTTTTAGCGCCGGGAGTGTCCGAGGACATGTTCGGCTCGCCTGAGTCTGTAGCTGCTTCCAGCGGACACCCTAAAGGGTGAGCTACAAGTTCCGATCAATTTCAAATAGTTCCAACTTTCGCCATCAGATATCAATGATACCTAGTGGCAAACGATGGAACTTTGATAGAGCGTTCTGACGAAAGCTAACCTAACAAATTTTGCTTTACACAAGTTTAGTCTGTGAAAGGATCATTTACATGCCATAAATCTATGACATGGGACCGCCGGCTTTACTTCCCCTCCGAAGGAAGGCATACTGAAGGATTTTTAACGCTCTTAAAAATCCGACGACTTCGGCCGGGTTTGAACCCGCTATCTTGGGCACAGCAGTTCAGCAAGCTACCGACTACGCCACCGAAGCCGCTATAATAATAATAATAATATGTTGTTGGACACACTACTTTTATTTTTGGTGGACATATCGAGATTCCGGAATGTTGTGTTGACATAATTTCATGTACGTGCCATTACATCCATCGGCATAAGGCTGTCGTATTTGTTTACCTTCTTGTATTACATGACTCAGACTAGATCGAACCCTCGAGAAGGATAGCACTCCAATACCTGAGCTCACAGCCTCACTATCATTTAATTATTATTATTGTTTTATATAGTACATATAACACATTGCTGGTACATCACAACATAACTATACGGACTTCAGGGAACCAACGTATTGCTACTGAAACAGCCACTTCTAAGCTGGAAAGTCGAAATCGCTACCCATGAATTTCCAGACGATTCGGGTTGTTGAGAGAACTACTGCCTTCTGCATTAGTTTGTCAATTTGAGTATCCAGAACCAGTTCTTTAACGTCTTGGAGCAAGGTACTTGGGATCACGCCCGTATTTCAGACAATGATAGGTATGGTCTTTACCCGTTCTAAATGCCATTGCCTTTTGATAGGGCCAACCAACTCGCTATATTTGCTTTACTGTTATTATTATTATTATTATATTAATTTTATTATTATTATTATTATTAAACGTAATAAATAACCCCTGGCACTACAGCCCATGAAGGGCCTAGGTCTACCAAGCGACCGCTACCCAGCCATTTGGCCTGCAGATATTGGGATGACACGTGATCAGCGCATCGGGTCCCTTCGGCCGTTAATCTTGGTTTTCGTGATCGGGGCGCTGCCTCATTGTCAGACAGCTACTCAATTGTCCTCACTAGACAGAGTGCACCCCGTTCCAGCCCTCACGTCAGTTTCTAAAATCCCTGACGGAGCCGGGAATCAAACCCGGGGCCTCCGGGTGTGAGGCAGGCGCGCTACCCAAACAACACAAGGCTGGCTATTATTATTATTATTATTATTATTATTATTATTACTATGTACATGTGGTACCATACTAGTATTAAATCTTGAAAGTAGTTTTCCATGGTTTCCCACTTCTACCCCAGACAAATGCTGGGATGGTTCCTAACTTAAGTCCACGGCCGCCTCCTTCCCAATACTCACCTGAATTACAAACACCCACATAACTAAAGAAACCACAAAAACACAGGTTATCAGACAAATTCTTCCCACACCCAACCACATGGGGCTAAATGACCAAAATCGCCAAGCCTCTCAAACAAAACATCAAGTGTATTCCTTTCGTCTTAAATGCTAGTTCTGAACAGAATACGGGATGTCGGAATTTTGTCACACCGTATTTCATTTAAGTGCCGGACGGCAATGACACTTACAAAGTAGGCTACACAATACTGCCGGTCATAACGTCCCAAGACATTGCGTGCAATTTCAACAACAACAACAACAACAGCAAACAACAACAATACACATTTTCTTACGTGATGGGTATCGCTCGCTCCTCGTAACAGCTGATACCTCCCCTCAACTAGTAAGGTCAACGCTCCGATTACGTAACAACTTCTCCTCCGCACATCGCCCCACCTCGCCCCGCCCCATTTACCCCAGCCTGCTGCCTCACCTTCTGTTTGAAGAATTTCGCAAAAACCTAAAAACATTGACTTTTTAATGATAAATTTTCAATTTAAAGATAGGTGACACATTTTTTACCCAGGAAGCTCACAATAGTCTCTTCTATCACCAGTGTAACGGACTTCCATTATATCAATTACACTCTGTATATATATATAGCCTATACAGGGTGTATTTGATATGATGGAAGTCCTTTACACTGGTGATAGAAGATGGTATTCTAAGCAAATATCTTCATGAAATTAAGTCGGATCTTAATTAGTGTAGGTGGAATTAAATCACAAAAATCGTCGGTCAATATCTTGGAAACGGGCTTTCACTTCGTTCCCCTCAGCAGCAGAGCTGACTTCTCCCCGTCTCCCTCCCCTCCTACGCTGAGGAATGTTGACCAGAGTCTGCAGTTGAGTGACCTCCTCGCCTTGTCTGCCAATGACATTGAAATACACAAACCGAGCCTATGAACAGCTGATTCACACCTTCATGGGGAGTGGCTACATGACTAGTGATGGTGGATCTGTCTTGGATTTTTCCAGCTTCATGAACTATGCATAGAAAATAGAAATCCTAAAGATTTAGTAAATTAATTTAAGGAACTGTTGGTCTATCTTTGTGTGAAGATAGTGCAACAACTGTAATAAACTTATTAATAATACTAATAATAGTAATAGTAGGCTTTTAGACACACTAACTTCTTTTATGTTTCTTTTTGGTATGTCGAGTTGCCAGACTTTAATGTACGTAGGATTTCTTGTATGTGCCATGAAATCCATGGAGATGATCTTATTAGATCCCATTCATTTACTACATGACTGAACGTAGATCGCACCCTCGGGAAGGTTAGCACTCTACCACCAGAACTACACATGCTGACTCTTATTATTATTATTATTATTATTAGACTATTATTATTATTATTATTATTATTATTATTATTATTATTATAACACTGTATTATAACAATGTATTTGTATTTTATTTTCATTTTCGTGTATTTTCATATGTATTTACATTGTTGATGGACCAATAAATCAATCCTCCCCCCCCCCCCCCCTCTCCAGTTAATGGCCACCCGAGGGCTGGAGATGGGATGGGACAATTCACAATATGAACATGTGGTACCATACTAGTATTAAATCTTGGAAGTAGGTTTCCATGGGTTCCCACTTCTACCCCAGGCAAATGTCGGGATTGTTCCTAACTTCAGGCCACGGCCGCCTTCTTCTCAATAATCATAACCGCTGGCAGTGCAGCCCATGAAGGGCCTAGGCCTACCAAGCGACCGCTGTCCAGCCATTTGGCCTGCAGATATTAGGGTGACGCGTGGTCAGTGCATCGGGTCCCCTCGGCCATTAATCTTGATTTTCCTGACTCGGGCACTGCCTCACTGTTAGACAGCTACTTAATTGCCCTCACGAGGCTTAGTGCACTGCGTTACAGCCCTCACGTCAGTTTCTAATATCCCTGATGGAGCCAGGAATCGAACCCAGGGCCTCCAGGTGAGAGGCAGTTGCACTGCCCCAACACCACAGGGCCGGCGCCTTCTTCCGAATCCTCACCTGAATTACAAATACCCACATTACTACAGAAACCACAAAACACAGGTTATCACACAAATTCTACCCACACCCAGCTACATGGGGCTAAATGACCAAAATCGCCAAGCCTCTCAAACAAAACATCAAGTTTTTTACTTCCGTCCTAAATGCCTAGTTCTGAACAGACTGCGGGATGTCGGAATTTTGTCACACTGCATTTCATTAAGAGAATGTTTTTAGTATTTTCAGAAACTAGTCAACAGAAGGTCCGACACGGACGCCAATGATACATCAGGGCTGAGTATCGAAATTATTTTATACATGAACATCAATCAATGAATTCCACACTTACAAAGTAGGCTACACAATACTACCGGTCCTGACGTCCCAAGCCATTGCGTGCGTTGTCAACAACAACAACAAGAACAACGGCAATGCACATTTTCTTACGAGACGGTAGAGCTCAAACAGCTGATAGCCTACCACCCCTCAAGTCAACCGGTAAGGTCAATGCTCCGATTACGTAACAACTTCCCCTTCGCGCGTCGTCACATCGGGCTCCGCCTCGTTTCCCCAGCCTGCCGCACCACTTTCTGCCTGATTAGTTTCTGAAATAACTAAAAACATTGACTTTTTAATGATTAATTATCAATTTCAAGATAGGTGACAAATTTTTTACCTAGGAAGCTTAGAATAGTCTCTTCTATCACCAGTGTAACGGACTTCCATCATATCAAATACACCCTGTATATACATACATAAATTATATATAAACTTTTGAACTGACGGTGGTTTTGGGGTCTGGGGGATGTGAAACGCGAAGATATGTCGACATTTTCCGGAAGTCGAAACATGGGACCCATTGCAATAGTAAGCTTTCTAATGAAATCTACCTAAATCCCAAGTCCATACGTAGTGCCCAAGTACTATTGTCCACTGTCCAAATCGAAGTTCAGGATAACTTTGGCAACTGGGTGCGTGCACGCGGTCTTCTTGATTCGGCGGCAACCCGCGATTTCGTTTCTAATTCATTAATAAAAAACTAGGTCTACCTGTAAACCCCACTTCTATTAACGTATCGGGCATTAACAGCTCAAAATCGCAAGCTTTACAGTTTTCAAAGCTAACGATAAGAGACATTTGTCACAGAAATAACTTTCTCAAACTGAATTGTCTCTTTCTCAATAGCATAGGAGAAGGTACTCCAAGTCACTCTGTTGATATTTCAGGATTAAGCATTCCCTCGCATTTAAGGCTAGCCGATCCTCTGTTCAATGTACGAAACCCCATTGACATACTCTTTAGTGCCAATGTTTTCTGGAATTGCCTTCGTAAACAGGTTCGCAAGTTATCCTCAAACGTGGTTCCCAGAGACAAATTCTCTCTGAAATTGCAAAAATTTTTGATCAGCTTCAATTCCTTGCCCCGGTTATTGTTATAGCCAAACTTTTCATGCAAGAGCTATGGTCGCTCAAATGTGAATGGGACGACACTGTTCCCCTTTCTTTTCTTAACAGATGGCTCTCTTTTCGCAGCAATTTGCTTGATCTTTCCCTTATTGAAATTCCCAGGAATTTAATTAACGCTCATCCTAATGCATCTTTTTTCCGTCATGTGTTTGCGGACAGTTCCGAAAAGGCTTACGGTTGCTGTGCATATTTGGTTTATCGCGGTTCATTAAATGGGTCTTCAGTTTCCAACCTTGTTTGTGCCAAATCGAAGGTGGCTCCTCTTAAAACTATCACTTTGCCTAGGCTTGAATTGTGTGCTGCAATCATGGCCGCAGAACTTGTTAAGAAAATTCGGGAAGTCTGAAGGGTCGAATTTTCGCAAACTTACATGTGGAGCGATTCCATGATTACTCTTTCTTGGATCGCCAAAAACCCCGTTCATTGGCAAACTTTTGTTGCAAACAGGGTTTCCAAAATTCAAACTCTTTCTTCGGGATGTCAATGGAGGCATGTGCCCAGCGCTGACTACCCAGCCGACATCATTTTTCGTGAATGTTTACCCTCTCAATTGGCAGCTTCTCAGTTGTACTGGCATGGGCCCTCGTGGTTAATCGAAGACTCTTCTTGTTGGGCTTCTAAGCCTCCAGCTACAAACTCCAACTTTCCTGACGCAAGTATCTAAATCTACTGCTTCGTGTCTTGTTTCCAACGTTTCTCATACCTTGTTTTCCCGCTATTCTTCCTTTCACAAATTAATTCGAATTGTTGCCTATCTTCTCAGATGGAAATATCTTGTGGTTGACCAACCTCTTCTCCCCCAAACCACACCTTACCAATCATGAATTGAATCTCGCTACCATTACGGTTTTGCAACTAACACAGCAAGAAGCCTTTTCTTCTGAATTGTCTTTACTTTCTTCTAAAAAGGATCTTCCCAAATCCAGTCGTCTTCGTGCCTTAGCCCCGTTCCTTGATGACAATAGGTTACTCAGGGTAGGTGGTAGGGTCTCGCAATCTTTGCTTTCTGAGGACAAAAGCATCCTGTTATTTTGCCTTCTAAACATCACGTAACTTCTTTAATTATACGTGACTTTCATTATCGTAATCTGCGTGTTGGTACACGCACACTGCGTTGCCTCTTAAGGGAAAAGTACTGGATTATAAATGGAATTCATGAAGTTTCCTCTGTAATTCACAAATGCATTCCTTGCTTCAAAGCTAAACCTAAAGTCAATACTCAATTAATGAGCGATCTGCACTCTTTTCGCTCTTCTCCTATATGTCCATTTGCTCTAACTGGTGTGGACTATATGGGTCCCTTCCAATATCAACGCAATTCCCCTGAAGCTAAACGCAAATTGTTTGGTAAGCTCTATGTTCCTCTCTTTGTTTGCATGGTTACTGGCACGATCCATTTGGAACTAGTAACGGATGCCTCTACTTCCTACTTTTTATCAGCTGTCTCTCGCTTCGCTGCTAGTCGTGGTGTTCCTTCGGAGATGTTCTCTGATAACGCTTCCACTTTTCAAGGCGCAGCTTCCTTGTGGAAGAAAGCTCTCACATCTTCCCCTGCCATGGAAGCGATTTCTAATTTTTCCTACTCAAAGGGTTTCAAATGGCGTTTTATACCTCCCTACGCTCCTCATCACGGAGGTAGGTGGGAATCCTGCGTAAAGCTCACTAAACGTCACTTATGAAAGGTTTTAGGTAATCGCATTCTGACTTATGAAGAATTTAATTCGCTGTCTGTTCTGATTGAAGGTGTTGTCAAATCTCGCCCTTGAACTACGCTTTCTAATGACCCTGATGACCTGCTTCCACTCACACCTGGTCACTTCCTTATAGGCACTTCTCTTTCTGCCCCTCCTCCCCTTCCCAACTCTCACAGAGATTCTAATTTACCTATTGTTTGGCGTAATCTTGAAGCCCTCCGAAATTCTTTCTGGAAGAGGTGGAATTTGGAATACTTAACTTCCTTGCAACGGAGACAGAAGTGGTTTCTTTCCAATCCCGACATTAAAGTGGGGGACTTGGTCCTGGTTAGGTATGTTTCTCCTCCCTTGGTCTGGATTTCTGGTAGAGTGACCTAGTGTTACCCTGGAAGGGATGGGAGAGTTAGGGTGGCCAAGATCTTGACCACTAATGGGTATATTATAAGACCACTTTCTTTAATTGCTCCTTTACCTTTAAGTTCTTAATTTCATGTCTTACGTTCTCTGTTGGTGTTTTGCCCTGCCAGCTTGGTGTATTCTTTGGAATACACGGTAAGACAGAGTAAGCTTTTGCTTCTCTTTGCTTTAGTTCATCCCTTCCTTTTTTTTCACAAACACCAACAGTGATCTCCTGATTTCTCTTTGTTGGTATATGTTTCTTACACTACCTGTAAGTCTGTTCTAGATATATATCATCCATGACCCACCTAGCGTCATCTACCCGCGAATCTCTGAAGTTCCTCAATTTTTCCCTGCACAAGAGGACTTCCTTACCAATCTAGCCACCAGATCTCGACGCTATCGCCAGCTATCATCTCCGTGATCAAGAGAACTTCGTCTACTTTTTCACACGCCAGGCGGCGCTAGTGACGCCTGCTATCAACTCTTTGAAGACCATTTCATCAAGAGAAATTATTATTTCAAAGTTGGCTATTCTTATATGTATTCTTTTGTCTCCTACCCCCACCTTTTTCCCTTCCCTGGTCTCTACGCGCTCCGTTGAGCTGGCCTCACTTGTGCGTCTGAAGTCAAACCAGTCAGTTGGAGCTTAACTAAAGCTCGCCCCCTCTACTCTAGAGGCAAACTTTTAAATTCGACGCCATGTTCGAGTTTTAGCATCAACCGTCAACAGCAATATCGCCTTCTTCATGAAGCGAAGATAAGTACCGACTTCATGTTTTAACCACTTTCTCATCGCTTTTAAAAGGCTCAATGCTTTTATTTTGATTTTATAGACAGTGAAAATTGCTATATGAGATAAAATAACTGCTTTCAAGAGATCTTCTTGATCAAACTCGAACTATCAAGTCTAACTTTCAAAATGAAAGATTTTCTGAGATGCTATCTCACATCGAGGAATATTTCTAAAATACCCACTGTCTATATAATCAAGTTTTCCGCCGAGGGATTCTCTACCCAATTTAAACAAGTCATCATTGCTCTGGAACCTTCCAGAACCTACACTCTATCTACCAGTTATACTGTCATGTATTTTCCACTTGATATGGGAATACTTCCTTCGCTGAGAAACTTATGTGGGATAAACTTCTAATCCACATAAACTGTCTTCCTACGTGGAAAATTTTCTGCCGTATTTAACTGCCACCCATAGAAACTACAACTCATAATTCACTCAAGCCAAAACTCAACTTTTACATAACTGCAATAACTTTTCTTTCTATAAACTTTTTGTGCTGGTACAGTGAACTTTCAACTATATCAACAGACTATAGTGATAACAGTGCCTGTTCAACTTTTTCATCCGCGTCGCGCTCGTCCGAGTACAATAAATACGGCCATGAACACTCTTCCACAATCCCATTTGATCTTTCCCAAACCCTTTACCAGCAAAGTAAAATAATACAATTGTTACTTTAGGTCTTTTTTTCAATGAGGTGTCACTCTCAATAAGTGCCCTCCCTTACTTGTTCCACGTACAGCGAATTAATGTCTGTAAAACTTCGTGTCTAGTACACGCCTTAAAGTATATTGTTTCTCCCTTCTAATGAGGGAATCCAATTGTTTCAACTCAAAAGTGAGTTATCTCTAGGTTTCACGACAGGGAAATTTGCCCCATTTTTCTCGTGATCCCTACTTAAACATAGGAGTTCTAGAAAATTCCTTTCAATTTTTCTCTCCAGGTTTCACAATAAGTGACCTGCCCTATTTGTATAATCTCTAAACGTAGTTCTGCATTAATACAGGATGTTATAGAAACTTCTATTTCATTGCTTCCTGTTTTTTGTTGTTACTTTCGAAGTTGTTATTTGTTCATATTTCTAAGATACCTATCTAGAAATCCTTAAAGTACACACCTTGTACTTGATTTATTGTTTAACCTTAATTACTCTAAATATCTTAAAATTTTCTATTTATTAATCTTAGCTATTTCAAAATCTTACGAAGATTTTAGCTCAGATAAAAGGTTTGAAACCAAAACATTATCAATTGCCTGGCGCAAGATCTAAATGATTTCGGAGGTCTGCGACCCCAATTGTTTGTAAACTCAAATTATATATGTCTTACATTCATTACACCTTTTTGCATTGTTAAATAAATTTGATTTTTTTCTTTTGTTCTATAATTTCTCTGAAATAACGGTTAGGCAAGATTCTGTCTTCCCTGACTCTTCCTAGGCTTATGCCCTGTATAATAAAAATAAATCCATTGATAAGGTTTTCACTACTTGTTGCTTTTGAGCAAGAACTCTTAGTTATTAACTTATTAAAGTCTCTCTTAGCTTTGATAGCTGATTCTAACTGGCCAGTAAGGCAAGCATAGCTCGCTACGCCAGCTTCCTGCTTGTGGAGATTCTCTATACCACATATGGTTGATTTTTCAAAATTTAAGTGTTTCTCATTGTCTAAACTTTTAGTCGGAGCCTTGCTGGGTAAAAGCTTAGTCATTTCTAAATGCAACTATTGGTACTCTTACCAAAATTATTTCCAAGGGTATAATTGCTTTATCCCTATCCTTCTTGGAAGCATTCGGTCGCTCTTTAGGAATTCTACAATTTCAAGAACTAAAATATCAGGGCTGATTCAAATTATTTGTATTCTTCAAAATACTTGTTTAGAAACAAACTCCTTTGAACAGATACACAATAAATCTGTTACTCTTTGTCTTGCCAGACCACCACCCTTCCCCATAGTAGGTATATTTATGCTTGAGAGGGAATACGCTACAGCAGCTTTCTTGCGAATAGCCCAAGTTCCAGCTGCGTTTCCTGTTAGCTTCGCCCAGGTCCCTACCCACTTTAGGTATCGGAAAGCGGATTTGCAGTGGAAGCTGCCTTTGAGTGTACTTAAAGTTAAAATTATAACTTCTGTTGGACTCTCGTCCTATTTCTCCATCCTTTTTCTCCAGTCCAAAACCCACTTCTTTTTCTTCATCGTCTTCCCTTGGGGGTTAGGTTATTCCCAAGCTAATAATCTACACAAAATTTGGTCCCAGAAACCCGGGAGTGTCCATTTATGACATTTTACTTATCAGGCTTTATTTGTCATGGGTTATTCGACAATAGTTTGCAAATCATTAATATCTTCTTTGAATTTGTCAGCTATAGCTTCACCGTGCAAAAGCCTGTGAAGGAGAAAGAGGCCGCTCCTGTCTCCTTTGGTGTGTCCCTTTCTTTCAACTTATTTTCTGCTGCCAGTCTGACAGCATTTCCAAGGTTCCACAGTTTCGTAAGTTATACTTTAATTTACCTATTTTGTCATGGCTCCTACAGAAAAGGATAAGGATGAAAAACTTACTTCTAAACGAGCATCCTATAAAGGGCAAATTACCCGATTTAGAAAATACATCAGAGAGCTAGATCCTTCAGAAGCTCAATTAGATTTGTTAAATCATCGCGTAAAGGATTTTGAACGTTCATATGAAAATTATTGTAACAACCAAACTGAAATAGAAACTTGTATGCTCAATCAAACTAATGATCGAGTCGAAGTAGAAAATCAATATTTCGAAGGTATAGGTTCTGCTTTTAAAATAATACGCCAACTCGAAGAAGAACAGAAAAAAGACGGTTCTGTTCTTGGTTCCCTTCACGAACAACAAACCTCTCTTCGTGAGGGCACTCACAAGCCCAAACCAATCCTACCTAAGATTGATTTACCCCACTTCTCTGTAGACGAATCTACTTGGGATTCTTTCTATGAACTAATTTGTTCTCTTGTTCATAACAATGAAGTCATTCAAGTCATCTACATGTTTCATTATTTGAGATCTATCCTCCGAGGTCAAGCTCTGCAGTTAGTTGAAGCACTCCCATTAAGTGCCGAAAACTACCCCATTGCCTTTAACTTGTTGAAAGAAAGATACGGTAATTCACGGTTATGTATTCAACGCCATATGAAGGCTCTATTTAACTTGCCTGCGTCACAGCACAATGACGTCACTAGTTTGCGTACTCTCATTGATACAACACAACTTCACGTTAAAGCTCTATCCCAATTAGATCAACCCACTGAACACTGGGACACTTTCTTAATACACTTAGTGGTTTCTAAAGTCGATGTTGCTACCCTCAAAGCTTGGGAGATTGAACTTTCCAGAGAAGACGATTACTCTTACGAGCATTTAGTCACTTTCATAAATGCTAGATGCCAACTCTTAACTGCTTTAGCTAATCAAAGTGAACCCTCATCCCCTAGTTCTAAATTTGAATCAATGTCTCTTAAACCTAAAAACGAACGCTTAGCGTCTAGTATCCTAAAACCTGGGTCCAGCTCATCTAAACTCAAGTCAAACGCCACTGGTTACCCAACTAGGTCTAGTGAACGCCGTATTGCTAGTTCTCTCGTTTTAAACACTCAAAGCGAACCCCGTAAGAATTTAAATGAACCATTAAAGTGCATACTTTGTAAAGATTCCCACGCCTTATATCTATGTAAATCTTTCAAAGAACTGTCAGTCGACGACAGAAGAAAATTAGTTTCCCAGAATAAACATTGCTTCAACTGCCTAGCACCCACGCATTCTGCTTCAAATTGCAAGTCCACCAGACTTTGCTTCCATTGTGAAAAAGCTCATTACACTTTACTACATCGTCATGATCAAGCAAGGTCATCGACCGCATCTACTTCTCAGAAAAGTGACAATGCTAACAGTTCCAATGATTCATCTTACATTCAAAAAAGTCCTTTCGGCACGCCGGAAGGCGGAGGTAGATTTCACCGGACAAACTTGGGGAAAGGCGAAAATAGGCAGAATATGCAGGTTTTCGTAGAAGGATCAGACTTCATTTATTGCGAGAAATTATTTTATAATTGGAGCTTAATTAACTTTGTTTTTCGTCATTTTATGCATATTTTAAACATTTTATTGTCTTATGGGGACGGTAAACTTCTTGTCATTTGGGGTCCATTTTTAGCCTACTTTTCACATTTTGCAAATATGAGGAGAAAGTAGACTTATGAGATCGATCCGGGAAAATGTGTGTCTGTCTGTCTGTCTGGTTGTGTGTGTGTCCCCCCCCCCCATCAACTCCTAAACGGCTGCAGCAATCAAAACCAAATTTAATATGAGTAAAGATGTGCACCGGAATATCCCATGTCTATATTTGAAAATGTTGTCAGTGCTACCAACTGCTGAAAAAACGCACTAGAAATTTGAGCTCCATGTTGGATATCTTGCAATGTATGCATGGGAGCTATTCCAAAATTGGCACACATGTAGATAAACTATTTCAGTTTAATTTCCAGGAGGCCAACCATGACAGTGTTGCCAAAATAATTTTAAGCCTTCTGATAGGTCCAATGTTTAAATGCATATAACTTCTACACTATCAATTGGATTTCAACCAAATTTTGTATGTAATATCTGTACATAAACAGATATGACTGAGCGTATTCTTAAGAGCCACCAGGGCTGCCAACTGTTAATAATTTCTCTCTTTATTTTTTCATCCAAATACCAATATATCAGAAAGTATGCAAGCCAACAGTTTTAAACTATGCACACGTATATTCTGACATATTAGATTAATTTCGAGTAACTTATATACGTCAGTTCTACCAACATGATTATAAGCCTGCTGATAGTACCAATTTTTAAATTCATGTAACTTCTATACTATCAGTTGGATTTCATCCACATTTCGTATGTGCTATGTGTACCATAACAGATATGACTGTAAGAATTGTTAAGAGCAATCAGGGCTGCCAACTGTTAATAAATGCTGTCTATATTTATTTTACTCTATTATCAATATACCAGAAAGTATGCAAGCCAACAGCTCTATACTTTGCACAAGCATAGCACCTGACATTCTAGATTAATTTGGAGTAATTAATACAGGGCAGTGCTGCCAACATGATTCTATGCCTGCTGATAGGTCCAATTTTAAAATACATGTAACTTAACAAATTGATTTCATCCAAAATTGGCACAACAAGATATCATAATATTTCAGATTATTTCTGACCAGCACACGCATGGTATTGTTGGCAGCATGCTTTTACGCGTGCTGATAGATCCAGTGTCTAACTGCATGTAACGTCCATTGGACTTCAACCAAATTTTGTATTCTGTACCTTAAGAGATTGAACTAAGAATATATTCAGTCGCCAGGGCTGCCAACTGTAGTGCTCTATTAGGCTACATTATACCAGGTATATTTTGAACTAATTAGATATTTCGATATTACCAACTTAATTTCGTCATTATTCTAGATAGGTTCATATACTCGAGAATAATCATTGGCATGAAAAGTAGGCTGTATAGTTCTTCACGGAACTTCTTGTTATACTTGAGGTCGCACTGTCCTTATGCTAGGTTTCGACACTGATGTGTAACTATGTAACGGTCTGTTACTTCTTCACGCAAAATTATATCTCCCGCAGAGATTTTGGTTGGTTCCTCAGTTTAGGGGCTGCGACAACGCGGCCATGTAACCCCGTGTACTTTGGGTGAGTGTAGAATCTGTCTGATAAACGGTGTGAATTGTGATGGCTGTATTAGTCTGTAATTCAGGTAAGGATTGCAGACGGTCAATTTCAAGCAGTAGTTCCTAATGTTGCTACCAGATACTACTGTCAACGACACCTAGCTGTGAACTTGGCTACTAGATGCCACCGCAACCAGCAACTCTCAACGAACGTTGGAACTTCCCCTCCAAAGGAAAGCATACTGAGGGATTTTTAGCGCTCTTAGAAAATCCGACGACTTCGGCCGGCTTTGAACCCGCGACCTTGGGCATAGAAGTTCAGCATGCTACCAGTTACGTCACCGAAGCCGCTTCACACTTAGTCAGATGAAAATCTGAATCTGATCTTGTGCAAGTGCTTTGTCATGGCAACGTCTGATGGCTCATCCCTCATCAATTTAGTAGTGTTGCCATGGCAACCTCTGATAGCTCTTGGCATTTTCTTATAATTCCGAAATCATTTTTCTCATCCCTTGGCGTAATGGTGGGTGATATCAATAATTATTTCAGACAAATTTTTAGGTAATTATTAGGGGGATATTTTCCATTTTGTACGGTTTTGATATTGTGCCTATTAACAGAGATATGATTAATGTTTCCCGAAAAACCCACTTTTTCCCACCCCTTTGGTCAATGGTTGGTGCTATAAAAAAAACTCTTCAAACATAAATTTTTGGGCTTTATCCGACACTTAGTATGAACTTTGAACGGATTCGATATTTCACATATTAAGAGAGTTATAACAATATTTCACTTTTTCGAAAAAAAGACCCCCATTTTCACCCCTTCGACCGATTTAGCCCAGTAACGAACTCGACCGAGATTTTATAGGTATACATATTCGGTAAAAAATTCAAAGTGATTGGTCCAAAATTACGGCAGTTATCGTGTCCACAAGAAACTGATATACATATTTACATATAGATATATACAGGGTGTAATTGATATAATGGAAGTCCGTTACACTGGTGATAGAAGAGACTTTTGTAAGCTTCCTGGGTAAAAAAATTTGTCACCTATTATTAAATTGAAAATTTATAATTAAAAAGTCAATGTTTTTTAGGAATTTATGAAATTCTTCAAACAGAAGGTGAGGCAGCAGGCTGGGGTAAATGGGGCGGGGCGAGGTGGGGCGATGCGCGGAGGAGAAGTTGTTACGTAATCGGAGTGTTGACCTTACTAGTTGAGGGGAGGTATCAGCTGTTACGAGGAGCGAGCGATACCCGTCACGTAAGAAAATTCCTATTGCCGTTGTTGTTGTTGTTGTTGTTTTTGTTGATGAAATTGCACGCAATGTCTTGGGACGTTATGACCGGCAGTATTGTGTAGCCTACTTTGTAAGTGTCATTGCCGTCCGGCACTTAAATGAAATACGGTGTGACAAAATTCCGACATCCCGTATTCTGTTCAGAACTAGCATTTAAGACGAAAGGAATACACTTGATGTTTTGTTTGAGAGGCTTGGCGATTTTGGTCATTTAGCCCCATGCGGTTGGGTGTGGGAAGAATTTGTCTGATAACCTGTGTTTTTGTGGTTTCTTTAGTTATGTAGGTGTTTGTAATTCAGGTGAGGATTGGGAAGGAGGCGGCCGTGGACTTAAGTTAGGAACCATCCCAGCATTTGCCTGGGGTAGAAGTGGGGAAACCATGGAAAACTACTTCCAAGATTTAATACTAGTATGGTACCACATGTACATAATAATAATAATAATAATAATAATAATAATAGCCAGCCTTTAGGTGTTGTGGTAGCACGCCTGCCTCTCACGCGGAGGCCCCGGGTTCGAATCCCGGCTCCATCAGGGATATTAGAAACTGACGTGAGGGCTGGAACGGGATGCACTCAGCCTCGTGAGGACAATTGAGTTGCTGTCGGATAGTGAGGCAGCGCCCCGATCACGAAAACCAAGATTAACGGCCAAGGGGACCCGATGCGCTGATCACGCGTCACCCCAATATCTGCAGGCCAAATGGCTGGGTAGCGGTCGCTTCGTAGGCATAGGCCCTTCACGGGCTGTAGTGCCAGGGGTTATTTATTATTTTTAATAGTAATAATAATAATAATAACATTAAAGCAAATATAGTGATTTGGTTAGCCCTATCAAACGGCAATGGCATTTAGAACGGGAAAGACCATACCTATCATTGTCTGAAATACGGGCGTGATCCCAAGTACCTTGCTCCAAGACGGTAAAGAACTGGTTCTGGATACTCAAATGGACAAACTAATGCAGAAGGCAGTAGTTCTCTCAACAACCCGAATCGTCTGGAAATTCATGGGTAGTGATTTCGACTTTCCAGCTTAGAAGTGACTGTTTCAGTAGCAATACGTTGGTTCCCTGAAGCCCGTATAGTTATGTTGTGATGTACTAGCAATGTGTTATATGTACTGTATAAAACAATAATAATAATTAAATGATAGTGAGGCTGTGAGCTCAGGTATTAGAGTGCTATCCTTCTCGAGGGTTCGATCTAGTCTGAGTCATGTAATACAAGAAGGTAAACAAATACGACAGCCTTATGCCGATGGATGTAATGGCACGTACATGAAATTATGTCAACACAACATTCCGGAATCTCGACATGCCCGCCAAAAATAAAAATAGTGTGTCCAACAACATATTATTATTATTATTATTATTATTATTATTATTATTATTATTATTGTACACATTATAAGAGATTATATCTTTACTGAATGTTATTTATTTTTAAGTAGGGTTCCAATTGTTTAGGACGTTCACTAAATAAATATTTTTGGTAACAATGATGATGGAAGAGACTTGAAAGCATGTTGTGATGGTTGTTGTTAATTCATTTTAGGGGCTTGGGACATTTGTTTATCAGCCCCGTGTAGTTGGGTGTGTGTTGGAGTTGTCTGATAAACTGTGCTTCTGTGGTGACTGTAGTAGTATGTGTAGCTGTAGTTATTAGGTCGTGAATGAGTTTGGTGCTTCGGGACTCCAAGTACCATACTATCCCGGCATGTGCTTGGAAAGCGCGTGGAAGAACCCATCGAAATCCAAACTCAGGATAGCCGGTGCTGAGTTTGGACCTCCAATGACCGGACTTGCTGCGATCGAGGTGTACGATTAAATGCGCATGTCTACACCGCGGGGGTAGGAAAGAAAGCAGCCGTGGTCTTATGAAGGGACATTCCAACTTTGGGCTCGTGGGATGCCACGGAAAATCATCTTGTGGCTGCAGATGGTGGGAAGTAAGGAAGCTTGTGTTTTTACATGACCGTAAGTTTCGTGATTCTGTGGAATCCGAACCACAGGACATGGCATTTCACTTCAAAAATCTCACATGCATTGACCGGGAATCAAACCCGGTCCGCCGTGGTGAGAGGCCAAATCTGAACCGCTGCGCCATCACGCCCCGACTTGCATTTTGGCCGGTAATGGTAAGCTGTCTCAACACTAGCACCACATGTAGATGATGATAAAAATAATAATACATAATAATAATAATAATAATAATAATAATAGTCTAATAATAATAATAATATTATTTTTTTTGACGAGGGAAGTGGACAAATCTTGCATAAGACCTTGAGAAGGGTCCGCACTCCTCAAGAGTGTGGGATTCTTACCCACTAAAAAACCACACCCTGTCCTCTTCACAAAACCCATCCCGGGACCACTTTCGTATTACTTCAGGATGGAGTCATTTCTTTGCTTCACAAGCACCATCTTACTTCTCCATTCATAGCCCGCGGATCGCAGACTCAATCGACTAAATCGAGCAAGTCCCCATCCGACTTCTTCTGACGAAGGACCACCTCAACAAAGAAAGCGACCGTATCCCAGCTGAGCTCGTTTCTCAGCATAATGCCAACTATATTGTCCGGCGTTATTGGACCAACCTCAGCTTCAAGTTGTTGTTTTTCCGCTGCCCAACGATCGCAGACGAAAAACGTATGATAAACGTCATCTCGTTCGTTCTCGCAGTAAATACAAACTGGACTCCTTACTTTGGCCATGCGATGAAGGTAACACCGAAAGTAGCCATGACCTGTCAACATCTGTGTCAGAAAGTAATTTATTTCTCCGTGTTTCCTACTCGTCCACTCGACCAGACTCGGTATCAGCCGAGCTGTCCATCTTCCTCTATGATCGTCATTCCACCTCTGCTGCCAAAGCTCCATCTTGCGTGCTACGGCTTCCTTCTGGGCTTGAGCCTTGCCCAGTTCTACTCGTCGGAAGTAGACGTCTTTACGTTCTTGCGCGAGTAAGTCTATTGGCGCAACACCTGAGACAACCAGAACTGCAGGTTCCGAAACTGTACGGTAAGCACACGCCACCCTCTGAGCTCCTCTCCTCTGAATTGCAGCTAGGCGTTTCCTATACTTCTCTATCCTCAGCGAATCAGACCAAATCTCAGCTCCATACAGGAGAATAGACTGCGCTGTGGACAACAGTAGTCGACGTTTGCTTTCTCTAGGACCATGCACATTAGCCATGAGAGTACTAATGGCAGCTGTCACTACTTCCGCCTTGTCTGCTGCCTTCCGTATATGAGACCAGTATGTCAGTTTCGTGTCAAGAGTAAACCCTAAGTACTTCGCAGTGGCTCCAGTTCGAACGACCACCTCTCCAACTTTCATGGGAATTATAGTGTCCATTCTCCTCCTAGTTAACATGACTATTTCAGTTTTCGCCATAGCTAAATTCAGACCATGAGTGTTCATCCAACCACTCACCCGTCGCGTTACCTGATTGAGTTTCCACTGAGCCAGAACCGCATCTCGGGCTACAATCACCGCTGCAATATCATCAGCGTACCCAACAAGGAATGTATCTTCGGGCATATCCATGCGCAGTAAGCCGTCGTACAACATGTTCCACAAATCCGGGCCCAGGATAGATCCTTGCGCTGCTCCTGCCGTGACTTTTCTCCTCCTCTGGCCGTCTGCAGTGTCATATAACAGGGTACGGTCCTTCAAATAATCTTTCATTATACGCAGGAGATATGCAGGCAACTGGAAGGTGAATTGAAGAGCTTCAACCATACCTATCCACCTAGCTGAGTTGAAGGCGTTCTTCATATCCAAGGTTACCAGAAGTGTTATTTTCCTAGAATAGTGGTTACCTTCCTGGGCTTGATTCGCAGCTTCAACTACTAGGCGTACTGCATCTATTGTACATAATAATAATAATAATAATAATAATTTAATTTAATTTAATTTATTTATTAAATACTATTTATGTTACATTATTGTGATATGTCTCACGAATCTGATGACAGTACAGATTATCTGTGAGACATATTAATTATTATTTACAACATATATATAGATTATATTTCAGTACAAGAGTGCATGCATTTTTTTTGTAATGTTAATGATAAAATATTAATGTAAATAATTAAAGATACAAAAAAATTACACTATGGTAGTTATATTAATACATTTATGTTATGAGTTAATGTTTGGTTAAGTAATATTTTTTAATGCGACTTATAGCTAGTTGTTTGCTGTTAATGTTTGTCAGTCCAGGTGGTAGTTCATTAAGTAGTGATGGTATAATATAATTTAGTCTCTTGAAACCATAGCTATTTATACATAAAGGTTTAACATGTTTAGTACTTGTTATGGCTCTTGTTTGTATGTTGTGAGAGACCTTATGCCTGAATCTTGGATCATGGTAGTAGAGATTCAGTACAGTAATTTGAAACAACTCTTTAATATTAAAATAAGGGATATCAGTGAAATATTTAAAGAACCTGTTTTGGCTATCTTGAAGATTATTAATTAAAGTTGTGTTTTGATTTCCCCAAGCTGCTATAGCATATCTTAATTTGCTTTCAATCAGAGCACTGTAAATTGTTTTGTAAGTTTTCCTATCTACATAAAATCGGAGATTGTAGAAGATGTAGAGATTTGCTCTTAGGTTTTTTATTATGTTTACTGTGTGTGTGTTCATTTTAAAGTGTTCATCAAGGGTAATTCCTAGGTATTTTTGTGTCGAAGTACTATTTATGAAGGTGTTACATTTGCAACCTGCCAGGATGTTTTGGTGTATGCATGATAAGCTGTGGTGCGTTAGTTTGTATTTTTCTTGTGTGAAGTGATCAACTCTGATGTGCATTATTTTAGATTTGGTTGTATTTATATACAAATTATTGTCATGACACCATCTTGTGATGTTATTGAAGTCTTCTTGAAGTCTCTCAAAAGCTGTTTTAGAGTCTTTATGTATGGTATATATAGTGGTGTCATCAGCATAAATAAATATTTTACTGTGTTTAATGGCTTCATTCATGTCGTTTACGAACAGGTTATATAGTGTAGGTGAAATAATGCTGCCTTGAGGGATACCTTGTGTTCCTTCTACTGCGTCACTGATAGTGTTATTGACCATAACTGCCGTTTCCCTGTTTTTCAGATAGCTTTCAAATAGTTTGTAAGTCGTGCCTCTTATTCCAATATCGTGTAATTTAGCAAGTAGTTTATTGTGATTTATTGTGTCAAATGCTTTAGAAAAGTCAAGAAAAAGTACCATTATGTGATTGTTCTTATTTAAGGCATTATTTATTACATTGGCAAATTCAGCCAGGAGTAGTTCAGTACTTTTCCCCTTCCTAAAACCGTATAGGTGTCCCTTTAAAATATCATATTTATTTAGGAAATTCTTCAATCTCTTATCCAAGCATTTTTCCATTATTTTGTGGAGGATTGATAAAATGCATATTGGTCTGTAGTTGCCAAAGTCTAAGTGATCGCCATTCTTAAATATTGGTTTAATAATTGTGTATTTCAAATTTTTTGGTATTATGCCTGATTCGAATATCTTGTTTATGAGATGTGTTATGATTGGTATAGTTTTTTTGGATGTTGCCTTTATGTCTTTCAAGCGTATATTGTCTACCCCAGGCGATTTGTCTGTTTTTAATTCCTTAATTATGTTTTCTATTTCATATTCATCAGTTTCAAGTAATGAAAAGGAATTCATTAATGTGTTTCTATTTGATTGCCATATGTTGATACTACAGTTATGAGCTAGGCTGTTTATTTTTTCACTAAAGGTATTGATGAATTTATTGACTATCACTTCGTTAGTATAATGTAATATTAAATGTTTGTTTATGACTTCATTGACAGTTTGTGTTTTCCGACCTGTTATATCATTAATGACTTTCCACATTCCTTTATTATCGTTTTTGAAACTATTTATCTTATTTTTAAAATATTGATGTTTTGTTTTGTTTATTAGCTTATTTAATTTGTTTCTGAAAGCTTTGTATTCATTTTTTATTGTAATATTATCCTTGTTTCTGAGCATTGTTTTGTAAAGTCTGTCTCTTTCATTACATTGTATTTTTAGGTCATAAGTGAACCATTGTTTTCTTTTCCTGTGTTTACGAGTTGTTATGTAAGATGCTTTTTGGTAGATTTCCTTAAATTTGGTTGTTATATTGTTATATATGTCATTAGGATTTTTTAATTCAAGGCAATCTGTCCAGTCTGTGTTGTTAAGGCTTGTGTGTATTATAGTATCGTTCATTAGCGTAATGTACGATTCATTATCTTGTAATTGTGTCTTATCATTTTTTGGCCAAATACCTGCATATGTTATGTAGTGGTCAGAGATATCTGATTGTATGACTGCAGAAGTATATTGATCTAGTCTGCTACGATAGTTTATGTGATCAATACATGTTCTCGAGTCTAAATTTGGATCATAACGAGTACATTGAGTGATAAGTGGTAGGAAACCATGAGTTGCCATAATATTTGTATATTTGATAGCTGATAGACTGCTGTCATTAGATAAAGTATCAATGTTGATATCTCCTAAAATGGCGTATTCGCTGTACTTACTAGTGTGTTGTGTTATATGTGTCTCCAGTTCATCAAGAAAGTCATTTATGTTAGTGCTAGGTGGTCTGTAAATGCATGTTAATCCAATCTTTTTGTTCATGTGAAGTATTTCTATTACCATTGATTCATGAGTATTGGAAATGTATGAATTGTGTGTTCTAATAGCCATGTTGTTCTTTACATATATGGCTATGCCTCCTCCTTTACGATTTGTTCTATTACAAAATACAACATTAAAATTATCCAAAGTAAATAGGTAATTATTAGATTCAAGTATGTTAATTTCTGTTAAGCAAATAATATCCAGATCATTAATTTTCTTGCCTAAGGTTATGGTTAAATAATCCCAGTTTTTTGATATAGATTGAATATTTAGAGAGAGGATATTGATTTCAGCATTATTTCTAGTCTTATTACCATTTTCGACGAAATCGGGTATATTGAGAAATGTGAGTTCATTTTGTATTCCAGAAACATTTATATTGCTATCCCAACTGTTCATAATATCAATTAATATAATAATTCAATAATAATTCTTTCTTTTTGGCGGGGGGGGGGGGGGTTACCTAATTTTGTTAATGTCTTCCTCACGGGAGATTCTCAATATACCAGATTCGTCGTTTTTTCGCGCAAGTATTTTGCCGTTTTTAACCCAAATGAATTTCCAGTTATTTTCTCTGGCCTGATTTTTAGTTTTCCATAGTAGCTCCCTGTAAAATGACGTTAGACTTTCGTTAATAAAAAACCTAGATTTAGTGTTCCCATGAGTGAGGAAATTTTGTCCTTTTCTTTTCTGTAAAAATTCATTCTTTTTGGATATGGAGTTAAATTTCACCACTATTGGGGGGATTTTGTTCTTTCTTTGCAGTGGGGGCCTGTAAACTTCCTCTACATCAAACATGTTTAGATCTACTTCTAGAGTCTCAGCAATTTTGTGGACGATTTCATCCAGGCATTCGTCTTTCGTGCGTGGCACTTCACATATTTCAATGTATTGTTGCCTACCGTTCTGTTCCATTGTGTGCACTTTCTCGTTTAGATCTGATATTATTTTGTCTTGTAGATTCTTTTCGTCTTTTAGGGTTTTTATTTCTGCTGTAAGTGATTTCAGAAGAGTTGCATTTGACTTAGTTTCCTTAATCAACTCATCATATTTCTGCGCAATAAAGTCGGCACTTTTAACACTTTCACTCACTTGGTTTTTCAGTTCACTAATCTGCTTCTTTAATTCTAAAAACATACCTTTGATATCCGAAGCGTGTATTATCTCCGTGTCCGGTGTTGAAGGTGGAGTCGCTGTGTAATCAGTGTTGGCAGCAGCTGGTAGGGTCATCGTTCCACCGCTTGCGACAACAGATGCTGACGTTGTCTTTTTGAAGCTACGGCACTGTGGACACCGCCATGACTCCTTAGCTTGTTTTGCCATACCTTTCCACGTACGTATTGTGACTGATGTACATTCATAATGATATTTCCCTTTGCATCCTGTGCAGTATACATAGTCACCATCACTTGGGAGTCCTTCTTGACAGCGGTCGCAAACCATTTCCTTGCTATACTTAAACTTTTTGCGGAGCACTCAGGCACACGTCTACTTCCTCCGGTGTCTCACTTAATAATAATAATAGTAATAATAATAATAATAATAATAATAAGAGTCAGCATATGTAGCTCTGATGGTAGAGTGCTAAAAATAAAAGTCTGGCAACTCGACATACCAAAAAAGAAACAACATAAAGGAACTTAGGTTTGTTCCATAGTTTAGGGGCTGCGACAACGTGGTCAGGTAGCCCCGTATTAAAGAATTTAGTGTCTAAAATTCTATTATTACTATTATTAGTACAATAGTAGTAGCCTAGTATAATAATAATAGTATTATTAATATTTTTGTTACGGTTGTTGCACTGTCTTCACACAAAGATAGACCAACAGTTTCTTAAATTAATTTACCAAATCTTTAGAATTTCCACTTTCTATGCATAGGCCATGAGGATGGCAAAATCCTAAACAGATCCACCATCACTAGTCATGTAGCCACTCCCCATGAAGGAGTAAAACAACTGTTCATAGGCTCGGTTTGTGTATTTCAATGTCATTGGCAGACAAGACGAGGAGGTCACTCAACTTCAGACTCTTGTCAACATTCCTTAGCGTTTGAGGGGAGGGTGACGGGGAGAAGTCAGCTGTGTTGCTGAGGGGAACGAACTGCAAGTTCGTTTCCAAGACATTGACCGGCGATTTTTGTGATTTGATTCCACCTACACTAATTAAGATGGTATTCTAAGCAAATGTCTTCATGAAATTCAGTCGGATCTTAATTAGTGTAGGTGGAATTAAATCACAAAAATCGCCGGTCAATGTCTTGGAAACGAACTTGCAGTTCGTTCCCCTCAGCAGCACAGCTGACTTCTCCCCGTCATCCTCCCCTCAAACGCTAAGGAATGTTGACAAGAATCTGAAGTTGAGTGACCTCCTCGTCTAGTCTGCCAATGACATTGAAATACACAAACCGAGCCTATGAACAGTTGTTTTACACCTTCATGGGGAGTGGCTACATGACTAGTGATGGTGGATCTGTTTAGGATTTTGCCATCCTCATGGCCTATGTATAGAAAATGGAAATCCTAAAGATTTGGTAAATTAATTTAAGAAACTGTTGGTCTATCTTTGTGTGAAGACAGTGCAACAACCGTAACAAAAATATTAATAATACTATTATTATTATTACACCAGGCTACTACTGCTGTACTAATAATAGTAATAATAGAATTTTAGACACACTAACTTCTACGGGGCTACCTGACCACGTTGTCGCAGTCCCTAAACTATGGAACAAACCTAAGTTCCTTTATGTTGTTTCTTTTTTGGTATGTCGAGTTGCCAGACTTTTATTTTTAGCAATCCAACACCAGAGCTACACATGCTGACTCTTCTTCTTCTTATTATTATACTAATATTATTATTATCATCATCATGTTCATGGGGTGCTAGTATTGAGGCAGCTTACCATCAACGGCCGATATGCAAGTCGGGGCGTGATGGCGCAGCGGTCCAGCTGTTGGCCTCTCACCACGGCGGACCGGGTTTGATTCCCGGTCAATGCATGTGAGATTTTCGAAGTGAAATGCCATGTCCTGTGGTTCGGATTCCACATAAAAAGGAGGTCCAGTAGCTCACGATCACGACATTTACGGTCGTATAAAAACACAAGCTTCCTTACTTTCCACCATCTGCAGCCACATGATGATTTCCCGTGGCATCCCACGAGCCCAAAGTTGGAATGCCGACCCCCGCTGTGTAGGCATGCGCATTTAATCGTACACCACGATCGCAGCAAGTCCGGTAATTGAAGGTCCAAACTCAGCACCGACAGTGGCTATCCTGAGTTTGGATTTCCCTGGATTCTTCCACGCGCTTTCCAAGCACATGCCGGGATAGTATGGTACTTGGAGTCCCGGAGCACCAACCTCATTCACGACCTAATAACTACAGCTACACATATTACTTCAGTCACCACAGAAACACAGTTTATCAGACAAATCCAACAATCACCCAACTACACGGTGCTGATAAACAAATGCCCCAAGCTCCTAAAATGAATTAACAACAACCATCACAACAAGCTTTCAAGTCTCTTCCATCATCATTGTTAACAAAAATATTTATTTACTGAACGTCCTAAACAATTGGGACCCTACTTAAAAATAAATAAAATTCAGTAAAGATATAGTCTCTTATAAAGTGTATAATAATAAAAATAATAATAATAATAATAATAATAATAATAATAATAACAATAATAATAATAATAGTATTTATTTATTTATCGTATGGCTTTTAGCGCCGGGAGTGTCCAAGGACATGTTCGGCTCACCTGAGTCTGTAGCTGCTTCCAGCGGACACCCTAAAGGGTGAGCTACAAGTTCCGATCAATTTCAAGTAGTTCCAACTTTCGCCATCAGATATCAATGATACCTAGTGGCAAACGATGGAACTTTGATAGAGCGTTCTGACGAAAGCTAACCTAACAAATTTTGCTTTACACAAGTTTAGTCTGTGAAAGGATCATTTACATGCCATAAATCTATGACATGGGACCACCGGCTTTACTTCCCCTCCGAAGGAAGGCATACTGAAGGATTTTTAACGCTCTTAAAAATCCGACGACTTCGGCCGGGTTTGAACCCGCTATCTTGGGCACAGCAGTTCAGCAAGCTACCGACTACGCCACCGAAGCCGCTATAATAATAATAATAATATGTTGTTGGACACACTACTTTTATTTTTGGTGGACATATCGAGATTCCGGAATGTTGTGTTGACATAATTTCATGTACGTGCCATTACATCCATCGGCATAAGGCTGTCGTATTTGTTTACCTTCTTGTATTACATGACTCAGACTAGATCGAACCCTCGAGAAGGATAGCACTCCAATACCTGAGCTCACAGCCTCACTATCATTTAATTATTATTATTGTTTTATATAGTACATATAACACATTGCTGGTACATCACAACATAACTATACGGACTTCAGGGAACCAACGTATTGCTACTGAAACAGCCACTTCTAAGCTGGAAAGTCGAAATCGCTACCCATGAATTTCCAGACGATTCGGGTTGTTGAGAGAACTACTGCCTTCTGCATTAGTTTGTAAATTTGAGTATCCAGAACCAGTTCTTTAACGTCTTGGAGCAAGGTACTTGGGATCACGCCCGTATTTCAGACAATGATAGGTATGGTCTTTACCCGTTCTAAATGCCATTGCCTTTTGATAGGGCCAACCAACTCGCTATATTTGCTTTACTGTTATTATTATTATTATTATATTAATTTTATTATTATTATTATTATTAAACGTAATAAATAACCCCTGGCACTACAGCCCATGAAGGGCCTAGGTCTACCAAGCGACCGCTACCCAGCCATTTGGCCTGCAGATATTGGGATGACACGTGATCAGCGCATCGGGTCCCTTCGGCCGTTAATCTTGGTTTTCGTGATCGGGGCGCTGCCTCATTGTCAGACAGCTACTCAATTGTCCTCACTAGACAGAGTGCACCCCGTTCCAGCCCTCACGTCAGTTTCTAAAATCCCTGACGGAGCCGGGAATCAAACCCGGGGCCTCCGGGTGTGAGGCAGGCGCGCTACCCAAACAACACAAGGCTGGCTATTATTATTATTATTATTATTATTATTATTATTACTATGTACATGTGGTACCATACTAGTATTAAATCTTGAAAGTAGTTTTCCATGGTTTCCCACTTCTACCCCAGACAAATGCTGGGATGGTTCCTAACTTAAGTCCACGGCCGCCTCCTTCCCAATACTCACCTGAATTACAAACACCCACATAACTAAAGAAACCACAAAAACACAGGTTATCAGACAAATTCTTCCCACACCCAACCACATGGGGCTAAATGACCAAAATCGCCAAGCCTCTCAAACAAAACATCAAGTGTATTCCTTTCGTCTTAAATGCTAGTTCTGAACAGAATACGGGATGTCGGAATTTTGTCACACCGTATTTCATTTAAGTGCCGGACGGCAATGACACTTACAAAGTAGGCTACACAATACTGCCGGTCATAACGTCCCAAGACATTGCGTGCAATTTCAACAACAACAACAACAACAGCAAACAACAACAATACACATTTTCTTACGTGATGGGTATCGCTCGCTCCTCGTAACAGCTGATACCTCCCCTCAACTAGTAAGGTCAACGCTCCGATTACGTAACAACTTCTCCTCCGCACATCGCCCCACCTCGCCCCGCCCCATTTACCCCAGCCTGCTGCCTCACCTTCTGTTTGAAGAATTTCGCAAAAACCTAAAAACATTGACTTTTTAATGATAAATTTTCAATTTAAAGATAGGTGACACATTTTTTACCCAGGAAGCTCACAATAGTCTCTTCTATCACCAGTGTAACGGACTTCCATTATATCAATTACACTCTGTATATATATATAGCCTATACAGGGTGTATTTGATATGATGGAAGTCCTTTACACTGGTGATAGAAGATGGTATTCTAAGCAAATATCTTCATGAAATTAAGTCGGATCTTAATTAGTGTAGGTGGAATTAAATCACAAAAATCGTCGGTCAATATCTTGGAAACGGGCTTTCACTTCGTTCCCCTCAGCAGCAGAGCTGACTTCTCCCCGTCTCCCTCCCCTCCTACGCTGAGGAATGTTGACCAGAGTCTGCAGTTGAGTGACCTCCTCGCCTTGTCTGCCAATGACATTGAAATACACAAACCGAGCCTATGAACAGCTGATTCACACCTTCATGGGGAGTGGCTACATGACTAGTGATGGTGGATCTGTCTTGGATTTTTCCAGCTTCATGAACTATGCATAGAAAATAGAAATCCTAAAGATTTAGTAAATTAATTTAAGGAACTGTTGGTCTATCTTTGTGTGAAGATAGTGCAACAACTGTAATAAACTTATTAATAATACTAATAATAGTAATAGTAGGCTTTTAGACACACTAACTTCTTTTATGTTTCTTTTTGGTATGTCGAGTTGCCAGACTTTAATGTACGTAGGATTTCTTGTATGTGCCATGAAATCCATGGAGATGATCTTATTAGATCCCATTCATTTACTACATGACTGAACGTAGATCGCACCCTCGGGAAGGTTAGCACTCTACCACCAGAACTACACATGCTGACTCTTATTATTATTATTATTATTATTAGACTATTATTATTATTATTATTATTATTATTATTATTATTATAACACTGTATTATAACAATGTATTTGTATTTTATTTTCATTTTCGTGTATTTTCATATGTATTTACATTGTTGATGGACCAATAAATCAATCCTCCCCCCCCCCCCTCTCCAGTTAATGGCCACCCGAGGGCTGGAGATGGGATGGGACAATTCACAATATGAACATGTGGTACCATACTAGTATTAAATCTTGGAAGTAGGTTTCCATGGGTTCCCACTTCTACCCCAGGCAAATGTCGGGATTGTTCCTAACTTCAGGCCACGGCCGCCTTCTTCTCAATAATCATAACCGCTGGCAGTGCAGCCCATGAAGGGCCTAGGCCTACCAAGCGACCGCTGTCCAGCCATTTGGCCTGCAGATATTAGGGTGACGCGTGGTCAGTGCATCGGGTCCCCTCGGCCATTAATCTTGATTTTCCTGACTCGGGCACTGCCTCACTGTTAGACAGCTACTTAATTGCCCTCACGAGGCTTAGTGCACTGCGTTACAGCCCTCACGTCAGTTTCTAATATCCCTGATGGAGCCAGGAATCGAACCCAGGGCCTCCAGGTGAGAGGCAGTTGCACTGCCCCAACACCACAGGGCCGGCGCCTTCTTCCGAATCCTCACCTGAATTACAAATACCCACATTACTACAGAAACCACAAAACACAGGTTATCACACAAATTCTACCCACACCCAGCTACATGGGGCTAAATGACCAAAATCGCCAAGCCTCTCAAACAAAACATCAAGTTTTTTACTTCCGTCCTAAATGCCTAGTTCTGAACAGACTGCGGGATGTCGGAATTTTGTCACACTGCATTTCATTAAGAGAATGTTTTTAGTATTTTCAGAAACTAGTCAACAGAAGGTCCGACACGGACGCCAATGATACATCAGGGCTGAGTATCGAAATTATTTTATACATGAACATCAATCAATGAATTCCACACTTACAAAGTAGGCTACACAATACTACCGGTCCTGACGTCCCAAGCCATTGCGTGCGTTGTCAACAACAACAACAAGAACAACGGCAATGCACATTTTCTTACGAGACGGTAGAGCTCAAACAGCTGATAGCCTACCACCCCTCAAGTCAACCGGTAAGGTCAATGCTCCGATTACGTAACAACTTCCCCTTCGCGCGTCGTCACATCGGGCTCCGCCTCGTTTCCCCAGCCTGCCGCACCACTTTCTGCCTGATTAGTTTCTGAAATAACTAAAAACATTGACTTTTTAATGATTAATTATCAATTTCAAGATAGGTGACAAATTTTTTACCTAGGAAGCTTAGAATAGTCTCTTCTATCACCAGTGTAACGGACTTCCATCATATCAAATACACCCTGTATATACATACATAAATTATATATAAACTTTTGAACTGACGGTGGTTTTGGGGTCTGGGGGATGTGAAACGCGAAGATATGTCGACATTTTCCGGAAGTCGAAACATGGGACCCATTGCAATAGTAAGCTTTCTAATGAAATCTACCTAAATCCCAAGTCCATACGTAGTGCCCAAGTACTATTGTCCACTGTCCAAATCGAAGTTCAGGATAACTTTGGCAACTGGGTGCGTGCACGCGGTCTTCTTGATTCGGCGGCAACCCGCGATTTCGTTTCTAATTCATTAATAAAAAACTAGGTCTACCTGTAAACCCCACTTCTATTAACGTATCGGGCATTAACAGCTCAAAATCGCAAGCTTTACAGTTTTCAAAGCTAACGATAAGAGACATTTGTCACAGAAATAACTTTCTCAAACTGAATTGTCTCTTTCTCAATAGCATAGGAGAAGGTACTCCAAGTCACTCTGTTGATATTTCAGGATTAAGCATTCCCTCGCATTTAAGGCTAGCCGATCCTCTGTTCAATGTACGAAACCCCATTGACATACTCTTTAGTGCCAATGTTTTCTGGAATTGCCTTCGTAAACAGGTTCGCAAGTTATCCTCAAACGTGGTTCCCAGAGACAAATTCTCTCTGAAATTGCAAAAATTTTTGATCAGCTTCAATTCCTTGCCCCGGTTATTGTTATAGCCAAACTTTTCATGCAAGAGCTATGGTCGCTCAAATGTGAATGGGACGACACTGTTCCCCTTTCTTTTCTTAACAGATGGCTCTCTTTTCGCAGCAATTTGCTTGATCTTTCCCTTATTGAAATTCCCAGGAATTTAATTAACGCTCATCCTAATGCATCTTTTTTCCGTCATGTGTTTGCGGACAGTTCCGAAAAGGCTTACGGTTGCTGTGCATATTTGGTTTATCGCGGTTCATTAAATGGGTCTTCAGTTTCCAACCTTGTTTGTGCCAAATCGAAGGTGGCTCCTCTTAAAACTATCACTTTGCCTAGGCTTGAATTGTGTGCTGCAATCATGGCCGCAGAACTTGTTAAGAAAATTCGGGAAGTCTGAAGGGTCGAATTTTCGCAAACTTACATGTGGAGCGATTCCATGATTACTCTTTCTTGGATCGCCAAAAACCCCGTTCATTGGCAAACTTTTGTTGCAAACAGGGTTTCCAAAATTCAAACTCTTTCTTCGGGATGTCAATGGAGGCATGTGCCCAGCGCTGACTACCCAGCCGACATCATTTTTCGTGAATGTTTACCCTCTCAATTGGCAGCTTCTCAGTTGTACTGGCATGGGCCCTCGTGGTTAATCGAAGACTCTTCTTGTTGGGCTTCTAAGCCTCCAGCTACAAACTCCAACTTTCCTGACGCAAGTATCTAAATCTACTGCTTCGTGTCTTGTTTCCAACGTTTCTCATACCTTGTTTTCCCGCTATTCTTCCTTTCACAAATTAATTCGAATTGTTGCCTATCTTCTCAGATGGAAATATCTTGTGGTTGACCAACCTCTTCTCCCCCAAACCACACCTTACCAATCATGAATTGAATCTCGCTACCATTACGGTTTTGCAACTAACACAGCAAGAAGCCTTTTCTTCTGAATTGTCTTTACTTTCTTCTAAAAAGGATCTTCCCAAATCCAGTCGTCTTCGTGCCTTAGCCCCGTTCCTTGATGACAATAGGTTACTCAGGGTAGGTGGTAGGGTCTCGCAATCTTTGCTTTCTGAGGACAAAAGCATCCTGTTATTTTGCCTTCTAAACATCACGTAACTTCTTTAATTATACGTGACTTTCATTATCGTAATCTGCGTGTTGGTACACGCACACTGCGTTGCCTCTTAAGGGAAAAGTACTGGATTATAAATGGAATTCATGAAGTTTCCTCTGTAATTCACAAATGCATTCCTTGCTTCAAAGCTAAACCTAAAGTCAATACTCAATTAATGAGCGATCTGCACTCTTTTCGCTCTTCTCCTATATGTCCATTTGCTCTAACTGGTGTGGACTATATGGGTCCCTTCCAATATCAACGCAATTCCCCTGAAGCTAAACGCAAATTGTTTGGTAAGCTCTATGTTCCTCTCTTTGTTTGCATGGTTACTGGCACGATCCATTTGGAACTAGTAACGGATGCCTCTACTTCCTACTTTTTATCAGCTGTCTCTCGCTTCGCTGCTAGTCGTGGTGTTCCTTCGGAGATGTTCTCTGATAACGCTTCCACTTTTCAAGGCGCAGCTTCCTTGTGGAAGAAAGCTCTCACATCTTCCCCTGCCATGGAAGCGATTTCTAATTTTTCCTACTCAAAGGGTTTCAAATGGCGTTTTATACCTCCCTACGCTCCTCATCACGGAGGTAGGTGGGAATCCTGCGTAAAGCTCACTAAACGTCACTTATGAAAGGTTTTAGGTAATCGCATTCTGACTTATGAAGAATTTAATTCGCTGTCTGTTCTGATTGAAGGTGTTGTCAAATCTCGCCCTTGAACTACGCTTTCTAATGACCCTGATGACCTGCTTCCACTCACACCTGGTCACTTCCTTATAGGCACTTCTCTTTCTGCCCCTCCTCCCCTTCCCAACTCTCACAGAGATTCTAATTTACCTATTGTTTGGCGTAATCTTGAAGCCCTCCGAAATTCTTTCTGGAAGAGGTGGAATTTGGAATACTTAACTTCCTTGCAACGGAGACAGAAGTGGTTTCTTTCCAATCCCGACATTAAAGTGGGGGACTTGGTCCTGGTTAGGTATGTTTCTCCTCCCTTGGTCTGGATTTCTGGTAGAGTGACCTAGTGTTACCCTGGAAGGGATGGGAGAGTTAGGGTGGCCAAGATCTTGACCACTAATGGGTATATTATAAGACCACTTTCTTTAATTGCTCCTTTACCTTTAAGTTCTTAATTTCATGTCTTACGTTCTCTGTTGGTGTTTTGCCCTGCCAGCTTGGTGTATTCTTTGGAATACACGGTAAGACAGAGTAAGCTTTTGCTTCTCTTTGCTTTAGTTCATCCCTTCCTTTTTTTTCACAAACACCAACAGTGATCTCCTGATTTCTCTTTGTTGGTATATGTTTCTTACACTACCTGTAAGTCTGTTCTAGATATATATCATCCATGACCCACCTAGCGTCATCTACCCGCGAATCTCTGAAGTTCCTCAATTTTTCCCTGCACAAGAGGACTTCCTTACCAATCTAGCCACCAGATCTCGACGCTATCGCCAGCTATCATCTCCGTGATCAAGAGAACTTCGTCTACTTTTTCACACGCCAGGCGGCGCTAGTGACGCCTGCTATCAACTCTTTGAAGACCATTTCATCAAGAGAAATTATTATTTCAAAGTTGGCTATTCTTATATGTATTCTTTTGTCTCCTACCCCCACCTTTTTCCCTTCCCTGGTCTCTACGCGCTCCGTTGAGCTGGCCTCACTTGTGCGTCTGAAGTCAAACCAGTCAGTTGGAGCTTAACTAAAGCTCGCCCCCTCTACTCTAGAGGCAAACTTTTAAATTCGACGCCATGTTCGAGTTTTAGCATCAACCGTCAACAGCAATATCGCCTTCTTCATGAAGCGAAGATAAGTACCGACTTCATGTTTTAACCACTTTCTCATCGCTTTTAAAAGGCTCAATGCTTTTATTTTGATTTTATAGACAGTGAAAATTGCTATATGAGATAAAATAACTGCTTTCAAGAGATCTTCTTGATCAAACTCGAACTATCAAGTCTAACTTTCAAAATGAAAGATTTTCTGAGATGCTATCTCACATCGAGGGATATTTCTAAAATACCCACTGTCTATATAATCTAGTTTTCCGCCGAGGGATTCTCTACCCAATTTAAACAAGTCATCATTGCTCTGGAACCTTCCAGAACCTACACTCTATCTACCAGTTATACTGTCATGTATTTTCCACTTGACATGGGAATACTTTCTTCGCTGAGAAACATGTGGGATAAACTTCTAATCCACATAAACTGTCTTCCTACGTGGGAAATTTTCTGCCGTATTTAACTGCCACCCATAGAAACTACAACTCATAATTCTCTCAAGCCAAAACTCAACTTTTATATAACTGCAATAACTTTTCTTTCTATAAACTTTTTGTGCTACTACAGTGCACTTTCAACTATATCAACAGACTATAGTGATAACAGTGCCTGTTCAACTTTTTCATCCGCGTCGCGCTCGTCCGAGTACAATAAATACGGCCATGAACACTCTTCCACAATCCCATTTGATCTTTCCCAAACCCTTTACCAGCAAAGTAAAATAATAAAATTGTTACTTTAGGTCTTTTTTTCAATGAGGTGTCACTCTCAATAAGTGCCCTCCCTTACTTGTTCCACGTACAACGAATTAATGTCTGTAAAACTTCGTGTCTAGTACACGCCTTAAAGTATATTGTTTCTCCCTTCTAATGAGGGAATCCAATTCTTTCTACTCAAAAGTGAGTTATCTCTAGGTTTCATGAAAGGGAAATTTGCCCCATTTTCTCGTGATCCCTACTTAATCATAGGAGTTCTAGAAAATGCCTTTCACATTTTCTCTTCAGGTTTCACAATAAGTAACCTGCCCTATTTGTATAATCTCTAAACGTAGTTCTGTATTAATACAAGAAGTTATAGAAACTTCTATTTCATTTCTTCCTGTTTTATTGTTGTTACTTTCGAAGTTGTTATTTGTTCATATTTCTAAGATACCTATCTAGAAATCCTTAAAGTACACACCTTGTACTTGATTTATTGTTTAACCTTAATTACTTTAATTACCTTAAAATTTTCTATTTATTAATCTTAGCTATTTCAAAATCTTACGAAGATTTTAGCTCAGATAAAAGGTTTGAAACCAAAACATTATCAATTGCCTGGCGCAAGATCTAAATGATTTCGGAGGTCTGCGACCCCAATTGTTTGTAAACTCAAATTATATATGTCTTACATTCATTACACCTTTTTGCATTGTTAAATAAATTTGATTTTTTTCTTTTGTTCTATAATTTCTCTGAAATAACGGTTAGGCAAGATTCTGTCTTCCCTGACTCTTCCTAGGTTTATGCCCTCTTTAATAAAAATGAATCCATTGATAGGGTTTTCACTACTTGTTGCATTTGAGCAAGAACTCTTAGTTATTAACTTATTAAAGTCTCTCTTAGCTTTGATAGCTAATTCTAACTGGCCAGAAAGGCAAGCATAGATCGCTACGCCAGCTTCCCTTCTTGTGGAGATTCTCTCTACCACTTATGGTTGGTTTTTCAAAATTTAAGTGTTTCTCATTGTCTACACTTTTAGTCGGTACCTTGCTGGGTAAAAGATTAGTCATTTCTAAAAGCAACTATTGCTACTCTTACCAAAATTATTCCCAAGGATATAATTGCTTTATCCCTATCCTTCTTGGAAGCATTCGGTCGCTCTTTAGAAATTCTACAATTTCAAGAACTACAATATCACGGCTGATTCAAATTATTTGTATACTTCAAAATACTTGTTTAAAAACAAACTCCTTTGAACAGATACACAATAAATCTGTTACTCTTTGTCTTGCCAGACCACCACCCTTCCCCATAGTAGGTATATTTTTGCTTGAGAGGGAATACGCTATAGCAGCTTTCTTGCGAATAGCCCAAGTTCCAGCTGCGTTTCCTGTTAGCTTCGCCCAGGTTCCTACCCACTTTAGGTATCGGAAAGCGGATTTGCAGTTGAAGCTGCCTTTGAGTATATTTAAAGTTAAAATTATAACTTCTGTTGGACTCTCGTCCTATTTCTCCATCCTTTTTCTCCAGTCCGAAACCCACTCCTTTTTCTTCATCATCTTCCCTTGGGGGTTAGGTTATTCCCAAGCTAATAATCTACCCAGTAAGGGGCCATGCCACTCCATTTTCTCCATGACTACAGTAGCTCAAGACGTACACCAGGCCATGGGCCTCCATTTTCTATCCAAACCACGATAAGAACATTAGGAGTCTGAACACCATAAAAATCAGAGTACGTAGTTTTTAGCCTCTTTTCAATTTTGAAGAAATAGGCTTATGAGATCACCTTTTGTCCTTGTGTGTGTGCGTATGTGTGTGTGTGTATGAGGTGTGTGTGTGTCCCTAATAACTTCTAAACGGCTTTAGCGATTTCAATGAAACTCGGTAAGTCCGGACGACCCCGACCGTGCCCTTCAAATTTTATTACGTCTCACCAATCCAACATGGCGGCTGTGCGAATTATTTCACCTGCATTCAATATCTCTGAAACTATTCCCGATATCAACATGGCATTTTTACCGTGATAAAGGGAACTACTAGAAGTTCACCTATGTGACTTTTGAAAAACTGGTAACTACAAAACCAACATGGCCACCACGCGAATTTGCGACTTCTTAATAGACGTTTCTCGCGATTTAACCAACCAAACGCAATAAAACTTGGTACAGTATAATATGGTTACACACATTGTAATGCACCGACATCAAACTTCGATCAATTCTTTACATAACCACAAGATGGCGGATGTGCGAAATATTTCACCGGCATTCTATATCTCTGAAACTATTAGCGGTATCACCCTGAAATTTTGTACGGAGATAAAGGCACTACCGGAAGTTCATCTATTAGACTATCAAAAACTGGTTAACTACAAAACGAACATGGCGGACAAGCGATTTTGAAAATAAAAAATAGACCTTTCTCGCGATTTAATGTTCCAAACGCATTGAAATCTGGTACAGGAAATGTTTATACACATTGCAATGCACTGGTATCTAATTTAGTTGAATTGTTTACATAACCTCAAGATGGCGGCTGTGCGAATTTTAAATTTAAGTTTTTATTTCTTGAGTCGTAACCATGCTATCGAAGTGAAAGTTTGAATAATGAACTTACGTAATAATTTTCCTTTAATGGTACATGACTCTATGGCCTATACATTTAACAATCCAACATGGCGACCATCCGAAATTTTTAGACGGCTCAGAATATCTACGAATCTATTACAGCAATCAAACTGAATTTTTTATGTTCATAGGGTATAAATGACGCGAAGTATAAATATTCACATGGAATTTTCTCGCAATTTAACCTTCCGAGTGCAGTGAAACTTGATACAGTAAATCCTTATACGAATGTTAATCCACTGGCATCTAATTTATTTCAATTGTTTCCATAACCACAAGACGGCAGCTGTGTGAACTTTTAAAATCTGTTTTTTACCTCTTGAGTCCTAATCATGCGTTTGAAGTTAGAATGCTACACGTACACAATAATCTTCATGTAACAGTACATAACTCTAGGACCTACATATATAAATTCCAACATGGCGACCATCCGAAATATTTAGTCGGCTCTCAATATCTACGAATCTACTGTATTACAGCAATCAAACTGAAATTTTGTATGTTGATAGTGGCAGTTGACATAAGTAGGATATATGAAAATAGGCTGTATAGTTATTCACGGAACTACTTGTTTTAAATTTTATTAACAGAAGTCAATGTAGGGAATTAAAATTAAAAATAATAAAAAATAAAAACAAATGCATCCCCTATAGATATAATCACGAAACTTAGTATTAAGATTAAATGAGCTTAAATGATTCTGTTATTGTTGATTGGTTTAGAGGATTGGCGACATCATGGCCACGTATCCCCATGAACTTAAGTGTGTATAATTTTTTTCTGATAACCTGTGTTACTGTGATGGCTGAAGTAGTGTGTGTATTTGCAATTCAGGTGACGATTAAAAAGGAGGTTGCTGTTGCCTTCAGTTAGAACCTATCCCGGTATTTGCTTCGAGTAGAAGTGGGAAACCACGGAAAACATCTTCCAAGTTTTGCAACGGGAGGGCAGTGTACCCCCTTCCAACTCTCAGACCAGAATTAAAATTTCGTGGAAGAGCCGGGATTCAATCTCGGACCTTCAAGGCCACAGCCGAGAATGTTAGCCGCTAATCAACGTGGTCGTCGAAATGTGACATTTTGGGCCTAATTTCATATTCTTGATGCCGCTGCTGTTGCGGGAGATTTTGAATCTTTACCTTATGACGGGAGGTATATATTATATTGTAGTGTTATACTCTCTGTTAAGGTGTGTTCTACTACTGATATGTTGACGTTTATGTTTTATTAATCCTAATGTTTGTATGCTGCATTGTTTTAATTATGACCGTGTTAACCTGTACCGGCTATCTTTTGTATTGCCAAAACTGTGAAAAGACTTGACTTAAGACTAACAGAACCAGAATAATTTGTAGCAACCAAAGTGAAACAGTGACCTAAAATGATCAACCACGCCATCAACAAGTCCTCTTTTCTACTTAAGACGCTGGGTACTGCTCCCTGTCCACTCAATACGTCAAAAAGGTGATTATAAGAGTAAATGATTTGTTTAGAACATTACCTCCTTCACTGCCCTTAACAGATACAGTACCGTAGCAAACCTACAGGTAACTGACGTCACCAATAATGATCATAGTATTCATTAGAAGCCAAAACCAGGTTCCTTTTGTACTTAGTTTGATTTCAATACTTTGCACTATTTAAAGATGGCGACCAATTTAGTGACGTCACTACACTCTTTGGTTTCAAACTTTCATATTTCAATTTCAAATAAAATAGTTAGCTTTCTAATGAAATCTACCTAAAAATCCTCTCGGCACGCCGGAAGGCGGAGGTAGATTACACCGGGCAAACTTGGGGATAGGATATAATAGGCAAAATATACAGGTTTTCGTAACTCATTTATTGCAAGAAAGTATTTTACAATTGGAGGTTAATTAACTTTTTTTCGTTTTTGTATGCATATTTTTATCATTTTATTGTCTTATGTCTTATTGTCTTGTCATTTGGGTTCATTTTTATACTTGTGGTCACACTGTCCTTATGCAAGGTTTGGAACTGATGTGTAACTATCTAACAGTCTGTTACTTCTTCACGCAAAATTTTATCTCCCGCAGAGATGTTGGTTGGTTCCTCAGTTTAGGGGCTGTGACAACGTGGTCATGTAACCCCGTGTACATTGGGTGTGTGTAGAATCTGTCTGATAAACGGTGTTAATTGTGATGACTGTATTAGTCTATAATTGAGGTAAGGACTGCAGACGGTCAATTTTAAGTAGTAGTTCCTAATTTTGTACCATAAACTAACGTCAACGACACCTAGCTGTGGACTTGGCCACTAGATGCCACTGCAAATTGCAACGAACGTTGGAACTTCCCCTCCAAAGGAAAGAATGCTGAGGGATTTTTAGCGCTCAGAAAATCCGACGACTTTGGCCGGCTTTGAACCCGCGACCTTGGGCATAGAAGTTCAGCATGCTACCAGTTAGCCGCTTCCCACAGAGTCAGACGGAAAAATGAATGTGATCTCGTGCAATGGCGTTGTCTTGGCAACCTCTGATAGCTCATCTCTCATCAATTTAGAAGCGTCGTCATGGTAACCTCTGATCCTCTGATGGAACTTGGCATTTTCTTTAATTCCGAAATCATTTTTCTCATCCCTTGGCGTAATAGACCGATTTTGATCATTAACAAACTCAACCGAGATTTTAAGAGGATACATATTATGTAAACAATTCAAAGTGATTGGTGCAAAATTACGGCAGTTATCTTGCCCACAAAAAACTGATATCCATACATACATACATATATATATATATTGTACCCATGTGAGTAATCTCGATGGAAAATATGCTTCTGCCTCCAGCTAGCATCAGGGCTCGGGCGTGTACCGTTCTCCCATGTAGCAGTTGCATATTTTGGATTTGAGGCTAAAAGGTATCAACTCTACAATGATAAGGCACAACTCTATTCTAAAACTTTAATTCAGTAAAAAACTTCATGGCTTCACACAAACAAAACAAATCCCACAACCACAAAACAAAACAAACAAAAATTATTTCCACAATCCACAGATATGAACATAATATTATCATAATAAAATCATATTATAACACAAACCTTTACCCTTATGTGAACTTTACAAAGTACTCTAGTGCGCTGATGCACATACAACTTCAGAAACAAACTGTACTTTAATTCTTCTGTCATCCAATGTGACTTCATTAACTCTACAAGATTAATTATTCCTTGAACCTTGTCTTAATTTGACAATAATGTGTATCGTGTGTGTGTTTTGATCTTTCTCTTCCCACCAAATGCTTTACATGCATTAGCCTATTCTGGTGTTGCACAGCAGTCTACGTACAACTCCATAATTATGTAAGCTACCCCTACACTTCCTCTATTTATATAGTTCCACTGCATGCCGTGTGTGATTTCATATTAAAAACATTTGTTAACGCTGTGTCGGACGGTACTATTAAACTACCTTTTCGCGCGTAGCCTGTGGCATCTGGTAACCCACTTCAGAAACAGATGTCAGTGACAGTACAAATGCAACGTCTAACCATTCGTTAGATAGCTAAAATCATGAACCATCAGGGTAATCTATAATTATCAATGTGTTCTTAAACCACATGACTTCATTACTCAATTTAACAATATTTAATTTCATGTCATTAACAGGGTCTAAAATCTGTTCCTTTAAAACTTGCTTTCACGGTTCGCTTGACCGTCCAGACCCTCTTCCCGAGCGGCCGGTACACAATAGAAGTGGAGTGAGGTCCTACATTACCTCCCCCTCGTTTCCTGTCTGACTTCTTTCTCCCCAAGCAGTAAAAGATTTAACAAGACAAACACTGTGGTCCCAGCGACACACATATCTCAATGGATTTAAACGGAATATTATGCAAATAGGTTCTGGATGAGCTTTCACATTTATTCCTACCATGAGGACGATAGTAATTGGCTCCAAAATAGGCCCATTTCAACATGAAGGCACGAGATTCATAACACATTAGTCCATTAGGTAACCGGTATCTTTAATAAATATTGCGGCCAGCCCATGCTGCCGTCTGGGATTCGCTTCAACGAGCCGAATCACTCAACAAATAGTTCTCGGGGAATCAGATAGCGTGCAGAGGTGTCCATTGTTTTCCTCCCACCTATCACGGGATTTGAACCCGGAACATTCCATATCCATCATCAGAGCTAGGGTCCATTTTCACTATATACGCTCTGGCATAAAGTACATCTCTCATTACGCCCACGGCATACGAGATTTCATACGAAGAATAGATAGCCTGGTCCCTCCTAATGCTATGATCTGCGTCCTATAATTACCAAGAGAAATCTATCAATTATTCTATAAGCTTTTCACATAAGCTGCAAATTCAATTCACTAAAAGCTCTTCCATTTCCTGGCATAATTATATTCCCATTAATACAATATTCTGATATCAAACTCTTTTCTTAATCCCGTAACGTAATCTTACTGTATAATCTTACTGCTTAGATCGATAAGTCTTGCCTTTAGCGTAAATATTTCTTGTTTACAACATTTTGCCTGATGCATTCATTCATACCTTTATATTCATTATTATTATTATTATTATTATTATTATTATTCTCACTGACATAAATTTACCAAAATCCGACACAACTCCATCTTACAAATCGAACAACCATGTTCGTTCATTACGTTTACATAACTGATTTGCCATTTTTAATTAATAGTGGTAACGATTAATCCACTCGCTGATGCAAAATAACATCTCAAATCTATTAAAATCAACACAATAATGAGTAAACTTGGAGAGTCTATCTCCTACTCTGATTCTTACTGGCATCTTTATAATTCTGAAATCACACTACATGCAGTGGCCTATACCTCTACTTAAACATAATTTGTGGGGTACTCACATATCTTAAGGCTCGTCACGGTGGTTCCAACCACTCATATCCTTCCTGGTCGCCTGCCATATGCAGATTCTAGTGCGACATTTTCATCTTGAATACACACATTTTCTGACACATATTTTTCGTTAACCACACGACACTTTGCCTTTCTATAAAGAAGCTATTGCTTCCAAAACACATGACACTTTAGAACATTTATTAAACCATTAATTTAAAAGACATTTCACATATGATTTACATAACACACGTCACTCCGTACACTTTTCCTTGGTTGAAATTCCCTAGCAAAGATATCCAAAATGCAGGTGTCGACGGCATCTCCCGTACTCCTACCAACTCCTGATTGAAAGTCTGGTTCGCTTGCCCTCGGAATTCACCAACAGTTTATCCATACTCCTACGGTAAGCTTCCCGATTCGCATAAATATGCTAACTTCCGTCCTGAGCGTTATTATTTGGTATTCAAAGACATTACCAAATGCTTCGTAAGGTTTCTCCTAGCGCATTCCATCGTAATTAGACATGTATGATCCGTCAATAATTTTACACATTGCGCTTAACACTGTGCATAACTTTACATAGATTATTATTTACAATAGTTCTGCAATTTATCTCACACGTTGCTTCCTAAGTGAACACACCATTGTTCGTACTGTTTACAAAAACTGTGTAGCGACGACTGTTTGCGACTCTCGGTGACAAACTATGTCCAACTGTGTAAACTGCGTTAAGACTGGCTGCAACACTGGCGTGCGACTGGGTTAAGACTGGACTAAAGACTGACGTGCTACTGGGGCTCTGCCAATGGTTGACTCCCTTATATTGGATTCCCACGAAAAGTAGAGCTAAATTTTCCCGCGCTATCTCGACTCCTCTCCCAGCACGATTCTGGTCTCGAAACCATGCTCATCGGGTTCCTTTTCCTTCACTGATCCCAGAACTGTCTGCGTGCTGAAGAATCGCTCGGCCAATTAATTAATATTAATTCCTTTCTCCATAGCGTGGGGACGCTATCTTACTGGGAATCCCTGGCAACCTCGTTAAAACCAAGCCGCGAACAACCATAGTCTCTGTTCTTCCGCACTTCATTAAATATGCGTCAATTTCGCAGATTAAAGGCTCTAAAATTAGCCTCCTGGCTAAAGATTCATCTGTGTGCCACTCTCATGTCATTGTGTTACTCCAATCATGAGTAATCAATGATTTTCTTTGGGATCTTCCCATCCCATTCTTACATCCATTCTCAGTCGGGGAAAAACTGGGTCATTACTCAGGCCCCCAACCTCCTCCAGACGACATAACGAGGTCAGCAAGATGGACGTGGCTCCATGCTCACCTCCCACAATTCTGGGTCAATTAGTTAAACGTCAAACTCTGCACTTTCCGTGCTCCAAGTCCAGTATAGCCTACTTCAAGTAGTCTAATAATGCTGTATTTCGCTCAATTTCCTGCATTATTCCAATAAATAATGTCATTATCAACTGGAATCACACCAGTGATTAAATATACACTTTTCTCTAGGGGTTTTTACCATGAAACTCCCTCAGCAGACCTCGGGTTCGTTCCCTGGTGGAACCTTTATACTGAGATCACAGTCTCTAAAATCTACGTTCGATATCAGTCAGCATAACACCCTCGGGTTCAATATATACATAAATTAAATATAAACTTTTCAACTGACGGTGGTTTTGGGGTCTAGGGGATGTGAAACGCGAAACTATGTCCAAATTTTCCGGAAGTCGAATCATGGTACTGCGCCCGAATTCCTCTAGAGCGCAGTCCCAAATCCGCACAGATGGTAAAAGGATCGTGAGAATGTCAACACCCGGCCATGAGTTAAACAACTCTCACCGGACGGATGACTAGGGAAACCTAGTAATACATATTGTGCCCAATTAGACACGGCTGACTGGCATCGAACTGGGGTCTTTATCAAAGAAGACCAGGCCCATGATTCTGCACAGAATCGAATCACTGATCTCTGCGGGGGAACAGCCATAGTGAACCCGAAGAACAATGAGTTATATCTGCATATAATTATAATAGCAGGATTTCACGGCCAGAACGGGAATATTATAGCTTTTAAGGTGGGTTATTGCAGAAAATACAAGCCTATGTACGTTTAAGATGCTAGAACTTAAGAAAGCGAGCAGGCGTGACATTTTGGCAAAGTGGAGTTGAATATGAGCGGAGTAGACATGGTGCCTACGTCCTACTTTCGGCGTGGCTGGAGGCTGAAGGGCGTGATTAACGACCGAGAAAATCCCCCTTCAACAAGGCGAAACAGGGGAGTGGGGGCGGTCGCCCACAGAAATTAATTAATTACAGCCAAATGGAGCAATGAATTGAGATGAAACTTACACCCAGATGCATGTATTCTAGGAAAGATAATTTAGGAGTGTTCTCACGCCTAAATTAAAGCCTGCATCTATAAAGGAACCTCTGCACAGACATCATCCGCTACAGAGTAAGGATTTGTAGAGGAGCCGAGGGGAAATACCGGGTTAGCGTCATGACGCTATGGAAGAAAGCAATTAATTATAATTAATTGGCCGAAGCGATTGCCTGCACGCGAGAGATTTTGGGACCTCCACGCATAGACAAACAAGGATCATACTTCACTTTGTCTGAAAATGTATTATTTCAAGAAGAGAGTCGTTCCTGGAAATCCAGTGAACTACTTTTCCTAAGGAAGCTTTATATGGGAGAAGCTGGAGCAGGGAAGTCAGTTCGTGGAATTTATAAAGTATTGACGCTCAAATGTACTAGCGGTGAACAATGAAAGGCATATCATGCAGCTTCATAACAGTAATTATATATCATATAAGAATTAGTCTACAGGAGACGTATAAGCAACAGCATACGCGAGTATAGAATCAGTACAGCGCAGAGATAATTTAGGATGATGTTTACAGACAATGAACATAACCAGGAAGTGTTATCATGGGTAGAATAACATATTATTGTAATGATCACTATAGTTACGGGAGCCTGGGAGGCATCACATGTAGTCGCGACCTAGGATTGAACAAATTTGCAGTGGAGGAGACATAAACTGTAGGTGACGGGAGTCGAACACACACACGCAAGATAGACTTTCAAGGAGACCAGCGGTTGTCAGGAGTTAGCTGCATCGCATCTCTGAGGTCAGGCGATAGTGGGAATCCAATCAAGGATCCATGTGTGAAAATGGTGCGAGAATTATGTATAAAGTTATATTACAGTGATTTTTAAAAGTGTTTATGTTTATATGGTAAAAGAATGTGTATTGTGTCAAAGTGAAAATGCCAGTAGTGAAAAATATAATTACCATGTGTGAAGTTTATACAATGTGTCGTGTGAATAATATCATGAAGGCTTAAAATAAGCATCATGGCAGGCGAGTGGCTGGCATGCTGGACCAACCCAGCTAGAATGAAAGTGAGTACAAATTTAATATGTTGATGATATGATTTAATAGCTCACCATACAACGAAGCATCACTCAAAGATTAAGAATTAACAGTCATTTGTGTACGAGATCACATCCCTCGTATTTTGGAAAAAATATGGCTTGGAGGATGATTTGTTTACGGCCATTTAGGCGTAAGACATTGATGAAAGTAACGGCAACGTTAAATAATAATAATAATAATAATCTGGGGTCGGTAACAATAATGAATAAATAATCGGCATGTCAGGCCTATAGTACGTGCAAAGTGTGTCATATCTAGCGTAAGAATACTGTGTTATTGTAAACAGTAAGAAAGAAACATAAATATCGAGATAAAGAGAGCTTTTCAGTGTCATTGAAATGTTGAATAAATGTTTTATTATGGTATATTCCGCAGGGTTGTATTTGAGAGCCATTACGATAGTTAAATGTAAGCCAGTAAATTTATACTTGTTTTGGAGCTACGTAGAACTTTGGCTTATGAGTAATTGAATAGAGGACGTGAGTGCTTTAAGAATTGAGTCATCTGTAAGAAATATTGTTTGAGCCGCGATCAGCGAGCATGTAACGTAGAATCAAGAGATTTACTTCAATAAGTTGCAGAGATCAACCGAAAATAGCTTGCGCGTTGGCGAATCTAGTCGGCTAATCTTCGAATCTACGATATAGTATTGCCTTAGAGCATACATGTGTTATTCGCAACAGAGTTGGGACGGAGTCTGTCTGTATCCACTGTTCGCAGAGTTTTCGCCACCAAGGATAACTGCTAGAGACCCTAGGTAAACCCATATATTAATTGATCTGCCCTTAGAAGTAAGACTAATGGTTCTTCTTATAGGAAACGTCGATTTCCTCTTGTTATATGCATGCCGTCCAGTGAGAGAACTGTGAAACTCACTTGAGACGCAAGTGAAAGCCACTGATGTCGACCACAGAACGGCAAAGCTATTTCGTGATCCATTTCTTGCCATGAATATTAATTAAGAGCCGAGATGAGCCCATTATATACTCTAAATGTTGGTATTAAATAATTAGATTGACTCAATTCGTAAGGACACGACCCATTCAGGGTACCTCTAGCTCCGCTGCACCAGTGAATGAACTTGACCCTGCGGGAAGTCAGATGGGGTAGCAGGTATAGTCCACTAACCCGGCGGCCATCTTGCCGAGGCCAGCCCATGACTAATTCATTGTTCGCACGGAAAGGAAGTCAATAGACCTGATCCTTTTATTTTAAAATTGTAGTGGGACACTGAAGAATCTCGATATTTCGAAAAGTAATTAAGATATGCTTGATGTGATGATATCAATTGAATTCGATGCACTATTTCCATACACATGCAATGTTGGAATGAAGTAATCGGATAACATTTGGCCCAGATATTCTCTGAGGAGGATTAACTGCACCAAATAAATAGAGGCATTTTTTTAAAGTGTATTTGCCCAGTTCACACTAATTTATTCATACGGGTAGCGTAATTTGAATGAGATGACACGTTTGTAACAATAATGTTTTGACCAGACCCAGAAAATCGTTGTATGGTGAAGCTATAAAAATATCTATATCTATGTGTATTTTGGAGGGGAAAGTGTACAGCTTCAGCGTTTGAAACTGATGGGAAAAGAATACGATTCGCACGAGACAACACTTATTAAACAAGGCATAAGATAATGAATTAATATTATTTAAAGTAAATGTCCCGTGTAAAACGGATAAATGTTTAATAATTGCAGATTTAATGTCATTTAAATATAATTTGTGTTTATTGTGTTGTGATATTCCAATTTGTGTTAAATTGTGCCACGTGAAGAACACTATGGACACTCGCAAATGTCAAAGAGTATCAATAATAGGATGTTTTGGATAGACTTGAGTGCGGTGAAGCACTAATTTTGAGGAGAAGAGACTCACCGATAATTTTGATTTTTGATGTGGGAAATAAATGTAAAGTATTTTTTTGTGTTTTATGTTGTATTGCCATGAATTACTATCATTTAATGTTATACTTAGGAATATGTTGTTTATTTTAAGTAGAGTAGTCACCTGACAGACTCAAATCCTGAATATGTGCTCGTATAGTGGGTTGAACGCCCCATACCTCGAAAGACCGTGAGTTAGCTGGGATACGAACACATGTTCCATATGATGACGATTGGGTACAATATATACATCTCTAGCTATACAACTAATTAGTTGCATACAGTACAGAAAATATAAACAAATAAAGGTAGAGCATTAACGAGCAACTCGGCTCTCGGGCGTTAAGATAAGTCGTCGATTATCTGCGTGCATCTAGCTAGCGGTATCGTTGTAGTGTAATTAAGCATTGAATCAAAGAAACAGTTCTAAAAAACTCAGCAAGAATAAAAAATGTTCTTGCCATTTATTAATAAATAAATGTATCACATGACAAAAATCTTCCCTTCACCAAAATATAAAATGAAATATTTATATGTGCCTCAATTAGGCCTGATGCGTTTAATAAGAGTCTTCTTGCATCTTTATACTGTTTTAACAAATATCTCTTGCTTAGCAACGTTTAATTCAACACAGAGTTTAATTACTGACAGTAATGTCTGTCCTACTTGTTTACTAAATATTTATGCTTTAACGCTCATCGCAACAAATATTCTCCCTACACAATACATTCGTTAAAGTCTTCAATTTTAAACCTTATGTTCCTAAATATACTAAAATAATAATTAATACTAAAATAATAACGTATTTACACTTTATACAAGATCGCGTCCCGCACGATATAAAATAATTGTCTCTAATACATTAGAGTTCATCTTATCACTTTCCTCCTGTCTGATCATCTTCCTTTTACGTGTATTTCCGACTTTCTGTGTATCTCACACAATAAACTGGTCGAAATAGGTGTTTGTGTGTCAATTCCATGTGAATCATAAATACGGACAGTAAAGTTAATATTTCATCACTTAGTGTGCAACTCTGGTATTTCAATAATAAATAATAAAACAAACTAACAATGCAAGACTGTTCAGATCAGCTATTCAACCAAAAATCGTGTGTGTGTGGCATGAATCCTCACTCCCACACTCTTATTACCTCCAAATACAACATCTGACTTGTCTTCCTCATCACAAAATATTTCAAAACCTTTCTTCAATAACTCACGTAGCATATTATCGCGTCTTTAGTTACGCCTTTCATTAATACAAATACATTTCATCAACTTCCCTTTCTTTAAGCACGTTCACAAACTTCTACCGTTTCATATCAATTACTTTCATCAAAGTATGATATTTAGTATTCCTACTAGAGATTACGACAGTAACAACTTTCATGAATACGTCTCTCTCCTTCCTAAAAACTCCTCTATCGATTATACATCTCGTGCTAAGTCCAAATACATTCCACATAATTTCTGCCTCACTTCACATATTATTCTGTTACAATTTATCGCTTAATTCTGAATTCCAAGTCTGCCTGTGTCTGTTACAAAAATAACAATAATCTTCCCTCACGTTCAAGTTCATAATAAATATTTATATCTCTCCTTTCATCAGACAGTATCGTTTCATGATAAATATACATCCACAACATTTGATAATAACATTTCTCGTTCAGTTATGCCTTTCAACTATCGCATACTGTTCCTTTCCGTACATCAAAATTCTGGGTTTTACAATGTCATTCCATTACTAGCATACAAAAGTTACCTCTATGCCAATATAGAGTACTTCTGTTAACTTTATCGTTCTATACATCTTATTTCGTTTCTGAAATGAATAAACTCTCCACTTATGAGATTCTATGACTTCCCTTTTCTCACTTCAAGTAATAAATTATTCACTTTCATTAAACAACCGACTGTATTCTTTCTCTGATACATTACTGATTTATTTCTCACAAAATTGTGCTTCATTACTCTTGTTTCAACACAAGTATATTATCGTTCTTCCACATTTCCACAAATATACAAAATTCTCTAACACATCATCAAATCTACTAAGTTCTCCAATGTTACAATAAATCTGCGAAGTTTTCCAATGTTACAATAAATCTGCGGAGTTTTCCAATGTTACAACAAGTCTACGGAATATACGTTCGCACTGGCAACGAAATCGTTCGTAAGAAATATTTTAACGCTCTAAAAATGACAATGAAAAATACTTACGATATCTAATATCATCGATGAAGACTTTCAAAATACGTCCAAATGAAGTATGAAAATAACTATCGCATTTTACAAAAATTTACTAAAACTTTCAAGACAATAATAACATAGGTTATAAATGCAAATATGTTGGTCAATGCTGGAATATCGTGTACAAGGTCTAACTACAGATATGGAATATATGCACTATTCTACCAGGTTTCTGAGATCATTGGTGACAAACCTGATGACCCTGGTGTCCTCGTAATGTCACCATATGGTTTCCGGAATGCTGTGAGCTGCTCCAGTCTGGCTGGGTTACATCACCACGGCCTTGCTTGGACTGCAGTACAGTTGAACGACCTGGTGGGCTGTCCTCGGAACAGGTTATCAGCTGGCTGCCCGCTCGTGATCCACTTCTTTCCTGCAAGATGACGGCACGTCCTCGCCTCTGCCCTGCTGCTGGCCTCGTGTCCATCAGTCTTGGGTTCCATATGGTCTCCCTCATGCATCCGCTCGTCTTCTTCTTCTTCTTCTCAGACCCATATGTTCTTTGAAGTCGGTAGTTTGCATAGTTCTTTCCATCATGAAAGATCACCTCCATGTCGTGAAATTCCATTGTAGTAGCTTGCAACGTTATGTTAGCGAAACTGCGGTGGTTTTGCAGTTCGCTCTGCATACTGCTATGTCATCTTGGTCACTTCTGAATCTCGCCGGTCCAGTATAGTGCTATCTTCCCAACATGGTGAATTTAAAACATCATTCTCATCGCGCAATTGTTTGTAGTCGTAGTTCTTCCCCTTCGACCTAAATTCTTAATCATTCTTGTACAGATTGTTGAACTTCCAATGGTTTAAGTCTCCCTTCTTCAGACTTTCGTTCTGCGTAGTCACGTGTTCGATGTTCAGTTTGTAACTTGCAACGTTTTCTATTTTCGTAGATTTCTTCTTTCTGAATATGATGAATAACTTTTCTCAATACTGTTGACTTGTAATATATTAATTGTTCGTTTTCATTACTGCTTGTTTCATCTCGAAGTCTTCAGTTCACAAAACCTTTGTCTAATACTTCTGAAGAGTAAATACAATATACGTCTTGTCTTCTCGACGGTCTGTGTAGAAAGAGACTCGTTTCCTCGCGTCTCCTAGCCTCCTCGGTTAGATTTCCCTCGTAAATCTGACTAACTAGCCTCCAACCGCTATGAATATTAACAAATTCATACATAACTTCTCTCTCAGTCTTTCAATTTAAAATCTGTTTTGCCAATTAAATTTCTTTTTCTACGCTGGTGAATTCAATGTTCAACACTCTTATAAAATATTAAAATAAAGATTTTAATATTTATTCCTTCCTCAGTATTCAAACTATTTTCCCATTGGTTCTTGCTTAAAAAGTGGCGCATTCCTGCCACGCGCTAGCTTCTCCCACTCTTGATACTGGCGTGTGTCGTGACCTCAATGCCACCTTCGCTCCCCACAGGTTTCTCGCCGCGCACCTCGTAAAAGTGTCGCTTTCCAGAATAGTATCTCGATCATTTATACATAGTTAACAATTTACCAAATCTTAAAATCTCCATTATTCATGAAATAAAAATATTTTTTCAGACGAAATTTTTCCCAAATGCTTGTATTAACGTTCTCTTCCATCTGGACTGCTAATTTAGTCGAAAATTCCAAATTTAAAATATGCCATTTTTCTGATGTGGTCCTTGGTTCATACCTCAGCCTGTCTTCTCCTCTCTCCTAGACATGATTTCGAGTGCAGTACCCTTTGCAATAGTTAGCCTTCTAATGAAATCTACCTAAAATAGGCTACATTATTAAAACAAGATATTCAGTAAAGAATTTGTAGCCTACTTTCTCCTAAATGCGTGGGTATTGTTATAACTCTTTGTCCTTTTCAAGGAATAGACAATTGAATGTTGGTTGTAGTAGCTTGTTGAAATACAACGTGCTATACGGATATTAACATGAATATGAGGTGTCCGTTGCTAGTGCTACCTCTGTACAAGATTCCATTCAATTCGGTTTCACCGTGTTTGAATTGATATGGTGAATCGATTTGCACACATACATGGCCGCTATCTGCAAATTATTAGGTTGATGACCTTGTATTTCAGTCAAACGATGCTTCCCACAAAAAGGTACGTTGTTGCAAAATTTGGTAGTGATCAGATAATTAGGTTGGTCGTAAATTGATTTAATATTTTAACATTTGGGTGGCCACCATTACGTTTCCGTCAAGATGGCGACGATATAAAACATGACACTGAGTTGCCTTTTGCGAGTGCTATCCCTGTACCAAATTTCGTTCAATTCGGTTTCACCGTGTTTGAATTGATAGGGGGAATCAATTTGCACACATACATGACCGCTATGTGCTATCTATTGAGCTGATGATCTTGTAGTTTGGTCAAGAGATGCCTACCACATAAAGGTATGTTGTTGCACAATTTAGTAGATCTCAGATGATTAGGTCGGTCGTAATTTGATTTAAGTTTTTAACATTTGTGGCGCCGCCATTACGTTTCCGTCAAGATGGCGGAGATATAAAACATGACACTGAGGTGCCCTTTTTTAGTGCTATCTCAGCACCAAATTTCGTTCAATTCGGTTTCACCGTGTTTGAATAGTTGGGGGGAATCGATTTGCACACATACATGGCCGCTATCCGTAAATTATTGGTCTGATGACCTTGTGGTTTGGTCAAATGATTCTCCATCCATAAAAGTATAATGTTGCAAAACTTAGTAGAGATCAGATGATTAGTTTGTTCGTAATTTGAATTAACTTTTAACTTTGGGTGGCCGCCATTACGTTTTCGTCAAGATGGCAGCGATATAAAATATGACACTGAGGTGCCTTTTGCTAGTGCTACCTCTGTACCAAATATTGTTCAATTTGGTTTCACGGTGTTTGAGTTGATAGGGGAATCGATTTGCACACAAACATGGCCGCCATCCGCAAAGTATAGGGCTAGTGACCTTGTAGTTTAATCAAAATACGCTCGCCATATAAATATATGTTGTTGCAAAATTTGGTAGAGATCGGATGAATAGGTTAGTCGTAATTTGATTTAAGCTTTGAACATTTGGGTGGCCGCCATTACGTTTCCGTCAAGACGGCGGCAAAATAAAACATGACACTGAGGTGCCCTTTGCTAGTGCTACCTCTGTACCAAATTTCGTTCAATTCGGTTTCACCGTGTTCGAATTAATAGGGAGGGGTGGGGGGTGGACAGGCATTCAGATTACACACACTCACAGATGGGTAGATTATAGGCTGGGGAATAACCCACCCACCAAGGGAAGATGATTAAGAAAAGGAAATGGGTTTCGGACTGAAGAAAAAGGATAGAAAAATAGGAGGAGATTCCCACAAAATTAATAAGCTTCACTTTAAACACACTTAAAGGCGATTGCCACAGAAACTTAACCTCCTGATATCTAAAATAGGTACGAGCTTGGTCGAGGCCAACGGGAACCGCAGCTAAGACTTGGGCATTTTACAAGAGAGAGGCTCTAGTGTCTTTCCTCCCAAGCACGAATAAAAGTACTATAGGGAAGGGTGATGGTCTGGCCAGACAGAGAGCAAACGATTTATTGTATGTCTTCTCAAAGAAATTAGTTTTTTCGAAACGATTCGAAGAATGCCAATAGTTAATCAAGCTTGGTATTTTCAATTTTTTGAAGTTATAGAATTCCTGAAAAGAGCGACCAAGTGCTTCAAGTAAGGGGAGTGACGAAAAAATTATAACTTGGAAAGTGATTTTGGTAAGTGACCCAATGGTTGCATTTGGAAATGGCTAAGCCCTTACTCAGCGAGAGGCCGGCTAAAAGCTTAGACAAAAAAGAAACACTTATCTTTTGGGAAATTGACCATAAGTTTTCGGAGAGGATCTCCACAAGCAGGTAGCTGGCGTAGCGAGCTTTACTTGCCTTACTGGCCAATTAGAATTAGCTATTAAAGCTAAGAGAAGCTTTGACAAGATTACCACTAAGAGTTTTTGCTCAAATGCAACGAGTGGTGAAATCCCTATCAATAGATTTAAGGGCATCGAGTAGGGAGAGCCAAGGAGTACAGGACCTTGCTTAACCGTTGTATGGGAAAAGTGAGAATCCAAAAACAAATATTTAATTTATTTAACAATTCAAAGAAGCGTAACTTTAACAAATAAATATGTTCTATGTAGTTAACAATTTGGGGTCGCAGACCTCCAACAACGTTCAGAAATTGCTCCAGGCAAATGACAATTTTTGAGGTTTTTTAACCTTGTATTAAAATCTTGGTAAGATTTAATGAAATAGGCAAAATGGAATAATTAAAGTTTTAACATTTACAGGAGTACAAGCAGTGTACTATAAGAAACCTCTGAAAGAACATTCTAACGAGAATAACAACTTCGAAGATAACAAAGTAGAAAACTTAAAGAATAAAAAGGAAGTTCCTACAACTTCTTATATTTAAACAGAATTACTTTATGAGAATTATACAAAGAGAGCAGGTCACTTACTGTGAACCTGAAAAGTTAATCAGAAGGAAGGTTCTAGACCTCCTATACTTTAAATAAGACTCGCAAGTTAAATGAGGCAGTTTTCATTTAGCGAGACCAAAAAAAATAACTCACTCAAGAGTTGAGAGAATTGTTTTCCCTGCTTTTGAAGGGAGGAACAATGTAAGTTTGAAACGTGTGCTAGACACGTAATTATACAGAGATACTTAATGATAAACCAACAAAAATGGAAGGGCACTTCTTGGAATGACACCTTATTGGAACAGACCTAGATTAAAAGTTTATTGCAGATTGTTAGTAAGAGGTTTAGGAAAGAGAAATGGGAATTAAGGAAAATGTTCATGGCCTTATTTGAATATAAGCGGACGATCGCGACGCGGTAGAAAAGTTGAGCAAGCACTGGTTTTCACTATAGTTCATTGAAACATATGAAAAGTTCACTGTGTAGACACAAAGTTTATGGAAAAGAAAGTTATTGCAATGATGAAAATAACTGGTTTTACTAGATAAGTGAGAGTCTATTTCTTGAGAAAGTTGTAAATTACAATTAAATGCGCTATAGAAAATTCCCGCGGTGGACGAAACTTCACTATGTAGTAATTTAGAAGTAAGATAATTCAATTTTAAACAGAATTCTCACAGGTACGTGAGAAATACATGACGGCAGGACTTGTAGATTGAGTACAGAATCTAGAAGGTTCCAGAACAATCTTAGCAGTAAAATGGGGCTAATGTAAATCCAGCGGAGGGACTAGCTTGTTGAATTATAGACAGCGGGTAATTAGATAATATCCCACGTAGTGAGAGGATTTCTCATTAGAATAGCTTAATAAAAGCTCTTTATGGTAAAGTCGGCTTATACAAGCGAAAGCTCAACATGGCAAATCCCACGAAGAATGATTATTGCCCCAAAATAAATACTTTCACACTGTCTATAAAAGTATCATTAAAAACACGTGGAAGTTAAAACCATGAAGATGAGGTTAAAACTTGAAGAAGGTACTTATCTTTGTTGCATGTCGAAGTGAAGTTCCTCACTGATGCTTAGAGTTCCAACATGGCGTGGAATTTAAAAAATGCCTCGTTAGGTCAGGAGGCTAGCTCTGGTTGAGCCTTAACTGATTGCTTCAACTGCCGACTAAGAAGTGAGACTTGCTCAACGAAGCACGGAAGGTCCTAGGAAGGGGAGAGAGTGGGGGTAGGAAACAAAAGGTATACATATCAGCATAACCAACTTATCAAAAATAAATTTTCTTCTTGATGGATGGTCTTCTAAGAATTGATAGTAGGCGACATTAGCGCAGCATGATGAGTGAAACAGTAGACGCAGTCCTCTTGCTCAAGGAGAAAATAGCTGGCGACAGTAACAAGATCTGGTGGCCAGATGGATATGTAAGTCCTCTTGCACGATGAGGAATTGAGCAGCTTCAGAGGTTCGCTACTAGATGACGCTAGGTGGGTCACAGAAGTTATATATCTGAAACATACTTATGAAGACGTAAGAGATTTGCCCATCAAGGAGAAAACAGAAGATCACTGTTGGTGTTTGGCAAAGAGGAAGGAAGAAATGAACATGCAAGGAGCAGTAGACATTATATCTCAGGTACCGTGTATTCAAAGAATACACCATACTGGGGGGACAAACACCAACAGAGAGCAAATAAGCAGTTACACATTTAATGGCAGCGGAGCGATCAATGACAGTGGTCTTGTGATTGGTCCATTAGTGGTCAAGATTCTGGCCACCCTGACTCTCCCATCTCTCCCAGGATAACATTCGGTCACCCTACCAGAAATCCATACTAGGGGGGGGGGGGTGAGACATCCCTAACCAAGACCAAGTCCCCCACCTTAATGTCGGGACTGGAAAAAAACCACTTCTGTCTCCGTTGTAAGGAAGTTAAATATTCCAAGTTCCACCTTTTCCAAAAAGAATTACGGAGGGCTTCAAGTTTCCGCCAAGCGATAGGTAGATTAGAATCCCTGTAAGAATTGGGAAGAGGAGGAGGAGCAGAAAGAGAAGTGCCTATAAGGAAGTGACCAGGTGTAAGTGGAAGCAGGTCATCAGGGTCATTGGACAGCGGAGTTAAAGGTCGAGAATTAACAACACCTTCAATCAGAACAGACAGTGAATTGAATTCTTCGTAAGTCCGAATTCGATTACCTAAGACTTTTCTTAAATGACGTTTAGTGAGCTTTACGCAAGATTCCCACCTACCACCGTGATGAGGAGCGTAAGGAGGTATAAAGCGCCATTTGAAACCCTTTGAGTAGGAAAAATTAGAAATTTGTTCCATGGCAGGAGAGGAAGTAAGAGCTTTCTTCCACAGGGAAGCTGCGCCCTGAAAAGTGGAAGCGTTATCAGAGAACATCTCTGAAGGCACACCACGCCTAGCAGTGAAGCGAGAGACAGCTGATAGAAAATAAGAAGTAGAAGCATTCGTTACTAGTTCCAAGTGGATTGCGCCTGTAACCATGCAAACAAAGAGAGAAACATAAAGCTTACCAAACAATTTGCGTTTAGCTTCAGGAGAATTTCGTTGATATTGAAACGGACCCATATAGTCCACACCAGTTAAAGCAAATGGGCGTATAGGAGAAGAGCGAAAAGAGGGCTGATCGCTCATTAATTGAGTATTGATTTTAGGTTTCGCTTTAAAGCAAGGAATGCACTTATGAATTACAGAAGAAACTTCATGAATTCCATTTATAATCCAGTACTTTTCCCTTAATAGGCAAAGCAGAGTGCGTGTACCAACATGCAGATTACGATAATGAAAGTCACGTATAATTAAAGAAGTAACGTGATGTTTGGAAGGCAAAATAACGGGATGCTTTTTGTCCTCAGAGAGTAAAGATTGCGAGAGCCTTCCACCTACCCTGAGTAACCCATGGTCATCAAGGAACGGGGCTAAAGCACGAAGACGGCTGGATTTGGGAAGATCTCTTTTAGAAGAAAGCAAAGACAACTCAGAAGAAAAGGCTTCTTGCTGTGTCAGTTGTAAAACTTTAATGGTGGCGAGATTCAATTCATGATTGGTAAGGTGTGGCTTGGGGAGAAGAGGTTGGTCAACCACAAAATATTTCCATCTAAGGAGATAGGCGATAATTCGTATTAATTTATGAAAGGAAGAATAGCGTGACAACAAAGGATAAGAAGCATTAGAAACCAGACACGAGGCAATAGACAGAGGTACTTTAGCGTCAGGCAAGTTGGAGTTTGTAGCTGGAGGTTTAGCAGGCCATGAAGAAGAGTCTTTGATTAACCACGAGGGCCCATGCCAGTACAATTGGGAAGCTGCCAATTGAGAGGGTAAACAACCACGAGAGATAATGTCGGCTGGATTATCCGCACTGGGAACATGCCTCCATTGACATTCAGAAGAAAGAGTTTGAATTTTGGAAACCCTGTTTGCGACAAAAGTTTGCCAGTGAGAGGGGTTTTTAGCGATCCAAGAAAGGGTGATCATGGAATCGCTCCAGAGATAGATTTGCGAGAATTCGACTTTCAATACTTCCCGTAATTTCTTGACAAGTTCTGCAGCCATGAGTGCAGCGCACAGTTCGAGCCTAGGCAAAGTGATAGTTTTAAGAGGAGCGACCTTCGATTTGGCGCAAACAAGGTTGGAAACTAGAGATCCATAGAATGAATCATGGTAAACTAAATATGCATAGCAACCGTAAGCTTTTTCGGAACTGTCCGCGAACACATGGAGGAAAAAGAATGCATCAGAATGAGAGCTGATTAAATTCCTGGGAATTTCAATAAGGGAAAGATCCAACAAATTGCTGCGAAACGAGAGCCAACGATTCAGAAAAGATAGAGGGACAGTATCATCCCATTCACATTTAAGCGACCATAGCTCTTGCATGAAGAGTTTGGCTATAACGATAACTGGGGCAAGAAATTGAAGCGGATCAAAAATTTTTGAAATTTCAGAGAGGATTTGTCTTTTTGTATTAGGAAGCTCTTCTGCGAGCGTAACTTTATAGATAAGAGTGTCAGTGCTAGTGCACCAATGAACTCCTAAAGTTTTTATAGATTCGGAGTTTCCACAAATTTCGACAGAAGAGGGATCTACGTCTTCGATGGGAAATTGGGCGAGAAACTCAGGGGAGTTGGAGTTCCACTTATGAAGTGGGAAACCTCCATTCCTTAGTAATGCTTGAAGTTCTAAAGACACAAAAGAAGCTTCCTCCAAAGTGGAGAAGGACTGCAAGTAATCGTCAACATAGAATGACGTAGTTAGTGCTTCAGAGGCTTTGGGGTTAAATAAATGACCATCTTGTGAGGCTAGCAAGTGTAGGGATCGGATAGCAAGGAAAGCAGAAGGTTTTAAGCCATAAGTAACCGTTTTCAAGCGAAATACCTTAATGGGCTTATTGATTTCATCACGCCACAAGATTCTTTGAAGATCTCGTTGTTCTGGTTGAATTAACACTTGACGGTACATCTGTTTTATATCGGCTATGACAGCTATGGGAAATAATCGAAAGTTTAAAAGTATAGCAGATAAATCTGATTGAATAGCAGGACCAGAATAAAGAGTGTCATTAAGGCTGTTGCCATTAACGTCGGGTGATGAACCATTGAAAACAACTCGGATTTTATCTTTTACAAGAGGGTTTTTCCACACAGGATGATGATTTAAATAAACCGTTTCAATTGGGGGGTGCAATTCATCATCGGATTTGTTAACAACCTCCATATGATCTAAGCTTTCATACTCATCCATGAACTCAGTGTACTGCTTTTTGACAAGGGGTTCCTTTTTGAATTTGCTCTCGATAGCAAAGAGGGCTTTTCGAGCTTTAGGCTGAGAGTTAATAAGTTTGGGGGGATTGTGTAATCTTGGCATTTGAACAATGAACCGGCCATCAGAAGAACGAGTGGTCGTGTTCAAAAAAAGTTGCTCACAGAATTCATTTTCTGAAGAAGTTACATTAGGAGAATCAACATTTTCAAGCCTCCAAAACTGTTCCAGATCAGTATTGGAGAAGTAACATTGCGATGCAGGTTGGGTTGAATAATGGGGAAGTTGCCCTGTGACAATCCATCCAAAATTAGTGTCTCTAGCGACCACGTTTGAGGATAGCTTGCGAACCTGTTTCCGAAGGCAGTTCCAAAAGACATTGGCACTAAAGAGTATGTCAATGGGATTTTGTATGTTAAACGAAGGATCGGCTAACCTTAAATGCGAGGGAATGTTTAACCCTGAAATATCAACCGAGTGACTAGGAGTGTCTTCTCCAATGCTATTGAGAATTAGACAATTAAGTTTAAAAAAGTTGTTTCTATGACAAATATCTCTTATGATTAGTTTTGAAAATTGTAAAGCTTGCGATTTTGAGCTGTTGATGCCCGACACATTGATAGAAGTGGGGTTTACGGGTAGGCCTAGTTTTCTAATCAAGGAATTAGACACAAAATCATGAGTTGCAGCTGAATCTAGAAGGCCGCGTGCACGGACCCAGTTGCCAAAGTTATCCTGAACTTCAATTTGAACAGTAGACAACAATACTTGAGCACTGCGAATGGACTTAGCATTTTGAATGTATGATGAAGCATTAGAACTGTTAACACTATCATTTTTAGGAGAAGTGGATGCTGTTGATGACCTTGCCTGATCATGACGATGTAGCAAAGTATGATGAGCCTTTTCACAATGGTAACAAAGTCTTGTGGACTTACAATTAGAAGCAGAATGCGTGGGCGCTAGACAGTTGAAACAATGTTTATTTTGAGCAACTAGTTTTCGTCTGTCGTCGACTGACATTTCTTTAAAGGATTTACATAAGTATAGGGCATGGGAATCTTTACAAAGTATGCACTGTACAGGTTCGTTTAAACTTTTGCGAGGTTCGCTTTGCGTATTTAAAACAATAGAGCTAGCAACACGACGTTCACTAGACCTAGTTGGGTAACCAGTAGTGTTTGATTTGAATTTGGATGAGCTGAACCCTGATTTTTGGGTATTAGACGCTGAGCGTTCGCTTTTGGGTTTGATGGACATTAATTCAAATTTGGAACTAGGAGATGAAGGTTCGCTCTGATTAGCTAGCGCGGTTAAAAGTTGGCATCTAGCGTTTATGAAGGTGACTAAATGCTCGTAAGTATAGTCGTCTTCTTTAGAAAGTTCGATTTCCCAAGCTTTGAGGGTAGCAACATCAACTTTAGAAACCACTAAATGTATTAGGAAAGTATCCCAATAATTAGTAGGTTGATCTAATTGGGACAAAGCCTTTACGTGAAGCTGTGTAGTGTCAACTAGAGTGCGCAGACTAGTGACGTCATTATGCTGTGACGCAGGTAGATTGAATAGAGCCCTTATGTGTCGTTGAATGCGTAACCGTAAATTTCCATATCTATCCTTTAATAAGTTAAAGGCAATGGAATAATTTTCGGCACGAAGAAGAAGTGCTTCGACCAACTGCAAAGCTTGACCTCGGAGGATAGATCTCAAATACTGAAATTTGTAAATGACTTGAATGTCTTCATTATCGTGAACAAGGGAGCAAAATAATTCATAAAAAGAATCCCAAGCGGATTCATCTCCAGAAAAATGGGGCAAATCAATTTTCGGTAAAATTGGTTTGGGCTTGTGAGTACCCTCACGGAAAGAAGTTTGTGGTTCGTGAAGGGAACCAAGAACAGAAGCGTCCTTTTTCTGCTCCTCTTCGAGTTGGCGTATTATTTTGAAAGCAGAACCTATGCCTTCGTAATATTGGTTTTCTACTTCAACTCGATCTTCGGTTTGATTGAGCATGCAAGTTTCTATTTCAGTTTGGATGTTACAATAATTTTCGTAAGACCGTTCGTAATCTCGTACGCGATGTTTTAACAAGTCTAATTGAGCTTCTGAGGGATCTAGCTCTTTTATGTACTTTCTGAAACGGGTAATTTGTCCTTTGTAGGATGCTCGTTTAGAAGTAAGTTTTTCATCTTTATCCTTCTCAGAGCGAGCCATGTTATAAAAAATAGATTGAAATGTAACTCACGATACTGTGGAACCTTGGAAATGCTGTCAAGCTGGCAGCAGCGAATGGGTAGAAAGCACGGGACCCACCAAAGAAGACAGGAGTGGTCTCGTTCCCTTTCACAGGCTTTGCACGATGTAATTATAGCTGAAAAATTCAAAGTAAATATTAATAATTTGCAGAATATTGCCAAATAGAAAAACTGAAAAAAGGACTCTCCCGGGTTTCTGGTACCAATCCTTGGGTAGATTATAGGCTGGGGAATAACCCACCCACCAAGGGAAGATGATTAAGAAAAGGAAATGGGTTTCGGACTGAAGAAAAAGGATAGAAAAATAGGAGGAGAGCCCCACAAAATTAATAAGCTTCACTTTAAACACACTTAAAGGCGATTGCCACAGAAACTTAACCTCCTGATATCTAAAATAGGTACGAGCTTGGTCGAGGCCAACGGGAACCGCAGCTAAGACTTGGGCATTTTGCAAGAGAGAGGCTCTAGTGTCTTTCCTCCCAAGCACGAATAAAAGTACTATAGGGAAGGGTGATGGTCTGGCCAGACAGAGAGCAAACGATTTATTGTATGTCTTCTCAAAGAAATTAGTTTTTTCGAAACGATTCGAAGAATGCCAATAGTTAATCAAGCTTGGTATTTTCAATTTTTTGAAGTTATAGAATTCCTGAAAAGAGCGACCAAGTGCTTCAAGTAAGGGGAGTGACGAAAAAATTATAACTTGGAAAGTGATTTTGGTAAGTGACCCAATGGTTGCATTTGGAAATGGCTAAGCCCTTACTCAGCGAGAGGCCGGCTAAAAGCTTAGACAAAAAAGAAACACTTATCTTTTGGGAAATTGACCATAAGTTTTCGGAGAGGATCTCCACAAGCAGGTAGCTGGCGTAGCGAGCTTTACTTGCCTTACTGGCCAATTAGAATTAGCTATTAAAGCTAAGAGAAGCTTTGACAAGATTACCACTAAGAGTTTTTGCTCAAATGCAACGAGTGGTGAAATCCCTATCAATAGATTTAAGGGCATCGAGTAGGGAGAGCCAAGGAGTACAGGACCTTGCTTAACCGTTGTATGGGAAAAGTGAGAATCCAAAAACAAATATTTAATTTATTTAACAATTCAAAGAAGCGTAACTTTAACAAATAAATATGTTCTATGTAGTTACCAATTTGGGGTCGCAGACCTCCAACAACGTTCAGAAATTGCTCCAGGCAAATGACAATTTTTGAGGTTTTTTAACCTTGTATTAAAATCTTGGTAAGATTTAATGAAATAGGCAAAATGGAATAATTAAAGTTTTAACATTTACAGGAGTAATACCAGTGTACTATAAGAAACCTCTGAAAGAACATTCTAACGAGAATAACAACTTCGAAGATAACAAAGTAGAAAACTTAAAGAATAAAAAGGAAGTTCCTACAACTTCTTATATTTAAACAGAATTACTTTATGAGAATTATACAAAGAGAGCAGGTCACTTACTGTGAACCTGAAAAGTTAATCAGAAGGAAGGTTCTAGACCTCCTATACTTTAAATAAGACTCGCAAGTTAAATGAGGCAGTTTTCATTTAGCGAGACCAAAAAAAATAACTCACTCAAGAGTTGAGAGAATTGTTTTCCCTGCTTTTGAAGGGAGGAACAATGTAAGTTTGAAACGTGTGCTAGACACGTAATTATACAGAGATACTTAATGATAAACTAACAAAAATGGAAGGGCACTTCTTGGAATGACACCTTATTGGAACAGACCTAGATTAAAAGTTTATTGCAGATTGTTAGTAAGAGGTTTAGGAAAGAGAAATGGGAATTAAGGAAAATGTTCATGGCCTTATTTGAATATAAGCGGACGATCGCGACGCGGTAGAAAAGTTGAGCAAGCACTGGTTTTCACTATAGTTCATTGAAACATATGAAAGGTTCACTGTGTAGACACAAAGTTTATGGAAAAGAAAGTTATTGCAATGATGAAAATAACTGGTTTTACTAGATAAGTGAGAGTCTATTTCTTGAGAAAGTTGTAAATTACAATTAAATGCGCTATAGAAAATTCCCGCGGTGGACGAAACTTCACTATGTAGTAATTTAGAAGTAAGATAATTCAATTTTAAACAGAATTCTCACAGGTACGTGAGAAATACATGACGGCAGGACTTGTAGATTGAGTACAGAATCTAGAAGGTTCCAGAACAATCTTAGCAGTAAAATGGGGCTAATGTAAATCCAGCGGAGGGACTAGCTTGTTGAATTATAGACAGCGGGTAATTAGATAATATCCCACGTAGTGAGAGGATTTCTCATTAGAATAGCTTAATAAAAGCTCTTTATGGTAAAGTCGGCTTATACAAGCGAAAGCTCAACATGGCAAATCCCACGAAGAATGATTATTGCCCCAAAATAAATACTTTCACACTGTCTATAAAAGTATCATTAAAAACACGTGGAAGTTAAAACCATGAAGATGAGGTTAAAACTTGAAGAAGGTACTTATCTTTGTTGCATGTCGAAGTGAAGTTCCTCACTGATGCTTAGAGTTCCAACATGGCGTGGAATTTAAAAAATGCCTCGTTAGGTCAGGAGGCTAGCTCTGGTTGAGCCTTAACTGATTGCTTCAACTGCCGACTAAGAAGTGAGACTTGCTCAACGAAGCACGGAAGGTCCTAGGAAGGGGAGAGAGTGGGGGTAGGAAACAAAAGGTATACATATCAGCATAACCAACTTATCAAAAATAAATTTTCTTCTTGATGGATGGTCTTCTAAGAATTGATAGTAGGCGACATTAGCGCAGCATGATGAGTGAAACAGTAGACGCAGTCCTCTTGCTCAAGGAGAAAATAGCTGGCGACAGTAACAAGATCTGGTGGCCAGATGGATATGTAAGTCCTCTTGCACGATGAGGAATTGAGCAGCTTCAGAGGTTCGCTACTAGATGACGCTAGGTGGGTCACAGAAGTTATATATCTGAAACATACTTATGAAGACGTAAGAGATTTGCCCATCAAGGAGAAAACAGAAGATCACTGTTGGTGTTTGGCAAAGAGGAAGGAAGAAATGAACATGCAAGGAGCAGTAGACATTATATCTCAGGTACCGTGTATTCAAAGAATACACCAACAGACACACACACAAAGACAGACACACCATTTTTCGCCCTGTGTTGTTCTCATAAGTCTACTTTCATTTTTTGCAAAACTCGAAAGTATGCTAAATACTACCATCATCGACACCTAGCTTTGAACTTGGCTACTAGATTCCACCGGAACCAGCAACACGTAACGAACGAAGGAAACCATACTCAGGGATTTTTAGCGCTCTTAGTAAATCCGACGACTTCAGCCGGGTTTGAACCCGCGACCTTGGGCATAGAAGTTCAGCATGCTACCAGTTCCGATACCGAAGTCGCTTCCCACAGAAGGATGGAAAACTGAATGTGATTTCATGCAGTGGCGTTGTCATAACAACTGCTGATGGCTCATCCCTTATCAATTAAAAGTTAAGTTGTCATGGCAACCTCTCTTGGCACTTGGCATTTTCTTATAATTTAAATCATTTTGCTCACCCCGTGGCGTAATGGTGGGTCATATCAAAAATTATTTCAGACAAAAGTTTTAGGTAATTATTGGAGAAATATTGTCCATTTTGTACGGTTTTGATATTGTGCCTATTAACAGAGATATGAATAATGTTTCCCGAAAAACTCACTTTTCCCCACCCCTTTGGTCAATGGTTGGTGCTATGAAAAATCGTTTGAAACATAAATTTTAGGGCCTTATCCGGCACATAGTATGAATTTGAATGGATTCAATATTTCAGATATTAAGAGAGTTATGGCGATATTTCACGTTTTGGAAAGAAAAATCCTCCCATTTTCACCCCCTTTGACCGATTTTGCCCATTAACGAACTCGATCATGATTCTAAGGGGATACATATTATGTAAAAAATTCAAAGTGGTTGGTGAAAAATTACGGCAGTTATCGTGTCCACAAGAAACTGATATCTATACATATATACATACATACATAAATTATATATAAACATTTGAACTGACGGTGGTTTTGGGGTCTAGGGGATGCGAAACGCGAAGATATGTCGAAATTTTCCGGAAGTCGAAACATGGTACCCATTGCAATAGTTAGCTTTCTAATGAAATCTACCTAAAAGAGAACGCTAAGAAATAGCAAACATTTGATGGCATATGCTAGGTTTAAAATTTAAATTTCTACCCGAATGGTCCTTATCACTTTTCATGTAGGCTATCTCCAACTGTTAGCGAGTAAAACCTAATATCTCCCTCCACTCAGCACCTCGCCTATCTTCTGTTTTAACTGTCACCTTCACATTTCAATTTATTTATGACCAGTAGCGAAGCACGGGTACTTCAGCAAGTCCATTAATATTTATCATAATATTGGTTCCGGAGTTATTACAGAAGGCATTGACATTACACGTGCAGCGGCTTGAGTGAGTCTGCTTTTACCCTTAAATAAATAATCTCGATAACACCGAGAGAAAAGGAGTTCCTGTATGATCGAGAATTAAGGTTCCCACTCAGTACCGGTATTATCGAGACTCTCATTCAGCGGAAAGACCAGGCCTTGAGTGTTCCCGATCGGAACTACAGCAAATTTGCCCGGCTAGAGTTTGATTATTTCTTGCACTTGTATATTTCCTCATTTGAATATTAATGAAAATGAGACTTGTGTTCTAAGTGATAATCCAATGTCCAACAGCTTCCAGTATTTAATACATAATTAAATGTTCGAAGCTATTATGTATTAGATAAATCGTTGTTTAATTCATCCCTGCGTTTCTTCTAAAGAGTGTTATTAACATTATTCCCATAGCTACACTTTGATTCATTATAATGTAGGATTATTGCGTGGGACAAGCTACGTGGAGTCAAATGCTCTTCGGAAGTGAACAATCTGTGACCGCGCGTTGAAGGAGTGTCTCAGTTCAAACAAAGTAGAGGAGGTAGTCTTGCGACACACTTGTACGGTATTTGGTGCCCCTAGCTGTCGCTGGTAGAACGACAGCCTGCGTTATTGCTATTCTCAGATGGCAGGGATTTGTCAAGGGTTGAGCCCACACCACAAGTTCCCTGTGTAACCGGTTATATATAGAGTCCCCACAGTTGTGGTGACAAAATGTAATAGATTATATAATGGTAGGGAGTCAGTTCATAAGCCCATAGCTTACATTACATACGGTAGAGCAATTCAACACTCTCTTTGTCATATTGTGGTGTAATTCTATTACCAGGAGGCAAGATACTATATACTATAAACCAGGACGAAGTCATCGGATTTTTTAAGAGCGTTAAAAATCCCTCAGTATGCCTTCCTTCGGAGGGGAAGTAAAGCCGGCGGGCCCATGTCATAGATTTATGTCAAGAAAAAGAACCTTCCACTAATTACACTTGTGGAAACTAACATTTGTAGGTTAGTATGATAACGCTCTATTTTTTAATATCGTATGGCCTCGGGTGCCGGGTGCAAGCTTTGTAATTTGACACCCAGAGAGTAGCTTGCATGTCGAATTTCGTTGTTCCTTGAATCACTATGAAAGTCAAGGAGGTTAGATATCTAACCTCCTTGAACACTATAGGGCTTCCTGGTAGAGAAATGAGGAACTTTGTGTTGGCGGAAACTCCCGAGATTAACTTTGCCATAATGAACACGGCCTACTGAATTCAATTGGGTTCTTTAACATGCCAACATCGTATGACATGTGTGCCGTATTTTTGCCGCCTTTCAAAAATCACTTACCACGGCCAGTTTCAACGTTCAACGCCAGTTGCTGGCTGCGATGGTATCTGGTAGCCATGTCCACAGCTAGGTGTCGTGGACGGTAGCATTTGGTAGCAAAAGTAGGAACTACTTGAAAAAATTAATCGTCTGCAGTCTTTCTACCTGAATCTCAGATAACAGACACTAATACAGCCATCACAATTAACACCGGTTATGAGACAGATTCTCCACACACCCAAAGTGCACGGGGCTACATGGCGGCGTGTTCGCAGGCCCTAACTGAGGAACCAACCAGCCGATATACTGTAATATACATAAATTTATTAAAAATCTTACGCAAGAAGTGGAGGGATTAATAATAATCTTTTTCAAGACAACAGCAAGCAATCACACATTCTCTGCTTTCGAAATGCTTCCTCAGGTGCGCACATAAATCCATTGTACATCAATGATGTGTATATAATATATCACTACTAAAGGAAATAGTGTTTACTGTAGACTTTCGTTGCATTCATTCAGTCTTGTTTTTATCTCTACAGTGAAGAGATATGATATACCAATACAAAACCAATGCGATGTAGTGAAGACGACAGAATATCCTAAATCTCTAATCCTTCACCACTAATCTTCATGTCATCTTTGAGTAAAACCAAAACAATCAGAATAGCTTCCTATTTCAGGACAATCTATATCCTGTAGTTCGCCAAATCTCCACTACAAATGTTCCAAACAGCAGCCATCTTGACTGTTGCCAATATAAAGTCTGTTGCGCATCCACTATAATACCTTCTCTAGAGTTTCTTTACTCCAAGCTTACAATAAGATACCAATACAAGTACATCTATGGGTCTTCTTAGGAATGCGACCAACTCCTCTTCTCCTCATAGCACATCGCAACTACACAAGTTCATATTTAAACAGTTCGACTCTCGACTTCCAAATATGTTTCACCTGGGATTCACGTCTTGTGTTATTGTCTATACGTAATATTCACATTAGGTTCTCAGTAACTTATTGTTACCCAATGAAGTCATTGTTGCATTGCAAGTTGAGGGCAGACTTCGGATCCGACATGAACAATATCGAGTTATAAGTTAAGACGATATTTTCATCTATTATATAAAGCTCAAATACCACTCATTCATTCATCACGAAATCTCAGAAACCACCGAACGGATTGGAATGAAATTTGGTATGAAACTTCCTCAAGGGCCGCAAACGCCCACTAAGAAAGGATTTTTGGATATTCAGGTTCTAAAGGGGTGTTAGGGTGGTAGACCTGCATTTCATTGAATAGCAATATCTCCCGATTGCTTTCATTGGGGGATGTGATACTCGGCATATAAACTCATCATTAAAAATAAGAAGACACGTGTCTGAGGGTTTTTCGATGTGGTGTATATTATGAGGTGAAAGGGGTGAAAAGTGGGGGTTGATGGATTCTTAACGGAGCGTGTATCTCTTAAACGACATAGGCGAGGAGTTTGAAACTCAGCGGGGAAAAAATCAGCATAAAAATAAGTAAATAGGTGTTTAACCGTTTTTTTTTCATAAATCCAATTTAAGGGGCCTATGGGGAGGGGTGAAATTCTAGGGAAAAAAAGCAGGTAATATGTCTGAGTGGAAAATTATACATGGCCTAAGTTGTAGACAATAACACATTACATCTTTTTTGTCTCTTGCTATTTCATCATACGACGAATACTTAGGGAGTTATTAATGATTTTGTACTTTTTGGCCGCAATTTTCTAAGTCCCAAGAATGACATAAAATTTGATTCGAATGAAATTTCAAAAATAGTTTCTTTTAATACTTTTATTATAATTTTCACGTCTTTTAGGGTCCGAAACCAACATGATATTTTGATGTTTTTTTCGTCCCATGCATTTTTGGTCTCAGGTGATTTCCACTTGGACCCATGCTTATCTATCTATTTAACTTATGTTATAACGGGATTCCAAATGTTATTTCGTGCGAGGCCGCGGGTAACAGCTAGTTTAATATACAAGTAACTCGAATTCATTCTTTTATTCTTCTGCCATGTTAGAAAGAGGAGCGGTAAGAAAATACTGTGATCGCCCTCCCGACCCAAGAGTTTGTTGGTCGCCACTGCCCATTACTATTCATTTAAGTTCTGGAAAAAGGCATTGGGCAATGGAAAAGTGAGAATAGAGGAATACATATTTGCAGACTCCTCAAAAAACAAAATCCACATTTATTGCATCCAACAATAGACAAGCAGCAATGTGTTCAACAGGAAACAGCAGCCACAACAGGACTCCAACCTTTATTCACTAAATTAACAAATATCTCTCAAGTAGAGAAATTATTCAGCCAACAAGGAAATAATTGCAAAATTACAAATGAAATATCAAATTACATGAAACTGATAAAATCTGTTCCACAAAATACATTTACATTTACAATACTGTCGTCAGCATCTGACATTTTGATTGGGAGCAAATCGCAAACAAGAGAGAACATTCTCAGAGAAATATTAGTACGAAAATATGAAAACAAGGTTTGGAGGAAGTTTGGAGAAACCTACTCACAAGGATACAGGATGGAGAGATATTGGGAAGAGAAGAGGATACATTGCTCTATATAAGTTTTAGCTTGCTCCTTACTGGTGCATGACGTATCAGAAATATACAGACACTATAACTCAATCATAAAACCAGAAGAAGTGTACGCGTCAGAGTGTATAATTTTAAATAAAAAAGAGGAGCTGCAAGAACTCGAGAAAAAGGAAAGGAAGATTCTGAGGAAAATTCTGGGACCTCAGAAGACTTCTGTTGGAACTTGGAAGAAGAGGAAAAGCGAGGAGCTCTACAAGTGTTCTGAAAAGATCACGGACACAATGCGGAAAAGAAGGCTGAAATTCTATGGACACCTGGTAAGATTGGACGAGAACCGACTGACCAAAACGATCTTCAAATACATCATGGGATTAAAGGCCACCTCTGAGTGGGTAGAAGAGGTCAAGAGAGATGCAGCAGAAGATGGCATTACTCCAGAGTTGGTCCACAATAGAAGTGGGTTTAGAAGAAAGGTAGACTGTTTAAAATCATTTCAAGAGAAACCAATTACAAAGAGACCCATGCGGATCATTTCCGAGGAGGGGAGGAAGATAAGGAGCGAAGGAATGAAGAGTTTCTGGGAAGAAAAGTGAAGGAAGACCAAGAGGCCTTAAGTTCTATGCGGTCCATAGGTGGCCAAATTCGGAAGAAGAAGGAGAAGAATGATAATGAATTACCTGGAACAGATATAACAAGAAATCAATATATCGGAATGCTAAATTACGACATTATAACTCAGTAATCAAACCTGAAGCCTCGGAAACCTTGCTCATTGAAGGCAGAACTCTTACTAAAGACATGCAGTAGAGAAGCAAGAGAGGAAAATCTTTAATCCAGTCTGCGTAGAGGGGATCTGGATGAAATGGAAGTCTCAGGGGCTGTATCATCACTCTGAAAGGATCACCGACACATTCATTACCGATGACAGACTGACGAAGAGGATTCTGAACCTTGCTCTCTCAATGAAAGTCAACACTAACTGGCTTAATGAAATAGAGGAAGATCTTCAGGAAGTTGTCATCGCGGAGGAAATCAAGGTTCCTTAGTTTAGGGACTGCGACAACGTGGTCATGTAGCCCCGTGTACTTTTTGTTTGTGTAGAATCTGTCTGATAACCGGTGTTACTTGTGATGACTGTATTAGGTGTATGATATCTGTAATTCAGTTAAGGGCTGCCAACGATCAATTTCAAGTACTGTAGTTCCTACTATTGCTACCAAATGCTACCGTCAATGACACCTAGCTGTGAACTTGCCTACTAGATGCCACCGCAACTGAGACATGGTGGCGAACGTTGGAACTTAATAGAGCGTTAATCAAATCTAACCTATAAATTGTAGTTAGTGGAAGGTTCTTTTACATGCCATAAACCTATGACATGGGCTCGCCCGCTTTACTTCCCCTCCGAAAGAAGGCATACTTAGGGATTTTTAACGCTCTTAAAGAATACGACGACTTCCACCGGGTTTGAACCCGCGATCTTGGGCATAGAAGATCAGCACGCTACCAACTACGCCACCGAAGTCATTTGGAGGAAATCATACAAGACAAATACTAATTCAGAACAGTTGTCAACAATTATCATTCCTATCAGTACCAGTAACCGGAAACCATGGAGTGACGAACGGAAGAAATTCTTCAGTGCCCAAATGAAGAGATTTTGGGAGAGGAAAAAATCAACCTCATTTTTAGCCTATTTTCATTTTATGAAGAAAATAGGCTTATGAGATCATATTTTGTCCGTGTGGCTGTGTGTGTGCGCGTGTGTGTGTGTGCCCCCCCTTAATAAATACTGGAGTGATTTCGATTCAACTCGGTAAGATCATAGCACCATTCTGGCCGACCCCGACCGTGCCCTTCAAATGTAAGTGTGTCTCACCAATCCAACATGGCGGCTGTGCGAAATATTTCACCAGCATTCAGTATCTCCGAAACTATTACATATATCACCCTGAACATTTGTACGCTGATAAAGGGAACCACTAGAAATTCACATACGAGACTTTCAAAATCCTGGTAACTACAAAACCAACATGGCGGCCAAGTGAAGTTGAGACCCTTAAATAGACCTTTCTTGCGATTTAACCATCCTAACGTAATGAAACATGGTACGGGGAATGTTTATACACATTGTAATTCACTGGCATCTAATTTAGTTCAATTGTTTACATAGCTTCTAAATGGCGACTGTGCGAAATATTTCACTGGCATTCAATATCTCCGAAACTATTTATGTTATCACCCTGAAATTTTGTACGGCGATAAAGGGCATTGCGCCGAGTTTATATGTGTAACTTTAAAAATCCTGTAAAATCAAAACCAACATGGCGGCCAAGCGAAATTGAAACATTTTAATAGACTTTTCTCGTGATTTAACCATCTGAGCGCAGTGGAATGTGGTGCGGTAAATGATTATACATATTGAAATGCACTGGCATCTAATTTAGTTCAATTGTTTACATAACCTCAAGATGGCGGCTGTGCGAAATTTTAAAATCTCTTTTTTACTTCTTGTGTCCTAATCATGCGATTGAAGTCTGAAAACCACACGTACACAATAATCTTCAAGTAATAGTACATAAATAAAAATCCAACGTGGCGACCATCTGAAATATTTATACGGTTCTCAATATCTACGATTCTATCACAACCATCATACTGAAATTTTGTATGTTGGTAGAGGCAATTAACATGAGTAGGATATATGAAAATAGGCTGTATAGTTCTTCACGGAACTACTTGTTGCTAAATGAGTTCTCTCGCTCCTTAGATGGACTTAACGATGTGGAAATAAAATGATAATAATTATTATGCCGTACGGTTTGGGTAGAGCGAGGCGGTACAGCAGCGAGAAACAGGAGCGCGGATAAATCTTAAGCCTTCAGCGTTATTTAGACGCAAAGGGTCTTTACTTTGATGTGCCAAAGCCTTTCACAAGTGCGGCTTGGGAATACCAGCGCTATGAATAGTGCCATTGGATCGTAAACACTTGGGGGGATATTTCAAATGTCGACAACATCTCTACTTAGTATAAAACAAAGTCCCTGATTCTTGGATGCTACGGGTAATCTCAGAAACCACTGGATGGATTTTGATGCGGATTTCACCATTCTGTAAAGAATATATCGAGGAAGGTTTCTGTAGAAAATAATTTATTTATGATCAAAGGAAGCCGAGCAATAACGATTTCAAGCCTTATAAGCTTACGGTGGTTAAACCATTAAAAATATCTCTATACTATGAGTGTAAGAATTGTTTAGCATGAAAAGTTCTACAAAAACGTCCGGGAAAGCATAGCTCTATCTTCAATACATCTCCCACTATAAGTGTTACTACGTTTTCATTTCTTCCAACAATCTCCATTCAGTGGAAATTTAAATTACTAGCTTCAGAGTGAGATTACGAGCTAGCGAGCTTATCACCCTAGCTTCGGCCAGTATCAAACTGTCGAGTTAAGACTTCAGAGAAGAGTATGTGTGTTTCGCTGTTCACCTTGACATTTATGAATTGCGTCTGGGACCCGCCGTCCATGCGCCTTTTAATCTTACTCTGGGTAAACAATTCAAGATACCGGGCGAAGCCGGGGAGGGTTGCTAGTTTCAGTGGTGCGGGTGGGCCACATTATTCCCGCCCCTGTCCTACACAGATGCACCAGGCACTCTCCGCCCCCGCCCACGTAATTATTTTTGCCCATCATTCAAGAGTTTGATCACTGTGCATTGAACGTGTCTGTGCACCACAAAACTCCTTCCAGCAAGTAAAACAAGAAGTTCCGTGGCGAACTAAAAGCCTAATTTTCTTTAAATTTTAGATGCATGCCAATGATTAATATATATGGATCTATCTAGAATAATTGACGAAATTAAGTTGGTAATATCGAAATTTCTAATTAGTTCGAAATATTGTATACCTGGCATAATGTAGCCTAATAGATCACTACAGTTGGCAGCCCTGGTGACTGAATATATTCATAGTTCCATCTCTTAAGGTATAGAATACAAAATTTGGTTGACGTCCAAAGGATACATGAGTTAAACATTGAATCTAACAGTGCGCGTAAAATCATGTTGGCAACAATGTCATGCATGTAATAATCTGAAATAATATGATCTATTGTTGTGCCAATTTTGAATGAAATCCATTAGTTAGTATGGAAGTTACATGCATTTTAAAATTGGACCTATCAGCAGGCTTAGAATCAAGTTGGCAGCACTGACGTATATTAGTTACTCCAAATTAATCTAGAATGCCAGGTACTATACTGTGCCCAACTCTAGGAATGGGTATTCCAAGTTTCAGACACCTAGATATCAAGGGAAAGGCTGTAGCCGCTTTTGAAAGTTCAGATATTTGAATATCGCGCTACATTGCTTCGAGAAGCATTTAGAAGAATTTTACCGATAGTTGGATGTCAAGTGACGTAGCGAGTAATAGCAGAGGTGGAGGCTATTTATTGATTAAATAGTTAACTATGGAGTAGAGACTTGAGACTGGGATCAGATTACTGGCACTGCCATATGAAAGAGAATGCAATTAGTATCAAGTAAATCGGACCAGGGATTCAAGAGATATGAGGATTTCTAGATATCAGGTGATGACGCGTGACCCTGACCGTTTTGAATAAAAGCCAGCTGGGCGAGGCATGGTTAGCTCATTCTAACACAAGCACTTGGCAAGCAAGTTGCGTCTACGCTGAGCCAAGGCACATGGTTGCCGTATCTACGCAGAAGTTCTTTTCAAATCGTGATAGTCACGAGAAGTGCTGCGCAAACGAGTTGGAACTTAGTAAGTTTCTGGTGAGGAGAATCACTGAGGTGATTGATTTCTACAGACATTGGTGGAAATATTTATATTTCTGCAAGGACATATGCTAGACTTTGTCTAGAAAATAGTATTTAGTCACAGTCCAGTAGTAACTTAATACTTGGATGTTTAAATCCATTTCAAGTCAGTTTTCATTTTTGTAACTAGTTAACCACTTCGATCTGTCAGTACACTGAAGACTAGTCTATAACGGTGGCGTTCATTAGTCTACGCAAGGGAAACTGCAGGTTGCTTAGCGCATGGCAGATGGTGATATTAATAAACCATGCCCAGGGAACGATCTTCAGAACAGCCGTTAATTGCTTAGACTGTCAATGTTTTTCTTGTACTGATGAGATTACAGTGAGTTATGTTACAACTGACATATCTAAGAAGAGATCACTTAGATCTGACCCTATTTAAACAAACTGTTATGGCTTTGATAGAAGCCCATATTAAAATGGAACCACAGTTTATTCAAACGTCGAAAGATACTACCACTATGTCTGACTAGACGAATTGTGGGTCTACAATGGCGGCCGATACAAGGATTATACGTGCTTGTCCGATAGGGCATGTCTATGGATAAATCTGGTACAGACCAGGTTTACTACGCTTCAAGACCATCAAGAAATGTAAGCCACATTTGAATTATATTATGCCTAGCTAATTGGAACAAACTATTTTTTCTGCAGATGACCAACACATTTTTTCGTCGTATTTAAAGCTTGCAATGATTTACGCAAGACTTGTTAAGAGTTATTCTGAGCATTTTCAGCACTCAGAACAGTTTAGGATCGATGACCGAGCATTTCGAGCATTTATTTGAATTTTTCATATTTTAAGGAAACCACGGAAAACCCCCGATGTAACTGTAAAAGTTAAATTTATTTTTGTTGAGGAATGGATATTTTTTTCCATATTCGAAGGTTCGAACATGTGGATTCTCACATAATGAGATGATAATTAAACATATTTAAAATAATATAAATGATAATAATAATAATAATAATCCACTAATAATAATAATAATAATTTTTAGAATTTTTCTAAATAATTCTTGGATATTATATTTTCTAATAATCATATGTATTGAGAGAGAGCCTATGAAGTAGTTTAATCATTTCTAGTTTGGAACAGGAGATTTTCCGAAGGAGAGTGGTTAACGCAAGCCCGCATTCAACCAACATTTCAGTTCTGGTTGAACAGTTGATATTTGCAATGAGCAAAGTATATTTTTCAGATAACACGGAGAGGCATGAAACGGGAAGCAATTGATATTTGTATCAAATAGGATATTTTTGTATTTATATAAAATCATGACGTAAATACACTCGAAAGTGAAATAAAGATTTTCATAAGTATGGTAAATTCACGGGTTGAACTGAATGGTAAAATAAAATAAACTTGTAAGTTTATTAATCTTCCAGTGTTGATAACAAGCAGAGGCTTGATTTATTGTATACATTTTGGGAAGATAATTTATATGTGTGGAGTAGTTGAAATGCCATTCCCAGGTGCGCATGTTAAGTCGCAGGAATGAAGGTTTTTTCGAGCATCAATCAAATAGCAGGTTCGATGGCTCAGGTTTATAGTAGGAGTATTGGAGCCACACATTTCGTCGTATGAATAACCCGAAGGTTATTTCTTTGAAACCATCAGTTCTTATTTCAACCTTGTTTACGAATTCCATTTAAGACTTTGATTTTGCTAGAACCCGGATTTGTCATGATAGTAGTTTATTCTTCTACAGAGGAAGACCTTTGCCGTTGTTGTTATAATATTGTGTTCTTACACAAATGGTAGAATGGGCCACTGCCAATTAAAAATAATTCTTTAACCACGAATAATTTGAAGGATATTTTCAAATCCTAGTGCCATGAACTAAATGAATTCATTATGAAACTACAATTCTAATTTCCGCATTCTGTCGAAGAATTGCAAGTTGTAAAAGTTACTAGAAATGGCCATGAATATAAATATTTTTTATAATAATGTTCCCAAGTGAAAAATTGAATAGTTGAATGGTTCAACCATTTATTGATCAAGTTGATGATTCAGAAATCATGTATTTTGTTTGGAACTTGAAGTTCAGAATCGAGTCACTTCTCGAATGTTTAATGTCAGAAGAACGATTAATTGTTGTTGTGCTTCGCACAGTTCTTCGATGCTATGCTCAATGGTCAAATACTTTTCAGATGTTATTAATATGTGTTAATAATTTGTGTTGCTTCGATGATGATAATATTTTTTCGACGGTATATTTTTGAAACTGGAAAAACAAGTGAAAGTTTAAGAATTCTATAAACATTTATTCTACGAGTGTTAATATCATGTAAATAGTCAAACAGTGATCTACGTTATTTCCAGTATAGACAATTAATTTTGAACTGGAATTAAATATTAATAATTTTGGAACACAGTCCACAGGACTATTAATCGGACTTGTGTTTCCAAAAAGATTGTCAAATGTGTTTGGAAAATTTCTGTATATTGTGTGTAAATAAGAGTGTGGATCGCCACACGTGGATGATGCTGCTTTGAGCATTCTTGCAGTCAGATTTTAACTTTAAAATAAACTGAGATAATTTTACCAGATGTGTTTCTCCCAATTAAATCTCCCTCTATCCTTATTGTTGCATTGAGCCAAAAATCAGTAAAGCATTTTTTTTAATTTGATGTCGTTTTTGCGATTTGCTTTAACCCATCTGGCGCTCCGGGATATTTTGACTCTCGTGCTGACTGATTATTGGTAAAATGCATATGTGGTCGTGCGGACTCCGGTCTAAACGGGCACAATACGTGTGCAAAGTTTAGAGCTATTGGCTTGCATACTTCCTGATATACTGATATTAGGGTAAGAAAAATAGAGACAGCAGTTATTAACAGTTGGCAACCCTGGTTGCTATATAAAAATACGCATAGTCATATCCGTTATGGTACACATAGCACATACGAAATTTGGTTGAATTCCAATTGATAGTGTAGAAGTTACATGCATTTAAAATTGGACCTAATAACCGGCTTATAATCATTTTGGCAACACTGCCATGTATGGCCTCGTAGAAATTAAACTCAAATATTATTATCTATACGTGTGCCAATTTTGAAATAGCTCCCATTCATTCCTTCCAAGATATCCAATATGGAGCTCAAATTTCAATTGCGATTTTTCATCAGTTGGTAGCACTGACATCATTTTCAAATACGGCATTGAGATGTTCAGGTATATATATTTACTCCTACCAAATTATGTTTCGATTGCTGCAGCCGTTTAGGAGTTGATAGGGGAGGGGTTGGGGGCACACAGAACCAGTGAACAGTATTACCAACAGAACATACAGTAATTATATTTTATAAATCTTTGGGTTTATCGTTTTGTTTTGTTTCTTTGTCGGGGAAAGGTCAAAGTGCAAAAGTGTGAAAGTTCATGATATATTTTAAACAGCAAAGAAAGGCAAAGAAGCAAAAGGGGTGTTTGCCTAAACAGCAGACATTTTTAAAATCCAATCTCTGAAAAATATCTCGTGTTATTTTTCAAAAATGAGGAAAAAGTAGACTTATGAGATCGATCTGGGCAAATGTGTGTCCGTCTGTCTGTCCTTCTGTCTGTCTGTCCGTCTGTCTGTCTGTCTGTCTGTCTGGCTGTGTGTGTGTGTGTGTCCCCACCCCCCAACAATTCCTAAACGGCTGCAGCAATTGAAACAAAATTTGGTAGGAGTAAAAACCTTTACCTGAATATCTCAATGCAGTATTTGAAAATGATGTCATTGCTACCAACTGATGAAAAATCGCAATTGAAATTTGAGCTCAATTTGGATATCTTAGAAGGTATGAATGGGAGCTATTTCAAAATTGGCACACCCATAGATAATAATATTTCAGTTTAATTTCTACGAGGCCATACATGACAATGTTTCCAAAATGATTATAAGCATGCTGATAGATCCAATTTTTAAATGCATATAACTTCTACAATATCAATTGGAATTGAACCAAATTTGGAATGTGCTATGTGTATATAACCAGATATGACTGAGCGTATTCTTAAGAGTCAACAGAGCTGCCAACTGTTAATAAATTCTCTCAATTTATTTTATCCAAATATGCAAGCCGACAGCTTGAAACTATGCACACGTATAGTAACTGACATTCTATGTTAATTTGGAGTCACGTCAGTGCTACGAACATGCTTCTAAGCATACTGAGAGGTCCAATTTAAATACATGTAACGTCCATACTATCATTTGGATTTCAACCAAATTTCGTATGTGCTATGATTACCACAACAGATATGACTATGCGTATTCTTAAGAGCAGCCAGGGCTGCCAACTGTTAATAAATGCTGTCTCTATTTTTGTTACCCTAATATCAATATATCAGAAAGTATGCAAGCCAATAGCTCTAAACTTTGCACACGTATAATACCTGGCATTCTAGATTAGTTTGGAGTAACTAATGTACGTCAGTGCTGCCAACATGATTCTAAGCCTGCTGATAGGCCAAATTTTATAATGCATGTAACTTCTATACTAACTAAAGGATTTCATTCAAAGTTGGCACAACAATAGATCAGATTATTTCTGACCAATACATGCATGACATTGTTGCCAACATGATTTTACGCGCGTTGTTAGATCCAATGTTTAACTGCATGTAACGTCCATGCTATCCATTGGACTTCAAGCAAATTTTGTATTCTGTTGCTTAAGAGAAGGAACTAAGAAAATTTTCAGTCACCAGCTCTGCCAACGGTGGTGCTCTATTAGGCTACATTGGGCCTATGCCAGGTATATTTCAAAATAATTCGAAATTTCGATATTACCAACTTAATTTCGTCATTATTCTAGGTAGGTTCATATAGATTAATCATTGGGTGGCGTACTCGGCAGCATGCTGAGCTTCTGTGCCCAAGACAGTGGGTTCAAACCCAGCCGAAGCCGTCGGATTTTTAAGAGCGTTAAAAATCCCTCAGTATTCCTTCCTTCGGAGGGGAAGTATAGCCGGTGGTCCCATGTCATAAATTTATGGCATGTTAAAGAACCTTCCACTAATTACACCTGTGTGAAGCTAAATTGTATAGGTTAAGAATGTAAACAACGCTCTTAGATTTCTACGTACGTTGCCAAGAGCCGACTGCGGTGGCGTCTAGTAGCTAATTTCTGAACTTGGCCTAGTAGTCGTTGATAGTGGCGCTTGGTGGCGAAAGTAGGAACTATTTGAAAAATTCTACGTTGCATTCTGTACTTAAATTAAAAAACAGATAATACACACTAATACACTCATCACAATTAACATCGATTATCAGACAGATTCTACTCACACCCAAAGTACACGGGGCTACATGACCGCGTTGTTGCAGCCCCTAAACTTAAGAACCAACCAACCAATCTTAAATTTCGAGAAACGTTGGCTCTTTAGTTCGTCACGGAACTTCTTGTTATTATTTAATTCCGTCACATATTTTTTCATATCTAACAATAATTAGACTTAAGTAGGCCACATCTCTAGTATTTTATTTTATTCTTAGGCTTAATTGAGCTGAAGAAGACCTCAATATCCGGTCGAAAGATGTACAATAGATATATTTGTATAGGTACCGATTGGTTCTTTAGTTTAGGGGCTGCGACAACGCGGTCATGAAGCCCCTGGTGTGAGTATTGATTGGCGTATTATTTAAACTTAAGAATTCAGCTATCAGTGCGGATATCTACAGACATTTTACGATCAATGGCAAATGTATTTGCTTTCTATCAAAAACTATTCATATCAGAAATGTTCTTAATTGCTTGGACGTAGTCCCCTTTATAGGTCCTTGGGATACTATCTTCCCACCATGTATTTATAGAACGGTGTTAGGGAGAGAATCTTCCCACCATTTCATTTCAAGCAGTTCCACATGCATCCACAAGCTAGCTGCACAGAAATATTAAAAACCCATTAATTTGATGTATACTGTCATCAGAAACCAAAGGTGGGAAGCACATATCCCAGTGGTCTCCACAGTGCACGTGCTCGCCAGTTCGGTTGTGTTGAGTGAAAGAAATGCATTATTTTACAGAAGAAGGTGTTTTTATTGAAGATAATAGATTGATAAACGTTGGTATATAACTGAAATACATTGTTAATAATGGTTTTGGTCACTTGAGTAAATATATTTCAGCTAGAATTGAAATAATGATCCTGCTCAGCATGATTGCCATAGAATAGAAGAGTATTAAAATTAATTTTCTGGGTTTTTCGTAAATACTATTTTAAAATTATTGAATTATATTCGAATAGACTAACTTTTAACGTTCCAAAATCACTTTTATATTTTTTGCGCACTTTTCGGCAAAGATGATATAGGTCACTGACCTTGTGTTGCGTGGGAGTTACGTTTTTTATACATTATAGAGCTTGATGGTTGTTTTTATACATTATATCCTGTTAAATAAACCTCATTATTGAGTGATAAACACAGTATCATCATAATTTGTAGGTGGGAGCTAATTACCCCATTGCTCATTTAAGAAAACATACTGTCGGGTGTGGGCAGTGGGATAATAATTTCCCACCCCATATTTCATAAAATAGAATCCAAACCCATAAAATTGTTGCATATTCCTACTCTCCTATCATCCCCAAGTACAAATGTGCAAAAAAAAAAAAAAAATTAAACCCCCAGTCTTTTGCCATATGAAGGGTTAAGGTATTCATCGACCCTTCCATTAGTCATTTTCAAGAAAATTTTCGATATTTATTTATTTTCTCATTCGGTAGAATGTCCTCTCTAGTTTCCAGTTTATACTACTTTTATTGTTGTTAAGCTCATTTATATTCACTTTAAGGGGAGGTGGACGTCATCACAGGGAAAATCTCGTAAAATATTATAGGTATTAAACACTTTATATCTCACTCAGTTTTTACAATACAACTTCTAAATTCTCAGATTCTGTCAACTAGCAATTCCCCTTATTTTTAAGCTGATTTAATGTCCTATACATCTCTGGAGAGTGATGTTATTGCATTTTGAAAATAATATGTGGTATTTTTTTTTCGGTATACATGCTGAGTTTCAGGTACACTTTTCTCACTAACAACTGCGGTTGAGGAAATAAAATTTCAGATCTGTGTTTAAAATGCTTGGGTTGATATAACAGACTTATTACTTGAAATTGAATTCCCTTTATGTTTTTTTACAGCCATTTTAAATTTTGGTCTCTGAAAATTGAATAAATTTTATTAACTTTTTTAGCTCCTATGTGTCACAAAATATCAAATATATGATTTTTCTTAGTCTATTTTACAGATAACCATTCACACAAATAACGTGGGAAATAACAGCTGTATATCTTCAATAGTTTCTGAGAAAAGTGCACCTTAATCTAAAAAAATGGCATTTTTAGAAAATCTGTTTAAAGTTTATCATGAACTTGACTTGTTCTCAGAACATTCCTGGGCCATATTCATACTCTCTTATTTTTTCTTTCCCCATCTCCTTCTTCTGAACCCTTTTGTTCACCCTAACCTGTTTGGTTGGCTGTAAAATGTCCTTTTCTGTAGCCTCAATGCGTTTGTTGTCAATAATTTTCAGATCTGACAGCATGTTGGACCCTACCAGTATGCCTAGATTTTTCAATACATGCTCTCTGCTTATGACCCCTTCATTAAGGTAAATAATTGCATCCATAACACCTATCTGCATCGTTTTCATACCTACAAATGTTGTTTTTGGCAGTCTAGTCCAAATGCAATTGTTGAAACTCTCATTTGGATTTTGAGTCTTCCCATGTAAACACTTTTCAAGCAGCCTTTTGTCAGCCAGGTCCCGATATACTTGTTTAATAGCCAGTAAGACAGGTTCTGGCAATGAGTTCTTATGGCTGTACTGTTATCCTGTTTCTTTGCCCTTGTTGAATTTGCACCAGCTGTCCGCACCCTTGGGACATAAGTAATGCTGGGGATGTTCATCAATGCTATGTTTATGATAGTATGTTGCCCATATATCTGCCTTCATCTTTGTTACATCATTAAGTCCAGCTGTTCTCCTAATAGCCTGGCCATAATACCGCTGTAGAAGATCAATATTGGGATCAGTTATACGCCCCTTTCCAGATAGTGTCATGCCATCTGACAGCTTTGTATTTTTTTGATCCTTTTCCAATTTTTTAGCCTACAACCCATCCTCTTTTGCACATGGCCCACACATTCTAATTTTTTAACAAGTACATTATCTCCATACACTTAGCTTCTTGTACAGCAGTGAATCCTTTAGAGTCCCCATCCCCCAGGTAATTAATGTATCTCAAACCACGCTTTGCTTCAGATCGCTTGAAAATTGAAACAGCACCCTGGACTTTGATGCACTACTTCTTGTGTTATTGTCTTGGTTAGAATTAGGCCTAACCTCGTTTAGAGATGCAGGCGAGGATTTACTCTCTACATTGGCATACCTATTGCCAAAAAACTTCCTCTTAGCCCCAAATTTCCTTATCCTGCCCATATTCCCGTATAAAAATAGCGCAAAACAAATAAAAACCTTCAAACAGACTATAGGAAACTGACACGTGACAAAATGTAAACAAGCCATAAGGATACGCCATGACAGTCCAAAGAAATCCAGCAGTGAAGAGAACAAACTGGTAGAGTGTTCACACTATCCTTCACAACCAGAGATGTAAAAAGAAAAGATATTCAAAGTGGTATCAATTCAAATGAACTGGTAGCATCTATAAGCAACTGAGAGTAGGCGTGGCACATGAGCGCCATTTTTAAATCTACTGATTTAAAGGGCTGACTGATGTCACATCATAATAAAAGTTACCATTAATTGTTCAGAAAACCTTAAGGTATTAAATAACATAAAAAAAGGAAATTCAAAATTTTGAAGCCACATGTCGTCCACCTCCCCTTAATGATCGGTGAGCACGCTTTTCAGCAGCAGTCACTTTGACGCATAGGTGCAGCAGATAAAGCACACATTAATCTGGCTTTGAAACAGTCTACGGGTCGGAGAATGTAGAAGATTGACCTAAAATCCAAAGAACATGCAGTTTTTAGGAGTTGAAAAGTAAGACTCTTTACTCTAAATATGTACCTCAACTTTAAGTTACGATTTCTCTCTCTTCATTTCTTTCAATATTTGTCTTGACTTGGGCAGTTAAAATGTCCACTTAGAATGCAGATATTAGTTTCATTTAAAAACTAAAATATAGACATATAATGCAGCTATGTTGTAAAGCAGAATGAAGCTGATAAATTATAGAGAGCATACCGTGTATCGGCAGTTGGCAGCACTCAATCAATGGTACAAAAACGATTCTGCTATACAACATTCTGAACTTACAGCAGATCAATTTGCGACAACAATGACTCAATTAAGTTGAAAAAGAGCAAATATATCGCGTCCTAAAAATGCACGTTATTTTTGTGATTAATCTGATAATGCAATTACTAATCCACCTGTAAAAGGTAATCTTATTGTCATTTCTCGGTCCCATTTCTGGTTTGACCCGTCAAAGGTCCATCCAAGAAGGGCACTGCATGGGCCTGTCGGTGTGTGTACGCCACTCTATCAACTCCTAAACGGCTGCAACTATCGAAACCAAATTTGGTATGAGTAAAGACTTATACCAGAACATCTCCAGACGATACTTATGCTACCAACTGCAGACAAATCACAATTGAAATTTGAGCTCTATGTTGGATATCTCTGAAAGTATACGTGGGAGCTGTTCCAAAATTTGCAATTATGTAGATAATATTTAACATTAAATTCTAGAAGCGCATACATGACAGTGTTGTTAACATGTTGATTAGTTCCAATGTGACTTCCATACTGTCGATTCGATTTCTACCAAATTTCGTATGTGCTTTGTGTACTGCAACATACATCACTATGCGTATTCTTTAGAGTCACCAGGACTGTCAACTGTTGATAAATGCGCATTAACATTTTTTATCTTAGTCTCAATAACTCAGAAAATATGCACACCAGCAGTTCTACACGTTGCATACTGTTTTAGATCCCTTATTGGGGGGTGGTTGGATCTAAAACGGAAGAGTTATTGTGTTAATTTATAAGGAAGTGCCTAACAGGGGGTAGCTTCCCGTAGTCGGGCAAGCTGACCAGTGTAGAGTGTTGTTTAGTGTTAGGATGCTAGGGGGCTATCCTATAAAAGATGTAGGTGTATTTTAGGGGATGGAACTTAGCGTACAGGTCAACGTGCTGGTCTTCCAGCTGGCGGGCTGGTTATATAACCGACGTGCACGCGTCAGCTATACAGCGGCACGCTGCCTCTGGTAGTCGGGCCGCTGCGTGAATACAATGCTACCTGAGCTAGCAAGTGCCTGGCTACTGTGTGTCACGCCTGATCGTGACGGAGGGTTCAGGAAGGGAGTTAGGGCGTAAAGAAGCGTGTAAAACAGTAATACAAGTGTAGTGTACTGACCAAGTATTTATTGGTCAGTAATATGGAATTATGAGTCCCTTTTAAGGGATGTAGTAAATGTTACAATGTAAGTGTACAAACTTGTGTATACAATTTGTGGGTAAAGGTTACAAAGTACAGGATTCTGAACACTGCTGACTCACCTGATGATAACAGCGATAGCCTCCGGCCGACGCACTGTAAGACTGGTAATTGAGAGAGCTTGACCTCTTTAAGGCTCCCTCTTATAGTCTCCGGCGTTGTGTTGTCAGCATTCCGCTGCATAGATGCCCCAGTTAATTGTGTGTCGCTGTTTGTGGTAGTGATGCAAGTATTGGGTAAGCTTTCCAGACTGGTTAGCTGCCCTTGCGGTGTTAATAGATGTTGGTCTGGACTTACAAGATTTGCCAGTTAGGGGTGATTTAAATAGATGATGGGGGGGATGGCCTCCAGGGGGTGCATACCCCTGGGGGACTGTACAATACGTATAGTAGGCTACATTCAATTTCGGATTAATAGTTTGTAACCTAAATAGGACAGTGCTGCCAACATGATACTACGCATGCCGATAGGTTCGATTTTTTCTGCATGTAACATCAATACCATCAATGAGATTTCTTTCAAACTTGGGATAGACCATTCCGATTAAATTTCTGCAACTCATACGTGCCAGTGTTGCCACCATGTGCTGATAAGCTCAATGTTGAACTGTACGTCGCGTAAATAAATTTTGTACATGCGTTAAGTACCATAAGAGATGAAACCAAGCGTATATTCAGAGTCACCAGTGCTGCCAACAGTCGATACACTGTATGCTCTCTATAATTTTAAACCCTAGTCTCAGTAAATCAGAAGGTATCCAGGTCAACATTTAGGAACATTGCGAACTCATTAATTTTCAGCAACACATTCGCGGCAGTGTTGCCAACATGTATCTACGCGTGGTAATAGTTTCAATGTTTGAATAAATGTAAATCCCATATCATTCAATGGATAACTTACAAATGTATGCCATGTGCATTTTCAGAGGTAGCAGTCCTACCACCTACCTTATAACACGGTATCTGAGTCGTAGATTCTCAAAACCTCTATTTCCATGAAACGGGAAACAAACTGTAGAGCTCTGAAGGATACATTTCAAGCTAATAATAGATGCGAGTAATATCAACTTAATTCTGTAGTTATGGTTGGTTGGTTCCTCAGTTTAGGGGCTGCGACAACGTAGTCCTGTAGTCCCGTGTACTTTGGGTGTGTGTAGAATCTGTCTGATAACCGGTGTTAATTGTGATGGCTGTATTTGTGTGATGATGATGATGATGATAATTGTTGTTTTAAGGGGCCTAACATCTAGGTTATCGGCCCGTGGTATCTGTTATTAATTCAAGTTTTTTTTGTTTCTTGTTTTTTTTTTTCGTGTCCGAATCAAATTAGATTTTTCCAGTAAGAAGCAACAGTTATAGCATTAGCATTTGCAGCCATATGATCGTCTTTTGAAGATACGTCCTCCATCAAGGGGCAGATCAGCAGGTGTTCTGGATCTTGTAACATGCTGCAGTCACAGAACTCATCATTGTTGACGAGCATGTTCCATTTCTTGAGATTGTTCTTGCAGCGTGAAACCCCCGTCCTCAGCCTGTTCAATGATTTCCAAATTCCATATGGCAAGTTGTGACCAGGTGCCATTTTTTCTGATAGAGGAATAGTTGGATCTGTGATCTCTGTCTTCCATATCTTCACACGGGCAGCTTCTTGTGAGCCTTCGAGGGCTGTTAATTAATTCAAGTAACGACTGCAGACATTCAATTCTCAAGTAGTTCCTACTTTTGCTACCATACACCACCGTCAACGACAACTAGTTCTGAGCTTGGTTACTACATGCCACCGCAGTCGGATCCTTGCGACGAACGTTGGAACCTAAGAGCGTTAATCAAGTGCAACCTATAAATTTAGCTTCACACAATTGTAGTTAGTGGAAGGTTCTTTTACATGCCATAAATCTATGACATGGGACCGCCGGCTTTACTTCACCTCCGAAAGAAGGCATACTGAGGGACTTTTTAACGCTCTTAAAACCGACAGCGACAGCGTTAAGTAATGGGACCAAGCTCTCTGCTGACTTGGTAGACGCATGGGTTCGATCCCCACCGTCGGCCGTCCTTGAAATGGTTTCCCGTGGTTATCCATTTTCAACACCAGACAAATGCTGGGATGGTACCATCTGACAGGCCACGGCCGCTTCCTTCCACATCCTGGCCCAGTTTCATTCATCTTCATCCATTCCATCTCTCATCCGAACACGCAGGTCACCCACGGGCGTCGACTAGAAAGACCTGCACTCAGCCTCTCAGGAGGCCACAGGACAACAAAAAGAACGCTCTTTAAAAATACCAAAGATTTCAGCAGGGTTTGAACCCGCGACCTTGAGCATGAATGCACAGCATGCTACCAACTAAGCCACCGGAGCATTTTTTTTAGTGTATGGTTGTTAGTGCCCGAAGTGTCCGAGAACATGTTCGGCTCACCAGAGTTTGTAGCTGCTTCTATGCGGACACCCATGGGGTGAGCTACAAGTACCGTCGCGTGTGAAGTGTTGTCTGGGGATGAAAGTTGGAATGTAAGGACAAGGAGTTGGAAGGTAGCGGCTGTGGCCGATAGTTAGGGACAAACCATGGCATTCGCCTGGAAGGAAGATGGGAAACCACAGAAAACCATCTTCAAGGATGCCGGCGGGGGGATTCAAACCTCCTTGCCTTCAGCCACGCCGTAACAACCACGGCCAACTCACCCGGTACCGGAGCAACTAATTCTGTAGTTAAATGTATTATTCTATACGCGTTGATCAACCATGGCATGAATCTTGTATGTTAAGAAAGGTAGGCTCTTTAGTTCGCCACGGAACATCTTGTTTTTAATTTGACCAATTAATTTTCTTTCCCCAGGCTTAGGGACGCGCTCTGGCTGGGAGTAGGCCGCATTCGAGGAGGATTAGTTTGTAACTGTGCTGAAAGCTTGTGGGTCACCGCTCGCCACAATATAACTACATCAGTCATCAGCTAACAAGGTCACTTGCGATGTGAGCTGACTCCGTCATCGTTGTCGTCTCTGTCTGTACATTTGGAATTTCCGGCTAAAACTTTATTCCGGACGAGGTGTTTCATGACCAAATATACCATCAATTTGAATGTTGTCGGTTTATCGTCGATTCTACTGGAGCAAATAACATAACAATTCGTAAGTACGAGCTAATCCCGAAATATGCTTCAGCTACAAATTGAGCCTCATGGACAGAGGATATCGAGATAAAGACCGGACATGGCTCATTTTTCACCCCTCGATGCAAGAAATATTATTCAGAAAATAACCACTTGTTAAGGCCCTAAAACTAACAGTTTCAGAGATATTCCCAGAAAACTGTCTACGTTCTGATAAACTGGTGAAGGAATGGCAAGCCCGTAACCATGGCAACAGTAGCTCAAGTCGTGACAATCAACTGTCAATGCACCAAACGAGGACAATCCCTTATGGACTATATTGTTAACAGTGTGATGCTTACCTCATCTCAATGTATCTTACATATGGCCATTTGGCTCAAATAAAGTTATTATTATTAATACCACTCCAAATTGGTCATCGTGATGAACGTCCAACCACAAGCTTGCAGGTTCGCTCCTGTGGCCGTGGCAAGTGATTTTTGAAAGGCGACAAAAATCACGACACGCATGTCATATGTTGTAGGCATGTTAAAGAACCCATTTGAATTCAGTGGGCCGTGCTAATGACAAAATTAATCTCGGGATTTTCTGCCAACACAAGATAGTTCCTCCTTTCTCTACTAGAATGCGCTGGAGTGTCTAGGAGATTCGATATTTAATCTCCTTGACTTTCATAGCGTTCCAAGGAATAACAAAATTCGACATGCAAGCTGCCCTCTGGGCGTCAAATAACAAAGCTTGCACCCGGCACCCAAGGCCATACGATATGATTATTATTTACCACTCCAAATAAATACATTTTATATGTAATTATATAAATAAAAAGTGTCTCTCCCGAAAGACTAAAATGAGACACTACCGGGCAGATATACGTCCTGAAGCCTTATATGCTTCAGAATGTCTAGTATTCAACCGGAAGGGACTCGCGGACAAACTCGCAGTACAGGAGAGAAAAATAATGAGGATGGTATTGAGGCCTGTTAAGGAAGGGAATGAATACAGAAGGCGACCTAATCAAGAGCTCTACATGTACTGTGAAGAATCACGAATGTTGTTAAGAAAGGACGTCAAGCATTTTATGGACATAGCCTATCTACAGGATGCATCCTACGAGGTTGACCAACCAGCTCCTCGGTTACTGGCAAAAGCGGAAGACCAAGTCACCATGGTTGTGAGAAGTGAGCAAAGATCTGCAAGAACTTGGAGGGACGGAAAGTAACTTAAAAGGCCGGACATCTCTTAGGAAGATGATTCGGCAAATGTGGTTCCATGACAAACCACCAAGAAAGAAGACAGGTGCCTTCTGGGCACAGCCTTGGCTACCTGTGCTCTCCGGCGTCCTACAAGGCCACTGTGAGCCTTGGGCCACTGTTATTTTCATTATTTTTGGTCGACCTACCATCCAAACTCTGACACAGCCGATACCCTACTCTTCGCAGATGACTGCAAGATTTTCAAGGAAATTAAGACACCAGCCGACGCCGCAATCTTCCAGTCCTCACTTAACGCTCTATCCGACTGGTGTCGCACATGGAAGTTGAAACCAAGCCCAGATAAATGGAGCTTATTAACAACAAATACCCTACTCAATTCCCCAATAACTACAACATATTATTATTATTAACAGAAAAGCGCACGAATGTGCATAACATAGATTTACACTAGTGAAACAAACATGCTATAAAGAGTTAATTGATGTGAAAAACATCATGATCCAGTAATCAATCAGGAATGTGTGCATTAAAGCATTCATTCATGACCAGTCATTATATTGTGAATTGAATGTTATTTGTGAAATAGAGCAACACTGTATGATGCTTTGTTCATTTTAAATGTTAGTCCTTGCTATAATCACAGAGTGATTTCTGGTTATTTTTACATCGTGTGATGTGATATGTGTCACAGAACTGGTCACATAACGAGCACACGCAGAGTTCATTTGGGGCGTGGTAGGACATGTTTTTACATATTTTATGGTGGTACCCATGCACTGCTAACTTTATCACCACATGTCTTAGTTTCTGATTGGCGCTGGTCCAGTTCCGGTTGATCATGGCATCCGTGCTGTAAAATTCTAGCGGAATGCCTTTTCTCTTATCTCTTCTCTCTGCTAGGTGCGCTTCAGCATTCTTTGTTGATGGAAGCTGTAATTTTGTTCTTATTTCTTCGACGACGAAGGGTTCCCGTGCTAATTCATATGTTAGGCGGGAGCGCGTGTATTTTGAGATGCCCATTAAGGTTTTCAGGAATTGGGCTTTAACTCTTTCGATGGTGGCCAGATCTCTCTTCGTTAGTCGGTCCCATATCAAGTGGATCCCGTACGTGAGAATTGGTAGGATCTTTGCGTCAAACAGATGCACAGCTGTTTTTAAGGATAGCTGCTGTAGATTGGTAATGTCGTGCATGGCTTTCAAGCAAGCCACTGCTCTGTCTTGGATGTGTAGTCTGAATGTTCCGGTAGTCTGTAAAGTGATCCCAAGGTATTTAACTGCATTCACTATTTCCACTTTGACCTCTTCATATTGCAAGTTGTCGTTTGCTGCTACACGCCCACCTTTCCGAAAAACCATCTGTTGGGTTTTTGTCCAGTTTATTTTCAGACTGTTATTTCCTGCCCATTCTACCAGTGCTGAGAAGGCGTGTTGGAGTTCTTCCTTATTTGGTGATCCTAGGACCATGTCGTCCGCATATATGTAGATCACCGCGTCCTTGGATTTCTCTCGGATTGCTGTTGTTACATCGGCTGTGGCAATATTGAACAGTATGGGACTGAGGGGGTCGCCTTGCAACACTCCATTAGTTTGGGTGATTTCCTTTGTTTTGCTTACTGCGTCATCTATGGTGATCTGGTTGTATGCCAGGATATTTTTTACTAAGATTGTTAAAGGATTGTGATTTCCGATGATATTTTGAAGTTTCGATGTGAGCTTTCTTCTGTCAATTAGGTCGAAGGCCTTTGTATAGTCTATAAAGACTGCATAAAACTTTCCCTTTTGGAGTCGTTTTGCTTCCTCTATGTCATTTAACAGATTTTGAATTGCGTGCAAGGTTCCTCTTCCTCGTCTGAAGCCGAATTGTTCCTCCGGTATCTTGGAGTCGACTTCATATACTATCCTGTTGGTTAGAATTCTTGTCAGTAACTTGAAGGTGTTGCTTTCCAGTGCAATTCCTCTGTACGAGTTGGGGTCGTTGGTTTCACCTTTTCCTTTATAGAGAGTTTTAATGGTCGATTTTCTCCATTCTTCGGGAATATTTCCTGTTTCTAGGCATTTGGTAAAGAGCTTGGACCATAGTTCTGATAGGTATTGTGCCGATTCCTTTAGATGTTCGTTGAAAAACCCGTCTGGTCCTGCAGCCTTGTTACATTTCGTAGCATTGATTATGTCCAAAACCTCTGTTTTAGTGATGGGGAGTATTTCTTCGTGTTGATCTCTACATTCAATTTCATATGCCGCTTGTTGACCTGTACCGTTGAGGATGAGAGTGAAGTGCGATTCCCATATTCCTATTTCTACGTTGCTAGATTTTGACGGTCTTCTTGGTCTGATGGCTATGTATGGATCATTCATTGCTTCTTTGGCGATCCTCTCACCTTCTTTTTCTATGTATTGAAAGCGTTTACGTTTTAGGAGATTCTTGTAATATCTCCGTGTTTCCCCATATACTCTTAGGTCCTCTGGTGTTGACGTGATTCTAGCTATATGTAGCGCCTTTAGTGTAGTTTGTCTTTCTGCATAACATTCCTTATCAAACCACGGTTGAGCTTTCCTTGAAATCTGTTTGTGGGTTATACTTGCTCCTAGTATCTTGTTAATTCTTGTTAGGGCTGAATTTAGGTCGTTTGCCTTGATTGTCTTTTCTGCTTCAGGTAATTTTCCTAGTTGTCGCTGTAGTGCTGCCATGTTAAGGTGTCTGGATATGATGGTCTTGACGCAATTCGGAACAACTTTCTTTGGAGTTTTGAGTAAGAGTTTGGTCTGTATTGGGATGTGTTTTCTTAGTGGGGTTACTGGTGAAGTCCATAGACTCTTTTGTCCTAAAATTTCAATATCGTTTCCTTTGTGGAACACGAGGTCAATTGTGCTGAGGCCATTATGGGCAAAGTAAGTTTTGCGTCTTGGGTCATTTACTATTTTGAAATGTTCTTCTGTGAGGAATGTAAGGACAGTTTTACATTTCGTATCGGGTTTGTCTAGTCTACAGTTCATATCTCCTGCTGGTATTATGGTTTCTTCTGGGTTTGCAACTTTCCGTAGGGAGAGCGTGAGGAGTTCCATTATTTCCTCGGTATCAGTGTTGGGGCGTACATAAGTGCCTATTATCGTGAAGTTGTTTGCTTTCGCTATTATGAGGTTTTCTTCTATATGTAAGGTCTTTAAGGGTCCTATCCATGGTTTATAGAGGATAGATACACCTCCTGATGGCCTTCCTTCTGTAGGTTTTCTTGCTAGAGAGTGGATGGAGTAGAAACCTTCTATATCAATAGGTGTCGTTAGGAATGTCTCTGTGAAGATTAGTATGTCAGATGTTTCAAATGTGTTTCCTGGGGTTAGTTTCAGTAGTCCTTTAAACCCTTCTACGTTCCACAGGAGCATGTTAATGCAGTTATTCGAGAGATGCGCCTTCGCTTCTTCTGCGGAGGCGAAATCGAAATCGACGCACAATTACTCTATTTGGCCAAAATTCGGGGTTGGATGTCATTTCTAGGCAGTCAAAAGGGATGCCAACTTTGTACGCTTTGGAGTCTCCTCTTATGGCGGTCTCTTCGCAGCTGACGTCCCCTCGGATTCCTTTCTTTCTTAGATAGTTTATTACCGTCTCCGAGGTCGTTTCTTTCTTCAGCTTCCCAATAAATAGCCATGCCGATTTCCCTTCCGCTTGTAGATCGTCGTTCTCTGTTCCAGTGCCGATTACTGTGTTAGATGGTGATCGGTATTGCTGACTATTTCGTGGTTGATTCTGTTGCTGATATATTTTTTCTGTATTGTCTGGTCTTCTCGTCTCTCCTTGTGTTGTAGTGTCACGGTTGATAATTTTGTTGGGTAGTCCCGGCCATTCTATGCTTGATAGTGATCTGGTTTTGTATCGATAGTTGTGTTTATTTGTTGACTCTGCTGTGGTGGTTTGTGTGTCTGGTGATTGTGGTTTGATGGTTGGGGGTTGCAGCGGCGTTGCTGTTGTTGGTTTTTCGGTAGTGTCTTGAATTTTTGAGTAGCGCGAGACTTGTTGTTTTGCTAGTATATCTGCTTGTTGCAGTTGTGTCTCGAGAATTAAGGTCATTTTCTTCATGAGGTTATCAGATAGTTCTTCAAGTTTTTCTTGGATGTGATCATATGATTTTTTGTTTTCCAATGCTAACTCTTTTACTTCGTTGTTTATTCCTTGGTTGCTCGTCTCCATTGGGGCCATTCCGTTCGATTTCAGACGTAGACTGCAGGTTTCGCACATGTGATTATCCCCCTGTTGAGAGAATCTAGTATTGCAGAGTTTTTCAGCTGAAGTAGGCCTTGGATATGCAACCACAGATGATCTTTCTCTATGACCGCCAGGTGCCACTAGGTGCTGATGTTTGATTCCGTGGAGTGCAGATTGACCACCAATTGTCACTAGCTGTTCCGCCAACAGACAGTCTTCCTCCTGTATGATGTTATCTCTTTGCACACTCATAACCTCCTTTGTTGCATTCATGACATTTTCCATTTCGCCGTTTGTAACTTCCACTGACATTTTCATTTCTGTGATATATGACCTGATGTCAGTTACCGCTTTGAGCAAATCTTCTCTGTTCACCTTATTTAAGTATTTAAGTATTGTTAGGGGGTTGAGTTTCCTAACCTAGTTGTTGAGGTTTGGCCTGAGGGCTAAGCTGAGCCGTTTTCGAAAGGCTCAACCCGGCGCCTTTACCAATTGTTAGGGGGTTAAGTTGGTGCCTAACCACCAAGTGTTTGGGTGTTAATTTATTTAGGGTACCCGCTAAACGGCAGGGTGGCGTACGGTGAAGAAGCTAGAGAGAGCTTAAGTTCAAAGAGAGAGAGAGCGACAGCAGACTGCTGTCTAAGCGTGCTCGCCAAGCTGAATGTTGACAGCTGTCGTAGGAGGTTACAGTGCCCGGCAAAATAACAATAAAGCCGGCGCAGCGAAACTGGGCCGTGCTGGATAATGACAGGTGTTCGAAGTAGGCATTTAAGGAATGTACCAAATGCAACAAAAGTAACTTTTAAAAGAATGCAAAAGATTTAACTGTAATTTTATCATGAATGGGTGTGCAGATTCATTAGTTTGAACCCTAGCGAAGTAAAAAGTGCAGTGATGAAAGAGATGATTACAAATTTATAGGTTTGGTGTTTGGGAAGGAATTGTATGTGGGATCAACACTTTAGAAGTACACTCACCTTGTCGGCTGGTCGCTCGGGCAGCACTTCGGCGTAGACGGTGGATGACGGGTAGAGACAGACCCTGTTTCCTGGTTCAGGCGTGTATTTATTGAAAGTATCAATGCTGTATCAGGAATCGGCAAATTCTTGAGCTACTTTGGGGTTATAACCTGCTATGAGAATATAACCGGCTATGCTTGGAGTGAAATGGCCAGATGGTTTGTAGGTGATGTTGATTCCTTTAATGTATTAGGTGGAAGATGGGGTGAAGAGTGGTGATGGGGGGCTGATGGGGGGTGGTTATACCCTGTAGGAACCCCAGGGTATAACAATATTCCTTACTTGACAGGTCGATTACAGCAGTTGCGCATCATCGATATATCGGGGTCATATTCGACAATCAGCTCTGGTTTAAAGAACACATGCAAAACTCTTTATCCAAAGCCATGTAATTCCTTGGCATACTCTACCGCTTCTCAGAAATATCAAATCCCACAGATCTTCGCATCTATTACCTCTCGATAATCCAGCCCATTGTAAACTAGTGCTGTCCCATTTGGACTACTTCTTGCCCGTCAAACAAATCAATCCTTCTTTGCTGCCATTGTAAGGAACAGAATACACTTCACCACTAAGCAGGTACATCCCTCCCCTCAGCACGACACGACAGGTAACTGACCTGTCCTTCCTGCAATCTATTTTAAATGGCCATTACCGTTCGGACCACCTGCTGTCACTTTTCGAACTCCGTTTTACCAGGTTCAAAGATATTCTCCATATTCCCCACACTAAACATTCCATAATCGAAAGATTTATGGCATGTAAGAGATCCTTCCACTAAATAAAGTTGTGTGGAGCTAAACTTCTAGATTAGATTTCGTTGAAACGCTCTATGAATGTTCCAACGTTCACCACTAGGTGTCAGTGACATGTGGTAGCGAAAGTTGGAACTGGCCTACTTGAAATTGAACGGAACTTGTATCACACCCCATGGGTGTCCGCAAAGAAGCAGCTACAGCCTCTGGCGAGCCGAACATGTCCTTGGACACTCCCGGTACAAAACGCCATACGATAAATAAATAATGCCTGGACATATCCACAACCAAGTGGCCCTTGGGCCGCTGCTATTCAAGTTGGGGAAGCACCCAGGTTTAATATAACTTGACCTGGACTTGTTTTGTTTGAAGATTTGTTTAATTTATTCTATATTTTACTTTGGTTAATTGGTTGTACAATCGTGAAGGGCACGCATAGCTGTAGTTTGTGCTTCGAATAATAAATAAAAAGATAAGAATTGTGTCATTATCAACGTTATAAAGAGCACAACGGAATAAGAACCCATCCAATTCTTGACGTAGTCCCAAGACAAGAAAGAATGTTGTGCAACCTTAGGATGGGTTCAATGCCTGAGTTGTGAGTTGGAATGTATGAAAGTGCGGGATGCGAGGATTGGCACACACGCTAATTGAAGGGTTGTGGGTTACAGGCCCTTCAACTGTGCTCACTATTCATTCCAAAAACCCCGGGATCTAATCTTGGTAACGCCTAATCATTTAACACTCGAGCTAATGGCTGCAAAACCTGATTTTCAAAGTAGACTGTAGAATACTTCACATTGTCGAGATATCGTATAATACTTCTGCCTGGCAGAGAAATCGGTGAGCTATGGCTTAGATTTGATAATCACGTAATGTACTACAAGGGATCGTTCCAACGAGAACAGAGGACAAAGGAGACACTCCTATGAAATCGCCAAGCCAATTCAGGCAGTGTTAACTCACTGTGTGTTCTGCTATTCGGAGTAGTGATTGGGGCCTGTGTTCAGTGGTGTATGTTAACGTGCCAGTTCTGCACAGACGAAAAGCCATTCAAGTTGGGGAAGCACTCAGGTTTAATAGAACGAAAAGCCAGTGCTAGTGAACCAAGTCTGGGCCAGAGATCTCTCTTCAACCAGGATCGTTTTATTTAAAATGACAACAACGAATTTAATCAGAGCTGTGGCTGAGGAATATCTAGGCATTATATCATAACTCGAGATACACTAACAGTATATGTTCGTCAGCTGAATAACAAGCTCGTACTGCTTGGTTCCAAGCTCTGTGAACTTGCGGGATGAAGGGCAGAGGCAGGGTAGGAGCAGGCCGAGAATTGAGAAGCCTGTCGACAGCCCGCCGTGTTACCTGACATTCTCGTCTATTCCAATACTGCTAACATAGGGTCTTTTCTGAAACCAGTGCGGTCTTACGAATAAGTCAGTGAGTCACCGACCAATGTATTTGTTTCGGTACTATGCACGGACCGAGAAACCTCATCACTCGTCAACACCATTTCTCATAGTCCGCGATGCACATTCCTCTCAGGTTCACGCAGCTTAGACTCGAGCAGTACTCTTTAAGAGCCAGTTCCAGGTCACGTGTGATGTATTTATACTGTCGATATTTTTAAGATGACTTACATATGATAAGAATACCATTCAAGATACGTTTAAAATGCAATTTCTGTGCGCATCAAAAAAAAATCCTTTATGTCGATTTTGTAAAGTGTTTTGGATATTAGGGTAATTAATTACATTGAAAATAATTCATTAGCACGAGGCCAAATACGAAAGCTACATCAAATATAGGCTGAGTTTTTGTAAGAAATGAACAAAACCTCAAAGGCATTTCGATTTTATTATAGAACTTGTTAAAGGCAAGTGCCTGAGAAACAACCTACTAAGTCATTGTTTAAAGCAGTGTAACTATTCTTGAAAGGCGAAAGCATGTAGACAGTTGCTCAATTTATCTTTTCACGAATTTATTCTACTCCCTAATATCCATGCAATGCTAAGTCGGAGATTACTAAATGTAAACTTCATCACTTAAAGCTTCATGCGTTGAGCCTTACATATGAAGCAGTTAGTGGTGGCAATAAAATTAATATGTAACAGCAACCTGAGCATAAACTTGATCGCGGGCTATGCAGAATGTGGCTAGCGTTTCTCCGCTTGGACTCGTAGTGGTGGGGGAAGCAGCCGTCTCGCAGCACAGTGACTGGCTAAATCGTATCGTCTGTTCTTTTTTGTTCTCGCTGGATCATTCTCGGACTCACATTGTATTTCACGGAGTTCCAACGTTCATTTATCGGGCCGGCATTGAATTTCACGGAGTTCCAAGGTTTCTTTCTCGGACCGATATTGTATTTGACGGAGCACCAACGTTCATTTATCGGGCCGACATTGAATTTCACGGAGTTCCAAGGTTCCTTTCTCGGACCGACATTGTATTTGACGGAGCACCAACGTTCATTTATCGGGCCGACATTGTATTTCACGGAGCACCAACGTTCCCCTATCGGACCGACATTGTATTCCACGGAGTTCCAATGTTCTTTTATCGGGCCGACATTGTATTTCACGGAGTTCCAAGGTTCATTTATCGGGCCGACATTGTATTCCACGGAGTTCCAACGTTCATTTATCGGGCCGACATTGTATTTCACGGAGTTCCAATGTTCTTTTATCGGGCCGACATTGTATTTCACGGAGCACCAACGTTCCCCTATCGGACCGACATTGTATTCCACGGAGTTCCAATGTTCTTTTATCGGGCCGACATTGTATTTCACGGAGTTCCAATGTTCATTTATCGGACCGACATTGTATTTCACAGAGCACCAACGTTCATTTATCTGGCCGACATTGTATTTCACGGAGTTCCAATGTTCATTTATCGGACCGACATTGTATTTCACAGAGCACCAACGTTCATTTATCTGGCCGACATTGTATTTCACGGAGTTCCAATGTTCATTTATCGGACCGACATTGTATTTCACAGAGCACCAACGTTCATTTATCTGGCCGACATTGTATTTCACGGAGCACCAACGTTCATTTATCGGACCGACATTGTATTTTACGGAGTTCCAAGGTTCATTTATCGGGCCGACATTGTATTTTACGGAGTTCCAATGTTCTTTTATCGGGCCGACATTGTATTTCACGGAGCACCAACGTTCCCCTATCGGACCGACATTGTATTCCACGGAGTTCCAATGTTCTTTTATCTGGCCGACATTGTATTTCACGGAGTTCCAATGTTCATTTATCGGACCGACATTGTATTTCACAGAGCACCAACGTTCATTTATCTGGCCGACATTGTATTTCACGGAGTTCCAATGTTCATTTATCGGACCGACATTGTATTTCACAGAGCACCAACGTTCATTTATCTGGCCGACATTGTATTTCACGGAGCACCAACGTTCATTTATCGGACCGACATTGTATTTTACGGAGTTCCAAGGTTCATTTATCGGGCCGACATTGTATTTTACGGAGTTCCAATGTTCTTTTATCGGGCCGACATTGTATTTCACGGAGTTCCAATGTTCTTTTATCGGGCCGACATTGTATTTCACGGAGTTCCAATGTTCTTTTATCGGGCCGACATTGTATTTCACGGAGTTCCAAGGTTCATTTATCGAGCCGATATTTTATTTCACGGAGTCCCAAGGTTCTTTTATCGGACCGACATTGTATTTCACAGAGCACCAACGTTCATTTATCTGGCCGACATTGTATTTTACGGAGCACCAACGTTCATTTATCGGGCCGACATTGTATTTCACGGAGTTCCAATGTTCTTTTATCGGGCCGTCATTGTATTCCACGGAGTTCCAAGGTCATTTATCGGGCCGACATTGTATTCCACGGAGTTCCAAGGTTCATTTATCGGGCCGACAATGTATTCCACGGAGTTCCAAGGTCATTTATCGGGCCGACATTGTATTTCACGGAGCACCAACGTTCATATATCGGGCCGACATTGTATTCCACGGAGTTCCAAGGTCATTTATCGGGCCGACATTGTATTCCACGGAGTTCCAATGTTCTTTTATCGGGCCGACATTGTATTCCACGGAGTTCCAAGGTCATTTATCGGGCCGACATTGTATTTCACGGAGTTCCAATGTTCTTTTATCGGGCCGACATTGTATTTCACGGAGTTCCAAGGTTCATTTATCGGGCCTACATTGTATTTCACGGAGTTCCAATGTTCTTTTATCGGGCCGACATTGTATTCCACGGAGTTCCAAGGTCATTTATCGGGCCGACATTGTATTCCACGGAGTTTCAAGGTTCATTTATCGGGCCGACATTGTATTCCACGGAGTTTCAAGGTTCATTTATCGGGCCTACATTGTATTCCACGGAGTTCCAACGTTCATTTATCGGGCCGACATTGTATTCCACGGAGCACCAACGTTCATTTATCGGGCCGACATTGTATTCCACGGAGTTTCAAGGTTCATTTCTCGGGCCTACATTGTATTCCACGGAGTTCCAAGGTTCATTTATCGGGCCGACATTGTATTCCACGGAGTTCCAAGGTCATTTATCGGGCCGACATTGTATTTCACGGAGTTTCAAGGTTCATTTATCGGGCCTACATTGTATTTCACGGAGTTCCAATGTTCTTTTATCGGGGCGACATTATATTCCACGGAGTTCCAAGGTCATTTATCGGGCCGACATTGTATTCCACGGAGTTTCAAGGTTCATTTATCGGGCCGACATTGTATTCCACGGAGTTTCAAGGTTCATTTATCGGGCCTACATTGTATTCCACGGAGTTCCAACGTTCATTTATCGGGCCGACATTGTATTCCACGGAGCACCAACGTTCATTTATCGGGCCGACATTGTATTCCACGGAGTTTCAAGGTTCATTTCTCGGGCCTACATTGTATTCCACGGAGTTCCAAGGTTCATTTATCGGGCCGACATTGTATTCCACGGAGTTCCAAGGTCATTTATCGGGCCGACATTGTATTTCACGGAGTTTCAAGGTTCATTTATCGGGCCTACATTGTATTTCACGGAGTTCCAATGTTCTTTTATCGGGGCGACATTATATTCCACGGAGTTCCAAGGTCATTTATCGGGCCGACATTGTATTTCACGGAGTTTCAAGGTTCATTTATCGGGCCGACATTGTATTCCACGGAGTTCCAAGGTTCATTTATCGGGCCGACATTGTATTTCACAGAGCACCAACGTTCATTTATCTGGCCGACATTGTATTTCACGGAGCACCAACGTTCATTTATCGGGCCGACATTGTATTTTACGGAGTTCCAAGGTTCATTTATCGGGCCGTCATAGTATTTCACGGAGTTTCAAGGTTCATTTATCGGGCCGACATTGTATTTCACGGAGTTCCAATGTTCTTTTAATGGGCCGACATTGTATTTTACGGAGTTCCAATGTTCTTTTAATGGGCCGACATTGTATTTCACGGAGTTCCAATGTTCATTTATCGGGCCGTCATAGTATTTCACGGAGTTTCAAGGTTCATTTATCGGGCTGTCATAGTATTTCACGGAGTTTCAAGGTTCATTTATCGGGCCGACATTGTATTTCACGGAGTTTCAAGGTTCATTTATCGGGCCGACATTGTATTTCACGGAGCACCAACGTTCATTTATCGGGCCGACATTGTATTTTACGGAGTTCCAAGGTTCATTTATCGGGCCGTCATAGTATTTCACGGAGTTCCAATGTTCTTTTAATGGGCCGACATTGTATTTCACGGAGTTTCAAGGTCTTTTATCGGGCCTACATTGTATTTCACGGAGTTCCAATGTTCTTTTATCGGGCCGACATTGTATTCCACGGAGTTCCAAGGTCATTTATCGGGCCGACATTGTATTTCACGGAGTTTCAAGGTTCATTTATCGGGCCGACATTGTATTTCACGGAGTTCCAATGTTCTTTTATCGGGCCGTCATAGTATTTCACGGAGTTTCAAGGTTCATTTATCGGGCCTACATTGTATTTCACGGAGTTCCAAGGTTCATTTATCGGGCCGTCATAGTATTTCACGGAGTTCCAATGTTCTTTTATCGGGCCGACATTGTATTCCACGGAGTTCCAAGGTCATTTATCGGGCCGACATTGTATTTCACGGAGCACCAACGTTCATTTATCGGGCCGACATTGTATTCCACGGAGTTTCAAGGTTCATTTATCGGGCCTACATTGTATTCCACGGATTTCCAAGGTTCATTTATCGGGCCGACATTGTATTCCACGGAGCACCAACGTTCATTTGCCGGGCCGACATTGTATTCCACGGAGTTCCAAGGTCATTTATCGGGCCGACATTGTATTCCACGGAGTTCCAAGGTTCATTTATCGGGCCGACAATGTATTCCACGGAGTTCCAAGGTCATTTATCGGGCCGACATTGTATTTCACGGAGCACCAACGTTCATTTATCGGGCCGACATTGTATTCCACGGAGTTCCAAGGTCATTTATCGGGCCGACATTGTATTCCACGGAGTTCCAATGTTCTTTTATCGGGCCGACATTGTATTCCACGGAGTTCCAAGGTCATTTATCGGGCCGACATTGTATTTCACGGAGTTCCAATGTTCTTTTATCGGGCCGACATTGTATTTCACGGAGTTCCAAGGTTCATTTATCGGGCCTACATTGTATTTCACGGAGTTCCAGTGTTCTTTTATCGGGCCGACATTGTATTCCACGGAGTTCCAAGGTCATTTATCGGGCCGACATTGTATTCCACGGAGTTTCAAGGTTCATTTATCGGGCCGACATTGTATTCCACGGAGTTTCAAGGTTCATTTATCGGGCCTACATTGTATTCCACGGAGTTCCAACGTTCATTTATCGGGCCGACATTGTATTCCACGGAGCACCAACGTTCATTTATCGGGCCGACATTGTATTCCACGGAGTTTCAAGGTTCATTTATCGGGCCTACATTGTATTCCACGGAGTTCCAAGGTTCATTTATCGGGCCGACATTGTATTCCACGGAGTTCCAAGGTCATTTATCGGGCCGACATTGTATTTCACGGAGTTTCAAGGTTCATTTATCGGGCCTACATTGTATTTCACGGAGTTCCAATGTTCTTTTATCGGGCCGACATTGTATTCCACGGAGTTCCAAGGTCATTTATCGGGCCGACATTGTATTTCACGGAGTTTCAAGGTTCATTTATCGGGCCGACATTGTATTCCACGGAGTTCCAAGGTTCATTTATCGGGCCGACATTGTATTTCACAGAGCACCAACGTTCATTTATCTGGCCGACATTGTATTTCACGGAGCACCAACGTTCATTTATCGGGCCGACATTGTATTTTACGGAGTTCCAAGGTTCATTTATCGGGCCGTCATAGTATTTCACGGAGTTTCAAGGTTCATTTATCGGGCCGACATTGTATTTCACGGAGTTCCAATGTTCTTTTAATGGGCCGACATTGTATTTTACGGAGTTCCAATGTTCTTTTAATGGGCCGACATTGTATTTCACGGAGTTCCAATGTTCATTTATCGGGCCGTCATAGTATTTCACGGAGTTTCAAGGTTCATTTATCGGGCCGTCATAGTATTTCACGGAGTTTCAAGGTTCATTTATCGGGCCGACATTGTATTTCACGGAGTTTCAAGGTTCATTTATCGGGCCGACATTGTATTTCACGGAGCACCAACGTTCATTTATCGGGCCGACATTGTATTTTACGGAGTTCCAAGGTTCATTTATCGGGCCGTCATAGTATTTCACGGAGTTCCAATGTTCTTTTAATGGGCCGACATTGTATTTCACGGAGTTTCAAGGTTCATTTATCGGGCCGACATTGTATTCCACGGAGTTCCAAGGTCATTTATCGGGCTGACATAGTATTTCACGGAGTTCCAATGTTCTTTTATCGGGCCGACATTGTATTTCACGGAGTTCCAATGTTCTTTTATCGGGCCGACATTGTATTCCACGGAGTTCCAAGGTCATTTATCGGGCCGACATTGTATTTCACGGAGTTTCAAGGTTCATTTATCGGGCCGACATTGTATTCCAAGGAGTTCCAATGTTCTTTTATCGGGCCGACATTGTATTTTACGGAGTTCCAAGGTTCATTTATCGGGCCGTCATAGTATTTCACGGAGTTTCAAGGTTCATTTATCGGGCCGACATTGTATTTCACGGAGTTCCAATGTTCTTTTAATGGGCCTACATTGTAAGTAGGGGGGTAAGGCGGTTTCTAACCCACCCATTTTATTTGTACCAGACTGTACAAGTTAAAATAATTAATATCTCTCAAACGCATGGTCGGATGTTGAGAAATGTGGTGTCCTAGGACTCGGGCTGACGTCCTCTTTCCTATGGACCATGTATTATATTTTTCAACATTTTTTTAAAATTTTTCGTTTCCGAAAATAGGCTATAGCTTGAAAACCAAACAGGATAGAACGTTGTGCCATGGCTCAAACGAATGGTCTTTATGACCTTTATTTTTTGTAATAAAACTTTTTTATTTGTTATATTTTTTTGAATACACTCGAATTTTGAAAATCCTATATTTTGGAAACTAGGAACTCTACAAAAAAAATTGTTTAACGTAAATCAATGGTCCCTACCCCCACTACCCCCAAAATAAATTTCAAGTCTCTAGAGAAAAAAATTGTGTTTTGTAAGTAGTGGAGTAAGACGGGAGCTGCTTACAAAGGCAAGTGGTGAGCCCCTGCGACCTTGGAATGGAAGGAGCCATTCTAGGAGGGCGTGCTTGGATTCGTTTTTTTCGTCTCGTCGTGCTCTTTACGGGAATGTAGGTGTCGAAAAGGTGAAAATCTGGAAACACAGTCATTTTGGGGTAAAAACGTGATTTTAGACTTTTTGCTATATCTCGCGAACCAATCATGCTAGAGGCATGAACGAGGGGTCCAAGGACTCGGGCTGACGTCCTCTTTGCTATGGACCACTCGTTATAATTTTTTTAAAAAAAATTGGAAACTCGATTTTGGGGTAAACACGTGTTTTTTGTGATTTTGCCGATATCTCACGAACCAATAACGTTAGAGGCATGTACGATGGGTCCAAGGATTCGGGAAGACGTCCTCTTTGCTATGGACCACTCGTTGTAATTATAAAAAAATTGGGAAACGCGATTTTGGGGATAAACATGTGTTTTTTGTGATTTTTGCCGATATGTCACGAACCCATAACGCTAGAGACATGTACGAGGTGTCCTAGGACTCGGGCTAACGCCCCCTTTCAAATGTGGTAGATATTGTTTTTCAAAAAATAATTCACATGGGTCTAACGCCATACATGTTGAAAAAACGTTTTCTTTTTCTTTACCTGTTTATAATGTCCATGAAGCGTGGTGGTTGAGAGAGACAATACGGCTGGGTGTGTGTGTGTTTCAACGAACCTGTCGCTGACCAAGGTGGCTGTGTTCGATAGATCAATCGATATTTCGACGGGTCGGTGTATGACAGAGCGAGGGTGCGTTTTTCTGATATTTTACCTTTGACGTGTAAACGGTGATGAGAACTTGATTCTATGTTGGTCGAAGCGAGTACAGAAAACAAACTTACAGGAGGTGAAGGTCATTTGAGCTTATTGGAAGGCTCCGGTCTGACTTGACAACAGGTGCAATGGAAAAAATGACCAAGACGCTTGAAGGTGAAATAATCTGACCATTGTGGTGGCAGGGAAGTGCGAAATGCATGTGAACTTGTGTGAAACCACATGTAGGCTAAACCAGTGACATCCTGTTTTGCTTCGTACGTGACAAAATGCAAGTCCATGTGAAATTTGATCTTCCACAGGTGTTCGCTTGGGTGTTATCTGTCCACGTGCGCGATAACTGTTAACAAGTCACATCCTGTTTTGCTTCGTACGTGACAAAATGCAAGTTGACGTGAAATTTGATCTGCCACAGGTGTTCACGTTGGACGTTATCTGACCACGTGCACGATAAGAGAATGTTCAAAGCGTGGGAATCGCTGAATCAGTAAAAAGTATGATTCAACTTGTCGGAATGATGTCACAACCAATAGATAGGCAAGAGCTGCAAACACCAGTGGTGGGAGGTGAAGGGAGGGAAAGGGGGAGGGGTAATGTATGAGAGAACACAGGTGGAAAGAGAAAGAAATATGTGGAGCTGAGGACTGTACACATAGAGCTATAGGTGGTGTACAACATGTGTGAATAAATAAATTAAAAATTGCACAGGTTCACACAACATAGACTGTATTATTGCCATGGCCAAGCACTCACATTAAGATCATTTACAAAATCATAAAATGAAAAATAAAAAATCTTGTTTTGGAAATATCGGTTTTCAACATACACAAAATAAATATATAAAAAATTTGTAAACAACAAAATGGAAAATCCATGGTCAAGCACTCACATTAATATTATTTAAAAAATCATAAAATGAAAAATAGAAAATCTTGTTTTGGAAATATCGATTTTTTTCAACATACACAAAATAAATATATAAAAAATTTGTAAACAGCAAAATGGAAAAACCATGTTTCCATATAGACAAAATTTTAAAAACCTTAAACGGACATTTAAGAAAATATATGCAAATGGGAAATTGACAAATGTGTAAATATGAAAATGGAAAAATCCATGTTTCCATATCATGAAATTGAAAAACATCAAACTGTCATTTTAAAAAATGCAAATGGAAAATTGACAAATTGCAATGTGTGAAATGTGAAATTGAACAAATGGCTATCATTATTTAAAAATAGAAAAGAACATAGTGCTCTATGGTTGAGGTGTGAATCAAACCCTCTCTACTTATTTGGACCACGCGAGACTGAGTAGACTAGTTTTAGTTATCATACCACTTTTAAAAGTTTGTGTTAAATCTAGGAATTGAACCCAAGAGCTTGTAGGGGAGATCCAAGGTTATAATATGTTAAACAGATAGCCTTGAATGTAGTGTGTGGTAGCTATATAGAAATGAGACGTTTCGCTCGGGGCAGGGAGGCATAGAGATCTGCATCAAACCAGTCAAAAGACTGACGACTCAAACAACAACATGTAGAGCTCACCAAAATAATGTTGTGTAACGGTAAATGTTAGTCAACGAACAGTAATGCATTACTAAAACCCATGACACGATACCTAAGAGCTTTTCTAAAATTATTTTAAAATGCCTTTAACCCTATATTAAACACCCAGTTCACAAGACCCATAACTGCAATGTTATGGTCAAACAAAACAAAATCTATATTTCAAAACAAACAAGTGGTTTAGTCAATGTATACTGGAAAAGTTTTATAAACACTCAAGTCCACAAAAATAATTAAATTAGTAACAGTCAGGTTGACCGAGTGGTTATGGTGTTTGACTTAAGTTCAAATTTTCTGTACAAGAAAGCAAGGGTTCGAATCCCTTACCTGATATAACTATTGCCTCAACATGGCTTGACCACACTGTATTATTGTGTACTCGGTACACAAACCATAAATAAAGTGTATTGTTTAAGGTCACTCTCTTTGCGAACATAGTCAGAGAATGTTGATGGTTAACAATTGCATTAATAGTGGGACATAGGGATAGCAATTAAGAAAAACAGACAATACCCATGCACTATTTTTATTTATTTAATGTAAGTACTTGTACAAAAGTTATATACAAACTACAACTCTCTTTTGTCTATTACTATCTAGTCCTTTTCGATCCACTTGCATATCAAGGGCAGATGACTTTGTAGTTCAGCCCCTTCAAACAACAACAACACTACTTCTTGCATAGTCTGTGATGTTGATGACTCTTGATGCGTGGAAGATGGATACAACATAACTTTTACAACAGGGGTTAAACGTTGCTCAACAAACAATGCACTATTTTGAGTAGCAACATCTTTCTCTTGTACTAACTTTTTAGCATTCTGATGATTTTTTGTCAATACCATTAGTGTTTTGTCTGGAGCACTACATTGATGATCACTCTCACTTAAAACCACACTATTTCTACTTTTCATATTGCCTCGACATGTTGTTGACCTCTGTTTCGAGCATTGCCAGAATATTATTCCTTTTACATTTTGTCGTCTATAGTTATAAGAGTAGCCTTTATAGAGTACACGTTGTTTACCTCGGTTAGTTGGAGTAAGTTCCATAGTAGTAACTAACCTGTTAGTATGATTTGCACACTACAAAGGTTATCTCGGTTCTGGTAATAGAATTATTTAGCGTTGGCTTTTATATTTAATATGTACAGTTTAAAGTAATAGAAAAGTGGTAGAAAAGTGGTAGCAAAGTGGTAGACAATTGGTAACATAGTGGTAGAAAAGTGGTAGCAAAGTGGTAGAAAAGTGGTAGAAAAGTGGTAGAAAAGTGGCAGAAAAGTGGTAGCAAAGTGGTAGAAAAGTGGTAGAAAACTGGCAGAAAAGTAGTAGAAAAGTGGTAGCAAAGTGGTAGAAAAGTGGTAGCAAACTAGAAAAGTGGTAGCAAAGTGGTAGAAAATATTACATGTATTGTTAAGAAATAGTTTAAGCGGTTACATGGATTCATTACACTATAATTTTAGCATCACGAAGCTCATTTTCTATATCCAAAAGTTCTTCCTCATATTTAGTATGACCAGCCTGTTTACAGGTATGCAAGTACTGATGCCGCTGGATTAGCTTACTGGGATTGTTCCAGTAAACAAATTTAACAAATGATTTTTTTGGGTGTAAACCATTATCATCATCATCATCATCATCATTATCATCATAATCATCATCATCATGGTTATCATCATCAATATAATTATCATCAATATAATCATCATCACTATTACTATCTAAACCTTTTTGTTCATCTTGCAATGCAAAAACCTTTGGCATAGTTTGTGTTGTCTTTGATAGTGTTAGAGGTTTCTTAGACGTTAACGACTGTCCTAACATGTCTTTTTCAGGAGATAATAAATGCTCTTTAACAAACAAAGCACTATCTTGAGTCACACTATTTTTTTCTTGGTCTTGCTTTTTTACCTTGGTTAGAGTATTTTGTCCATTTAAATGAGTATTATTTTGAGATTTACAATGATGATCGATTGAAATAAGTATGTTGGAGCCTTTTGTCTTAATCATTCCTCGACACTTTTTAGATCGTTGTTTCGAACAGCACCAAATAACAGTTCCATTTTTATTGGTTCGTTTCACAATATATGAATATCCTTTATAGTATGCGTAAGGCTTACCATACCTAGTCACTGATACTTCCATGTCAACTGTCAAGCATAGACTAAGCTCTAGTAAAGTCAACTTGGTAATAAGAATACTAGTTTAATGTGAGAGCAAATATGGATCCAAAGAGTTCAGGTAAAAGTGGAAGCAAATAAGCAAATATTAGAACCAAGAGTGGGGTTAAAAGTGGTCGCAAAGTGGTAGACCCATTACACAATAATTTCAGCATGACGAAGCTCTTGTTCAATTTCTTTGATTTCCCAATCGTGACCGATATGCCCAGCTTGTCGTAAAGCATGCAATTGTCGAAGCCGTTGAATTAGCTTACTGGGTTTGTTCCAGTATACAAATTTAACAAATGGATTTTTAGGTGTAAACAAAGCACTACCATTATCATGATCATTATCATCATCATCATTATCATCATCATAATCACCATTATCATCATGACCATCATCACTGTTACTATATAGTCCTTTTTGATCCTCTTGCAATACCATTTTATTTATAGTCTGAGTTGATTTTGATAGTGTTGAAGGTTTCTTGGACGTTGACAATTGTCCTAACATGACGTTTTGAGGACATGATAAGTCCTTTTGAACAAACACTGCACTATCTTTAGCCGCAATATCGTTTTCTTGAACTTGCTTTTTAGCATTTTGATAATTGTTTGTAAACAGTAAGCGTGGTTCGTTTCGAGCACTACATTGATGAACACTCACACTTAAAACCTTTCCATTTTTACTTTTCAGATTGCCTCGACATTTTGTTGACCTCTCTTTTGAGCATCGCCAGAATATTATTCCATTCACATTCTGGCGATTATAGTTATAGGAGTAGCCTTGATAGAGTGCACGTAGCCTACCTTTGTTGGTTGTAATAAGTTCCATAGTAGTAACTGACCTGTCAGTACGATGTTCGCACTACAAAGATTACAATTATTTTGCTGATGGAGTGACCTACCATAAGCTTATATATTGGCTTATGTGTTGGCTTTTTGTGTTGGCTTTTTATGTTGGCTTTTCGTGTTGGCTTTTGTGTTGGCTTATGTGTTGGCTTTTTGTGTTGGCTTTTCGTGTTGGCTTTTGTGTTGGCTTTTCGTGTTGGCTTTTTGTGTTGGCTTTTCATGTTGGCATTTCGTGTTGGCTTTTTGTGTTGGCTTTTCGTGTTGGCATTTCGTGTTGGCTTTTCGTGTTGGCTTTTTTGTATTGGCCTTTCATGTTGGCTTTTTGTATTGGCTTTTCGTGTTGGCTTTTTGTGTGGGCTTTTTATGTTGGCTTTAGTATTGGCTTTTGTATTGGCTTATTTGACAAGTTATTTGTGTCAATGTATTTAGTGGATTTTTTTGTTGGTGTTGGAAAGTAGTTGAATGAGAGGGAATATTTAAAGACTTAACCTCAGCTCACTAACCTAACCTAACCTAACCTAACTTTACCTAACCTAACCTAACCTTTCAACTCTCAGATGTTAATTAAATTCTGTGCATAGTCGAGTTGGAACCCAAGACCTCAGGGGTAAAAAAAGAATTATTTTTGACGGCTTATTTTGGTAACTTATTTTAATGGCTAACCTAACTTTACCTAACCTAACCTAACCTCAGCTCACTTTGGATAATACTAGTAAGTGTTCATATCCTCTGCTAGGTAGCATGCTAGTAGTACAGGTAGTGCTCATATTTACCGCTAGGTAGCGGAAACATACTTTGCATGTTGCATGGGACACTTGTGAAGTTTAACCACATGCAAGACGTGCTTGTATAAGTTCTCTATTTAAACTCAATATACAATTAACCACTAAATGTTCAGAACTAACATGTATAGCCATGTTTAGGGTATATAGGAGACCCTTAGCAAGAAAGGCTGTCTAACCCACGAGTGTACAGCCTTGTCATACGCAGTAAGCACCTGTTGGCAGAAAACAACAACAACAACAATTTGAGAAAGCCAACAACATATCCATTAAGGTATTTAAAGGAAACAGTTTTTTGTTGTAATATCCAAAGTGAGCTGAGGTTAGGTTAGGTTAGGTAAAGTTAGGTTAGCCATTAAAATAAGTTACCAAAATAAGCCGTCAAAAATAATTCTTTTTTTACCCCTGAGGTCTTGGGTTCCAACTCGACTATGCACAGAATTTAATTAACATCTGAGAGTTGAAAGGTTAGGTTAGGTTAGGTAAAGTTAGGTTAGGTTAGGTTAGGTTAGTGAGCTGAGGTTAAGTCTTTAAATATTCCCTCTCATTCAACTACTTTCCAACACCAACAAAAAAATCCACTAAATACATTGACACAAATAACTTGTCAAATAAGCCAATACAAAAGCCAATACTAAAGCCAACATAAAAAGCCCACACAAAAAGCCAACACGAAAAGCCAATACAAAAAGCCAACATGAAAGGCCAATACAAAAAAGCCAACACGAAAAGCCGACACGAAATGCCAACACGAAAAGCCAACACAAAAAGCCAACACGAAAAGCCAACACAAAAGCCAACACGAAATGCCAACATGAAAAGCCAACACAAAAAGCCAACACGAAAAGCCAACACAAAAGCCAACACGAAAAGCCAACACAAAAAGCCAACACATAAGCCAACACAAAAGCCAACACGAAAAGCCAACATAAAAAGCCAACACAAAAAGCCAACACATAAGCCAATATATAAGCTTATGGTAGGTCACTCCATCAGCAAAATAATTGTAATCTTTGTAGTGCGAACATCGTACTGACAGGTCAGTTACTACTATGGAACTTATTACAACCAACAAAGGTAGGCTACGTGCACTCTATCAAGGCTACTCCTATAACTATAATCGCCAGAATGTGAATGGAATAATATTCTGGCGATGCTCAAAAGAGAGGTCAACAAAATGTCGAGGTAATCTGAAAAGTAAAAATGGAAAGGTTTTAAGTGTGAGTGTTCATCAATGTAGTGCTCGAAACGAACCACGCTTACTGTTTACAAACAATTATCAAAATGCTAAAAAGCAAGTTCAAGAAAACGATATTGCGGCTAAAGATAGTGCAGTGTTTGTTCAAAAGGACTTATCATGTCCTCAAAACGTCATGTTAGGACAATTGTCAACGTCCAAGAAACCTTCAACACTATCAAAATCAACTCAGACTATAAATAAAATGGTATTGCAAGAGGATCAAAAAGGACTATATAGTAACAGTGATGATGGTCATGATGATAATGGTGATTATGATGATGATAATGATGATGATGATAATGATCATGATAATGGTAGTGCTTTGTTTACACCTAAAAATCCATTTGTTAAATTTGTATACTGGAACAAACCCAGTAAGCTAATTCAACGGCTTCGACAATTGCATGCTTTACGACAAGCTGGGCATATCGGTCACGATTGGGAAATCAAAGAAATTGAACAAGAGCTTCGTCATGCTGAAATTATTGTGTAATGGGTCTACCACTTTGCGACCACTTTTAACCCCACTCTTGGTTCTAATATTTGCTTATTTGCTTCCACTTTTACCTGAACTCTTTGGATCCATATTTGCTCTCACATTAAACTAGTATTCTTATTACCAAGTTGACTTTACTAGAGCTTAGTCTATGCTTGACAGTTGACATGGAAGTATCAGTGACTAGGTATGTTAAGCCTTACGCATACTATAAAGGATATTCATATATTGTGAAACGAACCAATAAAAATGGAACTGTTATTTGGTGCTGTTCGAAACAACGATCTAAAAAGTGTCGAGGAATGATTAAGACAAAAGGCTCCAACATACTTATTTCAATCGATCATCATTGTAAATCTCAAAATAATACTCATTTAAATGGACAAAATACTCTAACCAAGGTAAAAAAGCAAGACCAAGAAAAAAATAGTGTGACTCAAGATAGTGCTTTGTTTGTTAAAGAGCATTTATTATCTCCTGAAAAAGACATGTTAGGACAGTCGTTAACGTCTAAGAAACCTCTAACACTATCAAAGACAACACAAACTATGCCAAAGGTTTTTGCATTGCAAGATGAACAAAAAGGTTTAGATAGTAATAGTGATGATGATTATATTGATGATAATTATATTGATGATGATAACCATGATGATGATGATTATGATGATAATGATGATGATGATGATGATGATGATAATGGTTTACACCCAAAAAAATCATTTGTTAAATTTGTTTACTGGAACAATCCCAGTAAGCTAATCCAGCGGCATCAGTACTTGCATACCTGTAAACAGGCTGGTCATACTAAATATGAGGAAGAACTTTTGGATATAGAAAATGAGCTTCGTGATGCTAAAATTATAGTGTAATGAATCCATGTAACCGCTTAAACTATTTCTTAACAATACATGTAATATTTTCTACCACTTTGCTACCACTTTTCTAGTTTGCTACCACTTTTCTACCACTTTGCTACCACTTTTCTACTACTTTTCTGCCAGTTTTCTACCACTTTTCTACCACTTTGCTACCACTTTTCTGCCACTTTTCTACCACTTTTCTACCACTTTTCTACCACTTTGCTACCACTTTTCTACCACTATGTTACCAATTGTCTACCACTTTGCTACCACTTTTCTACCACTTTTCTATTACTTTAAACTGTACATATTAAATATAAAAGCCAACGCTAAATAATTCTATTACCAGAACCGAGATAAACTTTGTAGTGTGCAAATCATACTAACAGGTTAATTACTACTATGGAACTTACTCCAACTAACCGAGGTAAACAACGTGTACTCTATAAAGGCTACTCTTATAACTATAGACGACAAAATGTAAAAGGAATAATATTCTGGCAATGCTGGAAACAGAGGTCAACAACATGTCGAGGCAATATGAAAAGTAGAAATAGTGTGGTTTTAAGTGTGAGTGATCATCAATGTAGTGCTCCAGACAAAACACTAATGGTATTGACAAAAAATCATCAGAATGCTAAAAAGTTAGTACAAGAGAAAGATGTTGCTACTCAAAATAGTGCATTGTTTGTTGAGCAACGTTTAACCCCTGTTGTAAAAGTTATGTTGTATCCATCTTCCACGCATCAAGAGTCATCAACATCACAGACTATGCAAGAAGTAGTGTTGTTGTTTGAAGGGGCTGAACTACAAAGTCATCTGCCCTTGATATGCAAGTGGATCGAAAAGGACTAGATAGTAATAGACAAAAGAGAGTTGTAGTTTGTATATAACTTTTGTACAAGTACTTACATTAAATAAATAAAAATAGTGCATGGGTATTGTCTGTTTTTCTTAATTGCTATCCCTATGTCCCACTATTAATGCAATTGTTAACCATCAACATTCTCTGACTATGTTCGCAAAGAGAGTGACCTTAAACAATACACTTTATTTATGGTTTGTGTACCGAGTACACAATAATACAGTGTGGTCAAGCCATGTTGAGGCAATAGTTATATCAGGTAAGGGATTCGAACCCTTGCTTTCTTGTACAGAAAATTTGAACTTAAGTCAAACACCATAACCACTCGGTCAACCTGACTGTTACTAATTTAATTATTTTTGTGGACTTGAGTGTTTATAAAACTTTTCCAGTATACATTGACTAAACCACTTGTTTGTTTTGAAATATAGATTTTGTTTTGTTTGACCATAACATTGCAGTTATGAGTCTTGTGAACTGGGTGTTTAATATAGGGTTAAAGGCATTTTAAAATAATTTTAGAAAAGCTCTTAGGTATCGTGTCATGGGTTTTAGTAATGCATTACTGTTCGTTGACTAACATTTACCGTTACACAACATTATTTTGGTGAGCTCTACATGTTGTTGTTTGAGTCGTCAGTCTTTTGACTGGTTTGATGCAGATCTCTATGCCTCCCTGCCCCGAGCGAAACGTCTCATTTCTATATAGCTACCACACACTATATTCAAGGCTATCTGTTTAACATATTATAACCTTGGATCTCCCCTACAAGCTCTTGGGTTCAATTCCTAGATTTAACACAAACTTTTAAAAGTGGTATGATAACTAAAACTAGTCTACTCAGTCTCGGGTGGTCCAAATAAGTAGAGAGGGTTTGATTCACACCTCAACCATAGAGCACTATGTTCTTTTCTTTTTTTAAATAATGATAGCCATTTGTTCAATTTCACATTTCACACATAGCAATTTGTCAATTTTCCATTTGCATTTTTTAAAATGACAGTTTGATGTTTTTCAATTTCATGATATGGAAACATGGATTTTTTCATTTTCATATTTACACATTTGTCAATTTCCCATTTGCATATATTTTCTTAAATGTCCGTTTAAGGTTTTTAAAATTTTGTCTATATGGAAACATGGTTTTTCCATTTTGCTGTTTACAAATTTTTTATATATTTATTTTGTGTATGTTGAAAAAAATCGATATTTCCAAAACAAGATTTTCTATTTTTCATTTTATGATTTTGTAAATAATATTAATGTGAGTGCTTGACCATGGATTTTCCATTTTGTTGTTTACAAATTTTTTATATATTTATTTTGTGTATGTTGAAAACCGATATTTCCAAAACAAGATCTTTTATTTTTCATTTTATGATTTTGTAAATGATCTTAATGTGAGTGCTTGGCCATGGCAATAATACAGTCTATGTTGTGTGAACCTGTGCAATTTTTAATTTATTTATTCACACATGTTGTACACCACCTATAGCTCTATGTGTACAGTCCTCAGCTCCACATATTTCTTTCTCTTTCCACCTGTGTTCTCTCATACATTACCCCTCCCCCTTTCCCTCCCTTCACCTCCCACCACTGGTGTTTGCAGCTCTTGCCTATCTATTGGTTGTGACATCATTCCGACAAGTTGAATCATACTTTTTACTGATTCAGCGATTCCCACGCTTTGAACATTCTCTTATCGTGCACGTGGTCAGCTAACGTCCAACGTGAACACCTGTGGTAGATCAAATTTCACGTCAACTTGCATTTTGTCACGTACGAAGCAAAACAGGATGTGACTTGTTAACAGTTATCGCGCACGTGGACAGATAACACCCAAACGAACACCTGTGGAAGATCAAATTTCACATGGACTTGCATTTTGTCACGTACGAAGCAAAACAGGATGTCACTGGTTTAGCCTACATGTGGTTTCACACAAGTTCACATGCATTTCGTACTTCCCTGCCACCACAATGGTCAGATTATTTCACCTTCAAGCGTCTTGGTCATTTTTTCCATTGCACCTGTTGTCAAGTCAGACCGGAGCCTTCCAATAAGCTCAAATGACCTTCACCTCCTGTAAGTTTGTTTTCTGTACTCGCTTCGACCAACATAGAATCAAGTTCTCATCACCGTTTACACGTCAAAGGTAAAATATCAGAAAAACGCACCCTCGCTCTGTCATACACCGACCCGTCGAAATATCGATTGATCTATTGAACACAGCCACCTTGGTCAGCGACAGGTTCGTTGAAACACACACACACCCAGCCGTATTGTCTCTCTAAACCACCACGCTTCATGGACATTATAAACAGGTAAAGAAAAAGAAAACGTTTTTTCAACATGTATGGCGTTAGACCCATGTGAATTATTTTTTGAAAAAAAAATATCTACCACATTTGAAAGGGGGCGTTAGCCCGAGTCCTAGGACACCTCGTACATGTCTCTAGCGTTATGGGTTCGTGACATATCGGCAAAAATCACAAAAAACACATGTTTATCCCCAAAATCGCGTTTCCCAATTTTTTTAAAATTACAACGAGTAGTCCATAGCAAAGAGGACGTCTTCCCGAATCCTTGGACCCATCGTACATGCCTCTAACGTTATTGGTTCGTGAGATATCGGCAAAATCACAAAAAACACGTGTTTACCCCAAAATCGAGTTTCCAAATTTTTTAAAAAAATTATAACGAGTGGTCCATAGCAAAGAGGTCGTCAGCCCGAGTCCTTGGACCCCTCGTTCATGCCTCTAGCATGATTGGTTCGCGAGATATAGCAAAAAGTCTAAAATCACGTTTTTACCCCAAAAAGACTGTGTTTCCAGATTTTCACCTTTTCGACACCTACATTCCCGTAAAGAGCACGACGAGACGAAAAAAACGAATCCAAGCACGCCCTCCTAGCATGGCTCCTTCCATTCCAAGGTCGCAGGGGCTCACCACTTGCTTTTGTAAGCAGCTCCCGTCTTACTCCACTACTTACAAAACACAATTTTTTTCTCTAGAGACTTGAAATTTATTTTGGGGGTAGATAGAGGGGGTAGGGACCATTGATTTACGTTGAACAATTTTTTTTGTAGAGTTCCTAGTTTCCAAAATATAGGATTTTCAAAATTCGAGTGTTTTCAAAAAAATATAAAAAATAAAAAAGTTTTATTACAAAAAATAAAGGTCATAAAGACCATTCGTTTGAGCCATGGCACAACGTTCTATCCTGTTTGGTTTTCAAGCTATAGCCTATTTTCGAAAACGAAAAATTTTAAAAAAATGTTGAAAAATATAATACATGGTCCATAGGAAAGAGGACGTCAGCCCGAGTCCTAGGACACCACATTTCTCAACATCCGACCATGCGTTTGAGAGATATTAATTATTTTAACTTGTACAGTCTGGTACAAATAAAATGGGTGGGTTAGAAACCGCCTTACCCCCCTACTATTGTATTTCACGGAGTTCCAATGTTCTTTTATCGGGTCGAAATTGTATTTCACGGAGTTCCAATGTACTTTTATCGGGCCGACATTGTACAGTATTTCACGGAGTTCCAACGTTCTTTTATCGGGCCGACATTGAATTTCATGGAGTTCCAATATTCTTTTATCGGGCCTACATTGTATTTCACGGAGTTCCTATGTCCTTTTATCGGGGCTACATTGTAATTCACGGAGTTTCAAGGTTCTTTTATCGGAACGTCATTGTATTTCACGGAGTTCAAATATTCTTTTATCGGGTCTACATTGTATTTCACGGAGTTCCAATGTCCTTTTATCGGCCTGACGTTGTATTTCACGGAGTTCCAATGTTCTTTTATCGGGCCGACATTGTATTTCACGGAGTTCAAAGGTTCCTTTCTCGAGTAGACAGTGCCGTCGTCATGAACTCTGTCGTAAGACTCACGTCACATTCTGCAACGTCTCTTCGCTCGACCTCAGCGGAGTAACAGGCTGCTCGACCGATCTCACGTGAGCACAATGTTGCTTCGTGTGTGGAATTCGCAAGTAAGTCTCTGTCAAATACTCCCGAAAGAAGTGGAATAGGAATCATCCAAGTAAATTGGAGAGAATATAAAATGAGCTCCTCCAGAGGTTTTTGACTGATTTGTTAATACGAATATAATTAAAACTCAGCAATTCTTCCAGGATTGTGCCGTGTCTTGTGTGGGGTTTCGACTAGGACACCAAGCTGGCTCATCGGCAGGCTCTTGGTGTCCCCGCCCGGACACCCACTGGAGTAGCGAACTGCGCGGTCCAGGCGGGGACACAAAGAGCCTGCCGATGAGCCAGCTTGGTGTCCTAGTCGAAACCCCACACAAGACACGGCACAATCCTGGAAGAATTGCTGAGTTTTAATTGACTGGCCGTGAAAGCCAATATACGAAAATAATTGCTCGTATGTAAGCTGTCTGTGGACCACACATGATGCTAATTACACCGTCCCACCACATCATCACTGGGGAAGGACCAGTGCCTAATGACAAAGCTATACTCATCACAGACAGTGGTTAAGGCCTGGTATAGCCTTGTGCCTCACCCTTATTTAATACACTGAGGTGTAATGAAACGCAACACTTAACTTTTGTAAATTATTAGTGCCAAGCCATTTCCTGAAATACTTGCCAAGAATGCCAAGCCGTGTTCAATGGTCATGCAGACTATTTGAAAAAAAAAAAGTCATAAATACCACATTTTCAAGGATAGAATCATTATTTTTGCTTTGTTTTATAACCAATACATCATTCTTTCATACATTATGTTCGGAATGGTAAATACTGTATCTAAACCTTTTTAATGGAGGTTATTCTGATAAATGTTCAATTTTTCAATTTTCAATATTTAGGACACCTAAGAGTCATAGTCGAAGAAACACAACGTTTCCAGCTGTAGAAAGTTCTTACATACATCTGTAGGCAGGAAACTTCAACAAGAAGAAATCAACTGCGCCACAATTTTTGCGGGAACGCGCGTGATTGGGCGAGCGCAAAGGGAGGGCGTGAATACAAATTCAAACCTATCGTTTGACGGACTTCGAGGGAAAAAAGTAGACACCTCACAGGCAAGCTTGAAACCTCGCCTTTCCAACAGTATGAAATAACATGGACATATGCCTACAGAAATCTACAAATATAATATAAACAGCGCGCCGATTGAATTGGCGCGAGCAGAGAGAGCCGCTCTGATTGGCGCGTGGCACTGAGAGGGTTAAATGCTATAAAACAAAACTCACTTGATCATTAGTATTTCTTATTACAGTACCTCTGAACCTATGGACATCTTTTGTAACATTTCAACAAGCTTTTGGCACTAGCTGTTCTCTTCACTGTCTTTTCACGATAATTAACAACATTATGCAGATTTTGGAAAATTGTGTCACACGGTAAATTTGTCACTGTATATTGAACATCTGTCATTTATTCCATTCATCTCAATAAACTGCACACTGAAACGAGTATTGCTCCTCTGGCCCTACGTAATTCCTGGAGTCGCTGAGGCTTGCTCCTAGACTTAGAGACACGTCTTCTTACCTCTCTCCCCATAATATCCCACACGTGCTCGAGGGGGTTCATATCTGGACTCCAGGCAGGCCACACCAAAGTCTGGATCCCCACTTCTTGCAGGTACTGCTGCACACAACGAGCAACATAGGGGCGTGCATTATCTTGCATGAGGCGAAATCCACCCCCAGTAAAAGGAGCAAATGACACTATATGCTCCTGCAATGTACCTGTGGGATGTGAGAGCACCTATCTATATGAAAACAAGCTCCGTCCTAGCCTCTACAAACCATGACTGATCCTCCAAGAAATAGTGTTCTGGAAGAGGAGGTAACAGGGCAATACCTCTCTTCAGTTCTCTTCTGTAAGCTCTTCCAACAGGTGATCTCAGGCTGAACCACGACTCATCTGAGAAGAGTGAAAAAGTGACGTGTTGCGTTCTTTTTATACCTGAGTGTATTATTATTATTATTGATGGGTAACATCTTTCCACTCGGTTGTTGGATATTTTTGTGGGAGTGATTTTGGAAAAGGAACGGAAATGGGACGGAAGCAATGAGCGCGCACGGTGGCGGAGATTGGTGCCATGACGTACTGTCGGCTATGTGGCTATGTGAAATGTATATCCCATACGGTTTACTTCAAAGTTTGGAGGCCCCATTAAAGATATTCCTACAATAAACCATCTTCAAGTTGTGAAAAAAATTCATTATATCATATTTGCTGAAAACAATTATGATTTATTAAATCTTCATACTTTTGCTGTGGAATATATATCGCATACGGTTTACTTCAAGGTTTGGAGGCCCCATTAAATATATTCCTACAATAAATCATTGGTACCACGACGTACCTCGCGCATGCTCTCCGGTCAGGATTTGACACTGGAATTTTACAAGTAGCTAGTTATTTCAATCACCAACAGAGTTCACTGTTAACAAGGGATTTGGGCTCCCGGTAGACACATAGTAGGATAACATGTCACATGTCACACATCATATGCGACTACTGTACGGTAAGGTTCGTAATTTTTTTCCTGGGTAATTGACCACATACGGTCACGCTAAAAACTTCATGTTTAGCCTACTTTTCACATTTTGCAAAAATTATGGAAAATTAGTCTTATGACATCACCCGGGCAGGTGTGTGTGTGAATTCCTAGATGGCTGCAGCAATCCAAACCAAATTAAGTAAAGATCAATACCATTACCTCTCACTGCCATATTTGAAAATGATGTCAGTGCTACTAACTGCTGAATAATCACAATTTAAATTTGAGCTCTTTTTTTTTCGATATATCTGCAGATATGCATAGAAATTGTTCCGAAATTTCCACACAAATAGTGTACCCATGTGAATAATTTCCATGGAAAACATGCTTCCGCCTCCAGTTAGCTTCAGTCCTCAGGCGTGTACCGTTCACCCACTGAGCAGTTGCATATTTTTGATCTGAGACTAAAAGGTATCAACTCTACAATAATAAGGCACAACTCTATTCTAAAGACTTTAATTGAGCTCTAAAGCATGGCTTCACACAGACAAAAACACCATCCCAACAATAAAACACAAAACATGCAAAACTTATACCTTCAATCCACTATTATTCGCATTTTATCCTCGCAAATCCAAATGATTATTGATTCATTTACCATGAGATTAACATGAAATTCATTCTCAAGTGCGCTGATGCACTGGTAAAATACACATACAACTGTACTTACAATCTTAGGTCATCTATTGTGACCACTTTAATTTCACAATCTAGGTGTTTATTCTCAACACATCCTACTTTACATTATGCGTACAATTATGTTCTGTATTTCTCTTCCCACCAAAATGCTCTACCATGCATTAACCAATTTATGAGTTGCACATCAGATTTACTTGCAACTCCACTGTTACTTGTAATTCCACCCCTTTATGCAGTTCCACTGTATGCCGTCATGAGTTCTTTCATAATGATTCCGTTACTGCTGTGTCGGGTGGGATTTTATGCTACCCTTGCGTGGGTGTAGCGTGTGACATATGGTATCCACCTTCGGAAATAGGTGACAATGTCAGTGTAAAAATGCAACTTTTAACATCTCATAAGTTTGTCAAGTATTAAGTTATCAGAATGATCCTTAAATATCAATGTGAAACCACACAAATTCATTATACAATACTACAACGATTATTTTATAACAAACAGGGTTTCAAAGTCTTTCCACTCTAAACGTCATCCTCCAAGCCTGGGTAGTTTAAAGCCTCTTCCCCCTGGCCCTTCCTGTATACAATGGGTCTGTGACGGGCTGTAACAAACCACTTGCTACCTCCCTCACGCCCCGTCTCCTTTTCTTTCCAAGCAGTAGCACGTGGCTTCAAATACAATAGTGCCGTCTCAATGACCCGCACAACACAGATGATCTAACTCAACTGTATGCAAGACGGAATATGGAATTGTTTAAGCATTTATTCCTATCCTTAGGATATTAATAGCTGGCCTCAACAGGTCCATTTACATTTTTATGAAGGAACGAGATTCATCAAACACATGTCGAATTGGAATAGCCGGCATCTTTTTGTCAAGGAACACGGTCAGGCACAACTTCCTGCCGTCCAAATTCACTCCCAGGAGCTGAATTTATTCACACAATAGCTAGTTCTCGGTTGATATCAGGTGTCATGCTGAGGTGTCCATTGCTATCCTCCCATGCACCACTGGATTCGAACCCGGAACATTTCATAGCAATACTCAGAGCTAGGGTTTCCTCACTAAATACGCTCGTATGCAATAATATCTCTCTGTATGCCCTTGGCTATACGAGATTTCACACGTCGATTCGACTACCTGGCTCCCATGACCATTGTGAGATGATCCCGTCCTTGAATTAATAAGATAATCTCTATCAATTACTCTTATAAGCTTATTCATCAAGCTGCGATTCAATTCACTATTAAACCCTTCCAGTTCCTATATTCTTGCATATTTATTTCCATTATCATAATATACTCTGATATTAAATTCCTTTGCTTAGCCCACCACTTGTAATACTACTGCTTGGATACACAGTTATTCAACTTAGCACATATATTGCTTACAAACATTTTTCCCTGATGTATTCATTTATTCTCATTATTATTATTATTACTGACATAAATTTTCCCCTATACCGACACAACGTAACCGTATTTATATAATCAATAACCGAACATCCGTGTTCGTTACGTTAACATTCTATTTAACTCAATTGCCATTTTTACATTAGTGGTAACGATTTATCCACTCAATGATATACAAAGACATCTCAACTTGACTAAAATCAATGCAACATTAATATCTGAAGGTTCTACCTCCCAAAATTGACTCTTATTGGCATATTCTATAATTTTGACATCACTCAACATACAGTGGTCTACATTCACTACAAAATCATGGTTTTGGGTACTTACATTGGCTAATCTGGTGGCTCCGACCAAACATTTTCTCCCTTAATGCCCGCCATCATTTGCAAATTAGCAAGGCATTATCACACTTTTCACACACATTTTACATAATTTTTGCATTACAAAACACACTGCACTTTGCTTCTCCTTGTCGAAGCTGTCGCTTCCTTTTTCACAAAACACGTTATATCAATTATTACACTGGTAATTTTACATATATTTAAATGACCATCACTAAAATCACACGATCACTATGTACATTTCTTAATGGTTGACCCTTCCTTGCAGAATTTCAGAAATGCAAGCGTTGAAGATCTTTCCTCCATAAATACACCCATATCTCGTTCGAAAGTCTCTATACACTGCCTGACGATTTCTAGCGGTCCCCAGTCTGTCTATCAATTTCTATCTTTAGATAATTTCCCGATATAGCATAGATATGCTTCCACATCGTCCTGAGCATTAATTACAGTGGTATCCCTGTGAAATTGCCTCACTCGTATAACAAAGTTTATACCTACGCAGTTCGACATCCTATTATTATGTCTAACCAATAGCTTATATATTGCGCTCGTCCATTATACATTGTACATGTACAATTACCACTTTCAATTGTCCTTCGGCCGAACTTACAGCCTCCTTGAATGATCTGCTGATAACAAAGCTTCGGACAGTTCCACGTACATTATTATGATACCACATAATATTTCGTCGTCATGAGGTACGATTTGCCTAATCTGACATTGTCTGAACTTGTACGCCACACGGTACATTTACTGCATACTCAATAGTAATCACTTGTAATGCCGACTATAAAAGTATGGCACAACTATCCTTATTAATTGTTCTAATTAGTGCGTTATACGGCATGGTTACTATGTTGAACACTAAATATGTTAAAGTGCTTGCGTCCCCCTCCTGGACTCCGGCAACGTGCGCTCCGCACTAGCGTATGGTTCAACTGACCTCGACTGCTCGCTCCACTGACCTTATATCTGTTTGGAGGCGAAAAGTAGGTTTAAAATTTCCTTGGAGCTTCATCTCCTCTCTCCGTGCTTCTCTGGTCTTGAAATAATGTTTTCCTGGTCTATTTTGCCTTGCTGATTACATATCCGCCTGTGTGCCCGAGGATCGATCGGCCAATTAATTAATTTTAATTGCCTTTGCCAGCGCGTCCCCACGCCACGTCATTGGTTTTTCCCCGAAGACATGGTCAGATTATGGTGCTGGACTCATCCCTTCAGTGTCACTGCGCGTTACATTAAATCTGCCTCGATTTCAATGTTTAACGGCTTGATAATTAGACTCCTGGCAATTCATCCACATTGGTGCAATCCTCATGTCTCTGAGTTACTCCCATCACGAGTAATCATTAAATTATTTTGGCATCTTCTCACCCCACTGGACCTCTCCCTTATGTAGCGGGGATTCACTTGCCCATATATTACTGTCCTGCCTTGTCTCAGACAGCGTAAATAGATCCTAGTGACTGGCAGGGCGCCACGAAACCACGCCTATATTCCAGGCTCATTTGCAATCTGTCAAGAGTTCCAACTCTCTGCACTATGTCCAGAATTGTATGCCTCTTACAGCCCAATACAGCCGTATTCTGCTAATATTTTCGACATTATGTTAACAAATAATGTCAGAATTTGTTTATATCACAACAGTGATTTAATGTGTCCTTTCTCTATGGGTTTTTATAGCTTAAACTCCCTCAAAAGATCTTGTATTCGTTTCTCGCTGGTATCTCTAGTCTGTTCTCATTTATCCCAGAGATCCAGGTTCGACACCAGTCAGCCTAATACCGTTGGGTTCAAAAGATAATAGCATTTCACTGTGATTTTCAGGAGCTCATACATGACAGTGTTGTCAACATGATTCTACACCGACTGATAGGTTCAATTTTTAATGCATGTAACATTCAAACCATCTATTGGATTTGAACCAAATTTCGTATATGCTCAGAGTACCGTAACAGATACAAGTACACGCATTCTGTAGGACCACCAGGGCTGTAAACTGTTGATAAACGATCCCTATAAGGTTTATCCTAATCTCAATCTATCAGAAAGTATGCAGGTGGCACATGTATAGTATTGAAAATTGTATAACAGGTTTGAGCAACCAATATTCGTCAGTGATTTCAACTTGATTCTAGGCGTGCTGATCGGTTCAATGTACTTTCTAAACTAAAATATGTATTTCTTCCAAAATTAACACATATATACTGGAGATCATTATATTTCAGGTGAGTTTTGTGCAACACACGCATGGGAGTGTTGCCAACATGATTTTACGCGCGCAGATAGATTTAATGTTTATGTGGCGTCCATACTATCTATTGGACTTCAACCAAATTCTGTTCATTGTCTACCTTAAGCGATGGAACTAAGAACATACTTAAGAGACACCAGGGATGCCAACTGCTGGTAAATAATAATAATAATAATAATAATAATAATAATAATAATAATAATAATAATAATAATAATAATAATATCGTGTGGCCTCGGGAGCCGGGTGCAAGCTTTGTTAATTGACACCCAGAGGGCAGCTTGCGTGTCAAATTTCGTTGTTCCTTGAATCACTATGAAAGTCAAGGAGGTTAGATATCTAAGCTCCTTGAACACTATAGCGCTTTCTAGTGGAAAAATGAGGAACTTTGTGATGGGGGAAAATCCCGAGATTAATTTTGCCGTTATGAACACGGCCTGCTGAATTCAAATGGGTTCTTTAACATACCAACAACGTATGACATGCGTGTCATGATTTTTGTCGCCTTTCAAAAAATCACTTACCACGGCCAGGAGCGAACCTACAAGCTGGGGGGGGGGAGGGGTTGGAAGTCCGACACTATAACCACTCACCCAACGCGGCGCAAGCTGGTAAGTACCGTCTATAACTTTTGAACCCTAGTGTCAGTGGGTTAGAAACTATGCAGGCCAATAGAACTAAATTTTGCAAACTTATATGACGTAATATGCCAGATTTATGTTTAGGAACCCAGACATACCAGTAATTCCAACCTGATTCTACGCGGGCTGATAGGTTCAATGTCCAACTGCACGTAACTGACATACTAACGAATGGATCTCATCCTAATTTTGTGCCTGCAAAGTGTGTTTTGGGAAATATAACGCACCCCCGGAGCAAGACTGCCACAGGTCAAAAAAGATGAATTTTGAAGTATGGGGTACTTATGATCAAGTCCGTAGCTTGCCACGGTGGGTGAGTGGTCAACGTGTCGGTCTACTAACCCCAAGATTGCAGGTTCGCTCCTGGCCGTGGTAAGTGATTTTTTTGAAAGGCGGCAAAAATACGACACGCATGTCATATTATCTTGGCATGTCAAAGAACCCATTTGAATTCAGTAGGCCGTGTTCATAATGGCAAAATTAATCTCGGGAATTTCCGCCTACACAAAGTTCCTCATTTCTCCACTAGAAAGCGCTATAGTGTTCAAGGAGCTTAGATATCTAACCTCCTTGACTTTCATAGTGATTCAAGGAACAACGAAATTCGGCATGCAAGCTACCCTCTGGTTGTCAAATTACAAAGCTTGCACGGGGTACCCGAGGCCATACGATATTATTATTATTATTATTATCAAGTCCGTGTCTTGTAAAACTGCCACAACTCAGATCCTTTAAATAGAAATTCTACGGCACTGAATAGAAAACTGTCATAACTCTAATTTATTATTATTATTTTTGATTAAAACACATAATTATAATCCATGAAGAAACTTTGTATGTTATTGCAGAGTACTAGACCAGGGGTCTCCAAACTTTGTATGTTATTGCACAGTACTAGACCAGGGGTCTCCAAACTTTGTATGTTATTGCACAGTACTAGACCAGGGGTCTCCAAACTTTGTATGTTATTGCATAGTACTAGACCAGGGGTCTCCAAACTTTGTATGTTATTGCAGAGTACTAGACCAGGGGTCTCCAAACTTTGTATGTTATTGCATAGTACTAGACCAGGGGTCTCCAAACTTTGTATGTTATTGCATAGTACTAGACCAGGGGTCTCCAAACTTTGTATGTTATTGCATAGTACTAGACCAGGGGTCTCCAAACTTTGTATGTTATTGCAGAGTACTAGACCAGGGGTCTCCAAACTTTGTATGTTATTGCAGAGTACTAGACCAGGGGTCTCCAAACTTTGTATGTTATTGCATAGTACTAGACCAGGGGTCTCCAAACTTTGTATGTTATTGCATAGTACTAGACCAGGGGTCTCCACACTTTCTATGTTATTGCATAGTACTAGACCAGGGGTCTCCAAACTTTGTATGTTATTGCAGAGTACTAGACCAGGGGTCTCCAAACTTTGTATGTTATTGCAGAGTACTAGACCAGGGGTCTCCAAACTTTGTATGTTATTGCATAGTACTAGACCAGGGGTCTCCAAACTTTGTATGTTATTGCATAGTACTAGACCAGGGGTCTCCAAACTTTGTATGTTATTGCATAGTACTAGACCAGGGGTCTCCAAACTTTGTATGTTATTGCATAGTACTAGAACAGGGGTCTCCAAACTTTGTATGTTATTGCAGAGTACTAGACCAGGGGTCTCCAAACTTTGTATGTTATTGCATAGTACTAGACCAGGGGTCTCCAAACTTTGTATGTTATGGCATAGTACTAGACCAGGGGTCTCCAAACTTTGTATGTTATTGCAGAGTACTAGACCAGGGGTCTCCAAACTTTCTATGTTATTGCAGAGTACTAGACCAGGGGTCTCCAAACTTTGTATGTTATTGCATAGTACTAGACCAGGGGTCTCCAAACTTTGTATGTTATTGCAGAGTACTAGACCAGGGGTCTCCAAACTTTGTATGTTATTGCAGAGTACTAGACCAGGGGTCTCCAAACTTTGTATGTTATTGCATAGTACTAGACCAGGGGTCTCCAAACTTTGTATGTTATGGCATAGTACTAGACCAGGGGTCTCCAAACTTTGTATGTTATGGCATAGTACTAGACCAGGGGTCTCCAAACTTTGTATGTTATGGCATAGTACTAGACCAGGGGTCTCCAAACTTTGTATGTTATTGCATAGTACTAGACCAGGGGTCTCCAAACTTTGTATGTTATTGCATAGTACTAGACCAGGGGTCTCCAAACTTTGTATGTTATGGCATAGTACTAGACCAGGGGTCTCCAAACTTTGTATGTTATTGCATAGTACTAGACCAGGGGTCTCCAAACTTTGTATGTTATGGCATAGTACTAGACCAGGGGTCTCCAAACTTTGTATGTTATTGCATAGTACTAGACCAGGGGTCTCCAAACTTTGTATGTTATTGCACAGTACTAGACCAGGGGTCTCCAAACTTTGTATGTTATTGCAGAGTACTAGACCAGGGGTCTCCAAACTTTGTATGTTATTGCATAGTACTAGACCAGGGGTCTCCAAACTTTGTATGTTATGGCATAGTACTAGACCAGGGGTCTCCAAACTTTGTATGTTATGGCATAGTACTAGACCAGGGGTCTCCAAACTTTGTATGTTATTGCAGAGTACTAGACCAGGGGTCTCCAAACTTTGTATGTTATTGCACAGTACTAGACCAGGGGTCTCCAAACTTTGTATGTTATTGCATAGTACTAGACCAGGGGTCTCCAAACTTTGTATGTTATTGCAGAGTACTAGACCAGGGGTCTCCAAACTTTATATGTTATTGCATAGTACTAGACCAGGGGTCTCCAAACTTTGTATGTTATGGCATAGTACTAGACCAGGTGTCTCCAAACTTTGTATGTTATTGCACAGTACTAGACCAGGGGTCTCCAAACTTTGTATGTTATTGTATAGTACTAGACCAGGGGTCTCCAAACTTTGTATGTTATTGCACAGTACTAGACCAGGGGTCTCCAAACTTTGTATGTTATGGCATAGTACTAGACCAGGGGTCTCCAAACTTTGTATGTTATTGCAGAGTACTAGACCAGGGGTCTCCAAACTTTGTATGTTATTGCAGAGTACTAGACCAGGGGTCTCCAAACTTTGTATGTTATTGCAGAGTACTAGACCAGGGGTCTCCAAACTTTGTATGTTATTGCACAGTACTAGACCAGGGGTCTCCAAACTTTGTATGTTATTGCACAGTACTAGACCAGGGGTCTCCAAACTTTGTATGTTATTGCATAGTACTAGACCAGGGGTCTCCAAACTTTGTATGTTATTGCAGAGTACTAGACCAGGGGTCTCCAAACTTTGTATGTTATTGCACAGTACTAGAACAGGGGTCTCCAAACTTTGTATGTTATTGCATAGTACTAGACCAGGGGTCTCCAAACTTTGTATGTTATTGCAGAGTACTAGACCAGGGGTCTCCAAACTTTGTATGTTATTGCATAGTACTAGACCAGGGGTCTCCAAACTTTGTATGTTATGGCATAGTACTAGACCAGGGGTCTCCAAACTTTGTATGTTATTGCACAGTACTAGACCAGGGGTCTCCAAACTTTGTATGTTATTGTATAGTACTAGACCAGGGGTCTCCAAACTTTGTATGTTATTGCACAGTACTAGACCAGGGGTCTCCAAACTTTGTATGTTATGGCATAGTACTAGACCAGGGGTCTCCAAACTTTGTATGTTATGGCATAGTACTAGACCAGGGGTCTCCAAACTTTGTATGTTATTGCATAGTACTAGACCAGGGGTCTCCAAACTTTGTATGTTATTGCACAGTACTAGACCAGGGGTCTCCAAACTTTGTATGTTATTGCATAGTACTAGACCAGGGGTCTCCAAACTTTGTATGTTATTGCATAGTACTAGACCAGGGGTCTCCAAACTTTGTATGTTATTGCATAGTACTAGACCAGGGGTCTCCAAACTTTGTATGTTATTGCACAGTACTAGACCAGGGGTCTCCAAACATTGTATGTTATTGCATAGTACTAGACCAGGGGTCTCCAAACTTTGTATGTTTTTGCATAGTACTAGACCAGGGGTCTCCAAACTTTGTATGTTATGGCATAGTACTAGACCAGGGGTCTCCAAACTTTGTATGTTATGGCATAGTACTAGACCAGGGGTCTGCAAACTTTGTATGTTATTGCACAGTACTAGACCAGGGGTCTCCAAACTTTGTATGTTATTGCATAGTACTAGACCAGGGGTCTCCAAACTTTGTATGTTATTGCACAGTACTAGACCAGGGGTCTCCAAACTTTGTATGTTATTGCAGAGTACTAGACCAGGGGTCTCCAAACTTTGTATGTTATTGCATAGTACTAGACCAGGGGTCTCCAAACTTTGTATGTTATTGCATAGTACTAGACCAGGGGTCTCCAAACTTTGTATGTTATTGCATAGTACTAGACCAGGGGTCTCCAAACTTTGTATGTTATTGCATAGTACTAGACCAGGGGTCTCCAAACTTTGTATGTTATTGCATAGTACTAGACCAGGGGTCTCCAAACTTTGTATGTTATTGCATAGTACTAGACCAGGGGTCTCCAAACTTTGTATGTTATTGCATAGTACTAGACCAGGGGTCTCCAAACTTTGTATGTTATTGCAGAGTACTAGACCAGGGGTCTCCAAACTTTGTATGTTATTGCATAGTACTAGACCAGGGGTCTCCAAACTTTGTATGTTATTGCATAGTACTAGACCAGGGGTCTCCAAACTTTGTATGTTATTGCACAGTACTAGACCAGGGGTCTCCAAACTTTGTATGTTATTGCACAGTACTAGACCAGGGGTCTCCAAACTTTGTATGTTATTGCATAGTACTAGACCAGGGGTCTCCAAACTTTGTATGTTATTGCATAGTACTAGACCAGGGGTCTCCAAACTTTGTATGTTATTGCATAGTACTAGACCAGGGGTCTCCAAACTTTGTATGTTATTGCATAGTACTAGACCAGGGGTCTCCAAACTTTGTATGTTATTGCATAGTACTAGACCAGGGGTCTCCAAACTTTGTATGTTATTGCATAGTACTAGACCAGGGGTCTCCAAACTTTGTATGTTATTGGACAGTGCTAGACCAGGGGTCTCCAAACTTTGTATGTTATTGCAGAGTACTAGACCAGGGGTCTCCAAACTTTGTATGTTATTGCATAGTACTAGACCAGGGGTCTCCAAACTTTGTATGTTATTGCACAGTACTAGACCAGGGGTCTCCAAACTTTGTATGTTATTGCATAGTACTAGACCAGGGGTCTCCAAACTTTGTATGTTATTGCATAGTACTAGACCAGGGGTCTCCAAACTTTGTATGTTATTGCATAGTACTAGACCAGGGGTCTCCAAACTTTGTATGTTATTGCATAGTACTAGACCAGGGGTCTCCAAACTTTGTATGTTATTGCAGAGTACTAGACCAGGGGTCTCCAAACTTTGTGTGTTATTGCAGAGTACTAGACCAGGGGTCTCCAAACTTTGTATGTTATTGCATAGTACTAGACCAGGGGTCTCCAATTTTGTATGTTATTGCAGAGTACTAGACCAGGGGTCTCCAAACTTTGTATGTTATTGCATAGTACTAGACCAGGGGTCTCCAAACTTTGTATGTTATTGCATAGTACTAGACCAGGGGTCTCCAAACTTTGTATGTTATTGCATAGTACTAGACCGGGGGTCTCCAAACTTTGTATGTTATTGCAGAGTACTAGACCAGGAGTCTCCAAACTTTGTATGTTATTGCATAGTACTAGACCAGGGGTCTCCAAACTTTGTATGTTATTGCATAGTACTAGACCAGGGGTCTCCAAACTTTGTATGTTATTGCAGAGTACTAGACCAGGGGTCTCCAAACTTTGTATGTTATTGCACAGTACTAGACCAGGGTCTCCAAACTTTGTATGTTATTGCATAGTACTAGACCAGGGGTCTCCAAACTTTGTATGTTATTGCATAGTACTAGACCAGGGGTCTCCAAACTTTGTATGTTATTGCAGAGTACTAGACCAGGGGTCTCCAAACTTTGTATGTTATTGCACAGTACTAGACCAGGGGTCTCCAAACTTTGTATGTTATTGCACAGTACTAGACAAGGGGTCTCCAAACTTTGTATGTTATTGCATAGTACTAGACCAGGGGTCTCCAAACTTTGTATGTTATTGCATAGTACTAGACCAGGGGTCTCCAAACTTTGTATGTTATTGCAGAGTACTATACCAGGGGTCTCCAAACTTTGTATGTTATTGCATAGTACTAGACGAGGGGTCTCCAAACTTTGTATGTTATTGCAGAGTACTAGACCAGGGGTCTCCAAACTTTGTATGTTATTGCACAGTACTAGACCAGGGGTCTCCAAACTTTGTATGTTATTGCATAGTACTAGACCAGGGGTCTCCAAACTTTGTATGTTATTGCATAGTACTAGACCAGGGGTCTCCAAACTTTGTATGTTATTGCAGAGTACTAGACCAGGGGTCTCCAAACTTTGTATGTTATTGCACAGTACTAGACCAGGGGTCTCCAAACTTTGTATGTTATTGCACAGTACTAGACCAGGGGTCTCCAAACTTTCTATGTTATTGCATAGTTCTAGACCAGGGGTCTCCAAACTTTGTATGTTATTGCATAGTACTAGACCAGGGGTCTCCAAACTTTGTATGTTATTACATAGTACTAGACCAGGGGTCTCCAAACTTTGTATGTTATTGCAGAGTACTAGACCAGGGGTCTCCAAACTTTGTATGTTATTGCAGAGTACTAGACCAGGGGTCTCCAAACTTTGTATGTTATTGCACAGTACTAGACCAGGGGTCTCCAAACTTTCTATGTTATTGCATAGTACTAGACCAGGGGTCTCCAAACTTTGTATGTTATTGCATAGTACTAGACCAGGGGTCTCCAAACTTTGTATGTTATTGCATAGTACTAGACCAGGGGTCTCCAAGCTTTGTATGTTATTGCAGAGTACTAGACCAGGGGTCTCCAAACTTTGTATGTTATTGCACAGTACTAGACCAGGGGTCTCCAAACTTTGTATGTTATTGCATAGTACTAGACCAGGGGTCTCCAAACTTTGTATGTTATTGCATAGTACTAGACCAGGGGTCTCCAAACTTTGTATGTTATTGCACAGTACTAGACCAGTGGTCTCCAAACTTTGTATGTTATTGCAGAGTACTAGACCAGGGGTCTCCAAACTTTGTATGTTATTGCAGAGTACTAGACCAGGGGTCTCCAAACTTTGTATGTTATTGCATAGTACTAGACCAGGGGTCTCCAAACTTTGTATGTTATTGCATAGTACTAGACCAGGGGTCTCCAAACTTTGTATGTTATTGCACAGTACTAGAACAGGGGTCTCCAAACTTTGTATGTTATTGCATAGTACTAGACCAGGGGTCTCCAAACTTTGTATGTTATTGCATAGTACTAGACCAGGGGTCTCCAAACTTTGTATGTTATTGCACAGTACTAGACCAGGGGTCTCCAAACTTTGTATGTTATTGCAGAGTACTAGACCAGGGGTCTCCAAACTTTGTATGTTATTGCACAGTACTAGACCAGGGGTCTCCAAACTTTGTATGTTATTGCAGAGTACTAGACCAGGGGTCTCCAAACTTTGTATGTTATTGCACAGTACTAGACCAGGGGTCTCCAAACTTTGTATGTTATTGCACAGTACTAGACCAGGGGTCTCCAAACTTTGTATGTTATTGCATAGTACTAGACCAGGGGTCTCCAAACTTTGTATGTTATTGCAGAGTACTAGACCAGGGGTCTCCAAACTTTGTATGTTATTGCATAGTACTAGACCAGGGGTCTCCAAACTTTGTATGTTATTGCATAGTACTAGACCAGGGGTCTCCAAACTTTGTATGTTATTGCATAGTACTAGACCAGGGGTCTCCAAACTTTGTATGTTATTGCAGAGTACTAGACCAGGGGTCTCCAAACTTTGTATGTTATTGCATAGTACTAGACCAGGGGTCTCCAAACTTTGTATGTTATTGCATAGTACTAGACCAGGGGTCTCCAAACTTTGTATGTTATTGCATAGTACTAGACCAGGGGTCTCCAAACTTTGTATGTTATTGCATAGTACTAGACCAGGGGTCTCCAAACTTTGTATGTTATTGCACAGTACTAGACCAGGGGTCTCCAAACTTTGTATGTTATTGCATAGTACTAGACCAGGGGTCTCCAAACTTTGTATGTTATTGCATAGTACTAGACCAGGGGTCTCCAAACTTTGTATGTTATTGCATAGTACTAGACCAGGGGTCTCCAAACTTTGTATGTTATTGCATAGTACTAGACCAGGGGTCTCCAAACTTTGTATGTTATTGCACAGTACTAGACCAGGGGTCTCCAAACTTTGTATGTTATTGCAGAGTACTAGACCAGGGGTCTCCAAACTTTGTATGTTATTGCATAGTACTAGACCAGGGGTCTCCAAACTTTGTATGTTATTGCACAGTACTAGACCAGGGGTCTCCAAACTTTGTATGTTATTGCATAGTACTAGACCAGGGGTCTCCAAACTTTGTATGTTATTGCAGAGTACTAGACCAGGGGTCTCCAAACTTTGTATGTTATTGCATAGTACTAGACCAGGGGTCTCCAAACTTTGTATGTTATTGCATAGTACTAGACCAGGGGTCTCCAAACTTTGTATGTTATTGCAGAGTACTAGACCAGGGGTCTCCAAACTTTGTATGTTATTGCATAGTACTAGACCAGGGGTCTCCAAACTTTGTATGTTATTGCATAGTACTAGACCAGGGGTCTCCAAACTTTGTATGTTATTGCAGAGTACTAGACCAGGGGTCTCCAAACTTTGTATGTTATTGCAGAGTACTAGACCAGGGGTCTCCAAACTTTGTATGTTAATGCATAGTACTAGACCAGGGGTCTCCAAACTTTGTATGTTATTGCATAGTACTAGACCAGGGGTCTCCAAACTTTGTATGTTATTGCAGAGTACTAGACCAGGGGTCTCCAAACTTTGTATGTTGTTGCAGAGTACTAGACCAGGGGTCTCCAAACTTTGTATGTTATTGCATAGTACTAGACCAGGGGTCTCCAAACTTTGTATGTTATTGCATAGTACTAGACCAGGGTCTCCAAACTTTGTATGTTATTGCATAGTACTAGACCAGGGGTCTCCAAACTTTGTATGTTATTGCATAGTCTAGACCAGGGGTCTCCAAACTTTGTATGTTATTGCAGAGTACTAGACCAGGGGTCTCCAAACTTTGTATGTTATTGCATAGTACTAGACCAGGGGTCTCCAAACTTTGTATGTTATTGCATAGTGCTAGACCAGGGGTCTCCAAACTTTGTATGTTATTGCATAGTACTAGACCAGGGGTCTCCAAACTTTGTATGTTATTGCATAGTACTAGATCAGGGGTCTCCAAACTTTGTATGTTATTGCAGAGTACTAGACCAGGGGTCTCCAAACTTTGTATGTTATTGCATAGTACTAGACCAGGGGTCTCCAAACTTTGTATGTTATTGCATAGTACTAGACCAGGGGTCTCCAAACTTTGTATGTTATTGCATAGTACTAGACCAGGGGTCTCCAAACTTTGTATGTTATTGTATAGTACTAGACCAGGGGTCTCCAAACTTTGTATGTTATTGCATAGAACTAGACCAGGGGTCTCCAAACTTTGCATGTTATTGCATAGTACTAGACCAGGGGTCTCCAAACTTTGTATGTTATTGCATAGTACTAGACCAGGGGTCTCCAAACTTTGTATGTTATTGCATAGTACTAGACAATGTTAGAAGTTGGTAATAGTCAAAGTTACTTTCACTTTAATTATGTAAATATTTACATATTTCCTATTAGCTCAAAATCTTCAATTGCTTCTCCTGAAAATGCGTCCTTTTTGACTTGTGGTAGTCTTGCACTAGGCGTGCGGTAATTGTGCTTAACACTTGAAAACCCCACGGAAATTTATGGTGGCCAGCCATCGACACAACAGATCAGTTGAAATTATTTTCAAATAAAGCGGAATGTCACCGAGATAAAGAGGCTTTTATACTTTCAAGGGGAGGATACGATACATGGGTCACCGATTCGAACCATCTTTAGTACACGTGTAGGACATGACAAGGCGTATACCAGGTGCAAGTAGTAAGGTGCGCTTCTCAGCCGTTTCCGAGAAATTAATTAATTGCAATTGCTGTGCGGCGTCTAATTGCGTTGTACGCTATCGAGAAGCCAACGAGCGCGTGGTGCAGCGGTAAGAGCCCTGGTTTGAAAGCGGGATCGCTGGTTCGAATGCCACCGGTGAGCCCTTGCAGTGTGTGTTTTTTATATTTATTTTTTGAATATTTGCCAATTTCCAACCAATACTCATAGCATGAGTCACTGCTTACGGGGTACGGGGTGGTCTGATGGTTCGCAGACCTGAAATGGATGGAACAGAGTGGGCCTTCAATGTATAAATGTATGCACCTGACCATGTATAGAATAATACCAATGTATTTGCAATGCCGAAACTGTACATTGTGTACTGTCACGAACGTTCAGCCCCTACACAATGATTTCAGAATCTCTTTTCCCACTCACATAACAGGTTATTACAATTGACTGCAAAATAAACATTATTCACGACAGCTACAATTGTACGAATTACCAATGTTTACAAAAAAAACACAACACACTGCAAACGGTCACCGGTGGGCTTCGACCCAGCGATCCCGCGCTTACAAAGCAGTGCTCTTACCGCTGCACCACGCACACGTCTTCGTCTTGATAGCGTACAACGCACATAGACGCCGCACTGCAATTGGGAAAAATTAATTTCTCGGAAACGGCTGAGAAGCGCACCTTACTACTTGCACCTGGTATACGCCTGGCCATGTCCTACACGTGTACCAAAGATGGTTCGAATCGGTGACCCATGCATCGTATCCTCCCCTTGTAAGTGGAAACGGAAAGAACGTTCCATATCCTCTCACTTTAGTTCTTATTTGTTTTACATGGACTTCCTTTATAATAAATACATTTGGCAAAATACTATATTGCTTATCCTCAATTGGTGTGATTTAAATATTTCCTTTTAGTGTTGAAAGTTTAAATTCGCTCTGCTGAAATATTTACAGAATGTGACTTACTCCGTTTTTCCCGTGGAATCTCTTCAATTGATCAACGGGACTGTGCATAATAATCTCAAGTCTTTTAAACTCTAGGGTCAATATTTCGGAACACATTTCAAGTTTAGCAAACTGTAAATCCGACATGTTCTAGACATATTTACAGTAAATGGTAAAGTTAGTGCCACATCTGAGCTAGCGTAACATATGAGGTAACATGTGAGTAATGTATGTCTCAATAGATATAACCCCGCATATTTTTTGAGTCAACAGGACTACCAACTGTTGATAAATGTTCTCCATAATTTTGAACCCCAGTCACAATGCATGCAGGCAAACAGTTCAAAATTTGGCACATGTGTATAAACGATAATTTTGCAGATTCATTTAGCAACCCATACCGTTGCCAACTTAAGGAAAGAAAGACCTTTCGTCTAGGGGCGAAAAAAATGTTTTTTTTTTTTTGCGTTTTTAGGTATTTACAGTCTAGAGAACATGAATTTGTCAAAGAAGTCGAACAATATGAAAAATGGTCATTATATAAGATATAAATGACTATGCTGCACCTCGCCCACATTTACAGAGATTTATGTTAGTGCGTATAACTTCTGAGCTATTATGGATAGATTTCTTGTCTGCTCTGTTGAGCGCACACTTTGTGATGGTAACAATGACAACTTCCTGCATTGTTTATGTTACTAGTGGTTACTGAACATCGTCATATTATTATAATAACACTGACCTATTGAAGAAATATTGTTTACGGGGCGGAACAGCGAGGTAATCTGTCCCAATTATTAATAATTGAATCGTTGATTTGAGGAGGGAAGCGAATCCACTTATTTGCAAACAGATAAGTTGAAATACGCATTTATTTATTCATTTATTTAAAAGCTAAAGGAAGTAGGAGAAGCCAAATAACCAGTGATGGACGAAATGATGCAAGTTATGGCGCAGGAATGTTCTAAGAATTGTCAGAGGTAACAAGATGTAATGTAAATCTTCAACCTCTTTTTTCTCATTTTAACATTTTTCACTACTTTGGTACCATTTGTACAAAGAAAACTAATATAGATTGAACCATTACATTCTTTTGATGTATCAACATCATCCTAATAAGTATTTAAATAACATACAAAATGAAATATAAATATGTATCGACATTATTTTAGATTAAAACATCGCACTTTAGAAAAAAAATCATATTGGCAAAAGTATTTCGTTTTTGTCAATAATCCTTCTTATTATTGCACAGTAATGCAAACAGTAATCCCCGAAAGTTTCAGTTGGTTAACCCAAACAGATTTTGAGTAAAGTGTACCAGGCAGGTCTTTCTTACCTTAATTCTGCGTGCTGAGAGCTTTAATATTTAACTGCGCGTAACTCCTATGACATTTACTGGATAACTAACAAAATGTATATATTGTGTGTATGCCATACTCATGCGCAGCAGGACTACCAACTGTAACGCTCTGCCGTAGACTCTCATTATCTCAGGGCATCCTTCATGTTCTTCTGTCCAAGCTTAGTCGCTTTTTTTTACAGTCATGCAGTTTAGACTAATGTCATTTGTTTAACACATCAACATTGTCCGCCTTCATCCGCTAGTTTGTGTTTTATTCATTCAAACATGAATGTTGAATTAATTAAACAATTGCAACAAGCAGAGCGTATTTACCTGATGACGGAAGCGAAGAGGCCGATGACCAAGTGTTTGTTTAAGATATAGTGCACTAGGAAGCCTTGTAAATAAACACCTTATTAAGGGGTATTTCGTTTTATATTTGAGCAGATTACGAAAAAAATCATGAAATAATTTCGACTGGATTTAGAGTGCAAATACTGTACTCCTGCGTGCAATGAGTATTACAACGATCCATTGTGCTGACAGGACTTATGTCATTAGTGTGAGTAGTTTGTTTGTTCCGTTTCACCTTAGTAAGAATAAAATTAAATGTTGGAGACGGTTCCGTCATCTATATATTTGAAACACTACGGGGATTTTTGTTACCGAGAGATTGAGATAACGTCATATCCGATTGACTTCGTAATGCATTCTAACGAGAGCTCTTGGCATGTAGAATTGCAGAGTGTCTTTAAAAGGAAAATATACGTTAGGGTATATTTTTAAAAAATGTAAGAAAAATGTAATATTTGTCGCTCCCACGCTTGCGCACCATGGCTCTATTCCACTGGAGAAATGGCGGAACTCGCCACGTCTTACTGAGATCTTTGTTTATGAGAAATACAAGGGGGGGGGGGGGGGATATTGTTGTGGCTCTATGGCTCAAACTTTTAGAGTAAGTATATGTGGAGGCAAATCACTTAATGGGCAGAGAGCTATAATCCTTCGACTTGATTTAACATCTTCCGATAAAACACTTCAATTTTCCTGTTTCCAATTCGCTTGGCGTACTTTAACACAAACAATAAAGCTCAAGGTGAAACTCTGGAACGTGTAGGTCTATATTTGCCTCATCAAGGCCTTAAAGTTGCAACAGTGTCAAAAAGTAATCGTTCAAAAAATGCATATGAGAGAATCCTTCAGCAAATATTTCCCCAACGACCGACATGTTTTAACGGGTATCAACTAATACATATGAATATTATTATTATTATTATTATTATTATTATTATTTGCGCAATTCTCCTTGGATGCTGTGCATTTCAACAAATTAGCCATACCCTATTCACACTAGAGTCAGTCTGACTAAGAATAATTTTGAGTTACCTTGATATTTGCTCAGGGAATTTCTTTTGTACATTGGCGCTGCTCGTGGAGACATTTGTGCCTTGTAGCGACCTTCTTAGTATGTACAGTCCTAGCCACGCGTCTTGGTGAGGTGTACCAATTCCAACTGAAGAGCCCAATAGTAAACTGGGGCGAAACACTGGTAACTGATTTGAGTTAACCGGACCATTTTATCAAATTTCATTGTGAATTTGTTAATATACATAACTCAATCGGACAATTAACATCCTGTTTCTTTCGGGAACAGATATTTCCAATTTTTACAATCATCCTAGGTTGATTATCTTTGCGATACGTGACAGGAATCTCGAGGGGATTTCTAGGTCAGAAATGTACGATGTTTATTTTATTTACTAATAAAAGAGTACGCTATCTCACTCTCGCATTATTTTTTATCAGATTTGCGAAATTTTCCTTCTTTTGATGTGGCCAGTCTTGTGTGAGCGCAGGCCTTACCACACACTCGGGTCCAATTATACGAAGTGAATTTAAATGAGTTTGTTTGAGTGGGTTCACAGGAAGCTGGGTTATCATGAGGCCACACTATTCAACTTAGGAGTTTTCAAGCAGTTCCACTGTCAGCAACTCACCATTTGTCCATTTCTTGGATGCTACAATGGACCTCCGGCATTGCCAAGATATTAAGGTCCGAGAGCTGAGACTCACCAAGAATAAGTGGGTTCGATTCATACCTCGGTCATCCTGGAAGTGTCTTTGTGTGGTTTCCCTGTTTTAATTAATATACAAGAATAGCAATCACCGCGACATGCGAAACAAGTAGTTCCGTGAAGAACTATACAGCCTACTTTTCATGCCAATGATTATTCTACAGTATATGAACCTATCTAGAATAATGACGAAATTAAGTTGGTAATATCGAAATATCTAATTAGTTCAAAATATACCTGGTATAATGTAGCCTAATAGAGCACTACAGTTGGCAACCCTGGTGACTGAATATATTCTTAGTTCCATCTCTTAAGGTACAGAATACAAAATTTGGTTCAAGTCCAATGGAGGTTACATGCAGTTAGACACTGGATCTATCAGCACGAGTAAAAGCAAGTTGCCAACAATTCCATGCGTGTGCTGGTCAGAAATAATCTGAAATATTATGATATCTGGTTGTGCCAATTTTGGATGAAATCCATTTGTTAGTATAGAAGTTACATGTATTTTAAAATTGGACATATCAGCAGGAATAGAATCATGTTGGCAGCACTGACTTATATTAATTACTCCAAATTATCGAAGAGGGTCAGGTGCTATACGTGTGCAAAGTATAGAGCTGTTGGCTTGCATACTTTCTGATATATTGATATTAGGGTAAAAAAAAAGACAGCATTTATTAACAGTTGGCAGCCCTGATTGCTCTTAACAATACTTATAGTCATATCTGTTATGGTACACATAGCGCATACGAAATTTGGTTTAAATCCAACTGATAGTATAGATGTTGCATGTATTTAAAAATTGGTACTATCAGCAGGCTTATAATCATGTAGGTAGAACTGACGTATATAAGTTACGCCAAATTAATCTAAAATGTCAGTATATACGTGTGCATAGTTTAAAGCTGTTGGCTTGCATACTTTCTGATATATTGGTATTTGGATAAAAAAAAATAGAGAGAGCAATTATGAACAGTTGGCAGGCCTGGTGGCTCTTAAGAATACGCTCAGTCATATCTGTTTATGTACAGATATTACATACAAAATTTGGTTGAAATCCAATTGATAGCGTAGAAGGTATATGCATTTAAACATTGGACGTATCAGAAGGCTTAAAATTATTTTGGCAACACTGTCATGGTTGGTCTCCTGGAAATTAAACTGAAATAGTATTATCTACATGTGTGCCAATTTTGGAATAGCTCCCATGCATACCTTGCAAGATATCCAACATGGAGCTCAAATTTCTAGTGCGTTTTTTCAGCAGTTGGTAGCACTGACATCATTTTCAAATATGGACGAGAGATATTCCGGTGCACATCTTTACTAATACTAAATTTGGTTTGGATTGCTGCAGCCGTTTAGGAGTTGATAGGGGAGGGGGGGGGGGGGGGACACACACAGCCAGCCAGCCAGACAGACAGACAGACACACATTTTCCCGGATCGATCTCATAAGTCTACTTTTTCCTCATTTTTGCAAAATGTGAAAAGTAGGCTAAAAATCACTTGGAAAGAATATATATATATTATAATAAGTTTAGTGAACACAATGTGTACATAAATGTTAATACAATGGCAACCGTTAGATACGATCGTCTTTTGCATCAACAGTCAACGAGTGAGTCCTTGATTGGCAAGTGAGTATGTAATATTGTACACAAAACTGTCCACAGAGAATGCAAGTACATAATTCCAACACCAGGTGGAGTCCTCGTTGTCCACAAATCTTGTGATGGAATCCATGTGCCGCTGTTCTCGTGTATACATACCGTAACTCGAAGCTTGGCTTCTTCCATTCTCCGGTGTTCATTCCAGGAGTCCTAAAGAAATTCGGATCTATGTTTGCTGCTTTTCCTTCCCTGACTTTGATGTTCTTCATAAGCAGGTGTGACTTGAAGACCATGGCTCTGACTTATCTATTTCAAAAAGAAACATAGAAGAGAGAGAAAACTAAGGGATGCTGTGTTCCACTCGTCAAGCAATCGTCTTGATGATTGATAATTATTATTTTAAGGCACCTAACATCTAGGTTATCGGCCCCTAATGGTTTGGATGATGGTTAAGATGATGATGAAATGTAAACTAAGGCTAACTACACACTTATATACTAGAATAATAAATGGAAAACAAATGGAGAATAAGGCAAATAAACGACAGAACAAAAAAAAAAACCAACCCTCGAGGATTGAGGGACTTGGAAGGAAGGAGAGCCATGAACGGCATATAGGAAAGGTGTAGCTCATGAGGGTGTAGCACTATCCAGGGTCCACCATACGTGGAGGGGCTACACACACCCTGCCTCCTTTAGGGCCTTGTGCAGAAGATAGGATATATCATAAATAGAAAATGAAGGCTGACCCCTCGAAGAATGAGGGTATCAGGAAAGATGAGACAAGGGCCAATTAAGGCGGGAAAGTGAAAGACCTCCTAGGCCTCAGATACCCTAATACTGTCCGGTTCGGAAGAGAACATGAGTTGGCCTAGGGAGGTCGACAGAAATAATAACTGAAAGGAACCCGGCACAAGTAAGTGGAAGCAATGCCAGACAGCTGGGGTCCCGTGATCGCCAACCCACGTCCCACAACTTGTGATACCCGGGGGGAAAGCAAGCATATTCAGATCCAAATATACAAGTCAAATAGCTCTACAACACATTACCAAAGCTACAATTACACCCAGAGACTCGCTCTGCAAACAACCAGTCAGAAAACTTAAAACGTGTGCTGATAAATATTAAGGCATTATGGTTCCGAAAAAGAACTATTTATTTTAATGTTGCAAACCTGAGAACTGACGATCAACAAGTCTGTAGTGTAAACTACTGGAGTACTCTGCTCAGAAGATGGCAGAACTGCAACATACGAGGGGCGTAAATATTGTTTTACACATTATTTTTTCTACCCAAAGGAAATGGACATCAAATTGGCAGGTGAAGAACTAAAGGAAGTAGGAGACTTCTGTTACTTAGGAAGCAAAATAACCAGTGTTGGTTGAAGCAAAGAGGATTTAAATAGTAGGTTGGCTCAGGCAAGGAAAGCATTTCTACAGAAAAGGAATCTGTTGACATCGAATATAGATTTAGGTATTAGGAGGTTATTTTTGAAAGCCTTTGTCTGGAGCGTGGCGCTCTATGGAAGTGAAACTTGGACTATTGGTGCAGGAGAAAAGAGGAGAATTGAAGCATTTGAATAATGTGGTGTTACAGGAGAATGATGAAGATCAGATGGGTAGATTGGGTTATAAACGAAGAGGTATTAAGACGAGTGGGAGAGGAGAGATGTTTCTGGCGACTGCTAATTAAGAGAAGAGATACTTTGGTAGGACACATACTAAGACACCCAGGAATAGCAAGCTTAGTTATGGAAGGAAGGGTCGAGGACAAGAACTGTAGGAGTAGACCAAGGTTAGAATATGTTAAACAGATTGCCTCGGTTGTAGGGTGTGGTAGAGATGAAACGATGAGCTCAGGACATGGAAGCTTGGAGAACTGCATCAAACCAGTCAAAGGACTGAAGACTCAAACAACAACAACAACCCAAATGAAGTACATTACACAGCAGTTGTTACGTCCACCTTCTCAACATAATCTGCTTATAACTTTATGCACTTTTGCCATCAATGTGTCAGTCTCTCCAGACCTTCCTGAAACTATACTATTGGAGTGCTGGGTACCCATGCCTTGACAGCTGTGTCCAGAGGTTTCTCTATGTTCCCGAACAGATGGTAATCACTTGGTGCCAAGTCGGGAGAGTATGGCGGCTATGGCAGCACCGTGACTCCCATTTGATCAATGGCAGCGCAGGTCACTCGGCTAATGTGTGGGCGGGCATTGTCATGTAGCAGAAGCACACCTTTAGTCCATTTTCCTGGCCGCATAGTTTGAATGGCACGACGTAAGCGCTTAAGGGTCGCCACATATGCTGCACTGTTAATCGTGGCACCCAATTCCAGCCAGTCAATGTGGATGATGCCCTTTGTGTCCCAGAACACTGCCGCCATTCGCTTGGCAACTGATGGCACTGTTTGGCGGTGGACTGCCCCTATGCTTCCATTGCATGAACGCCGTTTTGCGGATTGTACGCAGCACTCCGAAAGAATGGTTTCAGTAAAGTCTGGAGACACTGACACATCGAAGGCAAAAGTGCATAAAGGTACAAGGAGATTATTTGGCTTCGGTGGCGTAGTTGGTAGCTTGCTGCACTGCTGTACCCAAGATAGCGGGTTCAAAGCCGGGCGAAGTCGTCGGATTTATTAAGAGCGTTAAACTCCTTCAGTACGCCTTCCTCCGGAGGGGAAATAAAGCCGGCGGTCCCATGTCATAGATTAATGGCTTGTAAGAGATTCTTCCACTGACTAAATTTGTGAGAAGCTAAATTTCTAGATTAGTTTTTATTGGAACGCTCTGTCAAAGTTCCAACGTTCACCGCTAGATATCAGTGACATCTGGTAGTGAAAGTTGGAACTAGTAAACATTCAACGGAACTTGTAGCTCTGCCTGTGGGTGACCGCTTGAAGCAGCTACAGCCTTTGGCGAGCCGAATATGTCCTCGGACACTCCCGGCATTAATAGCCATACGATAAATAAAATGTTGAGAAGGTGGACGTAACAACTGATGAGTAATGTACTTCATTTTGGTACAAACAAGTAGTTCCGTGAAGAACTATACAGCCTATTTTCATATAGCCCACTTATTGCAACTATCAACTTACACAATTTCAGTTTGATTGCTGTAATAGATTCGTAGATATTGAGAACCGACTAAATAATTCGGATGGTCGCCATGTTGGATTTTATATATGTAGGTCCTAGAGTTATGTACTGTTGGTGTATTCTTTGAATACACGGTACCTGAGAGATAATTTTTATTGATTTTGCATGTTCTTTCTTTCCTCTTTGTCAAACACCAACAGTGATCTTATATTTTCTCTTTGGTTCCTGTCTCTTATGCTTTTCATGAGTCTGTTCTAGATATATACCTTCTGTGACCCACCTAGCGTCATCTCGCAGCGAATCTCTGAAGCTTCTCAATTCTTCCTGGTGCTAGAGGACTTACTTATCCATTTGGCCACCAGATCCTGTTACCATCGCCAGCTATTTTCTCCTTGAGCAAGAGGACTACGTCTACTTCTTTACTCACCATGCTGCGCTAGCATCGCCTACTATCAACTCCTTGAAGACCATTCATCAAGAAGAACATTTATTTTTGATAAGTTGGTTATGTTTATATGTTCTCATTTTGTTTCCTACCCCCCACTCTTTTTCCCTTCCTTGGACCCTCCGTGCTCCGTTGAGCAGGTCTCACTTCGCAATCGGCAGTTGACTCGGTCAGTTAAAGCTCCTCTCGAGCTAGTCTCCTCAAACCAAGAAGCACACTCTCTTCTACGCCATGTTGGCAAGGTAGTTGTCATCAAAGGAAACTTCGCCTTCAACATGAAATCAAGATAAGTACCATCTTAAAAGTTTTAACCTCATCTTCATGGTTTTAACTTCCACGTGCTTTTAACGATACTTTTATAGACAGTGTGAAATTATTTATTTTGGGGCAAAAATCATTCTTCGTGGGATTTGCCATGTTGAGCTTTTGCTCGTATAAGCTAATCTTACTAAAAAAGAGCTTTTCTTAAGCTATTCAAATGAGAAATCCTCTCACTACGTGGGATATTACCTAATACCCGCTGTCTATAATTCACCAAGCTAGTTCCTCCGTTGGATTTTCTCAACCCCATATTTCTACTAAGGTCGTTCTGGAACCTTCTAGATTCGGTATTTCATCTACAAGTCCTGCCGTTGAAATTTTCACTCACTTGTGAGTATGCTATTTAAAATTGAAGAATCTCATTCCTGAATTAAAAGCTCAATAGCTAACTTTCTTCCACCGCTGGAACCGCTGGAATGTTCTATGGCACATTTAATTGTAACTCACAACTTTCTCAAGAAATAGACTCTCACCTATATAGTGCAATCAGTTATTTCCATAATTGCAATAATTTTCTTTCTCATAAACTTTAGTGTTTCTATAGTGAACTTTGCATCCATCTTTATAGACTACAGTGATAACCAGTGCTTGCTCCACGTTTCTACCGCGTCGCGATCGTCCGTTTACATTAAATACGGCCATGAACATTGATCCTATATCCCAATGATCTTTCCTCAACCTTCTACTAACAACCCATATTAATAAAATTGTAACTTTTCTATAAGGTGTCACTCACGAAGTGCCCTTCCAACTTTGCTAGTTTAACATTAATTAAATTCTGTATAATTACGTGTGTGACACACGATTCAAATTCACATTGTTCCTTTCCTATAATCAGGGAAAACAATTCTTTAAACTCTTGAGCGAGTCATGTTCAGGTTTCACGAAATGGAAACTGTCCCATTTGGCTAGTGATTCCTACTCAAACTTGGGAAGTCTAGAACCTTCCTTTTAACTTTCTTCAGGTTTCACAGTAAGTGACCTGCCCTTATTTGCATAATAACCAACGTTAATTCTGTATAAATATAAGAAGTTGTAGAAACTTCCATCTTATTCTTCATGTTTTCTTATTGTTATTTTCGAAGTTGTCACTTTCTCTAGAACATTCTCTCAAGAATTTCTTAAAGTACACTCTTTGTACTAAATTTAAATGTTTAAACTTTAATTACTACACATGTCTTTTTATTTTCTTATAAAGATTTTAGAAACATGTAAGGTTTCAAACCTCATAAATTGTCAATTGCCTGGAGCAATCGTTTAATGTGAGGAGGTCTGCGACCCCATTTCTTAAAAAAGTTTAAATGAACTATGTTTGTCAAATTTATATTACATAATTGTTAATTTCCTCAAACTTCTTTGAATTGTTAAATAAATGAAGCGTTTCTTTTCGCTTTTTCATTTTCTAATACAAAGTTTAGGCAAAATCCTGTCTTCCTTGGCTCTCCCTACTCAATGCCATTAAAATCATTAATAAGGCTTTCACCATTTGTTGCATTTGAGCAAGAACTCTTAATTTTCATCTCACTAAAGTTCCTTTTAGCTTTAATAGCTAATTCTAATTGGCCAGTAAGGCAAGTAAAGCTCGCTAAGCCTGCTTGTGGAGACCCTCTCCGAAAACTTATGGTCAGTTTTCTAAAAGATAAGTGTTTCTTTTTGTCTAAACTTCTAGCCGGCTCCTCGCTGAGTAAAAGCTTAGCCATTTTCCAATGCAACCATTGGTTAATTTACCAAAATTACTCTATAAGGCATAATCATTTATCATTTTCCTTCTTAGAGACACTTGGTCGCCTTTACAGGAACTCCATAATTTTGGAAATTGAAAATACCAAACCCGAGTTAAATCATTGGCATTTTTCGAATTATTTTGCAAAAACGAATTTCTTTGAGCAGACTTACAGTAAATTTGTTACTCTCAGTCTTGCCAGACCATCACTCTTCCCCATAGTAGTTTTATATATGCTTGAGAGGGATTATACGAAAGCCACTCTCTTGCAAACCGCCCAAGTTCTATCTGTGTTTCTCGTCAGCTTAGACCAAGTCCTTACTCATTTTAGGTATCCGAGAGCGGATTTTCGGTGGCAACCACCTTTAAGTGTGTTTAAAGTTAAACTTATTAATTTTGTGGGACTCTCCTCCTATTTTTCTATCCTTTTTCTCCAATCAAAATCTACTTCCTTTTCTTAATCATCTTCCCTTGGTGGGTTGGTTATTCCTCAGCCAATAAACTACCCAAAATTTGGTGCCGAAACCCGGGAGAGTCCATTTTCCATTTTTTCTTAAAAAAAAAGTGTCATTTGACAATACTTTGCAAATTATTAATATCTGCCTTGGATTTTTCAGCTATAACCACATCGTGCAAAGCCTGTGAACGGGAAAGAGGCCGCTCCTGTCTCCTTTGGTGTGTCCCGTTCTTTCTACTCATTCGCTGCTGCAAGCTTGACAGCATCTCCAAGGTTCTACAGTTTCGTGAGTTGTATTTCAATTTATTCTCTTTATCATGGCTCCTACTGAAAAAGATGAAACTCTCATTGCTAGACGTTCTTCCTATAAAGGGCAACTCACTAGATTCAGAAATTTTATCAACAAGTTAAATCCCGCCGAGTGTGATTTAGACATCCTAACACAACGCCTTAAGTTGTACGAACGGTCTTATGATTATTATGATCAAATTCAAACCGAGATTGAATCCGCTTGCCCAGAACTTCAATCGGATCGGGACGAGGTCAAACCCTTGTACTTTGAAGGGATTGCCAAGGCCCACCAACTGATCCGCAGTATCTCAGAACCGGACACTAGGGTCATCAATCCGGCCCAGTTCGCACCCGCTTCAGTTCACAAGAACAAACCGAAACCGTTACTTCCTAAGATAAGCCTACCGCACTTCTCAGGCCAGGAAGGTGAATGGTATTCTTTTTATGAACTTTACTGCTCCCTAATTCATGAAAATACTGGAATTCCCGATATTCATAAATTCTACTTCCTCCGTACTTCTTTGGAATGCGAGGCCTTGGCTTTGGTGGAGTCACTGCCTTTAAGCGCAGACAACTACCACATCGCCTTTAATCTCCTTAAAGAGAGATATGGCAATTTACGTTTGAGTGTAGCTCGCCACATACGCTGTCTCTTCAACTTACCAGCCGTCAAACCTAATGACGTCACCTCTTTAAGAGACCTCTTAGACTCTATACAGTTAAATGTCAGAGCATTATACCAACTTAAGCAGCCTGTCCAAACATGGGACACCATACTCATTCATCTGGCTACATCAAGATTCGATTTTTCAACTTTAATGGCTTGGGAAATTGAACTCGCTCGCAAGGAAGAATTTTCCTTCGAACACTTAATCTCGTTTCTTAACAGCCGATGCCAAGTTCTTCATGCCGAAAGGAACGACGATCAACGCGGCGTCATATTGTCAAAGAGATTAAAGAGAAGAGCCGGGGGGAAATTGAGCGCCGGTGTGATTTTTTTGCACGATAATCCAACACCTCACAAGGCCCGCAAAACAAGCGAAGTGCTGCAGCGTTTCATGTGGGAGGTCTGGCAACATCCACCCTACAGTCCCGACCTAGCGCCATGTGACTTTCATCTGTTCGGTAAGCTCGAAACGGAGCTCGGTGGTCGATGTTTCCTGACCGATGAGGAGGTGAAGGCCGCTGTTGAAGAACGCTGGAGGAACTTTCTATGCATGGCATCGACAAGTTGGTTGTGCGTTCGCAGAAATGTTTGGAATCTCTTGGAAACTATGTGGAAAAGTGACGTTACATTGTATGACGTTATAGGCGTGTTGCTGTTGTATAGGTGATATAATAAATGGCCCTCGTAATAACACACTGTTACGTTGGACAATACTACTATCCAGGGCTAGATTTGTGACGGTACGCCGTGCCGAAACCTCTGATCGGAGGAAAAGTCGAATATATAACATATTTTTTTGAACTGTGGAACGTTAGTTGTAAGTCAAGGTCAACTAGGTCTTTGACTGAACTGTACTTCTAGCCGTACGCAGGGTGCTAGCTGACTCATCCTTCCTCTCCCTTGCAGCTTGCACTTAGCCGTCAATGTTAGCGCACCCAGAACAACCAATTATTTTAGTAATATTGAAGAAACCAAAACTAGACGAAGAATCTGAAAAACGCACGACACTTCCAATATACTGTAAATAGATTGCTATTTTGTTTACTGATTCGTTTCTAAAGATATTCAGAACAGCATAAAAATATCGTTTTTAGACTCAAATCAATATTCCATAAAGCCACCCCCCCCCCCCCTCCCACCCGGTAGACCACAGAACCGGAACCTCATTTTTAGCCTATTTTCATTTTATGAAAAAAAAAAAAACAAGTAGTTCCATGAAGAAATATACCGCCTATTTTCATATATCCTACTTATGTTAATTGCCTCTATCAACATACAAAATTCCAGTTTGATTGCTGTATTAAGATTCGTAGATATTGAGAGCCGACTAAATATTTCGGATGGTCGCCATGTTGGATTGTTAAATGTATAGGCCATAGAGTCATGAACCATTAAAGGAAACTTATTGCGTAGGTTCATTATTCAAACTTTCACTTTGATCGCATGATTACGACTAAGGAAATAAAAACTTAATTTTGAAATTCGCAAACCCGCCATCTTGAGGTTATGTAAACAATTGAACTAAATTAGATACCAGTGCATTACAATGTGAATAAACATTTCCTGTACCAGATTTCATTGCGTTTGGAACATTAAATCGCGAGAAAGGTCTATTTAAAGTTTTCAAATTCGCTTGGCTGCCATGTTCGTTTTGAGGTTAACTGGTTTTGAAAATCTTATAGGTGAACTTCCAGTAGTGCCCTTTATCTCCGTACAGAATTTCAGGGCGATACCGCTACTAGTTTCAGAGATATAGAATGCCGGTGAAATATTTCGCACATCCGCCATCTTGTGGTTATGTAAAAAATTGAACGAAATTAGATGTCTGTGCATTACAATGTGTATTAACATATACTGTACCAAGTTGTATTGCTTTTGGTTCGTTAAATCGCGAGAAACGTCTATTTGAAAGTCGCAAATTCGCGTGGTCGCCATGTTGGTTTTGTAGTTACCAGGTTTTCAAACGTCACATAGGTGAATTTCTAGTGGTTCCCTTTATCACCGTACAAATTTCCAGGGTGATATCGGTAATAGTTTCGGAGATATTGATTGCTGGTGAAATATTTCGCACAGCCGCCATGTTGGATTGGTGAGACGTAACAAAATTTGAAGGGCACGGTCGGAGTCATCCTGAATAGTGCTGTGAACTTACCCTAAACTGAAGAACCAATTAAATATCTCCAAGCACTGTATGTCGTCACCAATGTCAAGACAAACAAGAAGTTCCGTGTCGAAATAAAGAGCCTACTTTTCTTAAAATTTAAGATTCATACCAATGATTAATCTGTATGGATCTATCTAGAATAATGAAGAAATTAAGTTGTTAATATCGAAATTTCGAATTAGTTCAAAATATAACTGGCATAATGTAGCCTAATAGAGAACTAGAGTTGGGAGCCCTGGTGACTGAATATATTCTTAGTTCCATCTCTTAAGGTACAGAATACAAAATTTGGTTGAAGTCCAATGGATAGCATGGACGTTACATGCAATTAAACATTGGATCTAACAGCGCGTAAAATCATGTTGGCAACAATGGCATTGGTCAGAAATAATCTGAAATAATATGATCTATTGTTGTGTCAATTTTGAATGAAATCCATTAGTTAGTATAGAAGTTACATGCATTTTAAAATTTCACCTATCAGCAGGCTTAGAATCATGTTGGCAGCACTGGCGTAGGCCTATATTAGTTACTCCAAATTAATCTAGAATACCAGGTACTATACGTGTGCAATGTTTAGAGCTATTGGCTTGCATACTTTCTGATATATTGATATTAGGGTAACAAAAATAGAGACAGTATTTATTAACAGTTGGCAGCCCTGGTTACTCTTAAGAATCGGCATAGTCATACCTGTTATGGTACACATACCACATACGAAATTGGGTTGAAATCCAAATGATAGTATAGACGTTACATGTATTTAAATTTGGACCTCTCAGCAGGCTTAGAATTATGTTGGTAGCACTGACCTATATAAGTTACTCCAAATTAATATAGAATGTCAGGTAATATACGTATGCATAGTTAAAGGCTGTCGGCTTGCATACTTTCCGATATATGGGTATTTGGATTTAAAAAAATTGAGAGCATCTATTAACAGTTGGCAGCCCTGGTGGCTCGTAAGAATACGCTGAGTCATATCTGTTTATGTACACATAGCACATATGAAATTTGGTTGAAATCAAATTGATAGTGTAGAAGTTATACGCATTTAAAATTTGGACTTATCAGCAGGCTTATAATCATATTGGCAACACTGCCATGTATGGCCTTCTGGAAATTAAACTGCAATATTATTATCTATACGTGTGCCAATTTTGAAATAGCTCCCATTCATACCTTCCAAGATATCCAACATGGAGCACAAATTTCAATTGCGATTTTTCAGCAGTTGGTAGCACTGACATCATTTTCAAATATGGCCGTGAGATATTCAGGTATAGATCTTTACTCTTACCAAATTTTGTTTCGATTGCTGCAGCCGTTTAGGAGTTGATAGAGGGGGACAGACAGACAGACAGACAGACAGACATTTGCCCGATCTCATAAGTCTACTTTTTCCTCATTTTTGCAAAATGTGAAAAGTAGGCTAAAAATATAAGTCACAGTTTGTACTGCGTGCCCCAGACGCCACTTTAACACACAGCAGTGTTTTTTTTTTTCGTGTGGCTGTTAGTGCCGGAAGTGTCCGAGGACATGTTCGGCTCGCCAGTTTTTGTAGCTGCTTCGAGGCGGACACCCAATGGGTGAGCTACACGTACCGTCGCGTGTCTGGGGAGGAAAGTTTGAATGTAAGGACAAGGAGTTGGAAGATAGCGGCTGTGGCCTATAGTTAGGGAGCAACCCCGGCATTTGCCTGGAAGGAAGATGGGAAACCACAGAAGACCATCTTCAAGGTTGCTGGCAGGGGGATTCGAACCACCTCGCCTCCCGGATGTGAGCGACTGCCGGCAGTCATGCCGTAACGACCACGGCTAACTCACCCGGTACAGCAATGTTTCCAGAACACAGCAGACAAAGTAAGTTATAATTCCTCCGCGTGGCGATCGTCAATATTGTCCTGGAGTCAGCTGTGAGAGGGGATACTGACCCCACTAGTGAAGCCTTATCAATGACACAGATGCAACAAGAACTCACTGTGACACTCGATCTGCCGCAGGGAAGTGATTATGTTGTTGAAAGCAAAGTCAACGGACAACATAAGCATATCCTTCACGTGGTCGATTTCACAGCTTTAATGGGCTTGTCTTTGAGGTTTAGCGTAGCGAGGTGAGAACCCACCCGCCAGGCTTTATTGCTCTGCGGGCTGGACGCCACACAGGGGCTAACGTCTTGTGCATTTATTTATTTATTTATTTATTTTTGTTTAAGCTCACTTTTAATACAAATAAATATATTTCCGTTGTCTTTTTAAGAAATGCAAGATTTTTCCTGTACTATTGAGAGGATTTGTAAGATTTTGGTACAAACCACACTTTCTAACTCCCTCTGGTTTAGGAGCTTGCGTTTTGTGAAACATACACCTTAGCGTATTATATAATATCATGACAGCTCAGTAGTAATAATAATAATAATAATAATAATAATAATAATAATAATAATAATGCTGTTGTTTAGTCTTCAGTATTTCGACTGGTTTAATGCAGCTCTCCATGCTCCCCTGTCCTGAGGTAATCGTTCCATCTCTACATAGCAACCACACCCTACATCCGAAGCAATCTGTCTAACCTTGATTTACCCCTACAGTTCTTGTCCTCCACCCTTCCTTCTATAACTAAGTTTGCTATTCCTCGGATGCCTTAGTATGTGTCCTACCAACCTATCTCTTCTTGCCCACTCGTCTTAATACAGGGCCATTATCTTTTTGCGCCCTGATTAACACGGCAAGCTAAGCCGGCTTTGACTGGCGCAGATCGCGGGCATGCGTACACTGTTCAGTCGGTGGTGGCGCGCACATTTACCAAACATGTTCAATAATGTGTACTTACAGTGCTCATAGCAGATGCTGATAATACCCTCCCTCTCTTGAAACACACACCTGACATCTTCTGATGGAAGAATGGACAACTAATGTTTGTTCCCTAAGAACACAACGTTGTCTGTCAACTGTTTTAGCCTATTTTCATTTATGAAAAAAAAATAGGCCTTTTGTCCGTGTGTCTGTGTGTGCGTGTCACCTCCCCCCCCCCCTAATAAAATCTAAACGGCTGGAGCGATATCAATGAAACTCGGTAAGTTCATAGCACTATTCCGGACGACCCTGATCGTGCCCTTCAAATTTTGTTACGTATCAACAATCCAACATGGCGGCTGTGCGAAATATTTCACGAGCATTCAATATCTCATGAATTATTACCGATATCACCTTCGAATTATGTACGGTGATAAAGAAAACTACCAGAATTTCACCTATGTGGCCATTGAAAACCTGGTAACTACAAAACCAACATGGCGTCCAAGCGATTTGCAACTTTTAAATAGACGTTTCTCGCGATTTAACCAACCAAACGCTATGAAACTTGGTACAGTATATGCAGTGGCGTACGCAGGATTTCCTTCTGGGGAGGGGGGGGGGGTTCATTCATAGTAATGTCCTATAATAACAAGAAGTTCCGTGACGAACTAAAGAGCCTACTTTTCTTAAAATTTAAGATTCATGCCAATGCCAATTCATGCCAATGATTAATGTCGAAATTAAGTTGCTAATATCGAAATTTCTAATTAGTTCGAAATACTGTATACCTGGCATAATGTAGCCTAATAGAACACTACAGTTGGCAGCCCTGGTGACTGAATATATTCTTAGTTCCATCTCTTAAGGTACCGTACAGAATACAAAATTTGGTTGAAGTCCAATGAATAGCATGGACGTTACATGCAGTTAAACATTGGATCTAACAGCGCACGTAAAATCATGTTGGCAACAATGTTATGCATGTAATGGTCAGAAATAATCTGAAATAATATGATCTATTGTTGTGCCAATTTTGTATGAAATCCATTAGTTAGTATAGAAGTTACATGCATTTGAAAATTGGACCTATCAGCAGGCTTAGAATCATGTTGGCAGCACTGACGTATATTAGTTACTCCAAATTCATCTAGAATGCCAGGTACTATACGTGTGCAAAGTTTAGAGCAATTGGCTTGCATACTTTCTGATATATTGATATTAGGGTAACAAAAATAGAGACAGCCCATATTAACAGTTGGCAGCCCTGGTTGCTCTTAAGAATGCGCATAGTCAATATCTGTTATGGTACACATAGCACATACGAAATTTGGTTGAAATCCAAATGATAGTATGGAAATTACATGTATTTAAATTTGGACCTCTCAGCAGGCTTAGAATCATGTTGGTAGCACTGAGGTATATATGTTACTCCAAATTAATATAGAATGTCAGATACTATACGTGTGCATAGTTTAAAGCTGTCGGGTTGCATACTTTCTGATATATTGGTATTTTGGGCAAAACAAATTAAGAGCATTTATTAACAGTTGGCAGCCCAGGTGGGTCTTAAGAATACGCTGTCATATCTGGTTATGTGCACATACAATATACGAAATTTGGTTGAATTCCAATTGATAGTGTAGAAGTTACATGCATTTAAATATTGGACTTATCAGCAGGCTTATAATCATTTTGGCAACACTGCCATGTATGGCCTCCTGGAAATTAAACTGCAATATTATTATCTAAACGTGTGCCAATTTTGAAATAGCTCCCATTCATAACTTCCAAGATATCCAACATGGAGCTCAAATTTCAATTGTGATTTTTTAGCAGTTGGTAGCACTGACATCATTTTCAAATAAGGCCGTGAGATATTCTGGTATAGATCTTTACTCCTACCAAAGTTTGTTTCGATTGCTCCAGCCGTTTAAGAGTTGATAGGGGGACACACACACCGCCAGACAGACAGAAGGACAGACAGACAGACAGACAGACATTTGCCCGATCTCATAAGACTACTTTTTCCTCATTTTTGCAAAATGAGAAAAGTAGGCTAAAAATGATAATTCGAATATAATTCATAAAAAGCAACAACTCAGTTAAATAAACACTACCGGACCCAAGCGTGAAATCTCGCATGTTCATAAACCACCCTTCCCCGATAGGTTTATAACGAGAGAATTAATTGCAGCATGTTAGAGCTCCAGTATTTGCAAATCGCACACTTCTAACAAAAATTGATGTTTATGAAATTAGAATGGAATTCGTCACTGCTAATGTCATTTGTGTGCTGAGTCCATTGATTTATTTTAGCTGTAACACTCACCAGTTATTCGATATTTTTGAAATTATACGATTTGAGTACTCATTCTTTTGACTTACTGTTTCTGAAATCCATGCAAAATGATAAAGGAAAGACCTCATAATGTTAAAATGACACGAAACAGGCGTCACAGCGTCCAAAATGTGAAGTGGACAGCAATTACTCAGCATATTTTCCTACAGCAACAGTATCGACAAATCTCAAACTGCGTACATTTTTTTAAAGTCAATTTTTAAAGAAATTATTGATATTTATGAAATTAGAGTGCAATTCGTCACTGCTAATGTCTATTCTCTTTCATTTGAATGCTCATTTGTCACGATCGGTCGCTTGTGAGCGCCACAGGAGGGATCTATACTACTGAAATAATATATATATGATTCTCTTTGCATGAAAACTATTTTAACTATATTTTTCATCACTTTAAACAATATTACAAACACAATTGAAAACATAAAAGATTAATAAAAAAATACGGAAAAGAGTTTAGCCCAATATAGATATTGCACTAGATACAAACGGACAAAAAGAAATGTCTAAATTGTCAATCGGGCTAAACCAAAGAATCTGATTAAGTAGATATTTGCCCTGGAATTTGTTGAAGGACTTAGACAAGTCTACTTTAATCGTATATCAAGCCTTCTAGGTTTGACAGACAAGTCATTCAGTACTTCCTCAATTGAAACATCAATAGTATCATGAATGAACATCAAAGCTAATCCATTAAGGCGTTCTTCACTAGTTGAATTCCTTAAATAGTTCTTCAAGAATTTTAAGGACGAAAACGATCTTTCACACGAGCAGGTTGTGACAGGTAAGGTAGCCATGATGACAAGCAGGTTATACACAACTGGAAACATGTTCTTATTGCATATTGACAAAGCATCTATAGCACTCTTGGGCTTCTTTTCAATATATTTCAGAGTTTGTTTCCAGAGAAGTAGCTCGCCTCTAATATTAAGAGGAAGTCCATAAAATTCAGCTACATTTTCTACTTCAGCTATGCTTTGGTTGGATAGTTCGCCTTCAGTTGTGGTAACTAGCGTTTGCAATGGCTGACGAGTTTCTTTATGGGAGACAAATTTATCATCAAGTGATGAAATAGTTTCTTCAAGAAATGGGATGAAAATAACCCGCCTATAATATTCTTCCGGATCGTTAGATGAAACGTCGTTCCTCATCGTTTGTCGAACAACAGTTCGAGGCTGAACTACAGGCACTCCAAATTCTTTGCAGAACTCTAAAACCGAATTATATGCACACAAAAACCTTGCGTCTGCATCTGCCCTCATTTCTTCAAGAGACCTCTTAACATTCATGGAGGCGTTGATTGCTTGACTGAGATCCAAATTTTCAGTTTGAAGGTATTTGCTGAGAGGAAGTGTGATTTGAAATGCTTCATGAATGACAAATACACTTATTAAGAACTCAAATTTGCTGATAGCGCACAGAAGTAGTTGCGCATCTGTAGCTGCCTTCTGATCAACCCATGCTGCTATTTTTTTAAATGCCAACAATAACGGTTTCAGAAGTTCAATGAATGAACGAACAGACTCGTGCTTTTCAATCCATCTCGTTGCACATAACTTCTTGAGTTTACTCACTCGGGGTTTCTCTTCCATACTTTCAACTTCATTTGTCAACACAGCCTGCCTCTTTGGTGAAGTACTAAAAAAGGCATAAGCTCTTTCAATTGTACCCATACAGTTCCTAATCTCTGCAACACTACACCCTTCAGAAATTGCCAGGTTTAAACAGTGAGCACCACAGTGAACATACTGGGCTTTGGGAAACTGTTTTCGTACAATGGCCTGAGCACCTCTGTAGGATCCACTCATGGCACTAGCTCGATCACCACCTTGGCCTACGAGATATTCTGCATCCAGTCCCACACTTTTCAAACCAGACAATATGTTATTCGCAAGGCCTAACCAAGAAGCATCATTGATAGCAATAAATTGCAGAAACTCCTCATGTACGGAATTATATTGAACGAAACGGACACATAGTGACATTTGCTGCACACCGCTGATGTCTGTGGTCTCGTCAGCAAGAACAGAAAAGTATTTAGCTTTTTTCACCTGATCGACTAACCTTTTCAATATAATGTCATTCAAAGATGAAATAATTTCATTCTGAATCCGTGGGCTTATGTATGTTGCATTTAAGGATGCTGTCATCAAATGTTCCTTTAGTATTGTATCACCAGCTTCTGCTCGAAACTTGAGAAGAGACCTGAAATTTCCCTCCCCTTTCTTGAGAGGCTCATCTAAATTCACAGGTCCCGAATCCCTGTGACCACGGAAAGCAATGCGCATTCGAGCAAGGAAAATCACAGATTTAATTATTGGTATGAGTTTCTCCCTGTTGCATAATATGTTGGATTGAACACCCCTATCCAAGCTTACGTCAACAGCAGGTTTTGTACCTTTGTATATGGCGAGAAAGTTCGCAGCCTTTTCCGTACATGCCATATGATACTTGGTTTCTTGGTGTTTTTTGAAATCCTCCTTCGCATTTTTCCAGTTCATGTAAGGAAATTTTACTAGTTTACCTGGCTATGAAGATTGTTTCCCAACAACGGTGCAAAACAACGAACAATATTTACAAAAGGCTCCGTTCTTTGAAGGAGAATAAAATAGCCACTTCCACTCTGATAACCAGTTCAACTGAAATTTCAGATTCCTTGGACCCGATAAAGGGAAATTAAAATTGCTTCCAGGTGTCCAGGCATTTTCCAACAGTTCATTTTTCAGATAATCATCAATCTAAAGAAAAAGTAAATCACAACATTGAAATAATTAACATGTACCGACACATACGTAGGCCAAGGCCATACAAATACCGGTATAACATAATAGATAAAGCATCGAAATGCAAATCAGTTACAGAAATAGCGATTATCATGAATCATATTGTAAACACACCTGTTGGCCAGCATAACCTCCTATGTCTGTTCGATGTATTTGGTCGGTAGCCGGCTTGGTAGTAGCCGATAATTCTTCAAGTTCATTTTCAATTCTTAAAGATGAACTACTTGCAATGGCAGTGTTGCATGTAACATCTACTCTTGGTTTTTTAATAATAAATCGATCCATTACGCATTACAAATAAATTCGGAAAAAAAGTGCGACTCACGATCTGGCAGTTCACAGATATGCACGTTTAAAGCAGCACGAAGCTGCGTTACGATAGTTACCAATCGCACACTTTAACAGTAAAACGACAATTTTGATATTTCGCCTAGAGTAGTTAGTTATTATTGCTTAAAGTGGAAGAACAGCGAGGTCATCTGCCCCGCTTGCTCCGTTTAACATGTAGTTTAAGGGTGTTTACCCCAGGCCATAACCAGTAGCGAGCGCCAAAGCTGGAGAAGTCTCATTGCGAGTTGAGTGGAGGTCATTTACCACGTAAAGAACGTGTTCACATTAAAAATATATCACATAGGAGTAGCCTAAAGAAGCCTCACTGGCAGCAATTCAAAACATTTTCCAGGTGATAGTTGGGACAATATAAGGAGTCATGTAAACTAATGTCTCTGGGGGGGTTAAACCCTAACTCCCCCGTCGGTACGCCACTGAGTATATGTTTATACACATTGCAATGTACCGACATCTAACTTTGTTCAATTGTTTACATAACCTTAAGATGGCGGCTGTGCAAAATATTTCACCTGCATTCTATATCTCACAAACTATTAACGGTATCACCCTGACACTTTGTACGAAGATAAAGGGCACTACTGGAAGTTCATCTATGAGACTTATAAAAAACGGTTAACTACAAAGCGAACACGGCGGCCAAGCGAATTTGAAAGATTTAAATAGACCTTTCTCGCGATTTAATGATCCAAACGCAATGCAACTAGGTGCAGCAAATGTTTATACACATTGTAATGCTCTGGTATCTAATTTAGTTCAATTGTTTACATAACCTCAAGATGGCGGCTGTGTGAATTTTAAAATTAAGTTTTCATTTCTTGTGTCGTAATCATGCGATCGAAGTGGAAGTTTTTATAATGAACCTATGCAATAATTGTCCTTTAATGGTACATAACTCTAAGACCTACATATATACAAATCCAACATGGCAACCATCTACAATATTTAGTCAGTACTCAATATCTACCAATCTCTTACAGCAATCAAACTGAAATTTTGTATGTTGATAGTGGCAGTTAACATAAGTAGGATATATGAAAATAGGCTGTATAGTTCTTCACGGATCTAATTGTCATTATTCGAATTATGGATATACACACGTTCGTGCAATGTGAATTGGTGTCTAGGCATGACCAACAATCACAGTAATCACAATACTCACTAAACGTGCAACACTAACGTCTAAGCTTTGCGGATACACGTCCATATGAATGACAAAACACGTGTGAACTAACGATATGAGTCAGCGGAGCTGGGCCCGCACCTGGCCAGCCAAATAAGTGGACCGCGGCAAACTATTGCGTCATTTGGCTGGCCAGGTGTGGAGCCCACTCCACTGACTCATATCGTTTAGTGAGTTGTCTGAAACAAGACGGAAATTTTGAATCATGTTTCTAGGAAGACCTATGCCTAATCGCAGTACTGTTAGGAGGCTCGCTAAACGATTCAAGAAAACTGGCTCCTTAAATAATAAAAAAGTTCACAAACAACAAAAATTAGATGAGATTGCTGTCCATTCTTTTATCAGATAATGTCAGTTGTGTGTTACAAGAGAGGGAGGACATTTTCAGCATCGACTATGAGCACATTATTTAACATGTTTTGTAAAAGTGCTGGCTGAACTGTGAACGCACCCGCGATCTGCACCAGTCACAGCCGGCTTAGCTGGCCGTGTCTATCGAGGCGCACATAGATAGTGACACTGTAGCCTACCTCTTCATTCGTGTAGCCCAGTGGTTCCCAATCCTTGCAAGCTGACGCCCCCCTTTTCAGATACGGGTGGTCATCGCCCCCCCCCCCCCCCACTCATCGCTTCTATAACCTCTTCGATAAACTGGCACGGAGGATATCGACCTAATTACACAATAACACTACGTAATGTAATAATTATTTCTGAAAATAATGTGAAGTACGCACTTTATATCTATTACATACTAACTTAATTTTAGCACAATACAAAGAACACACTTTAACAATAACTCCTTAAATTAGTCAACAAATGTCAGTGAGAGGGTTGACCCTGTTTTCTCTTGGTAAGACTCGGTATGATTGGTTTGATATTTGACAGAGCACAGAGGAGATCACTTGCAACATCAAGCCGACAGCGCTGCTTTGTTTCTATGACACTCAGGGTTGAAAATCCTGACTAGCATAATGACACGCAATGCAACTTTGGCTATTTCAGGATACACTGCTAGACAGTTTACCCAAAAGTCACCCAGTCCTAATATTTTGGAATCATCACACTTCAAATCTATGGCTTCTTCTTGAAGTTGTGCTGGCAGTGCTTCAATGTCAACGGCAAACGGATCGTGTTAACAACCAGGACCATTCATCCGACGAGATATCAGGAAAGTAGAAGTTGAATTCTTGTGCCAGGGAATCCACATGTGACTTATTACGATCACGTTCATTTTCCGGGAAAATGTCATTAAGGCGGTGAAATGATGAGTAATTGTTCAACTGAAGCCGGCGTTTCCATAACTGTATTTTTTTTCAAGGAAGGCTCTGATGGCATCATAAGCAAGCATAATATTGGATTTTTTTTTGCCTTGGAGCTTCAAATAAATTACAAAGATATGCCAATGAGATGATAAAATTGGCATTGATTTTGCTCCTTACAAGACAGCAAATTCATTATTTTACCTCCAACCTCGCGGCTCCACAGACGTTTGTGCCTGCAGTTGGCAATTACCAGTGTTTTGAACGATTGACTTGGCGCGACAATCACTTGGAGAGGTTCGGAAAATGTTTAGTATACCAAATTGTAATATTCTAGTTTTTTTAATGTAGAAATCAGTTCACGCCCCCCAGGTTGGGAACCGCTGGTAGCCTATTCATTGTTATATAAAACATCTATCCAATGCGGATAGACATTTAGCAGACCAACAAATGTGCATTTTATGGTATTGGCCATTTCTTTATTATTACAACTACATCGGCCTGTGAGGTACACGCCGGACGATTGCCCTTGACGTTGAAGCTTGCTGGTGAGCCTGTACCCAGTCACTCACTATCCCAGTTGTCACCACCGGTCTGGTGTAATGGAATTCAAGACTTGAGCACGTGATGACACCACTGTTCAGAACAGTCTACGTCGAAGTATTGTGTGACATGGAAGTACACGTTACATAGTTACGAACAGAACGCCATTATATTTGCCAATGACTGTAATCCAGCATTAGCGTGAGATAGTTTTTGCATGAGGCAGCTGACAACAATACAGGTACTGTACTAACTCGCTTTCAGGCTTCCATTATGACTTTTCAAACGGCCAGCCTGGAGCTTTCCATATTACAAGAACTCCATACAAATGAAATAAATTATAGAAGCGGGGAAAATGTTATATTTCTAACGCAAACGTAACGGACAATAACGATTCGTAACTGTAAGGGGAAGGGATTAACTTACCGTCTGTTAGGTAGTCAGCCTGCAGGCTGGTTGGATCCTCAAAAAGTACCACCAAAGGTTATGTGGTAGTAACCCACAAAACCCAAGGCGTATTAGGCAAGATGAGGAGTGAGGTAGTTTGCCATTACTTTCCTCACTGAGTCAGTACAGCAGTACTAACCCTATGAGTAGAACCTTTCACAGCATCCACAGGCACTCACTGTGCCCTGAATGTCATTACTGAGCACCACCCATACCTCAGTAGCTTCCATATAATCACAGCTATGAGTGAGACTGAGACATCGGAGAAAAGCCACATTTTAATCTAGCCTGTGCCAACAGACAAATGCAAATGTACTGTATTCATCAAGAGATGGTTAATCCTGGTAAAACAAGACAGGAGAAGACGTCACCACCTCGCAACGCTTGCCACTTGTTGCGAGTCCTCTTGGCGATTTACGTGCTGAGAGAATATGCCACAAAACATGGGGTAATAATGGGACTTTCAGTGATAAAACATAATCATAGGACATCGCTTTCATCAGCAAATGTTAATGGCTACGATCTTCTGTATAGTTGCTGGAGACAGGGTTTATTATGATGAATATTTCGTCAGTGTACATGCATAAAGGAAAGGAGATTGAGAATCATTATGGAAAGCGAAGAGGAAATTGATGACGATGAGAAAGGAGATTTAATATTGAGATCAGAATTTGATAGGGCAATGCAAAACTTAGGCAGGAGCAAAGTAACAGGCATAGATGATATACCGATATACGTTATGATGGTCTGATAAGGTTATTTCACTTGGTGTGTAGGATTTATGAGACAGGTGAGGTATCCTCTGATTTCAAGAAGAATGTTATCATCCCTGTACCGAAGAAAGTAGGAGCTGACTGATGTGAAGATTATCGTACATTCAGCTTGATTACTCATGCTTCAAATATCCTGATTAGAATAATTTACAAGAGGATGGAAAAACAGATAGAAAGAGAGTTGGGTGAAGACCAGTTTGGTTTCAGGAGAAATGAAGGAACAAGGGAAGCTGTACTAAGTCTTAGGCTGATTTTGGAAGCTATAATAAGGAAGGATAAGGGAACGTTCATGGCATTTGTAGACTTAGGAAAGGCTTTTGATAACGTTGATTTGAGTAAGTTGTTTTATTTCACAATTTGAAAACGATTGGAATAAAGTACAGGGATAGGAGGGTGATCTACAATCTATACAGAAACCAGACAGCAGTCATTCGAGCTGAAGGACATGAGAGAGAAGCTGGTATTCTGAAAGGTGTAAGGCAAGGCTGCAACTTATCACCCATACTTTTCAATCTATAGGCCTACATTGAACAAGCAATGAATGAAATTGGAGAAAAAATTAAAGTGGGAGTAAAGATTCAAGGAGAAATAATTTCAACTCTGTGATTTGCCGATGACATCGTCATCTTGGCCGACACTCCTGAGGATTTGAATGAGTTTTAAAATGGTATGGACTCCGTCTTGTGGAAAGAATTCATGATGAAAATTAATAAATGTAAAACAAAAATATTAGAATGCAGCCGAAATAAATCGGAAACCCTTATGGATGTTGAATTGGCTGGTCAAGAGCTAAAGGAAGTAGGTGACTTCTATTACTTAGGAAGCAAAATAACCAGTAACGGCGATGCAAAGAGGATATAAAATGTTCCTCGGCTCAGGCAAGGAAGCATTTTCACAGAAAAGGAATCTGTTGAAAACGAGTACTGATTTAGGTAATTGAAATTAATTTTGAAAGCCTTTGTCTGGAGCGTGGCGCTCTATGGAAGTGAAACTTGGATTTTTGGAGCAGGAGAGAAGAGGAGAATTGAAGAAATTAAAATTTGGTGTTACAGAAGAATGATGTAGATCAGATGGGTAGATAGGGTTACAAATGAAGAGGTATTAAGACGATTCGTAGAGGATTGATGTTTCTGGCGACTGCTTATGAATAGAAGAGATAGGTTGGTAGGACACATACTAAGACACCCAGGAATAGCAAGCTTAGTTATGGATGGAAGGATCCAGGATAAGAACTCTAGGGGTAAATAGAGTGCTTCGGGTATGTGGTGTGGTAGCCATGTAGGGATGGAACGATTAGTTCATGACAGGGGCTGTGGAGATCGGCATCGAACTATTCAAAAGACTTAAGACTCAGACAACTGTAAGCCCGATATTGAAAAAAAAACACACACACACATCTATGACAATCTGATCATTCACAAGTTGGTACCTCCTCATAATTATTCAAAATGTCCTCCGGGTCAATTGCCGCAGAGTTCAAATGAGGGTGAATTTCAAAGAAAAGGCTCTGAGTAAATTTCATCAGTCCCTCTTAGCATTTCAAAACCACCTATTTGTATCCTACTTTCGATTTTTGCAAAAAATGAAAGTAGACTTGTGAGATCAACACAGGGCGAAAAAAAGTGTGTCTCTCTGTGTGTATGTGTGTGTGAGAGTCTGTGTGTGTGAGTGTGTATACTCTGAATGTCTGTCACACCCCCCCGTATCAATTTGAACACGGTGAACGCGAATTGAACGAAATTTGGTACAAAAGTAGCACTAGCAAAGGACACCTCAGTGTCATGATGTATATCGCCGCCATCTTGACGGAACCGTAATGGCGGCCACACAAATGTTCAAAGCTTAAATCAAATTACGACTAACCTAATCGTCCGATCGCTACCAAATTTTGCAACAACATACCTTAATGGAGGAAGCATCCTTTGACCAATCTAATAGGTCATTAGCCTAATAGTTTGCGGATGGCGGCCATCTTTGTGTCAAAATCGATTCCCCCTATTAATTCGAACACGGTGAAACCGAATGGAACGAAATTTGGTACAGAGGTAGCAGTAGCAAAGGGCACATCAGTGTCATGTTCTATATCGCCGCCATCTTGACGGAAACGAAATGGCGGCCACACAAATGTTCAAAGCTTAAATCAAATTACGATTAACCTAATCATCCGATCTATACCAAATTTTGCAACAACCTACCTTTATGGGGGGAGCATCCTTTGGCCAAACTAATAGGTCATTAGCCTAATATTTTGCGGATGGCGGCCATCTTTGTGTGAAAATCGATTCCCCTATCAATTCGAACACGGTGAAACCGAATGGAACGAAATTTGGTACAGAGATAGCACTAGCAAAGGGCACCTCAGTGTCATGTTTTATATCACCGCCATCTTGACGGAAACGTAATCGCAGCCACCCAAATGTTAAAAGCTAAAATGTAATTACGACCAACCTAATAATCTAGTCTCTACCAAATTTTGCAACAACATATCTTAATGTGGGATGCATATTCTGACCAAACTGCAAGATCATCAGCCCAATAGTTTGCAGATGGTGGCCAAGTATGTGTGCAAATCGATTCCCCCTATCAATTCAAACACGGTGTAACCGAATTGAACGAAATTTGGTACAGATGTAGCACTAGCAAAGGGCACCTCAGTGTCATGTTTTATATCGCCGGCATCTTGACGGAAACGGAATGACGGCCACCCAAATGTTAAAAGCTTAAATCAAATTACGACCATCCTAATAATTTGATCTCTACCAGATTTTGCAAAACATGCCTTTTTATGGAAAGCATCTTATGACTGACTACAAGGTCATCAGCCCAATAGTTTGCAGATAGCGGCCATGTATGTGTGCAAATCGATTCACCATATCGATTCAAACACGGTGAAACCGAAATGAATGAAATTTTTTACAGAGGTAGCACTACCAAAGGGCACCTCATATTCATGTTTAATATCCGTATAGCACGTTGTATTTCAACAAGCTACTACAACCAACATTCAATTATACTCCTTGAAAAGGACAAAGAGTTATAACAATACGCATGCATTTAGGAGAAAGTAGGCTATATCTTCTTTACTGAACATCTTGTTTTTACATCCTGCACGGTCAAGCGCCAAATTGTTAAATGTCGTAATACATTTAATATCTAGGGGATTGTTTAAAAATACAGGATTTCTGTCACGCTTAGTTTAGCAGCTCTGATTGCTTCGTAGCAGCGACATTCATTTCCAGAGGGTTTTTGGAAAGCAAATGGAGAATCATAGGATATTTCTTACTGATTGATTGACAACCCAGCTGGGATTTCCCCTCGTGACGTAAGATCATATTGGGGAACTCCCCTCGGTCACGGGACGGGGAATCATCCTTCCCATTCACGTCTGTTCCACAACTCCCTACTGTCCATTACTATGTTTGGTCCAGAAGCCTTTGAGGATGTCTGCTCACCCTACATACGCTGCTACCTAGGTCTTCCCCTACAGCTCTTGCCCTCTACTCTTTCTTCCCTAACTACGGGGACGACTGTGAGAAGATTAGACATTAATCATTGTTATTGTTATTCCTAACACAACGATTCGACATATAGCTGGCGTGGCTCCAATCAATGAGAAAATGCAGGAATGGAGACTCCTTTGGTATGTACACTTTGTCCGTGCACCACAAAGTTCAGTCATCGACTCGGCCTACCATCTAGCGGTCGACGGCCAGAGACAGCGTGGGAGACCAAAATTACGGTGGCTGGACACTATTAACGCAGATTTACGGTCAAGAAACTTGAACTCACGGGAAGCATTAGATAGCAATAAATGGCGTGCATTGATCCAAAAAGCGGACCCCGTTCTTACGGGATGACGCTTATAAGAAGAAGAAGAAGATGCTACCATAAGATGTCACAAATTCAAAGTAAGTGTAAAGTCGTGAGAAAGCAATCGTGGAATGTCCCGTCCGTCATTGAAGAACTATGTTTGGAGCGAAGTCCAATAATAGATATTAGGATCATTATTTTAGAAGGAACAGGTCAAATTATTAATAAACAGAGCAGGACAGTGTAGTCGATATGATTACGAGCTCCGTAAACGGAATAGAATATCATACACGCCACCTAATATGCCATGCATGCGGCAGGCTATTCATAGAACCCTGAATATCTCATAGCGTCTGCACGAAGATGACGTCAAACAATGCAATAGCCTGTACTTTCAACAAGCTTTCACTCCCGTAGGCAATGTCTATCTTCCAATATTAACGTGAATAACTGTATTTTTGCACGTAGCTAATGTGGGAAATGAAATTCGCCACAAAAATTTAATATACTGACATTTCATTCAAAAACTCAAAATGGCGCCTGTGACAAATTTTAAATTAACTAGTGGACCCGTGCGATAACTCTCGCATGTGTATAAACCACCCGCATGGCTTTTATTAATTAAATTAATTGGTATTCTGCCCGAAGGCAGGTCCGAGCCTCCGAAGAGGCTACCCCCAGCCGGAGTTTACTTGCGGTAGGGTGGCCAGGGCCTTTCCGCTCCTCCTTATGTTGGCCAACAGCACGCTGTTCCTAGAACCGGCATACCATCCAAGTCCTGACTGCGCCCAATGTTGCTTAACTGCGGAGTTCTCATGGGATCCGGTGTTTCAACACGGCTAGGCCGTTGGCATGGCTTTTATATATATGTTTATTTGTTTAAACGCACATTTTCAACAAATTGTCGATATTTTTGAAATCAATGAGAAATGTATCGCTGCTGCTGGTTGCACAATGGGTTGTTTGCGCCTCATGTGTAGAGACTACCCGCCCGGCTTTAGTGCAATGCGGGCTATACGTGCGACAGTTCTGCCAGGGGCTATCGTCTTGTTCATTTGTTTAAAAGCACTTTATAAACTAATACATATATTTCCGTTGACTTTTCAAGAAATGCAACATTTCTCCTGTATTATTGAGACCATTTGTAAGATTTTGGTACAAACCACAACTTCTACTCCCTCTGGTTTAGGAGCTTGAGTATTGTGAAACATACCCCTTCGCCTGTTATACCAGGTGGCCCGTTTGCTCCGTGCAATCTAGTTTTAGGTGTCCCGCATACATTAATGCTGTATGGGATGTCTGTTAAATGATTTCCACAGGGGTCAAACTGAACGCAGGCCGATTGCGTCAGAATACGAAGGAATAACAACCAGACGGCTGCTAGCTGCATTTTAGAAACGTATTGTTATTTCTCGGATTGTATTCATGCGATCAAAGAGATTGAACAATCATTATCTTATTCGAGTCCTTATTGATACACACTAGTGTATGGGATAGTGGTCTCTATGTTAACCACCAGCCATAAGGACAGTTTATGCTTTCAAAGATGCTGATAGTTGAATCTTTAAGCCAAATTTCGGAGAATTTTCATGCCAAAGTGCGAGTATTTCTAGAAATGAAATACTATAAACGTATCTACTTGGCGTAATATGTTGGATAAAATGAAAAAAAAACATTAACAATTAAAGTGTAAAAATAATATATAAATAATAAAAAAATTACAATGATAAAAGAAATATGGGAAGGTAAAGGTCACGAAACAATTTAAATACCTCGGAGAGATCATTAGCAACAATGGACTGGACAAAGAGTCAATGGAATACAGAAGACTTAAACTAGAAAAACTCAACTCCTCCACTATAAATATGTACAACAAAAGAAACCTCTCCCTCAACCGGGTGAGTTAGCCGTGGTCGTTACGGCATTACTAATGGCAGTCGCTCACATCCGGGAGGCGAGGAGGTTCGAATCCCCCCGCCGGCATCCTTGAAGATGGTCTTCTGTGGTTTCCCATCTTCCTTGCAGGCAAATGCCGGGGTTGGTCCCTAACTATAGGCCACAGCCGCTACCTTCCAACTCCTCGCCCTTCCCTTCCAACCTTCCTCCCCAACGGTACTTGTAGCTCACCCATTGGGTGTCCGTCTCGAAGCAGCTACAAAACTGGCGAGCCGAACATGTCCTCGGACACTCCCGGCACTAAAAGCCATACGCTAAAAAAATAAAAATAAAACCTCTCCCTCAATGCCAAACTACAACACTACAATGCAGTGGTAAAACCGGTGACCTTATATGGTGTGGAGACGGCAAAATTGATGAACCTGGAAAAGCTTCTGAAGATTGAAAGGAGGATATTGCGGAGGATTTACGGCCCAAAAGTGGTACAGGGAACCTACAGACTAAGATCAAACAAGGAGATATACTGTATGAACGGGTGGAAGACCTGGAAACAACAATTAGAGAAAGTCGTTTACGTTTCTATGGACATATGGTTAGAATGGATCCAACAAGAATGAAAATGAAAATCTACATCCTGCTTCCAGTCTCCGACCGGGTCAGGAATGGAATGAATGAAGCCCCCATCTAGCGGCGAGGATATGAACTATGCCGGCTGCCGAAGCCTGTCGCACTCCTCTGGGGCAATGATTAAATGAATGACAGATGAAATGAAATGATAGTGGAGAGTGTTGCTGGAATGAAATTATGACAGGGAAAACCGGAGTACCCGGAGAAAAACCTGTCAGCCTCCGTTTTGTCCAGCACAGATCTGACATGGAGTGACTGGGATTTGAACCACGGACCCAGCGGTGAGAGGCCGGCGTGCTGCCGCCTAAGCCACGGAGGCTCTATCAACACCACCTATATACAAGGCCTTTGCACTGAATTGAAAATAAGCAAGATGGCGGATACCGAAGGCAGAAATTTGTAATCATACCTTTGTTTTTGTTTTTGTGCGATTTCTTCAGTTTTTTGCTGTAAAATATGGTTTACAAGTGTTGTGTGCCGAAGTGCAGGGGGAATTATGATCATGAGAATAAAGTTCGAGTGTTTAAGTTCCCCGAAGAAGAGAATTTGAAGAAACTTTGGATATCAGCTATTAACGAAACATTCTGTGGTAAGTAGGCTACCAATACGCTACACGTTTTTTAATTATCTAAGCAGTGTTAGCCTACCGTACCACATAAATAGCCGATATACCGGTAATCTTAATAATGTCAAGAATTACCTAGGCTGCTATAAATAGTTCTAAGTACTATTTCATTGCCTTGCAAGCAACACGTAAGTGACCAAGCCTAGTCATTTTAAGGTTACAGTTGGAGCAATACTTTGCATTTAGGCTAAGTTTCAAATAATAATAATGAACAGTGTTTCCTCATTAAATAATTAATAAACGAATCTCCCAACATGCGAGGCAAGTTTGTTGTGCATGGGAGAATTAAACATGTTGTGATCAAATAATGAAAATGTTTTAGTGTGATAATTATATATTTATTTTTAATGCATGCATATTGAGAATCGGTGTTCAAAGCTAATGATTTATATAATTGAGTCTGGCCTCACTGGAAAGTCATTTATTATGCACCACAAATTGCTCAGATTCCTGATTAAGTAGGTACCTAACCCCTTTAATGCTCCCAGCGGAGATGTTTTAATAGGAAATTCCCCAGTGAAGGTAACTGTTTAAAAGCAAGATATAAAATATAGGTACACCTGTAGCTCAATAGTTTCTTCTAAAACTAATCTTCTGATACCGGTACCATATAGTACTCGAGACGAAAGAGTAGGCCTAGAAAAAATGTTAGCCTATGGTACTCAATGATTTACAGTACCGTATTTATACCTTGGTTGGTAATTGATATTTTTAAATATAGGCTCCTCTATACATGCCAGAAATCACTACTATTTCCCTAAATATACCCAGGTGTGTAGGTTACTTCGATGATAAGCTGTATTCTTTGCATATTCATAACATTTTCTTGTCCAATATACAACTTTTTATGGAATTATCTGCTGAATTTTAAGAAATTTGGTCAGTTATCACTATCACCATATCACTAAGATATTTCACAATTCATAGAGTAATAATAAATAGATTCCTAGATCACTTGGAAAGTGCAGCAGTTATCTCACTAGGACCCAAAGAGCCCACTGTGGCGATGTAGCTCAGAATGTAAGATTAATTATCGGTAGGCCTATACACTTTACTTCAATGAATGTTACTCAGTATGATTCTTTTGCAAATTGCAGGTTTGTGAACTGCATTTTAATGCTCAAGACATTCGACAGAATACTGTATTCAATTGTGAAGATGGCCAAGAGATTACACTCCCATTAAAATTGCCAAGACTTAAACCTGGTGCTGTTCCATCTCGTCTACCAAATTGCCCAGAGTATTTTAGTACCCCAAAGTCCTACAGAGACAGCCCTCAGGAGAAGAGAGCTAGGAGAGAAAATAGGAACCTGCAGACTGCAATTGAAGAAAGTGAGGCAGAGTTTAATCTGCAAAATGAGGCATTGTCATTTTCCAGCTTCAAGGAACTGAATAAAAAATAGGACTTCTCAATGCACCAGAGTCATGGAGTATAATTTCTAAGGACAACAACATTTTAATTCTTTTCATCACCTTCTGTCCTATGCCTAAGGTTATTTGTAGTGTAGTGATTGTAGCATCATTGCAGATAGAAGTGTACTACAAGGAAGTTAAGTTAGACAGGATAGGTGATTTCCTGTTCCCAAATATTGTAATGAACATTTCTGACATTAGAAACATCCTTGAACGTTTGGATACACTCAATTTTAATGGGGACGAGAAAAAAAAAATAGTTCCACTGAAATCTTGGCGTTAGCTTCGAACATTTTGGAATCTGTAAGCTTATCAAACCCAGACTTAGTGGAACATATTGAGTTTGTTACATAGCAAATTAGACTTTGGTCTGGGCAAAAGAGAGTTTATAGCCCTTCCTTTCTGATTTTGTGTTCAATGCTACAATCAATCTCGCCCCACAGCTATGCGTACTTGAGACATTTAAATGTAATAGTGTTGCCCCATCCATGCACGATCAGGAGGCTATGTTCTACATTCAGGTTAGATCCTCGAGTGGAGCAGCATGAGGAGAATTTTTTGAACTATATAAAGAACAAATTTTCTGGCAATGAATGAGATAAATTTGTTGTTCTCATGATGGATGAAGTGTATGTGAAACCAATGATGGATTACAAAGGTGGTAATATTGCTGGAAAAGCTTTCAACAGCGAGAAACTGGCAACAAGTGCCTATTGCTTCATGATATCTAGTCTACTGTCAGATTTTAAGGAAATGGTACATGTACTGCCAGTGAAATCCATGTCTGGGGAACAGTTGCACTGCATACTGAAGAAAATTATTATTGACTTGGAAGAAATAGGATTTCATGTGGTTTGTGTAGTAAGTGACAACAGTTCTGTAAATAGGAAATGTATGCAGCAGTTTTCACCGCAGAAAGAACTGAAGTGTGTTTACCCTCATCCTGTCGATGAAACAAGGCCTCTTTTCTTTGTGTTTGACTCTGTCCACTTGCTTAAGTGTGTCAGAAACAACTGGTTGAACCAAAAAGATGAAGATATGTGCATGAACTATCCTGATTTTGACCCAGTTAGCAATGATGTACACAAAGCCTCATTTTGCTCTGTGAAGAAATTGCAAAATATAGAGCATGATAAGTTGGTGAAGTATGGCTACGGTCTCTCTGTCAAGTCCTTATGCCCTACTTCACTTGAGCGGCAAAATATAAAACTTGTTCTTCAGGTTTGTAATGAAAATGTCATTGAAGGGTTGAAAGTTATGGGGGAAAAGTGTGACTTATTGCATTATAAACAAACTGCCTGGTATATTGAACTAATGATAAATTGGTGGAATATAGTAAATGTAAGAACTCCCGGTAAAGGAGCAAGACTCAACAATATCCTCATGTGCCCAGTGTCATCAGATTCTATTGAAATTGTTAATTATTTACATAAATTCTTGCAGTGGCTAAATAAGTGGAAAAAACTAAATGTAAAAGGGTCATTGTCCTCTGAGACAATGGCTGCCATGATACTGACAAGGCTTGTTAAAGTTGACTGATGTATTAGAGGGAAGGTTTGGCAAATACAGGCAGTTGGCAGGTGGCCAGTATAATATTTCAATAAGGCAGGTGTATGAAGTAGAACACAAGCTAAGGATTCAATCATCCATGTCCCTAAAGATCAAATCCAACTTATTTGGTGAAATTAAAATAAATGAATTGTGTGAACCTACCTCAGAGGCTCCTGAGTTTCCCACTGATGAGCAAAAATTCATTGACCGTATATATATAGATGACAGAGATTTTGATGGTTGTAAGGATGATATCCCTATTCTAGTGTACTTGGCAGGGTATTGTTGTTATAGTGTGACTAAACGATTACAATGTAGTCATTGCAAGGAAATTCTTTGTACCAGTGAATTTATTGACCTTGATGATGAGGCATACCATTTGATCAGGGATAAGGACAGAGGTAGACTCTTAGTCCCAGAAATGTATGTTGTAAATGTTGTTGTTCACAATTACTTAATAGTTTTAAAGTTGTGTGGTGACCTAGAATCTGATTTTCTTAAAGTTGAGAACCACAGAGAGCTTGTGAGTAACATTACAATGCAATTTGTTCGTTCCATGGAACTTTTGTGGGAGCCTGATATTTGCATGAAAGGACACACTGTAGGAAATGTTTGTAAGAAAGTGGTATGGGTATCCACCAACATCCTACTGAACAATTATTGTAAGAAAAGAAATTATTTACCAAAGTCGACATTCTCAAAGAAATCTACAATTTTCTATAAGCGTTGAGACATTCCTTCGAGGATAAATACAATAGAGTGCACATTGCCACACTGCGCCAGTACTGTGACGTGAGAGCAACACCTGGTCATGCACTACACGAGTACTAAAATGGTTCGAATCAGTGCCCATGCATCGTATCCTCCCCTTGTTAGTAATGAATAGAACTCACTTTAAATAGCCCAATTCTATCATCACGTGTAGTATTTCAGTGTTCCAAACCACCGCAGTTCCCTGCAGTCAGCTGGTCGAGATGTTGCTCTCAACAATGTGATGTCATCAGCCATCTATTGGATGTATGATCGAAAAGACATTCAAATAAAATGCAACGACCTCGTAATTCTGCCCCTTAAAACAACAATAACTACCGTACCTAAAATTCAATCTTCTCCTGTGATATTTGTAAATATTTTCTAGTATAATACCTATTTCATCCAGAGTTTTTCAGTTGTCATGTTTGAACTGAGGAGTGAATTCATGCCTGCCTAGTAGCCTAATTATAGAATATGTTATATTATATTTAATGACAAAAGTTGCATCCTGTCACTGTTATCATTACAAATCACATTTTTACAAAAGTTAGCCTAATTTTATAATATGCATTGTCAACAAGAATCAAAAATCATTTTCAATATTTTTCTACTCCAGTATTTTAAATGCGATCATTGCAGTTGGCCTTTAAATGAATCCAATATAGCACATTGTGGTTCCCCAGCTACCGTATCTGTCTTCCAAGGTACTTTGTTTTTCACTTTTTGCTACTGTGCCTGAAATTAACAATCGCCCAATAAAACTGGAGCGCCTGTTTTTCCAAAATCACCATACCAAAAATAGATAGACACTCCAGCTACATAACTGTGATCCACCCGCTAGGCTTTTAGAATATTTCTTTCTATATGCCACATTGTTTCTGGTAGTAATACAAAACCCAACTTGAAAATGGCTTTTGAATACCAGCCATTTATGTGTCAAATCTGATTTTATGGCAGATGTATATTTTGATCTCTCTGTTCATAGTCAGCCCAAAGGCTGGTTGGATCCTCAACAAGCACCACTGTAAGTTATGCTAATAGAAACCCACAAAGCAGCACTACGATGAGACATACTAGGCAAGGTTCCTCTGTACAACTTGAGTACAGTTAGTGTCAGTACTGATGTACTGTGTCAGTACTGATGTACTGACTCTGTACATGGCACCAGCCATACCTCGGTAGCTTCCACATAATCGCAATCATGAATGAGATGAGACATTAGTGAAAAGCCACATTTTGCTCTAGCCTGTGCGACAGACACAAAAACACTACAATCATCAAGAGATGGCACAAGTAAATATTTGGATCTTGTTTGTCGAATTTCAGGTTGTCATACTTATTTCCGATGAGAAGATGCAACTGTTTAATTATGTACTCTTATTAGATTCAGCTACTCCTCTATTCACACCATAAATATATCCATTCAGCAAGTATGTCAACAGACAATCCTGACAGCTTATGAAATTTGAAATCAATTTTATTGTTTTTAGTCTAATAAGTGAATTTATTTTCAGTCGGTCTTCATGTTAAGGGACACTGGGACTGAGTTTTCATATTTCTGTAATTATCAATGGATATTGTTCTAATTTTACACACATCACTCAAATACTAATATACACTATACTACTGATTTACACTTTTCGATCTCTAACCGTTTAGGAGATATGATTATTTTTATATAGAAATTATGCAAATTTTGAAAATGGTCCTTGCGTTAAACATATAGAGGTAGCTCATTTATCATGACTTTCCCATATAGATATTTAGTATGAAAGCAATCCTAGTGATTGGTTTTGAGTTCATATGAATATGTGTTGAGATATAAATTAACTCATTTCACAATTTCTTTATTCCATTAATTGCCTATTATTTAAAATTAAAATATTTTTAATGGCAAACCTAAGAATACTACAGTAAAACTAATCACTGAACTTATGGATGCATTAATATATAATATGAATACAAATTTGCAATATTATAGCAGCAAATCTAATGCGCAAGGACCAAATGTTGTATCAAAAAATGGGAAGCCACGATAAATGGACTTTTATAAAAACATGTATATTTTTTGGTTATCAGCTTTCAATTTTAGGTACGGTAATTATCTATGGATATTGTTATAATGTTACACACAGCACTCTAATAGTAATATACACTAGACTCCTGATTTACACTTTTCTATCTCTAACCGTTTAGGAGATATGATTATTTTAATATGAAAAATATGCAAATTTTGAAAATGGTCCTTGCGTTAAACGTCATTTATCATGACTTTCCCATATAGATATTTAGTATGGATGCAATCCTAGTGATTGGTTTTAAGTTCATATGAATATTTGTTGAGATATAAATTAACATACAGTATTTCACAATTTATTTATCCCATTAATTGAAAATTAAAATATATTTAATGGTAAAACTATGAATAATACAGTAAAACTAATCACTGTGCTTATGGATGCATTAATATAGAATATGTATAAAAATTTGCTACATTATAGCCACAAGTCTGATGCATATGGGGCGAATCTTGTTCCAAAAAATGGGAAGCTCAGAAAAATGCACTTTTATAAAGCTATACATATTTTTTTAGTTATCAGCTTACCTTATCAGCTAAAACTGCCCAGCACCGTATGTTAACACCCTCTTTCTTGCTTTTCTGAGCTTCCTTATTAGGAAAATAGGTACAGAAACACTCGCCTCAATGAAAGTCCATGAATAGGGGGCGTTTAAATACCATGCACTAGACATTTCAAGCATGCGCTGGACCTTTAAATATGGCGGAATTTGGAAAAGACTTTCACTAAATTGTCCCCTGGAGTCAGGGGCATAATTATATCAAAGAATAAAAAAATCAATATATTTGCAATTTCTGACAAAAACTCAATCCCAGTGTCCCTCTGTACCCAATTAAATTGGGCGAGGAGTAAAACTTTACAATTCACACTTGCTTACAGGACCTCTAAACATACTTGGATTAATTAAGCACTTAAGTGTATAATTAATCCAAATAATTTTTCACATTAACAGAAAGTTGTGAGTCGATAGTCCGACGTTTTACTCTCCGACCAATTTAATTGGGCCAATTAACATGTGGAGCAACTAAAATGCAATTAATTCATTAGATTATGAGCGCAACATTGAAAAATGACTTCGAAAAGTTCAAGTTGTATGGACACCATTTTTGTGGCACCAAATATTAGAATGTTATCCTGAAAGTGTTGAAATAGCCTATTATGAACAGTCTCTCCTCCTCTCACCCTGTCTGTCGCATTTCTCCGCCCTTTGTAGCCTTACAGCCTCAATATATTAGAAAGCCATCCACTGTGTTAAAGTTTCATTGTCTCTATAACTTATACAGGATTGTCGGCCTCTCCCCCCATGTGTCCAATGACATTTCAAATATCTTCAAGCTCAAATGAGTGCCTTTTGTTATGGTTTAGAAAGTCATACCTCGCATATAAAAATATTTGGTTTAGTAGTGTAGTCATTGTGCTTCAACAGCTATTGGATCAACATTTAATGCTTTTCAGTCTGTCAACATGATTGTATCCTATTGTAATGGGTGTTTCTCTACTCCTGTACACGAGAGTAATAAATACACTTAGATGACTAGTTTTGACATGGATTAATAGCCTGAGTGAAAAGGATCTGATGTGACATTGTGTGTTTATGTGAATAGCCTACTATATATTTTAAACTAGCAGAGACATTGCTGTGTTAAGGGTATTTTATGCCCAACTTTGATTCCACTCACAGTGTATGTAAATATTTAGGATGCTCTGGATATAAATGATAATAATAAAATATACACCTCATATTTGTAGGCGGCAGCACGCCGGCCTCTCACCGCTGGGTCCGTGGTTCAAATCCCGGTCACTCCATGTGAGATCTGTGCTGGACAAAACGGAGGCAGACAGGTTTTTCTCCGGGCACTCCGGTTTTCCCTGTCCAAATTTCATTCCAGCAACACTCTCCACTATCATTTCATTTCATCTGTCATTCATTTAATCATTGCCCCAGAGGAGTGCGTCAGGCCTCGGCAGCCGGCACATTTCATATCCTCGCCGCTAGATGGGGGTTTCACTCATTCCATTCCTGACCCGGTCGGAGACTGGAAGCAGGCTGTGGATTTTCATTTTTTTCATTTGTAGGTGACAGGTATGATGTGCAATAAATTACTAGAAAAAAGCCAATCAAATTAAGAAACTGTTGCTTTGGTAAGAGCATAAAATAATTGTACATTCGGTTGTACCCTAATCTTAACTTATTGGCTAAGTTATAAACAATATTAAAATTGAAATTAGATTAACTCGTAGTGTAGTGGCTAGCATTCTTGGCTGCCGCCCCGGATGTCCAAATTCGATTCCCGGCTCCCCTCCAAGAAATTTTAATTCTAGTCTGAGGGCTGGAACGGGGTACACTCAGACTTGTGAGGCAAAACTGTGAATTCCACAGTACGGTACATTTGAGAAATAAATTATCAACTTATAAAAAAAAAAACTGTTTACCTTTCTGCTTAGTAAATTGACAAATATTTAGATATTTGCTATTCATACTCCATAGATCATAATGGAAAATTCATTAAGTATAAAATTTTATTTGTGTGTTGTGTTGTATTTTACTTTTTTTATTGCCAGTAATTGCAGGCTATATAAACTTTGAATCTTATCTAAAATAATTACACAACGTTATATGCTCTAATTTATTGGTTGATATTTCTGGGATTTTGCGGTGACAATCCCCTGAAAATACTCACAATTTTCCAGGATAACCAGCCCCCCCCCCCCCCGAAATAAAATTGTATATACGCCGCTGACTGTGGCTGATGGCATCATCTTAATAGTAAATCTATAATTTAAATGATGAAATGTGTACCCGGAAGTTTTCGTGAAGAAGACACAGTTGTTTACATGTCTAGTCCAGATATCTAGCTAAAACCTGATCTTATGTAAATATTGAACATAACTGTATCAAATGCGTATATTTTACTGCTGTTAATTTAGCGCTATGTTTTGTGACCAGTGACCTGTTGACATAAAATTGATCCAGAAACAGTAAAATAGTGTATGTTTCATTTTTTCCTACGGTACGGTACCTAGTTTCCCGTGAGGTTTCATTTTCAGGTGAAGGATGAGAAAAAGCTTATTCAGTAGGCCTAGTATATTTGTTTGTTACGTAAGTAAAGGTAAGAAGGATGAAGTCATCATAATAGCCTAAAAATGCTGCCGACTACGATGCATCAGTTGGAAGGAACCGATCATATGGGGCGAGCTCCAGCAGCTCTGCCTACAGTGCCCGCCATCTTGTTTCAATGCAAAGGCCTGTTATCTAGGTGGTGTTGGCTCTATCCAATAAAATAAACACATTTTAATAAAATATACAATCTGAAGAGCCAAGGCGGTACCACCAAGTAGATGAAGGAAGAACTACGGAGGCTAGGAATTACAGATGACACAGTTCAGGGAAATACTTTCCAGAATAAAGGTTCTTGTGGGAGAAAAGAAAGAACGTAGGGGAGGAAGATGGACAGCAGAGAGAAAGGCGCAAAACTCTGAAAGATTGAAGGAAGTGTGGAGGAAGAAAGAACTATGAGAAGGAAATGAAATGATATTTGCGTGGTCCTTAGTTTTGGCCGGTTCGCATAATGTAAGAGAAATATAATACTTAAAATAATAAACATAACTTTAAAAAGAAATATCAAAATAATTGAAAAATTAATTGGAAATTGGTTACTTAATTAATTCTATAGAAACATATCCAAATGAACATTATGTGAAAATTAAAAATAAATATAGAAACAAACAAGAAGTTCCGTGACGAACTAAAGAGCCTACTTTTCTTAAAATTTCAGAATGATGCCAATCTATATAGATCTATCTAGAATAATAACGAAATCAAGTAATAGAGTAAATTACTACAGTAGGCAGCCCTGGTGACTCTGAATAGTCTGACTTAGTTCTATCTCTTAAGGTATAGAATGCACATACAAAATTTGGCTGAAGTCTAATGGATAGTATGGGCGTTATATGCTTTTTGATACTGGATTTATCAGTGCGCGTAAAATCATGTTGGCAACCATGGCATGTATGTGATGCTCAGAATTAATCTGAAATATTACGATCTATTATAGTGCCAATTTTGGATGAAATCCATTTGTTAATATAGAAGTTACATGTAAATAAAAATTGAAACTATCAAAAAGCTTAGAATCATGTTGGCAGCACTGAGGTATATTATTTACTCCAAATTTATCTAGAATGTCAGGTACTGTACGTGTGCAAAGTTTAGAGATGATGACTTGTATACTTTCTGATATATTGATATTAGGATTAAACAAATAGAGAGAGTATTTATTAATAGTTGGCAGCCTTGTTTGTTCTTACGAATACACATTGTCATAACTGTTATGGTACACAAAGCAAATACGAAATTTGGTTGAAATTCATTTACTAGTATAGAAGTTATATGCATTTAAAAACTGGACCTATCAACAGGCTTAGAATCATGTTGGCAGCACTGATGTATATAAGTTACACCGAACTAAGGTAGAATATTAGGTACTATACGTGTGCAAAGTTTAGAGCTGTTGGCTTTCATACTTTCTGATATATTGACATTACGGTAAAATCATAGTGAGAGTATTTATTGACAGTTGGCAGCCCTGGTGGCTCATTAGAATACGCACAGTCATATCTGCTGTAGTAAACATAGTACATATGAAATCTGGTTGAAATCCAATCGATAGTATAGAAGTTACATGCATTTAGAAATTGGACCTATCGGCAGGCTTAGAATCATGTTGGCAATACTGGCATGGTCTTCTGAAAATTAATCTGGAATGCTATTGTCTATGTGTGTGCCAATTTTGGAATAGTTCGCTTGTATAACTTCTGAGATATCCAACATAGAGCTCAAATTACCATTGCGATTTTTCAGCAGTTGGTAGCACTGACGTCAATTTAAAATATGGCCGTGAGATATTCAGGTATAGATCTTTGCTCTTACCAAATTTGGTGCCGATAGCTGCAGCCGTTTAGGAGTTGATAGGGACACACACACACACACACACACACACACACACAGCCAGCCAGCCAGCCAGACAGACAGACATTTTCCCGGATCGAGCTCATAAGTCTACTTTTTCCTCATTTTTGCAAAATGTGAAAAGTAGGCTAAAAATAACATAATTAATAATTAATATAATTAAACTTTAGAAACACATCAAAATATAAAATAGTTTTGCCCTGAAAAGGGTTAATGTACTAGTTTCAACCACAAACAAATAAGAAAGGAAGTTTGTAGTTTTACGTGACCGTTAATCATGCGATCATGACCCACGGGAGCTCCTTTTTACGTGGGATCCGAACCACAGGACATGGCATTTCACTTCGGAAATCTCACATGCATTGACCGGGAATCGAACCCGGTCCACCTTGGTGAGAGGCCAACAGCTTGACCACTGCGCCACCATGCTCGCAAGTTTCAACCCCGTCCTGGTCTTCTTCAGCATTTCACAAGTGGTGCGAGCACGGTATTGGTTTTCTTATGCAACTAAATAAAGACTTATTAACTATAAATTATATTTTGAAATGTTCTTAATATTTAGTGTTATTAAATCAGATCTGTTATAATATTAGTTATAATAATTTTCCCAAAAATATTCAAATGTGTTAAAATGTAATCAAACAAGATATCTGTCTCCCTATCAAGTCAAACATGACGAAACCGAATTGAACCAAATTTGGTACAGAGGAAAGGACACCTCAGTGTCATGTTTTATATCGCCTCCATCTTATCCAAAACAAATTAGTGGCCATCCAAATGTTCGAAGCTTCAATCAAATTACGACTAACTATCAATCCGATCTCGACCAAATTTTGGAAATTTTTTCCTCTATGTGGGAAGCGTAGGTCGCTTAAACTACAAGATCATCAGTCAAATTATGCCAAACTTGCGGCCGTGTATGTGTGCAAGGTATGCAGTTAGTTAGTTATTGTTGTTTTAAGGGGCAGAACTACGAGGTCATCAGCCTCTAAAGGTATGTACCACCTAGTATTCAGGGGTAGAGAGAGATACTATCCCCTTTCGGAAGAGAGAGTGTAGTGGAAGGTGGAATAGTTTCGACATGCCAATTCTCCCGTGGCAATGATTTTGCAATGGTAATCAGGATTAATAAGTTATTGTTGTTTTAAGGGGCGGAACAGCGAGATCATATGTCCTACGGTTCAATCAGTAAATCAGTACACAACTGGTGGCGAGATTTACTAAACACTTGGCGGCCAATTTCACAGTCCACAGTTCTCATCTCGGTGATGCTTCGCCGTGAAGTTCCCATGCCTGTCCACACGCCGCGTCGAACCCTGGGTCTCCTGCGCCGTCCGTTACTACTCTCGCATACAGCACCGTATACAAGTGTAATGGCCTCTCTGCTTCACACACCGTCACTCCTCGCACTGATCACTCGGCAGGGAGGCAAGGAGAGTGCCCACCCTCTCTTCCCGCGTGGCGGAAACCCCTTACTGCTGCTGCCTCCGACATGCTGCATAGTAGAAGAAACAGATGACGGATTTGCCCCTTGAGGCTCAGCGTCTGTCCGTGTACTAGCGTAGTGGGAATTCAGATAACATGCGTGTATATGTGAAGGGCCAGGCAAAAAGCCCATATACAGAAAAGATGTTTGCCTAAAGGGAAAACCTGGCTCCATTCCATGGCTTCGTTTTATAGAGCGCAAGGGGTCTTCGAGAGGCTTCTACAGCCATCTCGTGGTGTCTCGCTACAACTCGGTTGGTCCCATAGACTTCAGGTGGTCCTGAGTGTTGACTCGCGGGTTCCTAGTAGACTCACCCACGATATATATCTCTCCCTCTTTCACTCTGATGCACCGCGGTGGAATTTATTTGCCAATGACGTCACTGTAGCTACTTCCTTCTTCGCTCCACCCACCAACAGCGGCCTTGTATAAGGCATGGGGGTGCGTCACATAACTATGACGCTAGCTTGTACTCTGTTACTCAACTACTCATCGCATTAGAACACTATCAACCTTTGAGTTCTGGCTTACACCGTTCATCGCTTTAGAATACCATCATCCCTTGAGTTCAGGTATTTACAGTTTTTTTTTTCGTGTCCAAATCAAATTAGATTTTGCCAGTAAGTAGCAACAGTTATAGCATTAGCATTTGCAGCCAAAAGATCGTCTTCTGAACATATGTCCTCCATCAAGGGGCAGATCAGCAGGTGTTCTGGATCTTGTAAAATGCTGCAGACACAGAACTCATCATTGTTGACGAGCATGTTCCATTTCTTGAGATTGTTCTTGCAGCGTGAAACCCCCGTCCTCAGCCTGTTTAATGATTTCCAAGGCAAGTTGTGACCAGGTGCCATTTTTTCTGATAGAGGAATAGTTGGGTCTGTGATCTCTGTCTTCCATATCTTCACACGGGCAGCTTCTTGTGAGCCTTCGAGGGCTGTTACTCCCGTCAAAAAGCTGTTTCTGCACTTAAGCCTCTGTCGGGCTGGTTGTTCGCCGAAAAGTGGATGCCTTGAAACGGTTTCTTGCCGTTTCTTCTCAGATGCTGCTGCTACCATTCTTCGGACATGAGGTGGAGAAATTCCTATAAGAGGGTAGATCTTCTGAAGTGGTGTTGGTCTAAGACACCCAGATACAATCCTGGAAGTCTCATTCAGAGCTATATCCACCTCTTTGGAGTGTGTATTTACTGTTCATCATAGTAGATCATCATGTGTGTGGGCCAAAGCCTGCTAAACTCATACCATGCTTTACAGCGCAGCAATATGCTCTTCGAACTAATTGAAAACTTCACGGGAAAAAACGAGGTAAGTAACATTCTGTACATTTTTCAGGAGAGTGAATTTAAACTTTCAACACTAAAAAGAAATACGTAAACACCCCAATTGAGGGTAAGCAATAAAGTTATTTTGTCAAATGTATTTATTAAAAAGTAAGCACATGTGAAACAAATAACCTAAAGTTAAATTACGAAACAAGTGAGAGGACATGGAACGTTCTTTTTGTTGCCACTAAAAATAAAAACCTCTGTATCTCGGTGACATTCCGTTTTATTTGAAACTAGCAGTGGTGCCCGGCTTCGCCCGGTGGATTTAGTTTTACAGAACTGGAGCGCTCAAGGATAAGGATCGGAATAAATGAAAGTAAATTTGAAAGCACCAACGCTTATTGCAGCTGATAACCTAAGTATACTGCACCAACACCATCGCCCTTATACAGAGACATACCATTCTCATGATGATAACTGTTTTAAGGGGCCTAAGAAATCTTATTGCACTAATTACTCCCCGTGACTGCAGTTTATAAGCAGCTCGCAATTCTGCACCAGAACATTGGTAGGGGCGACGTGATGCGGCCCGCATTACGAGGCAACAATAGACTTAGGTATTATTGAAGCTGTTTGGGAGCGCTTGTTCTTCCGACTTACTGAACAAAAATCAATATATACGGTTAACTGAGAGGTGGAGCCTAATGCTACATAGCCTAAACTATTCCTCTTGAATCAGGCTATCATATACAAAAATATTTTTTCGAATCCGACTGGTAGTTCCAGAGATTAGCGCGTTTAAACACACAAACACACAAACTCTTCAGCTTTATTATATTAGTATAGATTAATTTCAACTGATTTGTTGTGACGATGGCTGGCCACCAGAATGCGCCATAAACTCATTTCAGAAAAGAATGGACTTACCTTGTTCTTTCCGTGGGGTCTTCAATTGTTATTGTTTTCTGAGGGTTGGTTTTAAGCAAAACAGAAGTAGGGCTTGCTTTCTGCAGCAAGATGTTCATTTATTGCGCGCAGGTGTGCGATAAGAACAGGGGTTGTATTTCCGGAACACTCTAGCGAGTTTGTTTGTTAGCCGCCATCGATCCTCAGTGTCCCTGCCGCCCACGCGAGGTAGCTTGGATCGTCCTCTTTAAAGCAAACTGAATACTCCTTTCATTACCACCACTGCTTTTAGTTGTCTCAGTAAACGGGTCAATGAACAATTCGTTTTCTTTTCAGCTAACTTTTCACAGATAAACTGACGTTTTTGAATAATTGCTAATTGATACTGGGGGAATGAATGGTCATATGATTTTGAATTTTTTGAAATAAGTTTTAAGAATATAGTAGTACATTTGAAACGAGCCTATAATGGCAATAATTAAGACACGAGTAATTTCCATACGAGTGTCTTAATTACCATTATAGGCGAGTTGCATACGACTGTTAATGTTCGACTATAATTATAACTTTATTTTATGTTCTAACATAAATATTTATAAATATCTGTTGAGATTCTGTCGGTTGAATTCATCTTCTTGGGAATCGTGTAGGCTCAGCATTTGATCTCTACCCTATAACGAATTCCAAAGCTTTAAAATATTCTTTATCCTAGAGTAGCACCAACATATAGCGCACAGGTACAGTATATGTAGGAACATTTTGGTATTTTGGTCTAATAACATAACATACAAACGCTTTAAAACTTCACTGTACTGTATTATCAAATAGTTATTCTTAAAATTCGATGCGTATAGAATGTCAACGGAAGCAAATCAATGTATCTCAGATAGAATAATCATGGCATCTTGCGGATACGTTTGGCTTAAAAAATTGCTTTACTGAACTGGGAGCTGGATTATAATGTCCGTGGATCTAATGTCATATACCTGCTTCCTCCATGACGTTCTGGTGTGTTTATGTCAACAGCAGCATTCACTAAAATTGTCGCCGAAATCTTACGATTTATTGCCCTGTGTAGAAATTGGAGTTGCGGATATTATGGTATAGTTATATTTATTGTGCAATATTTCGCAGTTTGTTTATGCAAACAATACGAAATGTCCACCCTTTCCATGTCAGTAATTTATATAGGCTAGGGTAGGATGGTGTGTTGCAAACTTCTGTACGTAGATTCCTAAATTTCTTGCATATTTCATAGCATTTTCTTGTTACCGTAAAGGTTTGTGCTCATTTTGTCTTTGTAATATTAGGATTGTAACTACAGTACAGTACATATATCTTATCTTATCTTATCTCTCTATATATAAGAATGAAAGTTTGTCTGTTTTTTTTTCTGAATTTCTACGGAAATTTGCGTTATTTACGCATTTCAGACTGTTTTATGACGGATGTGCGCGAAAATAAATTTTTTGTCTGTCTTTCTGTATGTCGGTCTGTTTGTCTGTGGACAACTATGTTCCCTTATAACTCGAGAACGGCTGGGTGGATCAACGTAAAATTTGGTACAGATATCCTTCAGAGGCGCCACACTAATCACTGATGTAACTCTTCTCTGTACCTCTCTTAAAAGGGGGCCTACCCCCTTAAAATACTTGCTGAAATAGGCGTAGAAGGGCGAGACACTGCTCATTTTCAGCCCCTCAATGTGAGAAGCAAAACCACATTTTAAGGCCCTAAAACCAACAGTTTTTGAGATATTCCCAGAAAATCAATCTCATTTAATACAATAATGAAAGAAAGTAAGTCGGTAACCATGGCAACAGAAACTCAAAGGTCCATCTATTGCTGTAAGACGCAACACAATTCCATTCATTACGTTGGTTGGTTGGTTCTTAAGTTTAGGGGCTGCGACAACGCGGTCATGTAGCCCCGTGTACTTTGGGTGTGTGAAGAATCTGTCTGATAACCGGTGTTAATTATGATGAATGTATTAGTGTGTGTTATCTGTTTTTAGCCTACTTTTCACATTTTGCAAAAATTAGGAAAAAGTAGACTTATGAGATCGGGAAAATGTGTGTCTGTCAGTCTGTCTGTCTGTCCTTCTGTCTGTCTGTCTGTCTGTCTGTCTGTCCTTCTGTCTGTCTGGCTGTCTGGCTGTGTGTGTGTCCCCCCTATCAACTCCTAAAATGCTGCAGCAATCGAAACAAAATTTGGTAGGTGTAAAGATCTATACCTGAATATCTAACGGCCATATTTGAAAATTATGTCAGTGCTACCAACTGCTGAAAAATCGCAATTGAAATCTGAGCTCCATGTTGGATATCTTGGAAGGTATGAATGGGAGTTATTTCAAAATTGGCACTCGTATAGATAATAATATTGCAGTTTAATTTCCAGGAGACTATACATGGCAGTGTTGCCAAAATGATTATAAGCCTGCTGAGATGTCCGAATTTTAAATGCATATAACTTCTACACTATCAATTGGATTTCAACCAAACTTCGTATGTGCTATGTGTACATAAACAGATATGACTGAGCGTATTCTTAAGAGCCACCATGGCTGCCAACTGTTAATAAATGCTCTCATTTTTTTAAAATCCAAATACCCATATATCAGAAAGTATGCAAGCTGACAGCTTTAAACTATGCACACGTATAGTACCTGACATTCTATGTTAATTTGGAGTAAATTATATACGTCAGTGCTACCAACATGATTCTAAGCCTGCTGAGAGGTCCAATTATAAAATGCATGTAACTTCTAAACTAACTAATGGATTTCATTCAAAATTGTCATTGTTTCCAACATGATTTTACGCGCGCTGTTAGATCCAATGTTTAACTGCATGTAACGGCCATGCTATCCATTGGACTTCAACCTAATTTTGTATTCTGTACCTTAAGAGATGGAACTAAAAATATATTCAGTCACCAGGGCTGCCAACTGTAGTTCTCTATTAGGCTACATTATGCCAGGTATACAGTATTTCGAATTAATTAGAAATTTCGACATTACCAACTTAATTTGGTCATTATTCTAGATAGATCCATATAGATTAATCATTGGCATGAATCTTACATTTTAAGAAAAGTAGGCTTGTTAGTTCGTCACGGAACTTCTTGTTTAAATTAAGTACTGCAACTTAGAATTATTCAAATAGTTCCTACTTTTGCCGCCAAGCGCCACCGTCAACGATAACTAGGCCAAGTTCAGAACTTAGCTACTAGACGCCACCGCAGTCATTTATTACGTTACTGAGATAGTTTGCAAACGGCTATAAGGTTATAACGGAACCAAATTAAGCTGTAAAATTCATCAATACATATAATGCGCTTAAGGGGGTCAAGGGGTTCTCTAGAATTTTTTCACGCGATTTACACGTGCTGGTGTGGTACGGAAGGTTTATTATATCCCTATCCCTATATTGTTATATTATTATTGTTATAATTATTATTATTATTATTATTATACTACGGCCTACAACAACGAGACAAAGCTTATTTTCAGCAACTTGGTGTCAGAAAAAAAAAACGGGGCCCTTAAACAGCCGTAAAGGGTTCCCGAAAACTACATTTTAAGGCTCTAAAACCAAGAGTTTCCGAGATATTCCCAGAAAACTATTTTCATTTAATAAACTAATGTATGAATGCAAGCCAGTAACCATGACAACAGTGCCTCAAAACGTTACACATCCAACTTTCCATCTATTTCTGCAAGAAGTAATGCCACTCCATTTATTAAATTTCTGTGAAAGTTTGCAAATGGCTATAAGGTTATCACGGAACTAACAAAAACTGTAAAATTCATCAGTGCCCTTAAGGGTATCAAGGGGTACCCTAGATTTATTCACAAGACTTAAACGTGCGATATGTCGTACAGAAGGTCTATTATATCTTCAAACACCAACATTATTTTCAAAAATTCCTGGATTGAAATAATTTATTTATTTATTTATTTATTTATTTATTTATTTTTCTTTTAGGACTTTGGGCGATTGGAGGCTAAAAAACCTGAATTTTCATGCACCACAAGCCTTTATAATTTATTAAAGGGGTCTTCCTCTGGATGCGGACTTGACACAACAGTGAGGGTCGGGTTTTATGTGACGTGTATAATTGCGTTTCGTCTGCGAGGTTTTCAATTTTATTTTCACGTCAGGAAGTACACGTTAGGTAAATTGGTTTCAGAGCATGTTTCAACTAATCGAATATCTTTGTCGACAAACAGGTTCCAAGCCCCTAACCATTGCAACAGTAGCTCAATTGATTACGTCTGGTTATTAATACCGAAGACCGTTCGAAGAATGGGTACTTCTGCTAGTATATATATAAAAAGGAATGTCTGTCTGTTCGTCTTTTATGCGTTCATAAACCATTCATCCGATTGCGATCAAATTTTGGTGAGTTGTTGTAAACACTTTCGGGATGTTCATAGGCATAGTTGATCCATTTCACAATAGATAGTTTAAACAAATGCGTAATGGCGATGCGTTCATGTACAATTCATCCGATTGCGATCAAATTTTGGTGAGATGTTGTGCACAATCCCGGAAAAGTTATAGGCGTAGTAAATCCAATTTACAATAGATGGCGCGCGAGTAGCTTCAAAAAATGGCGTGCGTTTGTTTCAAGAAAGTTCCACATGCGTTTATATACCATTCATCCCATTGCAATGAAACATGGGTGAGATGTTCTGTATACTTCAGGTAAGGTTTCTGGCTTAGTAAATCCCCTTAACAATAGGTAGCGCACGAGTAGATTCAACAAATGAGCAACGACGGGCGAAGAGTTTCAACAAAGTCCTGTATGCGTTCACATACCATTCGTCCGATAGCGATGAAACTTGGGTGAGAGGTTGTGTAACTACAGGCAAGGTTTCTGGCTTAGTAAATTCATGTTATAATAAGTAGCGCACAAGTAGATTCAACAAATGAGCGACGACTCGCGAAGCGTTTCAACAAAGTCCCGTATGCGTTCATATACTATTCGTCTGATAGCGATGAAACTTGGGTGGGATGTTGTGTATACTTCAGGGAAAGTTTCTGGCTTAGTAAATCCACTTAAAAATAGGTAGCGCACGAGTACATTCAACAAATGAGCGACGACGTGCGAAGCGTTTCAAACAAATCATGTATGCGTTCACATACCATTCGTCCGATAGCGATGAAACTTGGGTGGGAGGTTGTGTACACCTCAGGCAAGGTTTCTGGCTTAGTAAATCCACTTTACGGTAGGTAGGGAACGATTAGATTCAACAAATGAGCGACGACGCGCGAAGGGTTTCAAAAAAGTCCCGTATGCGTTCATATACTATTCGTCTGATAGCGGTGAAACTTGGGTGAGATGTTGTGTACACTTCAGGGAAGTTTTCTGGCTGAGTAAATCCACTTTAAAATAGGTATCGCACAAGTAGATTAAACAAATGAGTGACGATGCGCGAAGTGTTTCAATATAGTCCCGTATGCGTTTATATACCATTCGTCCGATAGCGACTAAACTTGGGTGAGTTGTTGTGTAAACTTCAGGGAAGGTTTCTGGCTTGGTAAATCTACGTAACAATAGGTAGCGCACCAGTAGATTCAACGAATGAACAACGACGGGTGAAGCGTTTCAACAAAGTCCTGTATTTGTTCACATACCATTCGTCCGATAGCGATGAAACTCGGGTGAGAGGTTGTGCACACTACAGGCAAGGTTTCTGGCTTAGTAAATCCATGTTATAAATGGTAGCGCACGAGTAGATTCAACAAATGAGCGACGACTCGCGAAGCGTTTCAACAAAGTCCCGTAAGCGTTCATATACTATTCGTCTGATGGCGATTAAACTTGGGTTAGATGTTGTGTACACTTCAGGGAAGGTTTCTGGCATTGTAAATCCACTTAACCATAGCTAGCGCACGAGTAGATTCAACAAATGAGCGACGACGCGCGAAGCGTTTCAACAAAGTCCCTTATGCGTTCATATACTATTGCCCGATAGCGATGAAAATTGGGTGAGATGTTGTGTACACTACAGGGAAGGTTTCTGGGTTAGTAAATGCACTTTACAATAGGTATCACACAAGTAGATTAAACAAATGGGCGACGACGTGCGAAGTGATTCAACATAGTCCCGTATGAGTTCATATACAATCGTCCGATAGCGATAAAACTTGGGTGATTTGTTGTGTACACTCCAAGGAATGTTTCAGGCTTAGTAAGTCCATTTTACAATAGGTAGCACACAAGTAGATTCAACAAATGAGCGAAGACGCGCGAAGCGTTTCAACAAAGTCCTGCATGCGTTCACAAACCATTCGTCCGATAGCGATGAAATTTGGGTGAGAGGTGGTGTACACTACAGACAAGCTTTCTAGATTAGTAAATCCATGTTATAATAGGTGGCGTACGAGTAGATTCAACAAATGAGCGACGACACGCGAAGCGTTTCAACAAAGTCCCATATGCTTTCATATACTATTCGTCTGATAGCGATGAAACTTGGGTTAGATAATGTGTACACTACAGGGAAGGTTTCTGGCTTAGTAAATCCACTTTACAATAGGTATCGCACAAGTAGATTAAACAAATGAGCGACGACGAACAAAGTGTTTTAAACATAGTCCCGTATGCGTTCATATACCATTCGTCCCATAGTGACTAAACTTGGGTGAGTTGTTGTGTACACACCAGGGAAAGTTTCAGGCTTAGTAAATCCATTTTTACAATAGGTAGCGCACAAGTAGATTCAACCAATGAGGGAAGACGCGCGAAGCGTTTCAACAAAGTACCGTATGCGTTCATATACCATTCGTCCGATAGCGATTAAACTTGGGTGAGATGTTGTGTACACTTCAGGGAAGGTTTCTGGCTTAGTACATCCACTTTACAATAGGTATCGCACAAGATGATTCAACAAATGAGTGACGATGCGCGAAGTGTTTCAATATAGTCCCGTATGCGTTTATATACCATTCGTCCGATAGCGACTAAACTTGGGTGAGTTGTTGTGTAAACTTCAGGGGAGGTTTCTGGCTTGGTAAATCTACGTAACAATAGGTAGCGCACCAGTAGATTCAACGAATGAACAACGACGGGCGAAGCGTTTCAACAAAGTCCTGTATTTGTTCACATACCATTCGTCCGATAGCGATGAAACTCGGGTGAGAGGTTGTGCACACTACAGGCAAGGTTTCTGGCTTAGTAAATCCATGTTATAAATGGTAGCGCACGAGTAGATTCAACAAATGAGCGACGACTCGCGAAGCGTTTCAACAAAGTCCCGTAAGCGTTCATATACTATTCGTCTGATAGCGATTAAACTTGGGTTAGATGTTGTGTACACTTCAGGGAAGGTTTCTGGCATTGTAAATCCACTTAACCATAGCTAGCGCACGAGTAGATTCAACAAATGAGCGACGACGCGCGAAGCGTTTCAACAAAGTCCCTTATGCGTTCATATACTATTGTCTGATAGCGATGAAAATTGGGTGAGATGTTGTGTACACTACAGGGAAGGTTTCTGGGTTAGTAAATGCACTTTACAATAGGTATCACACAAGTAGATTAAACAAATGGGCGACGACGCGCGAAGCGTTTCAACAAAGTCCTGTATGCGTTCACAAACCATTCGTCCGATAGCGATGAAATTTGGGTGAGAGGTGGTGTACACTACAGGCAAGCTTTCTAGATTAGTAAATCCATGTTATAATAGGTAGCGTACGAGTAGATTCAACAAATGAGCGACGACACGCGAAGCGTTTCAACAAAGTCCCATATGCTTTCATATACTATTCGTCTGATAGCGATGAAACTTGGGTTAGATAATGTGTACACTACAGGGAAGGTTTCTGGCTTAGTAAATCCACTTTACAATAGGTATCGCACAAGTAGATTAAACAAATGAGCGACGACGAACAAAGTGTTTTAAACATAGTCCCGTATGCGTTCATATACCATTCGTCCCATAGTGACTAAACTTGGGTGAGTTGTTGTGTACACTCCAGGGAAAGTTTCAGGCTTAGTAAATCCATTTTACAATAGGTAGCGCACAAGTAGATTCAACCAATGAGGGAAGACGCGCGAAGCGTTTCAACAAAGTACCGTATGCGTTCATATACCATTCGTCCGATAGCGATTACACTTGGGTGAGATGTTGTGTACACTTCAGGGAAGGTTTCTGGCTTAGTACATCCACTTTACAATAGGTATCGCACAAGATGATTCAACAAATGAGCGACGGCACGCGAATCGTTTAAACAAAGACCCGTAGGCTTTCATATACCATTCTTACGATTGCTATGAAACTTTGGTGAAATGTTGTGCACACTCCAGAAAAGGTTTCTGACTTAGTAAATCCTTTTTACAATAGGTAGCGCACGAGTATATTCAACAAATGATTAACGGCGCGCGTATCGTTTAAAAAACTCCGTATGCGTTCATATACCATTCATGCGATTACAGGGAAACTTGGTGAAATGTTGTTTCCACTCCTGCGAAGATTTCCGATTTATAAAATCCATTTTACAATTGGTAGCGTACGAGTACATTCAACTAATGAGCGACAGCGCGTGAATCGTTTCAACCAAATCCCGTATGCGTTCATATACCATTCATCCGATTGTGATAAAACTTTAGTGAGTTGAGTACAATCCTGCGAAGGTGTATGAATTAGTAAATCCGTTTTTCAATGAGTGGCGCACAAGTAGATTCAACAAATGAGTGATGGCGCGCGAATCGTTTAAACAAAATCCCGTATGCGTTCATATGCCATTCATCCGATTGCGATGAAACTTTCCTGATTTGTTGTTTACAAGACAGGGAAGGTTTTCGGCTTAGTAAATCCATTTTATAATAGGTAGCGTACGAGTATATTCAACAAATGGGTGACAGCGCTCGAATCGTTTCAACAAAGCCCCGTATGCGTTCATATACCATTCATTTCATCGCGATGAAACTTTGGTGAGTTGTTGAGCATGCTTCCATGATTCTTTTTGAGATAGTAAATCAATTTTACAATAGTTTAGAGGTGGTTAACGGAAAAAGGAAAAAAATATTGGGAATCCAAAAGCACTTCAACAAACAAAGTTACAACGCCAACACTTTCTTTGATTGGCATTGCAACGCATGCCGGGTACAGTTAGTATATAAATAGAACTCAATGTAGATTTGTCTGTTTGTCTGTTATTTATACAAATCTACTCCGTTTCACCGATCTGAACCAAAATTTGTATACTTACCCTTTGGAACCCAGCGGGTAACACTATCTACTTTAAATTTCGGATAGACCATTCCATTCCCTGCATTTAGGCCCTTTTGCACAAATCTAGACCGTTTCACCGATCTAATAACTTGACCGACATATTGTCGCTAGGCGACAACCTCTAGCACTGAATCATGATAGTCAACGCCGCACCATTGATGGACAGGCTGTCACTAGGCAACAACGATTTACTCTGTATCATGATAGTCCGGTAAAATTTGCTAAAGGACACATGAGAAAACTGACCGGTGTAATGCTATCATGTCAGAGAAAAATAGAGGCAAACATTTCTATATTCTCCTATCACTATTTTGCAGTTTTCATGTGTAGACAGTTGTTATTTTATTTGCGGGGCTTAGACATCGTGGTTATGTTGCCCCGTGTACATGTGTGTGTGTGTGTCGAATGTTTGTGAAAACCTGCGTTATTATGATTGTTGTACTGTTATACTGGAGATAGGATATGGTATTTGAAGCCATTTTTCAGTGTTGCTCAAGGATTTATTGGACTCTAGCATTCTCTACCCTATCGTATCCACAGTTAATATTTAATTTGTGGGGCTTAGACATCGTAGTCATGTTGCCCCGTATACATGGGTATGTGTGTAGAATTTTTATGATAACCTGCATTATTATGATTGTTGCACAAGCATGTGTAAATCTATATTATATAAAACTCAATGTTGGTTTGTCTGTCTGTCTATTAGTTATACAAATCTACACCGTTTCACCGATCTGAACCAAAATGTGTATACTTACCCTTTGGAACCCGACGAAAATACTGTCTACTTTAAATTTCGAACAGACCACTCCATTCCCTGCATTTAGGCCCTTTGGCACAAATCTACACCGTTTCACCGATCTGAACCAAAATTTGTATACTTACCCTTTGGAACCCTGCGAGTCACACTGTGTACATGAAGTTTCGGACAGACCACTCCATTCCCTGCATTTAGGAACTTTGGCACAAATCCAAACCGTTTCACCTAATTACAACGAATTTTACATACCGTTTGAAACCCTGCTAATAAGAATGTCCATTTGATACATTGGACAACCCTCTACATTCTCTATATTTAGAATAACAGACAAAAGGAACTTGAGAAACACGTTATTAGGCCCTAGAACCATTCATGTACGTAGTAGTGTAACTGTAAGAATATTTTAATAGGTCTGTTGAGAAAATTGTAATTGTTAAGGTTGGTAACGTTTCGTTCCTATGTACAAAACTCTTTGGTTTTACTATTCTGTGAATTGGTGTTAACATATTTGTTTGTGAATAAAAGTTGGTTATGAAAATGTTAGAATCTCAATAAAGTGTTCCAGATAATGTGTAGTTACGACTAAAATAACATATGGCGACCATGACACGACTTTAACAAGCGTGTATAAACTTTGTTGAATTACAATTTGATAGTAGCGAGTATAACTGTGCCTGTATAATCCAGTATACCGTATCCTGTTGTTTACATCCGTAGTCCGTAATTATGGCGGGTACACAAATAACTAAGAGGAGAGCGGTTATCCGCACATTGTTCACGAAAGCTTGCAGTGCTTTAGACGAACTACTGACGCAGAGAGATGCAGATTTACAATTAATAAGTGCACGTTTATTAGTGCTCGAAGAAAGAAGACACGAGTTATCGGAGCTGGACAGTCAGATTTGTGAAAACATGTGTGCTGAAACAAAGGAAGAGGAGATCGAAGAAGTACTGATGGCGGAAATGGAGAATGCAGAGGAGTATACCTTACGTTACCACAGCATTAAAGGTAAGGCCTCTGATCTGATAACAAGGAATAGCGCTGCTCATACTTCATCTAGTTGTGTTGGCGATCGTTCGGGAAACGAAATATCTCTTCGCCTACCGAAATTAGAATTGAATAAGTATGACGGGGAAATAGCCGGTTGGATATCATTCTGGTCACAGTTCTCACAAATTGACGAGTGTCAGTCGTTAAGTAAGGAGGAAAAATTTCAGTACTTGATTCAAGCCACGAAAGAGAACTCTCGAGCACGCGCGGTTGTTGTGAGTTTCCCTCCCTCAGGCGAAAATTACGGAAAGGCCATTCAAACACTTAAGGACAGATTTGGACGTAATGATCTCCTTATCGAGTATTATGTACGGGAACTACTGAGTTTAGTTATGGAAAGGAAGACGGTCAAGATCAGTATTTTGTATGACAAACTAGAAACTCAATTACGGGCACTAGAGTCATTAAATGTGTTCTCGAATAATTATGCCGCATTATTGTTTCCGCTAATAGAATCGTGTCTGCCCGCAGACATACTGAAGGTGTGGCAACGTTCCAATGAACCCAATAGGACACTGAAGGAACAGATGGATAATTTAATGTTGTTTTTGAAGAGAGAAGTAGAAGGGGAGGAGAGAGTTGCAATGGCAAATAATCAGTCCCTTTCCTACAACCAGGCTAAGAGTCCAGGAAAATCGCATGATATGGACAAAGTTAATTTTGCTTCTGCGATCGATCTTGCCAGTCTGAGCATTGAATCTGACACTCAGAAGTGTGTATTTTGTAAAGGGGTGAATCATTGTTCCACAGAATGTCTCCATGCACAAAAAATGTCCCTTGAAAACCGAAAAGATGTTCTGTATAAAGATAAGCGCTGTTTTTCTTGTACCAAAGCAGGCCATTCTGCACAGCAGTGTCGAGCACGATGTGTTATTTGTCGTGGACGACATGTACCATTATTATGTCCAGCTGTTCAGAAGTATCAAGCAGAAGAGAAAGGTTGTGTTGAGGGGAAGAATTCTGAGATCAAAAGAGAAGAGGTTTCCTTGTTTAATACTTCATCTATTGACAGCAATTTGTCAGTTAACTCTCAAACGGAGGTCTATCTCCAGACTCTGTTAGTTTACGTTAAGAATGGTGACAAAATCAGGAAGGCCAGGTTACTGATAGACAGTGGATCCCAACGTTCGTATATTTCTAGTAGTTTGGCTGAAGAAATGAACTACTCTCCGATTGGGGAAGAGAGCATTATCCACTCTCTTTTTGGTGGTAAGCCAACAGGGGTAGTTAAGCACCGATGTTACAAGGTGCACTTACTCAGCTTGAATAACGACTTTGCATGCAATTTCGTAGCGTTAGACCAAAGGACAATTACAGCTACGATTCCATCAGTAGAAGTCAGGAAAGAAGTGAGGGAAGAATTACTAAGAGAACACATTCCGATGTGCAGAGATTCTGTAGCTCCTATTGACATCTTGATAGGTTCTGACATTGCAGGAAAGTTGTGGACAGGTAAAATTAAGACTCTACCTTCTGGACTGGTAGCCATTGAAACCTGTTTAGGATGGATGGTAACGGGGAAGAAGAAGGTAGTAGACACCGTGGGAAAAAAGGAGCTAGCGAAGCATGCAAGTATTGCGAATGCAGTCACTGCACTCAGTATTACTCAGCTACCCGTATCTGATCTGTGGAAAATGGAGACCATTGGGATAACCGATCCTGTAGAGAACACCACAAAGGAGGAGAAGAGGATGTCAGCACTGAGGTATTTCAAAAATACGGTTGCTTTTGTAGATGGCAGATACGAGGTACGTCTTCCATGGGGGAGAGATGCTCCAGACCTTCCAACCAATCGAGGGATTGCAGAAGGCAGATTGATTCGAATGACCCGAAAATTAAAGGCAAAGCCTGGTCTCTATGAAGAATATGACACTATTTTACGAGATTGGGTGAAAGAAGGCATTGTGGAAATGGCGAGGGATCTATCTACTGGACACTATCTTCCTCACCGTCCAGTGCTGAAGGAAAATAGTACAACTACGAAAGTGCGTCCCGTGTTCGACGCATCGGCGAAGGAGAGAGGTTTGCCATCACTGAACGACTGCCTTGAAGAAGGACCTAACTTTATTGAAATCATACCCGAACTACTCTTGAGGTTTCGGCAACGAAAGATAGGCATCACAGCTGATATCAAGAAGGCATTTTTACAGATAAGTGTACACCCAGAGGAGAGAGACTACCTGAAGTTCCTGTGGTATGGTAATAATAGTGAGAAAGACCTACAAGTCCTTCGTCATGCCAGAGTGGTGTTCGGTGTTACCAGTAGCCCGTTTCTTCTTGGAGTAGTAATTGGCTACCACCTGGAAAAATATATGGAATCAACTGATCCAAAGGAGGCTAAAATTGCATCATCATTGAAGAACAATTTTTATGTTGACAATCTGGTGACAAGCCTCGATCGAGCAGAAGAAGTTGAGGAATTCGTTTACCTTTCAAGGACTATCATGGCGAGGGCCGGGTTCGACCTTCGGGGATGGGAGTCAACCGGAGACGGATCTTCTCAGGAGTCTTCACTGCTTGGCATTAGGTGGAATCGCCAAGACGATACTCTGAAGATCAATATGGATTGGTGGGAGAGATCGTGTGAAATAGGAGATTTGACGAAGAGGACTATTCTTTCAATAATCCACCGCATTTTCGATCCGATTGGACTAACCATTCCAGTAACGATTAGGCTGAAACTGTTAATTCAAGAGTTATGGACCAGAAAGTTGGGATGGGACGAGCCTATCGACAAAGATACTCGACGGCGGTTGGAGAAGTGGCTAAAGGACTTGCCTCACTTAAGAGAAATTGAGGCGATACGTCACCTTGGCAATGAGGAGGACATCTCACTACACGTATTTTGTGATGGAAGTCAAAACGCATATGCAGCTGTTGTCTTTATCAGGAGCAGTTATCAGGGAGAGGCACATCTTCGGTTAGCAGTAGCTAAAGCAAGAGTAACACCGCTTAAGCCCCTGACCATCCCTCAAGTGGAATTATTAGGAACTCTTATTGGAGCGCGTCTGCTGAAATCAGTTCAAGAAAGTCTAGGTTGGAAAGAAGTAGCTGTTTATTGTTGGACCGACTCAAGTACTGTACTAGCCTGGATTCTTGGCAACGGAGACAAGACAGTATTTGTTAGGAACCGAGTGAAGGAGATAAGGGAGCTCACTGATGCACGAAGCTGGAGACACATACCAGGGGATTTGAACCCCGCAGACCTACCCTCAAGAGGATGTACTGTCGCACAACTAATCGAATCCAAATGGTGGGAAGGGCCTAAGTGGCTTGTTGAAGGAGAAGAAAACTGGCCTGAATCTTCTATACGCTATGAAGTGGTAAACGAACATAACCTTATTGCCATCACTCATAATACGACATGGCTGTATCACCGGTTCAGTAAATATGAACAAATTGTGCGGATGGTGGGATGGATCTACAGATTTCTCAACAACTGTCGACGCAATGAAGTTAAAAGAAGTGGTCCGTTATCGACAAATGAGGTGGCTACAGCCGAAGACAAAATTGTTTTGTTCATTCAAAAGGAGTCCTTCGAATTCCCAGACGATCAGAGACTTAAGAGCTTTGAAGTATTCCAAGATCAAAAGGGCATAATTAGACTCAAGACACGGATAGTCGAACGTGTGGATAAGGGTCCGTTCAAACTACCAGCCGTGCTACCTTCCGAACATCCGTTGGTCAAGAGGTATGCAGAAGAAGTGCATTGTAAAAACAATCACCCCGGTCCAGCAACTCTCCTAGGTTTGTTACGCGAGAGATTCTGGATCCCTAAAGGACGCCAGTTGGCGAAGGGAACAGTCAAGAGATGTGTTGTTTGCCGACGTTTTCAAGCAAAAAACTTAGACACTCAGTCTCCTCCTTTGCCAGATCTTCGAGTTAACGATGCGGCCATATTCGAAGTCATTGGAATAGATTTTGCAGGACCCTTGTATATTCGTGATTCATCGAAGACATGGGTTGCTCTATTCACTTGTGCTTGCTACCGAGCTGTACATCTGGAACTAGTTCCGTCTCTGTCAACTGAAGCATTCATAAGAGCACTGAGGCGTTTTATCGCACGGCGTGGTCGACCTAAAGTGATCATCTGTGATAATGGAACAAATTTTCGAGGAACGTGTAATGCTCTTGAAAGGTTAGACTGGGAGAAAATCGTTACCTACAGCACTGGAGAACGCATAATTTGGAGGTTCAATCCGCCTACGGCGTCGTGGTGGGGAGGCTTCTGGGAACGATTGGTGAGCCTGGTGAAGCAAATTTTACGGAAGACATTGGGGAAGGCTTCATTGTCTTGGGATGAGCTTCAGACCATACTTATTGACTGTGAAGCAGTGATTAATGCAAGACCTTTGACTTATACGGCAGAAGATAATAGAGATCCTATTCCATTGACCCCATCCATGCTACTGCAAGAAGTACGAGAGACAGGAGTTCCTGACCTGGACTGCATTGAGTCAGCAAGCATCACTCGGAAAATTCGGTATCTGCAAAGACTGAGAGAAGAGCTAAGAAGACGCTTCCGATCAGAATATCTGGGGCAGTTAACCTGGACCAAGCGGCGCGAAACTAGAAAGCCTATAATTGGAGAGGTGGTTATAATAGGATCGGACAATCGGAAGAGAATAGATTGGCCTTTGGCAAGAATTGAGCAGCTCATTCCAGGGCGAGATGGAAGAGTCCGGGTGGTTCAACTAAAGACTAGCAGTGGTACTGTTGTACGTCCTATACAGAGAGTCTACCCCTTGGAGGTCCAGTCCTGCACCGAGAGTTACCAAGAAAAAACCCACTTCATGGACGATGATGACAAGGATGTGTCCAAATCCCCTGAAGAATTGAGGACAAGAGCAGGAAGAAAAGTGGCCCCTCCTAAAAGACTAGATCTTTGATTTCATGTTACAGAGGAGAAGGAATTCAGTTGACATACATTGTACACCTGTTTGACACTTTGATAATTTCCAATTTTGAGAAAATTGTAAATTAGGTGGGAGTATGTTGAGAAAATTGTAATTGTTAAGGTTGGTAACGTTTCGTTCCTATGTACAAAACTCTTTGGTTTTACTATTCTGTGAATTGGTGTTAACATATTTGTTTGTGAATAAAAGTTGGTTATGAAAATGTTAGAATCTCAATAAAGTGTTCCAGATAATGTGTAGTTACGACTAAAATAACAAGGTCCATTGTTGACTGACAAAGTGGGCTGTATCACGCCGCCCCTACCCGTGTTCCGGTGCAGAATTGCGAAAATAGTTAAATCTTGCGCTGCTTATAAATTGCAGTCACGGGGAGTAATTAGTACAGAAAGATTTCTTATGCCCCTGAAAACAGTTATCATCATGAAAATATTATGCCTCTGTATAAGTGCGATGGTGTTGGTGCAGTACATTGAGGTGTACATCAGCTGCAATAAGCTTTGGTGCTTTCAAATTTACTTTCATTTATTCCGATCCTCATCCTTCAGCGCTATGTGGCGCTAAATGACACTGTTGTTACCTCAGGAGCTCGGGACAGCTAAAGTTTTCCTAAGTGTTCTGATTATTTTCCTACAGCGCTATGCGACAACAGACGACACTATTGGTCTCTACTTTTATAACAGCCAATGAGATATAGGCTCTAAGCCGTGTCTTTTATTTCACTTACTCCTCTTTCTAATCATATTTTTCCATTCGTTTGTAAATTACATTGAGTTAGTACTGTAGTTAGTAAATAGCCGTTTCCCTATTCATTATTATCATTATCATTACGGGAAAATGACGCGAATGTTTGTCCATTATACCGTACTACGTATCACCCGCACTAACACCACCACAAAGTTATATTTTTAGCCTACTTTTCACATTTTGCAAAAATGAGGAAAAAGTAGACTTATGAGATCGATCCGAGAAAATATGTGTCTGTCTGTCTGTCTGTCTGTCTGGCTGGCTGTGTGTGTCCCCCCCCCCTATCAACTCGTAAACGGATGCAGCAATCAAAACCAAATTTAGTATGAGTAAAGATGAGCACCGGAATAGCTCACGTCCATATTTGAAAAGGATGTCAGTGCTACCAACTGCTGAAAAAACGCACTAGATATTTGAGCTCCATGTTGGATATCTGGCAAGGTATGCATGGGAGCTTTTCCAAAATTGGCACACATGTAGATAATACTATTTCAGTTTAATTTCCAGGAGGCCAATCATGACAATGTTGCCAAAATAATTTTAAGCCTTCTGATAGGTCCAATGTTTAAATGCATATAACTTCTACACTATCAATTGGATTTCAACCAAAGTTTGTATGTAATATCTGTACATAAGCAGATATGACTGAACGTATTCTTAAGAGCCACTAGGGCTGCCAACTGTTAATAATTGCTCTCTCTATTTTTTATCCAAATACCAATATATCAGAAAGTATGCAAGCCAACAGCTTTAAACTATGCACACGTATATTCTGACATTTTAGATTAATTTGGAGTAACTTATATACGTCAGTTCTACCAACATGAGTATAAGCCTGCTGATAGTACCAATTTTTAAATACATGTAACTTCTATACTATCAGTTGGATTTCAACCAAAGTTCGTATGTGCTATGTGTACCATAACAGATATGACTATAAGTATTGTTAAGAGCAATCAGGGCTGCCAACTGTTAATAAATGCTGTCTATATTCTTTTTACCCTAATATCAATATATCAGAAAGTATGCAAGCCAACAGCTCTATACTTTGCACACGTATAGCACCTGACATTCTAGATTAATTTGGAGTAATTAATACAAGGCAGTGCTGCCAACATGATTCTATGCCTGCTGATATGTCCAATTTTAAAATACATGTAACTTCTATACTAACAAATGGATTTCATCCAAAATTGGCACAACAAGATATCATAATATTTCAGATTATTTCTGACCAGCACACGCATGACATTGTTGGCAACATGCTTTTACGCGTGCTGGGAGATCCAGTGTCTAACTGTATGTAACGTCCATTGGACTTCAACCAAATTTTGTATTCTGTACCTTAAGTGGTGGAACTAAGAATATATTCAGTCACCAGGACTGCCAACTGTAGTGCTCTATTAGGCTACATTATACCAGGAATATTTTGAACTAATTAGATATTTCGATATTAATAATTAATTTAATCGGTATTCTGCCCGAAGGCAGGTCCGAGCCTCCGAAGAGGCTACCCCCAGCCGGAGTTTACTTGCGGTAGGGTGGCCAGGTCCTTTCCGCTCCTCCTTATGTTGGCCAACAGCGCGCAGTACCTAGAACCGGCATACCATCCAAGTTCTGACTGCGCCCAATGTTGCTTAACTGCGGAGTTCTCATGGGATCCGGTGTTTCAACATGGCTAGGCCGTTGGCCTTTCGATATTACCAACTTAATTTCGTCATTATTCTAGATAGGTTCATATACTGTAGAATAATAATTGGCATGAAAAGTAGGCTGTATAGTTCTTCACGGAACTTCTTGTTACATTTGTTTTTTGTTGTTGTTAGTTCATGCATAATGTGCCCGTTCTGTAGTAGTATTCATTATCATCCATAAAACATATAAATCCACCTAGCGGAGCCGGGCACTACTGCTAGTCCAATATACAATGTCAACTTTCAAATCATGTAATTCATGTCCGACATGTTAGGTTTTGAGCGCATGTGCGAAGCTATCCTTACCTAATTGGTCAATGAATGAGCTCTGATTGGTTGGAGAAACTCTTTCATAATGAAAATTAGTACCATAATGACCCCATTTATGATCCAGTTTTCTAACATATAATAGTACATTATGCAACGAGAATATAATGGCTATAATTAATGATGATAATTGTTGTTTTAAGGGGTCTAACATCGAGGTTATCGGCCCCAGCTATAATTAAGGCACGAGTATGTTTATAAAACAAGCGTATGCGAGTTTTATAATTTCCATACGAATGTCTTAATTAACATTATAGGCGAGTTGCATACGACTGTTTATGTTCGACGATAATTATTATAACTATTTTATGTTCGAACATAAGTATTCAGAAATATCTGTCGATATTTCACCAGTTTTATGTACTGAACAGGGCGCATGTGACGCAGAAAATGCCTTGTATTTGACCATGGCTTCCTCGATACCCCACTATGACACTAGGCCAGGCAGTGAAATTTAAATTAGAAGGCCTTGGAACTCAGCACAGGTGCGATTATATCCTCACCTAATTGGTCAAACAACTGTTTCTTGAGCTCTGAATGGTGGGAGAAACAGTTTCACAATGAAAACTTGTACTATAATGAGCCTCAATATGATACAGTTTTCTGACATATAATAATTACATTTCGACATCGTCAAACATAATATTTACATTTCGACATCGTTGAACATAAATGAATATTTGGGATTATTAGTTTGTGCACTCATTTAGTCTACATGTATTTTCCACCTTTCTATTGTTCCACAATTTTGCATTCTTAGAAATTTAATGTATATTATCAAAGTACTCTCCTAAATGCGAAGAAAACATCGCAAGGCCTTCAAATATTTACAGGTAATTGCCATTCCAGCCAACTTTCCTGCTATGAAATAATCTGTAGTCTTATCTCTTGTCCATAAGTGTGGCTGTGTTGGCCTGTAATAAATTCTAAAGGGCTGGAGCAATTTCAAAATAACTCAGAAAGAACTTACTACGATCCCGTCCAACCTCGACCGTGCTATTTAAATTGTAATACGTTTCAGAAATCCAATATGATGGCCGCACGAATTATTTCATCGCCATCTAATAACTTTTCCAATGACGTGTAAATTAGATATAAACTTGTCGGCCAAGTGCATTTGAAATATTTAATTTTTTTGGCGATGTAATCATCCGACCGCGAAATTTTAGTGAAAGTTACCAATGACAAACTTATTGAGAAATGGGCTTACGATGAATAAATTACAACTTCTTGATGGCGTGCTCAATTTTCCTTCAGGTCTGTTTTCGTGGCCTCATAGACCAACATTTCACTCAGGAACAAAAGAAGATGAGCTGAAGGCAATGGTATGAATTAGGACAACTTTAGACTTTTCATTGCTAATTTAATGCTCTTATTAGCCTATTTTCACTTTTGAAAAAATAGGCTTATGAGATCACCTTTTGTCCGTGTGTGCGTGTGCGTGTGCGTGTGTGAGAGAGAGGTGTGTGTGTGTGTGTCCCCTAATAAATTCTAAACGGGTGGAGCGATTTCAATGAAACTCGGTAAGTTCATAGCACTATTCCGGGCGACCCCGACCGTGGCCTTCAAATTTCGTTACGTCTCACCAATCCAACATGGCGGCTGTGCGAAATATTACACCAGCATTCAATATCTCCGAAACTATTACCGATATCACCCTGGAATTTTCTACGGTGATAAAGGGAACTACTAGAAGTTCACCTATGTGACTTTTGAAAAACTGGTAACTACAAAACCAACATGGCGGCCAAGCGAAGTTGCGACGTTTAAATAGACGTTTCTCGCGATTTAACCAACCAAACGCAATAAAACTTGGTACAGTATATGTTTATACACATTGTAATGCACTGACATCTAACTTTGTTCAATTATTTACATAACCACAAGATGGCGGCTGTGCGAAATATTTCACCGGCAGAGGAAATGTTTATACACATTGTAATGCACTGGTATCTAATTTATTTCAATTGTTTACATAACCTCAAGATGGCGGCTGTGCGAATTTTAAAATTACGTTTTTATTTCTTGTGTCGTAATCATGCGATCGAAGTGAAAGTTTGAATAATGAACCTACCCAATAATTTTCCTTAAATGGTACATGACTCTAAGGCCTATACATTTAACAATCCAACATGGCGACCATACGAAATATTTAGACGGCTCTGAATATCTACGAATCTATTATAGCAATCAAACTGAATATTTTTATGTTCATAGGGGCTTTGCACATAAGTTCACCTATCGGACTTTCAATAACCTGGTGATCACAGATCGAACATGGCGGCGACGCGAAATATAAATATTCACATGGACGTTTCTCGCAATTTAACCTTCCGAGTGCAGTGAAACTTGGTACAGTAAATCCTTATGCGAATGATAATCCACTGGCATCAAATTTTTTCGATTGTTTCATAACCACAAGATGGCAGCTGTGCGGAATTTTAAAATCTCCTTGTTACATCTTGTGTCCTAATCATACGATTGAAGTTTGAATGCTACACGTACACAATACACTTCATGTAACAGTACATAACTCTAGGACCTACATATATAAAGTCCAACATGGCGACCATTCGAAATATTTAGTCGGTTCTCAATATCTACGAATCTATTACAGCAATCAAACTGAAATTTTGTATGTTGATAGAGGCAATTAACATAAGTAGGATATATGAAAATAGGCTGTATAGTTCTTCACGGAACTACTTGTTTCTTCATATATTCTTCTTTACTTGAAATGCTCCTAGCGAATCAGGTGTTAAGAGAGATGGATAAGTAGCAGAAGTCTCCTACTTCCTTTATCCTTTCAACAGCCAATTAGAAGTCCATATTTCTGCTGCATTCCAATATTTTGGTTTTACATTTATTAATTTTCATCACGAATTCTTTCCTCAAGACAGAGTCCATACCATTCAAAAACGTATTCAAATCCTCAGGTATGTCGGCCAAGATGACGATGTCATCAGCAAATCTCAGAGTTGAAATTATTTCTCCTTAAATCTTTATTCTTACTTTATATTTTTCTCTAATTTCCTTCATTGCATGTTGAATGTAGAGATTGAAAAGTATGGGTGATAAGTCGCAGCCTTGCCTTACACCTTTCTGAATACCAGCTTCTCTCTCATGTCCTCCGGCTCGATTAGCAGCTGTCTGGTTTCTGTAATGATTGTACTGTAGATCACCCTCCTATCCTTTTACTTTATTCCAATCAATTTCAAAATGTCAAATAACTTAGTCTAATAAACGTTATCAAAAGCCTTTTCTAAGTCGACAAATGCCATGAACATTCTCTTATCTTTATTATTCTATCTTCCAAGAGACTTAATACAGCGTCGCTTGTTCCTACGATTCTCTTGAAACTAAATTGGTCTTCACCAACTCAGTTTCCCTCTTGTAAATCATTCTAGTATTGAAGCATGAGTGATCAAGCTGATTGTACGTAAATCTGCTCCTCTCTCGGCTCCTGCTTTCTTCAGTATAAGGATAATAACACTCTTTTTGAAATCAGAGGATATTTCACCTATCTCATAAATCCTACATACCAAGAGAAATAACCTGATCAGACCTTCATCACCTACCCAGCGTAGCAACTTAGTTGGTATATCATCTATCGCTGGGGTTATCACATAACGTTTTGAAATATCTTAGATATCTAAGTATTAAACTTTTACAAGAGCAACGGCATGGCAGTTGTTCTTTGCACGAGTGCATATTTAAATAACTTGTGTGTTTCTCAACATTTGCCTAACTCACACTATTCATATTTTGTAGTGTCTAATACATCTATGTATTTCTTCTTGTTTCTAAACTCTAACACCCTTGACATGGAGCTAATTGACTTGCACTCATAATGCACCGAGTGATATCATTGATTTATCACTTTCAACATCGCAATACAGCATCTTTTCCACTTCTTGAAGTAAAGTCACATTCAGAGTTACGATGACTAAGAGTCTGTTTGAATCCATGTTCATGTGTTATGCTGTATAGGCCTAGTACTCCCTAATGTTATGAGTGCCAACAGATTATCAGCACACTAGCTTGCCAAGGTGGGTGAGTGGATATCGTGCCGGTCTTCTAACCCCAAGATTCCAGGTTCGGTCCTGGCCGTGGTAAGTGATTTTTGAAAGGTGGCAAAAATACGATACGCATGTCATACGATGTTGGCATGTCGAAGAAGTCATTTAAATTCAGTAGGCCGAGTTCTTAATGGCAAAATTAATCTCGGGAGTTTCCGGTAACACAAAGTTCCTCATTTTTCTACTAGAAAGCGCTATAGTGTTCAAGGAGCTTAGATATCTAACATCTAACCTCCTTGACTTTCAACATGCAAGCTACCCTCTGAGTGTCAAATAGCAAAGCTTGCACCAGGCACCCGAGGACATACGATATTATTATCAGCACACTCGCCAATACGCAACAAAAGTGACTTAATTATTAGAAAATAACTTATACATTTCTTAATCCTGAGCTGAAGAAAGATATCACCCATTCCTGGACATTCCTAAACTTAGCACTCATGTTTAACAAACAGGCTGTTCAAGTGAATTGATGTCGCTTTATTGCAATGCGCTGCCAGCTCAATGTGTTAAATTTACGGTAAATCTGCCGCTGAATTTCATGGAACAGTAATTCACTTGTATGTTTGCATAACTGGTTTATTTGCATTTTATCTGGATTGAAATCCCTAACACCCCGATACAATAAATAGGGCAGTGTATGCACAAATCCGCGAGCACAGGAATCATTGATGAGGACAGAGTGTGCGGTTTATAGGTGGTGCACCAGGGGTGAACAAACCCGCAATATCACAGCAGTGTGTTGTTTACAGTCCATAACCTGGGTTTCTGGGGTGACCCTACACCACGAGTTGCTCTATAGCTCAGACCTCAGTGGTGACAGCCGTGAATGATAATCACTTCTTGAGAAGTTGTTGTTGTTTGAGTCTTCAGTCTTTTGACTGGTTTTATGCAGCCTTCTATGCCTCCCTGTCTTGAGCTAATCGTTTCATCTCTACATAGCTACCACACCCTACATCCGAAGCAATCTGTTTAACATATTCTAACCTTGGTCTACCCCTACAGTTCTTGTCCTCAACCCTTCCTTCCATAACTAAGCTTGCTATTCCTGGGTGTCTTAGTATGTGTCCTACCAACCTATCTCTTCTCTTCATTAGCAGTCGCCAGAAACATCTCTCCTCTCCCACTCGTCTTAATACCTCTTCGTTTGTCACCCTATCTACCCATCTGATCTTCATCATTCTCCTGTAACACCACATTTCAAATGCTTCAATTCTCCTCTTTTCTGCTGCACCAATAGTCCAAGTTTCACTTCCATAGAGCGCCACGCTCCAGACAAAGGTTTTCAAAAATGACTTCCTAATACTTAAATCTATATTCGATGTCAACAAATTCCTTTTTTGTAGAAAGGCTTTCCTTGCCTGAGCCAACCTACTTTTTATATCCTCTTTGCTTCGTCCATCACTGGTTATTTTGCTTCCTAAGTAACAGAAGTCTCCTACTTCCTTCAGCTTTTCACCTGCCAATTTGATGTCCATAGAGGTTTCTGATTTATTTCGGCTGCATTCCAGAATTTTTGGTTTACATTTATTAATTTTCATCATGTATTCATTCCGTAAGACGGAGTCCATACCATTCAAAAACTCATTCAAATCCTTAGGCGTGTCGGCCAAGATGACTGTCATCGGCAAATCTCAGAGTTGAAATTATTTCTCCTTGAATCTTCACTCCCACTTTAAATTTTTCTCCAATTTCCTTCATTGCTTGTTCAATGTAAAGATTGAAAAGTATGGGTGATAAGTTGCAGCCTTGCCTTACACCTTTCTGAATACCAACTTCTCTCTCATGTCCTTCAGCTCGAATGACTGCTGTCTGGTTTCTGTATAGATTGTAAATCACCCTCCTATCTCTGTACGTTATTCCAATCGTTTTCAAAATGTCAATCAATTTAGCCCAATCAACATTATCAAAAGCCTTTTCTAAGTCTACAAATGCCATGAACGTTCTCTTATCTTTCCTTATTCTACCTTCCAAAATCAGCCTAAGACTTAGTACAGCTTCCCTTGTTCCTACATTTCTCCTGAAACCAAACTGGTCTTCACCCAACTGCGTTTCTATCTGGCTTTCCATCCTCTTGTAAATTATTCTAGAAGTACTGTGTTGTAATATTGCTTGAATGCGGCTAGAAATTTGAATTCTGGTGTTAGCGCTGGTATTTCAATGCCGCTGGATCCATGATACCAAACATCTACTGTACATAAAATATGAGGGGTGTTGAAATGAAAAGGTACCAAGCGATACTGTGGGTACAATTTATTCGTCACTAGCAACCCGACCCGGCTTCGACCGGGAACAGTTATGAATGCATTACGTGATAAGCGCTTTTTTAATGCCAATGAACAACGATCAATATCCGTTTTACGTCTCGGCATGATGGGTTAAAATCACTGACGGGATTACAGTATTAATTATGTTATCATGGAGATGCATGGGCAAGAAATTCTTGTCAGACGTAATTCAAGAATGGCGAGGTGTATGAAACAGAAATCCCCCTTCCGTCCAATCTTAACTTGACTGTGAATTTTGCGGAACGAAAAGTTCACAGGCAAAATGAAGAAAAGCCGAGTTGCACTTCCAGGGAATCTCCAAACATAACCACTCTTCTCTAAAGTTTTTAACTCAACACGACTCGACAGTTTGCTGCTGGCTGTATATGGGGCAATAGGCTCTTCCGCTAGCTAAGCTGTAACTGGGGTGATAGACTCGCCCATAGCTAGCTCGTATACTGTCGCCTCAGTAACTGAATGGTGATTGTTGGAAGAAATGAAAACGTAAAAACCCTTATAGAAGGCTGTGTGTTGAAGATAGAGATATGCTCTCCCGGGCTTTTTTGTAGAACTTTTCATGTTGAACAATTCTTACACTCATAGTATATAGATATTTTTAACGGTTTGCCCAGCGTAAGCTCAAAAAGCGCACGGATGCCAGTTTTTTCGACTTTTTCACTGAAATCGTTAGTGCTTGACTTCCTTTGGTCATAAATAAATTATTTTCTACAGAAATCATCCTCGAGATATCCTTTACAGAATGGTGAAAACCGCATCAAAATCCATCCAGTGGTTCTCAAGTTTACCCGTAACACCCAAGAATCGGGGACTTTGTTTTATACTAAGCAGGCATTCAAAAGTAATCACCACAGGTCTGTGCACAGGTGTCCCATTGCTTCACTAGTCGCAGGATTCCCTGTTCCCAGAAGTCTTGTGGTTGTGACAGGAGCCAATCCTGTACGGTGTCATTTAGTTCGTCGTCCGATTGGAATCGTTTTCCCTGGAGATGTTCTATCAACGGACCAAACAGATGGAAGTCACAGGGGATTCTCATGTTGCTTCCACTTGAACGTGACCAATACACCTTGTGTGACGTTAGAGACGTGTGGGCGAGCGTTATCATGGAGCAGAGTCACTCCCTTCGTGAGCAGGCCGGTTTTTCTTGATGGACTTGCGTAGAATATGGAGTGTCGCACAATACACGTCAATGTTAATGATTCGTATCAAGAGAAAACGTTTCCAATCGGACGACGAAGTAAATGACATATTTAATGTTGTACACAGCCAGTTGTCATGATACCTGAGGTGCGGAAAAATACTCAAATATGAATGGCAATTTCTGAGGGCGTGACCCTCTCGCTCACATCACCACGTATTGATAGCAGCCCACAATAGTTGAGCCCAAGGTTTTGGGATTGTGGATTACAACTTCCGTCTAGAAGTCTATCTTTGGAATGGGAGAATATACATTTAGTCCGACTCGCATTCTTGACTGTCTCCCTGGAGGCCCGGGCTCAATTCCTGGCTTTGCCAAGAAACTTAATTCTGGTCTGAATGGGGAACACTTAGTCTCGTGAGGCAAACCTCAGAAGAGGTGGATTCGATTCCCACCGCAGCCATCCTGGAAGTGGGCTTCCGTGATTTCCTATTTCTGTTCCAGGCAAATGCCGGGGTGATTCCTAACTTAAGACCACGGCCAGCTCCTTCCCAATCCTTACGTGAATTACAAATACACACAACAATTCAGCCATCACAATACCACAGGTTATCATACACTAGATTCAGTATCACGCCAGAAGATCGCTGACAACTGTCAGTGAATTCGCTTATTTTTTCACCGAAAGAACATCCGTTAGGTAACGGCTGTTCTTACGTTACACGTACTAACTGGGTATATCGACAAACGTTTTGATAACCTGTGACAGTGGCAATGCCACTTGCCCTGAGAGAGCTGTCAGCGTTCTTCTTCCATTACACAACAGTCTATAGAACATCCAGCGTTGAGAAAAAACTATGGGTCTTACGGGCTTTTACTTTTAACGGAACCCCCCTACCCTGGCTTCCTTACCTCACCTTTTGTCATGAAGGAACTCTGAACATTTATATATTTTTCGTCATAATAACTTCCTACAATTATCTGCCAATCGATTACCTTTGTTATTGCATACAAGTATCGTTCATATTGCGTCTTAGTAATTTGAACATTCGCTGGAAAGAAGAGCCTCGTCCTGTGCTGCATGCTCGCCCGGAGTGGAGCACGTGCTCAGTTCCGTTGGCGACATAAGTTCTGAAGTCTTACTGTTGTGCGTCTGTCTTATGTTCTGTTCGATCGAATCAGGATTGCCGACAGTAGGGTTCGAACCCACTATCTCCTGAATGCAAGCTCACAGCTGCACGCCCCTAATCGCACGGCTAACTCACTACAATATTACAAATATTAATCTAAACAAAACAACAACCAGAATAATATAGAAAGAAACTAAACGATGGGCTAACTAATAACAAACAAGTAGTTCCGTGAAGAAATAAATAGCCTATTTTCATACACCCTACTTACATTAATTGCCACTATCAACATACAAAATTTCTGTTTGATTGCTCTAATTGATTCGTAGATGTTGAGAACCGACTAAATATTGCGGATGGCCACCATGTTAGATTTTTATATATGTAGGTCTTAGAGTTATGTACTGTTACATTAAGTTTATTGTGTACGTGTAGTTTGCAAACCTCAATCGCATGATTACGACACAAGAAATAAAAATTTAATTTTAAAATTCGCACCGCCGCCATCTTGAGGTTATATAAACAATTGAAATAAATTAGGTACCAGTGCATTACAATGTATATAAACATTTCCTGTACCAAGTTTCATTGCGTTTGGATCATGAAATCGCAAGAAAGTTCTATTTAAAATTTTCAACTTCGCATGGCTGCCATATTCGTTTTGTAGTTAACCGGTTTTTGAAAGTCTTATATATGAACTGCCAGTAGTGACTTTTATCTCCGTACAAAATTTCAGGGTGATACCGGTAATAGTTTCAGAGATATAGAATGCCGGTGAAATATTCGTATTGCCGCCATCTTGAGGTTATGTAAACAATTGAACGAAGTTAGATGTCGGTGGATTACAATGTGTATAAAGATATACTGTACCAAGTTTCATTGCGTTTGGTTGGTTAAATCACGAGAAACGTCTATTTAAAAGTCGCAAATTCGCTTGGCCGCCATGTTGGTTTTGTAGGTACCAGGTTTTAAAAGTCACATAGGTGAACTTCTAGTAGTTCCCTTTATCACCGTACAAAATTCCAGGGTGATATCGGTAATAGTTTCGGAGATATTGAATGCTGGTGAAATACTTCGCACAGCCGCCATGTTGTATTGGTGAGACATAACAAAATTTGAAGGCCACGGTCGGGGTTGTCCGAAATAGTGCTATGAACTTACCGACTTTGATTGAAATCGCTCCAGCCGTTTAGAAGTTATTAGGGGGGAACACACACACACACCATCACACACGCACACACAGACAGACACACGGACAAAAGGTGATCTCATAAGCCTATCTTTTCATAAATGAAAATAGGCTAAAAAGGTTGTGATCAATAGTAGACTATTGCTGACGTATACATTGTTAGTATCGTCAGCATACATCCGAGAAGGAAGGAAGGAAGGGTTGTGCTCGCGACATCTGTCAATCAGTAATGCGTCATATCACAACTAAATGAATGATGTTATTGGTTCTCTTCGATACCCTTAATACTGGTCCAATCAATTAACATCTGCAAAACTGCTCCTACCTGGGCGCGTTCTATTTCAGGTAGCTGCTGGGGTTGGGTTGTGTCCCTAAATTACGAAAGCACAGTACTCGAAGCGGGTGAACATAACGTATGACGTCAGCTCTACCTCTGCCTAGAGTTAGCAACACTGTCGCCATAAGGTTCCACAGTCTTTCCTCAACGCTGGATGCTCCATAGTGCTGATTACTTCAGGATACGGAGACTTTTTGAGGTGTAACATCTTTCCACTTGGTTGATGGATATTCTTGTGGGAGTGATTTTGAAAAATGGGACGGAAGTGGATCGGAACGATCGAGGTGGCACCAGCTGGCACACTTCCGTTCGATCGAATAGAAGTGTGCTCAAACGGAAGTGTGCTAGCTGGCAGTGTTGGATCGAACGGAAGTGTAAGACGCACTGCCAACTCGATCGATCGATCCAGCTGGCTGTGGTAAGATCCAGCTGGCAGTGGTAAGAGAAACAATGAGCGCGCGGTGTCGGAAATTGATACCATGATGTACTCTCGGCCATGTGGAATGTACATGACATACTGAACGGTAAACGCTCATGTGAACTCTGGTGTCAAGTGATTGAAACAAAGCACACGGTACATGTTCGAAGTCTTCGTATCAGTATTTAAATGGTAAAATGCCTTGATATCAAACATTGTAAGTAGTCGGCATTGCCGGTATTATGTTTCTGCACAATGGCTATTCAAATATTAACCCACATAACGGTAATATAATATAATCGTTGTGATTATACGAGAATTGAGCAAGCCTTCATGAACTATTACTGACTACATTCTCTTTACTCGCAAGAGGGCCTATTCATAAGGCATTTTAAATTCAATTTCACGCAGGAACATTAGCGAAACAAGCAAAATAAATGATTCCGTAATGCAGTTTTATTGGAACGTGGAAATAAGTCACTATTTTGTGCACAATATGGGTAGTCGAAATAGCCGTGGGGTTAGTGCCTATGACGGTAAATCTAGAGATCTCGGGTTCGAATCCCGGACGGGGTAGATATTTTTGTTACCAGATTATCATTTTGAACGATATTTATCTAATCAATTTTTTTTCTTTTCTTAGACGTTTACCCTCCAGGTTGGTGGAACCCACGGACTCAGTGAGGGAACTCACCACTACCGCCTCTACGGGCAATGTCCTAGAGCTGGGAACATCTAATCGGAGTGGATACAACTGGTGAGGTGTGATTGGCACCTCGCCCAGGTGGCCTCACCTGCAAAGCGAACAGGGGCCTCACGAGGGAAGGTAATGGATGGTCAGGGTGGATAGGCAAGGAAGAGGGAAGGAGGCGGCCGTGGCCTTGAAGAAGGTACTGCCCCCGTAAATTGAATTATATTGAGACCACGACGGTTGTATTGGAAAATATGAAGAAAGTTATGGCTGTCATTGTTGTGACGTGGATACTCATGACGTAAGCACGGATGACGCAGACTTCACGCAAGTAGGCTGCTTGAGCTGAGATTCTTGGTGACGTCATGATTTTGTTCGAGAAAGATCTGAGATTTACGACGCAGTCGCAGGGAAACATGGAATTGTGCTGAGGAAGAAGTTACGCGATTGGAGGAAAGACTCGAACCAATGAACGATAGTTTGGAGGGAGACGGAGATTACTGAAACTACTATATTTAATTACTTTTGGCATGCAGAATTGTGGAAACCTATTTTCAGTTATGGCATTGATTTGGAATTTTGAAGAAATTATTTTTGAGTTTTTGAAATTTGAAAATCCGTCAAGTATTGCCAAAGTTAGAAATTCTAGCAATGACGGAGAAACAAGCTATGGAAGGGATGGATACGCCCCTTAAGAAGTTGATAAAAGGTCTTGCACAGCAGAGAGGAGCTCTCATACCGCATATATCATACCGCATATATATTTCTGATGTCATATAGTCGTTTTCGAGTGAATAAGTGAAGCAAGTCGTCTATAGCGTGTGGTATAGCCCACCGCATCGAACGAGCTTCGAGCGTGCCGCAGTTCCATTTTACGGTGTTTGAAACTAGGCGAAGTTGAAACACACACATTAACGAGTCTACAGGATAATATATCAAGAGTTGACTAATGCCTTTAAGTTAATTCTATTGTGCAGTACTATATTAAAGTGTGTAGAAAGGTTGAACATTTTCAAGATTACAATTTCGAAGATATTGGCATTTTAAGACGGCAGACAAAAGTGATTTTCTCGCCACCTGAGAAGCACTTTTGTAATATCACACTCTACGCTACGGCTGACACTGGTATTGCAACCGTGATACTTAAGATTGCATTTGGCGATACAACGCTACAGTCTAACATGGAACAATATAATATGGCAGTTCTTTCAACTATTATAACGGAAATGGAGATGGAAGGCTAAGGACTTTAATGCAATTGGGACATATATCAATGGAGTGAAATAACAGCATGGAACTTCGCTAATCGTCTTTCTACAAAAGCGAGCATGTAGTGAACATCCAACTACACTCATGCCTCGTTGTCCAACGCTGAATTATATCAAATGGCAGTGGGAATATTTTCATACGCTACAATTATGAATATTTCTGCGGAAATAATTGCAATAAACTTCATGGCGAATTTCTACCAGAACTTCAGGGAATTATCAAGAGAGGCCAGGGTGGACCCGGCTCACAAAGAAGATTTTTGCCAGAAGGATGTCTATCTTCTACACGGAGCAGTGCAATTTCCGGAGGAGGAAGCAGTTCTATTCTCCGAGGGCGCTGGTTCCAGGTTCGAGGTCGGAGCACATCTTTTTGGTGAAATGGAACCATCACCAGTCTTCTTTGGAAGATTTTCCTCTAGAACTTCAATCAACAGATAAGGTAGTCGTGAACGTTTCTTGTTTTATTTGAGTCATTTAGCGATATCTGAGCAACCATTTTTCCCATATGTTCTGTCCTATATTTTGCCCCATATTCTTGCTTGATATTTATGTACTCAGTACACTTCGATGAGTTATGCCTTTTTCTACGATTTATTAAGACATTGTTATGTCAGTGGCATAGTTAAATAATTTTGGATCAGTTGAGACTGATAATTTATATTCTTTCAGTAATTTGCATATTTTTGTAGTCACGATTTGACTGTAAAGTAAATGATTTTCTATGGCAGATTTGAATTCAGACAGCGTGTCACTTTATTAAAGTAATTCTATTCAGTAAATTACTTTGACCAATTTTCTGTCATCCTCAAGAAAGAAGAATAATTAAAAGATTTTAAAGCGTTAAAATCTATTTCTGTATCGACGATCTTGGAAATACTAGTCGTTTTATGAACATGATTGCAACATAAACATTTATCGTCAGTTCTGAAATTACCATTGCATTATAGACAATTTTATGAAATATGAACTTTGATCACGAATTATTGAATACACTATAGTAATGAACATTTGATAGGAGTTTTTCTCAATACTAGATTGGAACAATAATGTTTGCATTCCAAAGTCTAATTGTATTCTATTCAATTATTTATGCAGTTTAGATGAACTTCGATTGAAGATAGTATTTTTATACTACGATACTTAGGAGATATTAATCTCAATTTTGATAGACCAGAGAGGCGTGTGTAATTGTATTTGCTATTAAATTTATTTGTGATTGCAAATTTTTACTTCATATCGATTCATGAATGAAACCCACGAAGGTTAAATAAAATAACAGTTTTGAAACAATTAATGAATATAAGAATTTTTAAAGTGGAACTATGGATGTATAATCGTTAGTTCAGTGGACGTGTAAAAGTCGCTGATGAATAATGCCCTTGAATAATTGAAGGAGATTCCCACAGTAATTAATGAAGTTGATGAATTTGTAAGTGGAGGTTTTTGAATATATTGTGGAAGATTTTTAGGCCATATATATGGAAATATATGATGAATTCTGGGCCTATTTTCTGCAATTTTGTGCGTTTGAGCGAAGTATTTTTCCGCTGAGTTTATTGTCCAGGTCCTTTGAAAATTAATCATGTGAAATTACTGTTATACTTAACAAGAGTGTTTAAACAATTTGAGATAACGATTTTGAATGGAGGTTACCGTCACTAATAATAATAACTACACACATCAACAAAAGTTTTGCATCACCTCGGTTCCCAGATCTCCGGCATATAGACGTTGACTGTGTATATTGTATCCAAGATACAGTCCCTTTGACTGTTCATAGATGTCACTAAAACTGCTCAAAGATGTAAACAACCATGCATGAGCAGGGCCTATTAGACGGAGGGGGTACGACAGCCGATCAGTTCCAGTCATTCCACCAGGACGAAGGTACGCTGCTCATGTTGTCTGTAGTTCTACCATGCCTAGAAGGTCAATACCGCAGTTCGATCGCGTCCGCATTGTTACTTTGTGTCAAGAAGGGCTCTCAACAAGGGAAGTTTCCAGGCGTCTCAGAGTGAACCAAAGCGATGTTGTTCGGACATGGAGGAGGTACAGAGATACAGGAACTGTCGATGACAGACCTCGCTCAGGCCGCCCAAGGGCTACTACTGTAGTGGATGACCGCTACTTACGGATTGCCGCTCGGAGGAACCCTGACAGCAATGCCACCATATTGAATAATGCGTTTCGTTCAGCCACAGGACGTCGTGTTTCAACTCAAACTGTGCGCAATAGGCTGCATGATGCGCAACTTCACTCCCGACGTCCATGGCGAGGTCCAGCTTTGCAACCCCGACATCATGCAGCGCGGTACAGATGGGCCCAACAACATGCTGAATGGACCCCACGGAATTGGCATCACGTTCTCTTCACCGATGAGTGTCGCATATGCCTTCAACCAGACAATCGTCGGAGACGTGTTTGGAGGCACCCTGGTCAGGCTGAACGTCTTAGACACACTGTCCAGCGAGTGCAGCAAGGTGGTGGTTCCCTGATGTTTTGGGGTGGCATTATGTGGGGCCGACGTACGCCACTGGTGGTCATGGAAGGCTCCGAAACGGCTTTACGATACCTGAATGACATCCTCCGACCCATAGTGCAACCATATCGGCAGAATATTGGAGAGGCATTTGTCTTCATGGACGACAATTCTCGACCTCATCGTGCACATCTTGTGAATGCGTTCCTTCAAGATAACGACATCGCTCGACTACAGTGGCCAGCATGTTCGCCAGACATGAACCCTATCGAACATGCCTGGGATATGTTGAAAAGGGCTGTTTATGGACGTCTTGACCCACCAACCACTCTGAGAGATTTACGCCGAATTGTCGTTGAGGAGTGGGACAATTTGGACCAACAGTGTCTTGATGAACTTGTGGATAGTATGCCACGACGAATACAGGCATGCATCAATGCAAGAGGACGTGCTACTGGGTATTAGAGGTAGTGGTGTGTACTGCAATCTGGACCACAAATGCTGAAAGTCTAGCTGTATGATGGTACAACATGCAATGTGTGGGTCTCATGAGCAATAAAACGAGCTGAAATGTTGTTTGTGTTGATCTCTATTCCCTTTGTATTTAAAGGTTCCGGAACTCTTGGAACCGAGGTGATGCAAAACTTTTTTTGATGTGTGTATTATTAAAACTTATTAAACCTGAATATAAGCTTAAATATAACTAACCTTCATTGGTCGATTATATCAACCCGATTTGAGTAATTATCAACCGGATAAACGTGTGGTTTAATGTATTTCTAAAATAAATAATATTAATATTGTAAATAATTGTGTAAATATCTCTAACAATAATGTGAAACGAAAGGAATTAAGAGAGGCGTGTATAGATTTTTCAATTGTCATTTGACAATATTATAAACAATTTATAATTGTTATAAACAATTAATGAGCATTTGTTATAAACATTAAGAGTTTTGTTAATATACTCTAAAGAACGCTAATGAAACATATGGATTATGTAATTAAACAAGTTTTGGGATTATTAGAGTAATCCAGTGATATGTGATTGGAGCATTTAAAAGATTTGCGTGATAATATTTGAGTTGAGTTGAGGACATTTAAAGTGTTCGAAAAGGAGCTAGGCTCTGAGGTAACGAGCATATGCTAACGTTGGCTGGACCGGTGGGTCCACTTGACGACGTAGGCATGCGACATGGCGCAGCTGGCCTGACAACTGTATGTTAGAGGCCAAGGTCGACTACATAGCAGGCTTGCAGTTATAAATAAAGTGTGTTGTTTATTAAAGGGAAACAATTGCTACATGTCTCGTCCCAATTCCCTCATCCATTCCAAGTGTATTACTATTATTACGTTCTTTATAAGCTAGTGAAAGATAAAATTTTGTACGTAACGTCTACAAGTCCTACAGGAGGACATGGTTATATTGACAATGGCTTCTGATTGCCACGTGTATTTTGTTGAATTTTTGTTAGAATCATTCCCTTTATGTGAAATAAATTATTGTACAGTTTAAGGTTTCTTGTTTCCGTCTTGGTTCATTTTAAATATCATGGTGGAGGTTATTGTGAGGGCATACTTTAAGTGATCCAGTTGGCAACCCATACCCGAGATTAATTTGAAGAGGTAAGTAAAGGTAAGTATGAACCCCCGTATATTTTGGTGTGTTCCACAATAAATTTCTTGTTAATTGCTGTGCTCTAATCTCGGTAGTATCTGTCAGTGCCATTTTCATTGATGTAGCTGTGCCGGTGCGATTGATTATTGGCAATCCGATTGAGGGGGCGGATATCTGACAGCCTACTATCCGGAGAATCGGGGACAGTACCATCCCGGCATTTGCCCGAAGACGAAGTGGGAAACCACGGAAAACCATTTCGAGGATGGCTGAGGTGGGAATCGAATCCCCTCTACTCATTTGGACCACCCGAGGCTGAGTAGACCCTATTCCAGTCCTCGTACCACTTTTCAAATTTCGTGGCAGAGCCGGGAATCGAACCCAGGACCTCCGGGGCGGCAGCTAACCATGCTGACCGCTACGCTACGGAGGTGACTATCTAATCCATATGACTCATTTTAACAGAATCCATATGAAATTACGTGTTGGTCTATGAATCAAGAGGACCTGTTTAAAAGGAATTTAAGGTTATGAGCGGTGTCGCGTCTATTAATCTAGTTGATCCATATCGTATTCTTTATTTAGGCTAGCGCTGGTGGAAGCTACAAATCATCTATTAAAATGAGTTCCGTATTATAAACTACAATATCTGTAAAACACTCCCTTTTACGATAGATTAATATTTGTGCCAATAATAGTATAAAATATCGGTGTATCAACAATTCCACGTGAGGTTTCTTCTATGTCAGATGTTACACATCATATGCGACTATTGTAAGGCTCGTCATTTTTATTTGTAAGTACCTTCTGATAAAATTCACTACAAGTTTCGTCATAATTGTAATATGTGAACAATTCTTGTCCCTAGTATCTCTCCATTTGATACACATGACAGAAAAAACTCTCTCCGTAAAAGCATTGGACCGGAAAATGCAGAGTATTAACTTCACAAGGACTAAGATATTCCATATTTTTGTTGTCCCTAATAAATCTATAACATGCACCCGTCTATCTGACACAGATATAGAAATCATTTTCTCTTTCAAACTTGCACCTGTATCACCAGAAAACAAGCTGGATATTACAATCAATTCTGAAGCGGGACATTTGAAAATTGGTGTGAGATTGAATATAATATCAAATTAACCAAAAACGGATTATTTGGCGTTCCGTTAAAGCTTAAAACGGGACACGGAACACGGAACAAAACAAGACAAGACAAGACGGAATTCTTCCTGGTAAACCGGAACGTGCGCAACCCTATCACCAGTAGATAAACATCTAACGCTGCATCTAATGGCCACAACATATCTGTCCAAGTTCACAGAACTGTCCTAGCGATACCACCTGTCGCGGCCTCTGTATCGCGACATGAAGCTTGTTTGCAATTCATTTCATCGAGCACGCGTCTAGTAGCAGACGTGAGATTAAAACACGGAGCGTAGCGGGCTGAAAAAGCCAGAATCTCATCTTATTACTGCTAGCAGGTAGCAAGCCGCAAATGTAGTCTAATCCCTAGGGGTAAGGGTTGTCCATACTGGTAGTGGGGCCTTAAATAGTCTACTCCCAGGAGAATAAGGGTTGTCCATACTGGTAGTGGGGCCTTAAATAGTCCACGCCCAGGAGAATAAGGGTTGTCCATACTCTTAGTAGGGCCACAATTATTGTTTACTCTCAAAAAAATAGGGGTTGTCCATAGTAGTAGGAATAAAAGAGCGGTTCTGGGACAGGGGCTAATGCCCAAGATGGCCGTCACGTGCAACTGCACTCTTTAATGGCGGGCTTTTCAAATCATTATTTATTTATTATTGACTATCCATTCTTTTTATTTATTTATTATTTATTGTTATTTATTATTAATTTTATTTTAATTTTTTAATATTTAATTTATTGTTTATATATTTTCAGCCTATTTCCAATTTTGAAAAAATAGGCTTATGAGATCACCTTTTGTCCGCGTGTGTGTGTGTGTGTGTGTGTGTGTCCCCCTAATAAAATCTAAATGGTTGGAGCGATTTCAATGAAACTCGGTAAGTTCATAGCACTATTCCCGGCGACCTCGATCGTGCCCTTCAAATTTTGTTACGTCTCACCAATCCAACATGGCGGCTGTGCGAAATATTTCACTAGCATTCAATATCTCCGAAACTATTACCGATATCGCCCTGAAATAGTGTACGGTGATAAAGGGCACTACTAGAAGTTCACCTATGAGACTTTCAAAAACCTGCTGACTACAAAACCAACATGGCGGTCAAGCGAAATTGAGACTTTTAAATCGACATTTCTCGCGATTTAACTATCCAAACGTAATGAAACTTGGTACAGCAAATATTTGAACACATTGTAATGCACTGGAGTCTAATTTAGTTCAATTGTTTACATAACCTCAAAATGGCGGCTGTGCGAAATATTTCACTGACATTCTATATCTCCGAAACTATTACAGATATCATAATGCAATTTTGTACGGTGATAAAGGGTACTGATACAAGTTTACCTATGTATATTTCATAAACCTGTAAAGTACAAAAAGAACATGGCGAACAAGCGAATTTTCAATATTTTAATAGACTTTTCTCGTGATTTAACTCTCTGAGCGCAGTGAAATGTGGTACAGTAAATGATTTTGCAGATTGTAATGTATTGCCATCTAATTTAATTCAATTGTTTACATAACCTCAGGATGGCGGCTGAGCGAAATTTTAAAATTAAGTTTTTATTCTCGTGTCGTAATCATGCGATCGAAGTGAAAGTTTGAATAATGAACCTAGGCAATAATTGTCCTTGAATGGTACATAACTCTATGGCCTATACATATAACAATCCTAAATGGCCAGCTTCCGAAATATTTAGACGGTTCTCAATATCTATGAATCTTTTACAACAACCAAACTGATTTTTTTAATGTTCATAGAGACTATGAACATATGTTCCCCTATAGGACTTTCAGTAACCTGGTGAGCACAAATCCAACATGGCGGAGATGCGAAGTATAAATATTTAAATGGACGTTTCTCGCGATTTAATTATCCGAGTGCCGTGAAACGTTGCACGTTAAATGCTTATACAAATGTTGATCCACTGCCATGTAATTTATTTCAATTGTTTGCATAATCATAAAATGGCTGGTGTGCGTACTTTTAAAATCTCGTTTTAACTTCTTGTGTTCTAATCATGCGATTGAAGTCTGAATACCACACGTACCCAATAATCTTAATGTAATAGTACAAAAATAAAAATCCATTCTGGCGATCATATGAAATATTTACACGGTTCTCAATATCTACGAATCTGTTACAGCAATTAAACTGAAATTTTGTATGTTGATAGGGACAATTAACATGAGCAGGATATATGAAAATAGGCTGTATAGTTCTTCACGGAACTACTTGTCTATTATGTCGAAGCACTAAACTGCAAGGTCATTAACCCACCAATTATCTAACCCATAATTACAGAAACCTCATTTAACATTTAAGTTAATAAGTTTTACATTTTAATATTTTAGATTTTTTATTTTACATTTTAAGATTTTACTTTCAAGGTTTTAGATTTTGAATTTCTTTTTTATTTTAGATTTTATATTTTATATTTTGTGAAATAGACCAAACTACAAGGTCACAGACATGAGATTTAATTTTTAAGTTTTGTTTCATAACTTATAAATATTTTATTTGATTTAATATTTAATTTATTATTTTAGCACACAGCTAATACACAAAATGGTCACTGCACGCAACCACTTACATTAATGACATGCTAACCTAACTTCAACTAACCTAACCAAAACATGACCTCACCTAACCTAACCTAACCTAACTTCACCTAACCTAACCTAACCTAACTTCACCTAACCTAACGTAACCTAACTTCATCTAACCTAGCCTAACTCCACCTACACCTAACCTAACTTCAAAGAGCAAAAAAAAGTAAGTGCAAAAAGTGTAAGAAAAAAAGTAAGATCAAATGTGAGAGCAAAAATAATAAACTTAGTTATAACCTAACCTAACCTAACATAACATAACCCACAGAAACCTCATTTAAAGATTTTAGATTTTACATTTTAACATTTTAGATTTTTTGATTTTAGATTTTACTTTTTACATTTTATGAAAAGAGTAAACCACAAGGTCACATACCTAACCTCACCAAACCTAACTTTACCAAACCTAACTTAAGCTAATCCAAAGTCTAATGCACATACACAACGTATATAAGGGCACATGCAACTATCCTTATGCTAGTCTATAGGTTACTGTACAACATGATGACTACCCCAACCGGGTATTTTTTTCATTTTGTTGTTTACACATTTGTGAATTTTCCAATTTTCCCATTTTCAGTTTTTTTAGTGTCAGTTTTAAGTTTTTCAATTTCATAATATGGAAACATGGATTTTGCAATTTGTGTTTTACATGTTCATTTTGCATTAGGAGTGGAGAGAAGTGGGTAGTAATTAAAAATGTACAAGCAGTGTCCATACAATATTTTTTTATTTTAAATACATGTACACTATTTACACATAATACATTTTATATATATTCTTTTTTGTTATAAATTGTACAGTTGTTTTTATTTTGTTTTCTATTTTTTATTATGAATACCATTTGTTATTTTTGTTTTTATTTTATTTTTGTAGTGCTATTGTTTTATTTCCTAAATTGTTTTGTTTTATGAATTTACTAGTTGCAGGCAGAAGATTTTGATATTCATAACTTAACTCTTTAAGCATGGTTAATGATTGAGTAATGACCATTGGCATGTGTACCTATAAAATCCGAAACAATTACTCTTTTATCATCACCAGGACACAAAGCAATATTGTTTAGTCTTATAGATGTTATGTCATGTTGTTTAGAAGCAATAATGTTCACTGGAATTCTTTTTACATTGTTTTTCATGACACAATCCTTATAATCTCGAAAGCTTATACAATTTTTGACAACACCTTTGCTAATACCTTTAATCTTTTTGATTTCTTTGCCATTTATGTCTAAAGCATACATTTTAGCTCTAAGTCCAACAAATGCTTTAATAATTTGTCCACAAGCCTCGTCTTTAAATTTCCCCAACGTTTTCTTGTTTGATATAGAGTAACATATGTGATTAGTAGGATAATCAGATGTGTCCAGGTGTTCTAGGAAATCCAAATTGTCTTGATATACATCTTGGGTGTTAACCAAATAAATGAACGTGTCGGTTTCCATATACATGAGTTTAAGATTGTCCTTGCCATAATAGGGTAGCAGGACATCATAGTGGTGGGAATACATAAGAGTTTTTGAAATATCCAGTATACAGATTCCAATATATATAGGCATATTGAATACAATGTTACGTTTAGCCATGTGGAAAGCAGCTAGCTTAGGACCATAAATTGTTCTGTCAATAAATGTCGGCTTTGATATTAGCTTTTCTGCCTTTTGCTGTCAGTCACAAGACGTATGTCTATTCTTTTACGGATATTTTCCATTGTTTTTCCGAAAATGGCATTGTTGAATAATTTGTACAGATTTTTCTCAAAGTCATTTTTGGCTTGTTTTCGATGGTTGTTATTAAAATCAACGTATGCCTTTAACCAAGGTCTTTGCTTGAACATTAACACACGATGAATTTTTATCAATTTGATTCCATGATCTAAAGCCTGTTTTAATGCCATGTAGTGAACAACATATCGCCTTCGATTTCCAAGATGAGGAATTAGTTTTTTCAGAGATGAATCCTTAGGTTGTGTACACTTGTAACGTGTTTTTCGAGGGGTTTTTATGCCACTGGCATAAGTCAGTAGGAAGCCATTCTATATTTATTTACGCGGCAAATTGTTCCGCCAAGAGAATTTTTCATGTTAATTTATTATTATTATTAATTTATTATAATCATTATTAAGATATTTTCGGAGCATTTTATAAAAATTATAAGCGTACAGATAGGTTTTCTATGTCTTAGAAAACGCTATCAAGCAAATTATTACGAACGACGATATCATAGAAAATTATCTGATTACGGAATTTTACGGAGTTTTGTCAGTTAGGGTATTTGAGAGAGATGACTCACTGGGAATTCAAATACAAGCTGATTCCTGTCGAGAAGTATGACGCAAGCTTGGGTCTCATCGTCAAGAAAAGGCGAATTGTTGGGACGGAAATCGACTTCTCCCTCTCGCGCGCCGTGTGTAATGAACCAGAGGAGGGGAACTAGCGGCGTGCTCAGCCAATCAGTGGAGACAACGTAAGCTGGAAGACGGTACCATGGTGGGGGAGCCAACGTGTGGATATATCGTTCGACGCGCCGTGAAACGAGGACTATCTGTATAGAACTTCCCGAGTATGGTTTACGCGGGAGTCGCTCCGATGTTCAGTGGAGTTAGCGACTATCTTTGTGAAACATAACCAGTGTGGTTATACGAGTGTTTGGGTCCGAGGTACGGACCATAGAATTTTCTAATCTACCAGAATATCATCAAATAACGAAGAAGATGGCGACGTCCAGGAGACTGTGGGAAGCACACAGCATCATCCAGTACGAGGGAAATGCTTTAGCAATTTCCAGTGGTAAGCGCAAATGACGCAGAAATACGCAATCTCTCATTTTTCTTTGTTTTACATTTCAAATTTCAGTAACTTCATAGCTTGGAAATAAGAGTAAAAACAATTTATCAGACTCCGTTTTCACGTAATTTTCTATCGGTAATATTAAAATCGCAACGCTCCAATTTAAATTTTAAACTTATTATTATTATTAATTTTGCTATACTTGTTTTATATAGTAAATTCATTTCTTTTACAATGCAATCTTTGCTTTCAGTAGGTAGCATTAGATATAGACCAATTCCTTCTCCTGATACAATTGTTTGTTGGGTTAATGATCAAATCATACCACGATCTGAGTGAATAGAGTCTTGAAGGTGTTCTGCCAGAGCTAGACGTTGTTAAATACAAATTTAGATTTCAACATTGCATTGAGGTCTTGGCGCCCATTCAAACAACATAGCTTAGGCAAAGGTCAACAGTAACATTTATCTCCCAACAGTGTGGGCTAGCAAGACTGCTACATTTGTCGCTCAAAGTGAGGGCTAAAGAAACCATTACATTTGTCGCTACCAACATGGGGCACTAATTAACCATTACATTTGACGCCCAACGTGGGGTTGAAAACCTAATAACATTTGTGGAAGGAGAAGGGTATATATTTCTGTGCCTGTATTTTGGGGGTTATTTGTCTGTATCAGTGTATATCATTATGGGGGATGAGAAAGAAAGACAGATGAGGTTACGTAGTGGTCATCAACGGGAGAGTGATGATACGAGCAGTATGTCGAGTGATGGTAGTACCGGGGTAGCGGAGGTAAATCCCGATACTGAAACAGGGAGTGTAGGCGGCCCACCAGAATTAAAAACTTCACTTCTCGAGTTCATGTATCAGAACAAAGTTAGTAGTGATGCCTTAAATGCAAAATTAGAACAGAATAATGCAAAATTAGAACAAAACAGTAGGGAAAATAAAGAAAGTACAGAAGCCTTAAATGCAAAATTAGAACAGAATAATGCAAAATTAGAACAAAACAGTAGGGAAAATAAAGAAAGTACAGAAGCTTTAAATGCAAAATTAGAACAGAATAATGAAAAATTAGAACAAAACAGTAGGGAAAATAAAGAAAGTACAGAAGCTTTAAATGCAAAATTAGAACAAAACAGTAGGGAAAATAAAGAAAGTACAGAAGCTTTAAATAAAAAATTAGAACAGAATAATGCAAAATTAGATAAGAACAACAAGGAAATTAGTGTGAAAATGGAGCAGATTAGAGGAGAAATCAGAGGAGTAATGGAAGAGAAGGTTAAAGAGATCATTGCAGATGTAGACAAGAAATTAGGAAAAGTACAGGAGGAGTTAGAAATTAGAATCAGTACACAGGCTGAAAATTTAAAAGAACTAGTGCAACTGGAAACACAGCAGGTCAAAAAGCAATTGGGGGGAGAAATTGACAAAATTCAGGTAGCAACTAAAGAGGTTAAGGAACAGCTGGGGGGTAGAATTGAGAAAGTCCACTCGCAAATAGTAGCAGAAGTAAATGATTTAAGAGAGAGTAATAGAGAGAGCATTAGCAAGATTGAGGAGAAACAAGCAAAGCTATATGATAAAGTAGAAGAATCAGAAGGAAACATTAAATTAACAGTAAACAGTATTGAGAGGAAGGCTGAGGAGAAAATCGCAGAATTAGAGTTAAAATTAAAAGCTAGGATCAGGCAAGAAAATAGTCAGAATAGGCCAGTTTTTGTGAATAGCACACACAGGGAGGTAGAACTGGGTAAGTTCAGCAATCGACAGGGGTGCCCAATGGAGTTCATGAACACTATAGAAAATAAATTCGGGGAGAGGTTGGAAAATGGTAGTATTGAGTGGTGCCAGGTAGTTGAAATTTTAGAACAAGTGTTTGTGGGGGAAACGAGGAATTGGTTTGCTGTCTACAGAGACAAGTTTACTGATATCAATGATTTTAAAATGAAATTCTGTGAAAAGTTCTGGAATGAGGTTATTCAGTCGCAGCATCGTGAGGGAGTAGTGTGTGGTAAATATAACCCTAAAGGAAGCTCCACCATGACCGAATACTTTTTAGGGCAGGTATTAGTGTGTAAATATCTGGATGGCTTGAAGGAGGAAAGTGATGTGGTAAGGTTGCTACTTAGGCACTTTCCCTATAGGATCAAGGAGGCTGCTTATATCCAGAATGTAAAGACTATATCACAAGTAGAAAATTTGTTAAGCACATTTGATGCACTAGGGAGAGGGTGTTATGAGGACAATTTCAATCGGAACCAGGGTAATAATAATAATAGACCTAATGAAGCCAGGCATCAAGAAGTTCAAGGGAACGGTGGCGAAGGAGCCAACGCTCAAAATAGAAATAATAATAATCAGAACAGAGGAAATGGCTATGGTAATCAGTATCAAGGAAGGAACAATGATTTCAGGGGAAATCAAGGGAGGAACAATGATTACAGGGGAAATCAAGGGAGAAACAATGATTTCAGGGGAAATCAAGGGAGAAATTATAATGACAATAATTACAACCAGAATAGGGGTCAAGGAAGAGGACAGCCTAGTGGTAGTAAAATACAGCCAAACAATGACAACACAGCCCAGAACAACCAGACCAGTTTAGTAGTTAGTAGTACTACGGCCAGCTGTAACGGTTCTTTAAACGCGAACCAGGCTGCGAAGTAAGGTCAGAATCTCAGTCTGTAGCATGCCCTGTCCATACAATTATACAGGAACCCTATGACCTAAATGTAAGAAATGAATTATTACATGAACTAAATGATGAAGGTATTATTCAGGAAGTGGTTAGTAAGAGCCCCATAGTTAAATTTAACGTGTCCGAGGCGTACACAGATGTTTTAATTGATAGTGGTTGTATGAAGAGTTGCATAAGTAGTGCATTTTATGATAAAATGATAGGAACTGGAGTAAATTTTGAGGAGATGCCAATTAAAAGCACTTTTGTTATCACAGCTGTTGGGAAGAGGTCTAAAGTAATTTCTAAGCAAGTTTTAGTAGACATTAAAATTAATAATCATGTAGAAAAGCAGATTTGTCTTGTAATTCCAAATTTAGTATTCAGTGTTATCTTGGGTTCAGAGTGGCTAAGTAGAGTGCCTGGTAACTTATGTTATGATGTAGTGTGACCTTTATGCATCTCTGATAGCATAAAGTCTACATATAATTCCAACAAAATTTAATTCATGTCTCAAAGCCGATGTGAGAATAGAAGTTGCTTGTGAAACTAGAAGGACAAAAGGATGGTTCGTACGTGACTTGAAGAAGCTTTCTCCCAGCGCGGACAAAGGTAGCAGGAAAGAGAAAATCCACATCTGGACACCAAATGCGCCAGACAACGCGCGGAGGTCGTTACACTACGCGGGTAAATGCAGAAACCTCAACGATCACCTACCAAATAAACCCCGCCCATTTGAAAGGAATTAGAGCAGTAATTGGAATACAGAAACAGGAATTATACCATCGTATAGGGGATTATCCCAGCCTCTCAGAAATATCGTCAAAATTTAAATTGGATTATTCTGTGATTTTTGCCAGAATTAAAATGAAATCAGGGGGTGTATTTGAAACGACCAATGGCAGTGAGAGACGCTAGACGCGATCAAATCCCGCCGAAATTAAGGGACAATGAAGCAAATTACAGAGCTCATTATATAAGGATCCAACGATCGGATTTTGAATAAAAAGGAGTCATTGAGACATTGGAAATGAGGACGTTCTAAGGAGCTAGTTCGCATATTCATGTGAGTGTTATTTTGGAAATAAATTCTGAGAACCCCCTACTCCACGTCCCTTTAAGAGAAATCGTATAAATAATGGATTGAAACACAGCGAAGTTAGTCTACTTTGGGGCAACGTCAGAGGCGGAAGCCCGTGCCTCGAGCCTTCAGAAAGTACGGTGATTTTTACAAGTTCTATAAGTCTACTTTGGGGCATCACGGGAGGCGGAAGCCTTGGCCCTGAGCGTTCAGAAATTAACGTGATTTTTACAAGTTTTATAAGTTCTTAATACGCGCTGTAGAGGCGAGAGCCTGCGTTTGAGGCATAAGAATAATTAACATTGTCACAAGTTTATAAGTAGGAGCAAGTATACCTCCAAAATTTGAACATCGCTAAGTATTCGCGAGTGCGAAGTAGAACAGTGCATATCATAACAGTATGACGCAGTTGTAATGATAGGTATAGCCGCCCGAGCTATTAACAGCTAGACCAGTATTCTAGGAAGCTATGAACTGTCGGCCGAACTAAATAAGTTGATGATAGCTATATGAGATAGGAGCTTCATGTGCGAGAACCGTGCATTGTGTTAATGGTAATAATTCACAGTGGACCTTTGTTTTGGTGAAATTTTGAGAAAAACCGTGTGTAAATTATCCTCCTATCATGATGAACCAGCTAATGAAGAATACTGATATCAAGGACCAGAACCGCATCAGGAAATATGAGAGATAAGTAAATATTGTATGGGGCATGTGGGTCATAATGTTTCCCATTATTGGGGTCGGATAAGTTTATCTCGATCATAAGCAGTTATGATAAAAATAGATATTTTAGGCGTACCGGGCATGTTTGTGTAGATTTGTGTGTTTATCAGTAATGAGTATTTTTGTGTGTTTTATAATGTAATAAGTATATGAGCATCAAAGTGTTATTTTAAATATGGTTTTGTTTGGAATGTCATTAATCTTGTTGAATGCACAGTCAAGGGTGCTTATGCACAATGTGATTGTAAAAGCTAAATGGGGAAGACCGCTCGATATTGTGACAAGACCAGTAAGTGACACTGAAATTATGAGAGTAATAAGTATGGTAAGTGATTATCATGCGAAGGTAAAAAGTGGTAAGGCAAGAATGGCTGGAGGGTATTGTGAGATATATTCAGGTAAGGCTAAGAGTCGACCCTGGGTCGAGCAGAATTAAAGCGGAGGTGATTTTCCCGCGTTCTTCGATGATATAATGGTGAGTGAAAATAATAGCGGAGGTGATATTCCCGCATTCTTCGACGATATATAAATGGTCAGTAAAATGATTGAATTCATTATCTGATGTGAGTCCACTTTAGCTCCGTCGGAAAGGTGTTGCATTGCTCGAGCCCAAGGCAGGTAAAAGGGAGTCTTTAAGAAACAGGTAGAAATATGGTTAGCCGTCTGAATTCTCAAAGCAGCCAGGAAGGTTGTGCCGGCCTGCTGGTTAGCACGGTGAAAGTGTGTCTGTCACAAGGTCGAGTTTGGCATTGTATTCTATGAAGGGAGGTAGTCCAACTCCCCGGGGTTTCTTTTGTGTACCGCTTCAGGAAGCGATGTATTCTATTTGTCATTATTTTTGGAGTGCATTCATTATGTTGTTGTTTATTAATAATCACGGCGCACCGGCCGCCGAAGTATTTATTTGATGCTTCATGTATATTGACTTGTTTATTTTACCATAATTAACGGAGTTATAGCTCTGAGTGAAGTAATTGTTTTAAAGTTATAAAAACACACATGCCCGTAACCTAGAATAAATCTATTGCCTTCATTATCTGACTCTTGTGAGGAAAGATGATGATTGTACGAGTAGACATGTCCGATTTCCCAAAGAACAAGTTTTGCAAGTTATAAAAATGAGTGCGCAATATTTATTGTGATAGAATGGCTGGTTTATTTAAGCCATAGTTATTTGAATTAAGTCTGTTGACAATAACTCTTGGACTTGAAGCAGTGGACTGCAGTAAAATAGACTATTTTCTATTCCTGGTTTCAGCCAGTGTGAAACATTATTTTGCATTTTGTTGATATTGTTGATTTCAGTAATTTAAGGGAGTTGATTTTTGTTTTTATTTGTCTATGGTTGGGAGAAAAGGGAGATGATGTTTTTGTGAAATAAATTATTTTATATTAGGAGTTCTCTGACCTACTGATTTTAAGATAAGCCTCCTGTGATCCTGTGACTATATTCCTAGGATGTTTAGAATAAGTTAGAGCCACCCCGAACAGAGCACTACCCGAGTAAGAGTCGGCATCCTAGAAGAACGCGGAAGGGTACAGTAGGGAGTTTGAAATTTAAATGGGGAGATTCTGAAGTAGAAGTAGCGTTCAATGACCGTATTCAGAGGAGTAGTGTTGTAGGTGTGATTTGTACTTTAAATGAGATATCGCCAGCCGTAGAGCGGGGTTCTCCATGTTTTGTGGGCAGTGTGATTACGAACGGAAGTCTAGAGGACTCGTTACGTGAGGCTGCATTTCAGGGAAATATAGAGGTGGAACAATGTGTTCGGCTCTATGATGTGTTATGGTGTAATAGGAGAGTGTTTGAGGATCGCATTGGTATGGCCAATTGCTATACACATTCATTGAACGTTATTGATAGGTCAGTATTCACAGGACATAGATATCCTGTACCTTTCGCTTATCAGAGTGCAGTTGAGGCACAAATTAATCAGATGCTTGAAGATGGGATTATTGAGCACTCGAACAGTCCATATGTTAATTCTTTGGTCACGGTACCCAAGACCGACGGCACTGTTCGTATTTGTTTAGACGCTCGTTTGGTTAACAGTAGAATTAGTTCAGATCAGCTGAAATCTATGTCAATAGAAGAATTAATGTAAACATTTGAGGGGAAGAAGTATTTCACTTGTGTAGATTTGAGTTCCAGTTTTTGGCAAGTGCCACTTATGTACGAAGATAGACCATTTACAGCTTTTAGTCATAAATATAACCTTTATCAATTTTGTAGAACACCTTATGGGTTAAAGAGTAGTTCAGCAGCTTTAATTAGGGCTTTAAACATCGCATTAGGGGATGACACAGGAGAGTTTGTCACCATTTACATAGATGATATGGTAATTAGTTCACGCAGTTTTGAGGAGCATCTACGTCATTTAAATATAGTTTTTCAGAAGTTAGATCAGGCAGGGTTCACTTTGAAGCTGTCTAAGTCGTCATTCTGTCAGTCAGAAGTGACATTTTTAGGTCATAGAGTGTCGAGTAGAGGTAGAAGAAAGTAGGGTTAATAAGATACTTAACGCAGAGGTGCCACAGAATGTTAAACAGTTAAAAACATACCTGGGAATTTGCAACTTTTTCAGGAGGTTCGTTCTTAAATACTCAGGGTTGGTAGAACCATTCAGGGAATTGCTTAAAAGTGGGACTCGGTGGAGATGGGAGTCCAAGCATGATCAGGCTTTTAGAGCGCTGAAGGAAGGTTTTGAGAAAGCTGTAGTGCTGAAATATCCGTTAAAAGATAAGGAATATGTGGTTATGACAGATGCTTCACATATAGGCATTGATGGAGTATTATGTCAGAAAGATGATGAGGGTAATCTGTGCATAGTATCTTTAGCCTCGCGAGGACTGACAGCAGCAGATACACGATTACTGAGTTAGAGCTTTTAGGTATTGTTTTCAGTTTAGGGAAATTTAAAATGTATTTAGTAGGGGGGAAATTTGAGATCCATACAGATCACCATGCACTATTGTATGAGAACTTGTAAACTCAGTTCTAACAGAGTTAGTAGGTGGATTCTTGCTCTGCAGGAATACGAATTCACAGTAAAATATATTAAAGGTAAAGCTAACATTCTTGCAGACATGCTATCGAGGGACACTAATTTATGTAGGGATTATCCTGTGGTTAAAGCAGAGGACGGTATTTTAATATGTGCATGTGTGGACAGTAGCAACAGGGCATCGTTACAGACACTGAGAAATATGCTAGTGGAGCAACGTGATGACGTTCATTTAAAGGGAGCCACTTGGAAGGTTGGAAGCAGGTGATGCAGAAACATTTATAGTTTCCAAACGTATTGGGAAAACAGCATATATGCTGGAGAATAGTGAGGGAAACAGATTATACGGAACGTATAATATACATAGTCTACGAAAATATGTGTCATAAAGTGAGTGTGTATAGCTGGCGAGCCAGCCTATCAAATGAGTAAGTGTGGTGTCTGGTGCGTGGAAGATCTGGTCTTAAGGCAGGCGTATCAGAAGTCACACAGGGGGGTAGTATATAAGTAAATGAGAGTTTTTAAGGTACAGGGAAATATGACGGGATTGTCGGATGCTGTTGAGCACTAAATTGTCTCGATGCACCAAGGCCATTTTGGCAGCGCTGATGGGTTCCCATTTATCTCCAAGAGATGGGGGAGCGCTTGTATAGGGCTTGTTAGCTTAAGGCGTCCACGAGATAAAAGATGGCCCATCAGAATGCGAGACAGTCCTTCATGAAACTCATACATATCAGCACACGTGATTTCTGTTTACGGCCTCGCCATGTAAGATTTGTAAGTGTGTAATTTAAGATAATATGTACAATGGTATTATTTGTGTGAGGAGAAATGGTCTGTGTTGAGAACTAGTATTAAGTAGAATATGGTTAACGGGAACTTAACAAGACAGGGCGATTACGGCACAGAAATATTTGGTGTTATTTGTAATGCGCATTTACTGTTTTTTTTCAGAAGTCAATATTAATTTATCTACTTTAAAGAGAGATTAAGTATTATGGTCACGAGGCGCTGCCACAATAGTGTGATCGTGTGCTCAGTGATAAGTGAGATTAAATGTCACCATAAGGAGGGGACCTCCAGTGAAATTAGGAAGTTCTATGGTGATATAAATATATCAGAACACCTTCAATGCGTGTGATATGACATCATAAATACATAGTGCTCACACATTAATTATGTCTATTTCTCCAACATAGAGAAATTTGAGAGGCGGAAATATCCGTGGAACACTATTCCATATGTAAAACATTGGACTGGTTGCAAAGTGCAATCCATAGTGACAACAAACTTTGACGCAAAGTGCGTGAAGAAAAATTATGAGTGTATATATCTGTAATTTAGGGTGATTTCATTTATGTAATATGTATTTTGGATGGGGATTATTAACGTGTCTGGGATAATCGGATAATGGACCGTCGTCACGGTAAATCATCCGATGATCCGAGGCGAATATGTAACGTGTTTTTCGAGGGGTTTTTATGCCACTGGCATAAGTCAGTAGGAAGCCATTCTATATTTATTTACGCGGCAAATTGTTCAGCCAAGAGAATTTTTCATGTTAAATTATTATTATTATTAATTTATTATAATTATTATTAAGATATTTTCGGAGCATTTTATAAAAATTATAAGCGTACAGATAGGTTTTCTATGTCTTAGAAAACGCTATCAAGCAAATTATTACGAACGACGATATCATAGAAAATTATCTGATTACGGAATTTTACGGAGTTTTGTCAGTTAGGGTATTTGAGAGAGATGACTCACTGGGAATTCAAATACAAGCTGATTCCTGTCGAGAAGTACGACGCAAGCTTGGGTCGCATCGTCAAGAAAAGGCGAATTGTTGGGACGGAAATCGACTTCTCCCTCTCGCGCGCCGTGTGTAATGAACCAGAGGAGGGGAACTAGCGGCGTGCTCAGCCAATCAGTGGAGACAACGTAAGCTGGAAGACGGTACCATGGTGGGGGAGCCAACGTGTGGATATATCGTTCGACGCGCCGTGAAACGAGGACTATCTGTATAGAACTTCCCGAGTATGGTTTACGCGGGAGTCGCTCCGATGTTCAGTGGAGTTAGCGACTATCTTTGTGAAACTTAACCAGTGTGGTTATACGAGTGTTTGGGTCCGAGGTACGGACCATAGAATTTTCTAATCTACCAGAATATCATCAAATAACGAAGAAGATGGCGACGTCCAGGAGACTGTGGGAAGCACACAGCATCATCCAGTACGAGGGAAATGCTTTAGCAATTTCCAGTGGTAAGCGAAAATGACGCAGAAACACGCAATCTCTCATTTTTCTTTGTTTTACATTTCAAATTTCAGTAACTTCATAGCTTGGAAATAAGAGTAAAATCAATTTATCAGACTCCGTTTTCACGTAATTTTCTATCGGTAATATTAAAATCGCAACGCTCCAATTTAAATTTTAAACTTATTATTATTATTAATTTTGCTATACTTGTTTTATATAATAAATTCATTTCTTTTACAATGCAATCTTTGCTTTCAGTAGGTAGCATTAGATATAGACCAATTCCTTCTCCTGATACAATTGTTTGTTGGGTTAATGATCAAATCATACCACGATCTGAGTGAATAGAGTCTTGAAGGTGTTCTGCCAGCGCTAGACGTTGTTAAATACAAATTTAGATTTCAACATTGCATTGAGGGCTTGGCGCCCATTCAAACAACATAGCTTAGGCAAAGGTCAACAGTAACATTTATCTCCCAACAGTGTGGGCTAGCAAGACTGCTACGTTTGTCGCTCAAAGTGAGGGCTAAAGAAACCATTACATTTGTCGCTACCAACATGGGGCACTAATTAACCATTACACACTCTGGGAGGAAAGGTAAATCGTTGTGTAGATCTTGAAGGTCAGATGGGTAATCAACATCAACGTCTAGAATGTGTCACACAGGATCGTCTTCCTTTAGTTTTTCTAGATCAACAGTATCTGGAGAAACTGACTGAAATCCACCATAAGGAAGGGAGTGGCACATAGCCCACCCGTATTCGTTGTTGGCATCATCATAGATAATAAACTGTGACAGTTTCTTAGATTCATAGGTTTCCATGTATTTATTGTTAGCTTCAACATACCGATGAGACACCTGGCATATGTCTCCACGTATTCCAGACTCGATTAGAAGAATCTGATCGTAATCCTGTAGCAATTCCAGTTCATTGCCACGAAACTTAAACCAGGCGAAGTAAAAAAGTGTGCAGCATCCACTCGGTGTGTTTCTAGTGTTTTGTTTCTAAACGTTTCAACGCTGTCTGCAAGAAGGAGTACATCTGAAGTTAGGTAGAGGTCACTATGTTCCCCTAGAGTTTTAATGTTGTACTGATTCCAGACATTTTTGGCATGTTCATAGGTTTCTTGACTAACATTTTCTTGACTTAATTTGTTAATGAATGCCTCATTTGGAGGTAAACACGTTTCACTTAACTTTTCCCATGAGTCAATGTAGTCATAACAAAATCGCCCTTTACGAGTCATGAGCATTGCATTTTTTTTCCGATGTACTTGTCTGTTTCAGTGTATGATATTAAGTTGGAAACTAAGTTTTTCAAACTACTCGGCTTTAACCAAAACGTATCCACAAATCGAAGCTTAACATTTCCTACATATTTGGTAAAGGAAATGAACTTTTCTTTGGAGTTAGTGATAACATCCACTCTCTCAGTAGTACTTCCCAATTGCTTTACAATGAAATCTGCGTCGTAGCCACTCATATTATGTAGAAACACAGGAACGGGGTTATGTGTTTTACACCTCAAATTACACTGTGAGCACTTCCACGGTACTCCCCTGTAATGTGGCAGTGGTCTCGTACTTTCCAGTCCTGTTGGGTAAATGGTTTTTGACACAAATAACAGGTTTCAGAACATTGGAAGTCTGCTTCTTGATCCTGAGTTAAGGCCTTTGGAACATTTAAGCTGTAAAGGCGATCAATTGCATTAGCTATTGAGATCAAACCGTCCATAAACTTTTCTGCAGCGTCAGGTCCACGATAAATAACAGGTTGGCTTGGAAGGTTTGTCTTTATGTGTTCCACAGCAGGTGAGGGTTTAACGTATATACCAAATCTCATAGGAACATGACTCTGGTATGGCACTGTATAACTTGCTTCAGGATTGGGTAAACATGTTTGATAGGGTAAGAGTATACTTTCAAAATCTGCATAGATAACGTAAGGTATTCTCAGCATTCTTTCCACGTTTAAAAATTTAACAATTGAGTTTTAATAGGCATTTCCACTCTAGCAATGTCATGCAGGACCCACAAAGGTCTATGTTCTTTCAATTTTTCCATTCCTTGTTGTCCATATCGATTATCAAAGTGTGTAAAACACCGTTTACACGTATATATCTTATGTTCATTGCGGGTAATCTGATATCTTACTAGTTTATCAAAATTTTTGATAAAGACGTAGTGGTTCTGTCCGGATGATGAACTTAGCAAAAGGAGGTCGCGATGGTCTTGCATCTCTTGATCCACAACCTTTAGAGGGAACAATTTGTTGCCTTGTTCCAATCCAAATACATTAATGGATATATCGTTGGCTTTTTCAAATTTGGGAATGTCAGCTAGTAATGTAGTAAATTATATTACATATAATTCATACTTGTTGTCCAGGTCTTTGTATTTACTAACGCGTTCAGCTTTCGTTTTAACCAGTTTTCCTAAAATGGCATACATAAAACACTTTTCATCCCTTAAGTTTTGAGGAATAATGCAGGCTTTTCTTGCTTTTATAGCTGCTGGTAATGGAACATATGTGCTACCACGCAAGGGATTGTACTTATTAGTTTTCAATCGTACTCTTTCCACTGCTAACTAAGACCAATTACTGCCTTTTAGCTCAGATTCTTCCATTTCAGTAGTTAATTTTGTAAACTGTGTTTCCAAGAAACTACTCAAGTCTGTTTCAAAAAATAGGGCTTTATTTCGTGTTTTAAAAGCCCGATCTGTATTTTCGTTAGTGGACGTATGAATGAATCTACATTCAGCCACAAGATTAACTTTTATCGACTTGTGCATTGCTAGTTCCTTCTGCATAGCTTGCATTATTTGCTGTTTGGACTCTTTAAGGTATGAATTTAAATCCTTACACGAATCACAACGTATGAAATAGGATTTAAGTCGACCTTCAAAAGATGTCTCATATTCAATAAGTCCATTTTTGTCATGGACCAATGGCAGTAGGTAATGTTTTGTAGGCTCCGCTTTATGTCTTTTAGCTGCCGACACATCATTACAACATTCTTCATGCAGACGTCCATTGTAGGCATTGTTGAATTTACTGCCACACGTTTTACACTCATGAAATTCCCCACACAAAACTTAATGACGCTTTCTGTCATAGTCCCGAAGAAAACTTTTCCCACATTGTTTGCATATATAGCTAGGAATGGGGTTCTTCAATCATGAGTGTTGATTTTTGCAAACAGCTGCTTACTGCGTATCACAGGGCTAGAGGTTGGTCGGTGAGACGGTCTTTCACGATGTGAACACCGAGAGAGGTAGTAGTCAACTGGTGATATTCTTGTTAAACGTCCTCTAATATACCCCTAGTTAAGGGTAACAGCTGCTTGCTGCATATGACAAGGCTAAAGACTGGTTGTTTCAACGGTCTTTCACAATGAAAACACTGTGACAGGTAGTAGTCAACAGAAAATATTCGTATACCCTACTCAAGGTTATCAGGTACTTACTGCATATCAAAAGGCTGTACAATCATGTGTGTTAGGCACTCTTTCTTGCTAAGGACCCAAATATTCCCTACACAAGGCTATACAGGATAGTTCTGAACACTTAGTAGTTAATTGTATATTCAAGTTTTATACAAAGCTTATACAAGCACGTTTTTCATGAGGTAAAACTTTGTTAAATAGCTGCATGCGACACGCAAAGTATGTTTCCGCTATCTAGCGGTGACTATGAGAACTACTTGAACGACCAGAATGCTACCTAGCGCTCCATTTCAACACTCACTCACTGAACGACCAGCATGCTATCTAGCGGTCGATATCAATACTCCTCAACTACCAACCTGCTACCTATCAGTCAATATGACAACTCACTCAACTACCAGCATGCTACATGGCTTTTTCGTTGTAAGGAAATGTTAAGCTTCGATTTTTGGACACGTTTCGGTTAATGCCGAGTAGTTTGGAAAACTTAGTTTCCAACTTAACATCATTCCTTGAAACAGACAAGTACTTTTGAAAAGAAAATGCAGTGCTCATGTCTCGTAAAGGGGTATTTTGTTATGACTACATCGACTCATGGGAAAAGTTAAGTGAAACGTGTTTACCTCCAAAAGAGGCATTCTTTAACAAATTTAGTCAAGAAGATGTTAGTCAAGAAACCTATGAACATGCCCAAAATGTCTGGAATCAGTACAACATTAAAACTCTAGGGGAATATAGTGACCTCTACCTAACTTCAGATGTACTCCTTCTAGCAGACAGCTTTGAAACGTTTAGAAACAAAACACTAGAAACACACCGAGTGGATGCTGCACACTTTTTTACTTCGCCTGGTTTAAGTTTCGAGGCAATGCTCCTTTACACAGGCATTGAACTGGGATTGCTACAGGATTACGATCAGATTCTTCTAATCGAGTCTGGAATACGTGGAGGCATAAGCCAGGTGTCTCATCGGTATGCTGAAGCTAACAATAAATACATGGAAACCTATGATTCTGAGAAACTGTCGCAGTTTATTACCTATGATGATGCCAACAACCAATACGGGTGGGCTATGTGCCACTCCCTTCCTTATGGTGGATTTCAGTGGGTTTCTCCAGATACTGTTGATCTAGAAAAACTAAAGGAAGACGAACCTGTGGGATACATTCTAGATGTTGATGTTGATTACCCATCTGACCTTCATGATCTATACAACGATTTACCTTTCCTGCCAGAGTGTACACAACCTAAGGATTCATCTCTGAAAAAACTAATTCCTCATCTTGGAAATCGAAGGCGATATGTTGTTCACTACATGGCATTAAAACAGGCTTTAGATCATGGAATAAAATTGATACAAATTCATCGTGTGTTAAAGTTTAAGCAAAGACCTTGGTTAAAGGCATACGTTGATTTTAATAACAACCTTCGAAAATAAGCCAAAAATTATTTTGAGAAAAATCTGTACAAATTATTCAATAATGGCATTTTCGGAAAAAACAATGGAAAATATCCGTAAAAGAATAGACATACGTCTTGTGACTGACAGCAAAAAGGAAGAAAAGCTAATAGCAAAGCCGACATTCATTGACAGAACAATTTATGGTCCTAACCTAGCTGCTTTCCACATGGCTAAACGTAACATTGTATTCAATAAGCCTATACATATTGGAATGTGTATACTGGATATTTCAAAAACTCTTATGTATTCCCACCACTATGATGTCCTGCTACCCTATTATGGCATGGACAATCTTAAACTCTTGTATATTGATACCGACTCGTTCATTTATTTGGTTAACACCCATCATGTATATCAAGACAAGTTGGATTTCCTAGAACACCTGGACACATCTGATTATCCTACTAATCACATATGTTACTCTATATCAAACAGAAAAACGTTGGGGAAATTTAAAGACGAGGCTTGTGGACAAATTATTAAAGCATTTGTTGGACTTAGAGCTAAAATGTATGCTTTAGACATAAATGGCAAAGAAATCAAAAAGATTAAAGGTATTAGCAAAGGTGTTGTCAAAAATTGTATAAGCTTTCGAGATTATAAGGATTGTGTCATGAAAAACAATGTAAAAAGAATACCAATGAATATTATCGCTTCTAAACAACATGACATATCATCTCTAAGACTAAACAAAATTGCTTTGTGTCCTGGTGATGATAAAAGAGTAATTGATTTGGATGGTATAGGTACACATGCTTATGGTCATTACTCAATCATTAACCATGCTTAAAGAGTTAAGTTATGAATATCAAAATCTTCTGCCTGCAACTAGCAAATTCATAAAACAAAACAATTTAGGAAATAAAACAATAGCACTACAAAAATAAATTAAAAACAAAATAACAAATGCCATTCATAATCAAAAATAAATAAAATCGAAAACAAAATAAAAACAAGAAGTTCCGTGTAAAACTATACAGCCTACTTTTCATGCCAATGATTATTCTACAGAATATGAACCTATCTAGAATAATGACGAAATTAAGTTGCTAATATCGAAATTTCTAATTAGTTCGAAATACTGTATACTTGGCATAATGTATCCTAATAGAGCACTACAGTTGACAGCCCTGATGACTGAATATATTCTTAGTTCCGTCTCTTAAGGTACAAAATACAAAATTTGGTTGAAGTCCAATGAATAGCATGGACGTTACATGCAGTTAAACATTGGATCTAACAGCGCGCGTAAAATCATGTTGGCAACAATGTCATGCATGTATTGGTCAGAAATAATCTGAAATAATATGATCTATTGTTGTGCCAATTTTGAATGAAATCCATTAGTTAATATAGAAGTTACATGCATTTTAAAATTGGACCTATCAGCAGGCTTAGATTCATGTTGGCAGCACTGACGTATATTAGTTACTCCAAATTCGTCTAGAATGCCAGGTACTATACGTGTGCAAAGTTTAGAGCTATTGGCTTGCATACTTTCTGATATATTGATATTTGGGTAACAAAAATAGGGACAGCACATATTAACAGTTGGCAGCACTGGTTGCTCCTTAGAATACGCATAGTCATATCTGTTATGGTATACATAGCACATACGAAATTTGGTTGAAATCCAAATGATAGTATGGAAGTTACATGTATTTAAAGTTGGACCTGTCAGCAGGCTTAGAATCATGTTGGTAGCACTGACGTATATAAGTTACTCCAAATTAATATAGAATGTCAGGTACTATACGTGTGCATAGTTTAAAGCTGTCGGCTTGCATACTTTCTGATATATTGGTATTTGGATAAAATAAATTAGGAGCATTTATTAACAGTTGGCAGCCCTGGTAGGTCTTAAGAATACGCTCAGTCATATCTGGTTATGTACACATACAACATACGAAATTTGGTTGAATTCCAAGTGATAGTTTAGAAGTTATATGCATTTAAAAATTGGACCTATCAGGAGGCTTATAATCATTTTGGCAACACTGCCATATTTAGCTTCCTGAGTAGTGGGGTAGTGGGGGAGCTGCTTACCTTTTTATTGAGCCACCCTCGTATTTGCCCCGAACCTGATATCTCGCTAACCAAACATGGGATTAGAACATACAGGGTGTCCTAACACTGCTAGTAATGCCCCCTACTTTCCTATAGCCTTTTTATTTAATGAAAATACAAAAACTAAAAGATCATTCGCGAGTAGTGGGGTAGTGTTGGTTTCCTCAAGTCGAGCTCGTGCTTGAATATGTATGGCTATGTTGGGAAAGGGTTAGGTGGTGGGAAAGGAGTAGGGTCGAGTGAGGGGTCGTTTAGATGGCATTTTTTCCTCTCTAGGTGATGGTGAGGTTATTTTTTAAAATGGATGGAATTGGGAAAGGCCATTTGGGGTAAACATGTTGTTTTGACATTTTGGCGATGAATGTTTTTTTATACGCATGCGCACTTGAGGGGTTTTGTAAGAGGGCGGGCTTTTTAAATGATGATTTACCAATGAGTGTTTTTTTAATATGTATTTAAATAAACCAAAAAAAACTAATAGGTCATTGGCTTTTTACTATCTCGCTAACCAATAATCGGATTTAAACGTATGAGGTGTCGTAGGACTCGTGGTGAACTCTCTTTTTCTATCGAAGGGGTATATTCACATTAAAATAAAAACTACCCTTACCCGGGGGATGAAATAGTAATTTATTTTTGTATGCTTACGAACTTGGCGGTTTTTGTAAAAGAGCGGGCTTTTTAAATGATGATTTATACATGAGTGTTTTTAATATGTATTTAAATAAACCAAAAAAAAAAACTAATAGGTCATCGGCTTTTTACTATCTCGCTAACCAATAATCGGATTTAAACATATGAGGTGTCGTAGGACTCGTGGTGAAATCCCCTTTTCTATGGACGGGGTATATTCACTTCAAAATAAAAACTACCCTTGCCCGGGGGATGAAATAGTAATTTATTTTTTGTACGCTTGCGCATTTGGTTTTTTTTGTAAAAGAGCGGGCTTTTTAAATGATGATTTATAAATGAGTGTTTTTTTAATACGTATTTAAATAAACCATAAAAACTAATAGGTCATTGGCTTTTGACTATTTCGCTAACCAATAATCGGATTTAAACGTATGAGGTGTCGTAGGACTCGTGGTGAACTCTCTTTTTCTATCGAAGGGGTATATACACTCCAAAATAAAAACTACCCTTACCCGGGGGTTGAAATAGTAATATTTTTTGTATGTGCGCGCACGGACGGCTTTTGTCAAAAGGACTTAACTATACGTTAGTTAATATTTTCTGAACCCCTCATGGGATTTTGCCATAGGCAGTATTATAGCCCTGGGGGGTAACGCCCCGTTTTTGAATGTAGGATTTATTTTTGTCGAAAGGGCCTAACGACACTTTTGTTCATATCTCGCGAACCAATCATGCTAGGGACTTGTATGAGGGGTCCTAGCACTTGGGGCAACATTCCCTGTTTGGGGGTGAAACTACCCCCCAAAATTGAAAAATCCCTATCTCGGAAACGAAGAATCCTAAAATTAAGTGTGATAGCTTAAAAAATAGGGGATGATATAGGCTTTTACCTCGATGGATCATTTCACCCCTAAAACAGTAAATAGTCATGTTATGGGAGAAAAACGTGTTAAACACCTAAAAATGATAAATGAACCTAAGATCTTTTGTTTTTGATGAAAAATAGCAGAGGGGTGAAACTACCCCCCAAAATTGAAAAATCCCTATCTCGGAAACGAAGAAGCCTAAAATTAGGTGTGATAGCTTAAAAAATAGGGGATGATATGGGCTTTTACCTCGATGGATCATTTCACCCCTAAAACAGTAAATAGTCATGTTATGGGGAAAAACGTGTTAAACACTTAAAAATGATAAATGAACCTAAGATCTTTTGTTTTTGATGAAAAATAGCAGGGGGGTGAAACTACCCCCCAAAATTGAAAAAACCCTATCTCGGAAACGAAGAAGCCTAAAATTACGTGTGATAGCTTAAAAAATAGGGGATGATATGGGCTTTTACCTCGATGGATCAATTCACCCCTAAAACAGTAAATAGTCATGCTATGGGGAAAAACGTGTTAAACGCCTAAAAATGATAAATGAACCTAAGATCTTTTGTTTTTGATGAAAAATAGCAGGGGGGTGAAACTACCCCCCAAAATTGAAAAATCCATATCTCGGAAACGAATAATCCTAAAATTAGGTGTGATAGCTTAAAAAATAGGGGATGATATGGGCTTTTACCTCGATGGATCATTTCACCCCTAAAACAGTAAATAGTCATGTTATGGGGAAAAACGTGTTAAACACTTAAAAATGATAAATGAACCTAAGATCTTTTGTTTTTGATGAAAAATAGAAGGGGGGTGAAACTACCCCCCAAAATTGAAAAATCCATATCTCGGAAACGAAGAAGCCTAAAATTAGGTGTGATAGCTTAAAAAATAGGGGATGATATGGGCTTTTACCTCGATGGATCATTTCACCCCTAAAACAGTAAATAGTCATGTTATGGGGAAAAAATGTGTTATACACCTAAAAGCATAAGCATCTTTGTGAAACCATGCATTAATGGACATGTGTATGGAGGATGGTTGTTATTATTATTATTAGGTAATTATGGATTAATGTGTGTATAGATAACTAACCTGTGGGGAGCGTGATGGCGCAGGTGCTTAGCAGCTCGTCTTTACCCGGACGGCTGGGGTTCAAATCCCGGTGACAGCGGGGGGTTGGAATTTTCACCTGAAAAAATCACGTGGCATTCGGCCTTAAATCCCAGGCCAAAACCAAAATGAGCCTGGTTGGCTCCGGCGACTCAAACTAATAGGGAAAAGCCGAAGAAAGAAAGGTAACTCACTAGTAATAGTAAACATTGGTTTGAGGTGTTGAAGAAGTCAGGATGGCCAACCCTTTACCCTGGTTCACGAATGGACCCCAAAAAGTTTTACCTGTCAAGACTCAGTCTACCCTGTTGCAGCCTTTAGAAAAAAAATCGAACCGGGGCCTCTGTAGTGACAGTGGAGCTATATTCATGATGATTTTTAAACAAACCTAGGCTTGCCTACTACCGCTGTGTTGAATCTGCACAGAGACTCTGGCTTTGGTTTGCGTAGTGTGCCTTGCTGATAACAGCACAGTGACCTTGTCAGTAAGTTTCATATTACTCATTTGCTTGATAGCGGACATGCTATGCACATGACTAGATCGTTGTTAGGTTTGACAAAGGCTTAGTGAAGCTTATGGCAAGCTTGAAATGAATGTCATGGTATAGTCGGGCTTGGAAGCCAAGACCTTAGGGTTGACAACCAAGTAGGTTAACCACTACACGGTGAGATGGTGAAATAATAATGTAACAGAACATATAGAAACGTTTTCTATAGTTTAACGAATTGGCATACCATGAGAGGTGTAGGTAATGGAAATTGAATCCTTAGCTGATGATTATACTACTTTCCATGCCCACGTATAAGCTATCATGTTAGAAAAAGAATGGTATGGCTTGTTTTAAACGGAGAATAATCATTGTGTTTACTGTGAAACACAAATCTGAATTTAAAATAATTAATTTAAAATTAACTAATTTAAAATTAGTTTAGTACGCTGAAGTTAAAATGAATAATGATCACGTTACAGACAGCCAGTTTCAAAGCCATGAGAACTAAGTGAACAAAGTATAAAATTCATGAGCCAGTGAGGAATTCAACATGCTGTCCTTTGGGCAAGAGAGAAGCGTTCTACAGCGACCCTCAATGGTTTGGGTCATCGTAAAGATGAAAATTAATTCTAAGCTACTACACGCTTATATACTAGAAGAAGAAATGGAAAACAATAGGTCAAATAAAGAACAGAAGGAATAAAAAATGGCCCTCAACCCTCAAGCATGTGGATTGAGGGAGTTGGAAGGAAGGAGAGCCATGAAAGGCAGATAAAAAAGTATACTAGGAGAGGCTTTGCCCCAGAGGTAATGGAGGTAAACTGGACTCAGCTCAGAAATCCCTTGGGGTTGCCAACTTCCAAACTGATCAGCCCTTGAGGGTGTAGCCATAGGCAGAGTGCACTGCAAGTAGTGGGGCTAAATACACCCTACCTTCTTGAGGGGGGCATGAGCAAAAGACAGGAAATAACATGAAAATAAAAAAGCAAGGCTGCCTCCTCAGGATATCAGAAAAAATAAATAAACCAGGGCCAATGAAGTTTCAAAAGGAAGAGACTCCCTAGGGCTCGGATACCCTAATCATGTTGGGGTCGGTAGAGAACAAGAGTTGAGCAAGTGTGGTCGACAGGAAATAAGACAGAGAAGAGCCTAGCACAAGTTAGTGGAAGCAATGACGGTCTCAGCTGGGACTCCGTGATCGTCAACCTACATGACACTAGATATGACGCCCAGGGGTGGAATTAAAGACCTCTTTTGTTTTTTATCACTGGCTTTTAAGAACGCTAACACATGGCATGCCTTATAATGCAATACTGGTCCTAGGGTATGCAAAATTGTATTAGAAACTCAGCTAATAATAGTGTGCTTGCCCATGATTTACCTTAAATTTTCCTAAAATCCACTACATTTTCCGCAAATTGACCAAATGACACAACATTCCAGCAAAATTCAACAAATGACTACCAGATTTATTGAAATTCCATTGATTTACCTAAGCATGGTTTAAACTACCTCAAATTCATATAAAATTAGACGAATATAGATGAAAATTCACTAAAATTTACCGAATTTAGCCAAGTGGTGTACAAACCATGAAATTTATCCAATTTTTTTAAATTAAAATTGACTACATGTACTCGAAAATTTCATAATATTCCCTTTATATGTATGCTTTTTGTTGTTGTTGTTGTTTCGTTTACCATACTCTCTGCAGACAAATACCTCAACATGACTTTCTCCTAGACTAGGAGCTTCACATTCGACATGATAGCTGAGTTTCATTTCCCATAAACTTGTCTCTGAGGTGGGTGTCAGGAAAAGGCATCCAGCTGTAAAAACCACACCCTCACGTAGACTTTCATAACCTCTTACGTTGAGGTTCCTTACACTAACGACATTAAATGATTGAACGGTTTCCTTTTCACAATTCCTGTCTATACTTTCCTCTTTAAGGTTGCAAGATGTTTGCAAGATTCCTAAAATGCAATTAAATGTAATAAATACCTTAAGATGGTTTCATTTGTTTAATGATATGGTGTTGATGATGGATATATACGTTAAGACTAATTTTTGTTAGGTCTTGACTGGCCTTGCAATTAGAAATTGACAAACCAAACATGGGTTATCTACCAGGGGAACACTTTGACCTCTATGTTGGTTATTGACCAGTAAGTACAGTTCTAGTAATGAGACAGAAATCCAACTCAAACAATGAGCGCGCAATGCGGCGGAGATTGGTACCACGATGTACTGTTGGTTATGTAGCTATGTGGAATGTACATCACATATGGTTTACTTAAAGGTTTGGATATTCCATTAAAGATATATCTACAATAAACCATTTTCAAATGGTCATTCGTTGGTGTGAAAATATTTATTATATGGTATTTTATGAAAACAATTATGATTTATAATTTATATGTTTATTGTATTCTTATTTAATGTAAGCACTGGAGGCACTATCGACCAAAATACAGCACTATCTGGAATGTATATTGCATACTTGAAGGTTTGGTGATCCCATTAAAGATATTCCTACAATAAATGATTTTCAAGTTGTCGTTCTATGGCGTGAAAATATTTAATATATGATATTTGCTAAAAGGATTTACCACTGGAATTATTTTACAAGTAGTTATTTTAATGACCAACAGAGTTCACTGTTAAGAAGGTAGAGCCCTATGTGGAATGTAGGATAACATGATATACATGATACGTGACAACTGTAAGGCTTGTGATTTTTAAGATGCCTTTATCCCTATATTAATCACCCAGTTTGCAATACTGATAACTGCAATGTTAGTGAAAAAAAATTGAAACAAAACAAAAATCAGCATTGAAAAACCAAAAAGTGGTTGAGCATATATATAGTGGGGAAAAGAAAAGTTTTGTAAACACTAATGTCCAACAATATTAATTAAATCAGTAACTGTCAGGGTGGCCGAGTGGTTAAGGCGTTTGACTTAAGATCAAATTTCCAAATATATAAGGAAGCAAGGGTTCGAATCCCTTCCCTGACATAACTATTGCTTGAGCATGCAAGAAAACAAGAAATGTACACAAACTATGTTTATCAATTTAATCATTTTTTTTACAAGAGATAGACACACAGAATACAGGTCTTTTGGTTTATCAGTTCTTTTAAACATAACACTTGTTGAAAATTATTTTTTAGGGGATGGGGGGTGTTGCTACGTTGACCCATTACACAATAATAGCAGCTTTACGAAGTTCATTTTCTATATTTAATAGCTCTTTCTCATAACCAATATGACCAAGCTGTTTACAGGCATGCAAGAGCTGTAGACGTTCGACTAATATATTAGGATCGTTCCATTTACTATTTTTTATGAATGGTTTCAGAATCTCGGGAAGCAGTTCATCATTATCACCATCATTATGATTATCATCCTCATTATTATAATCATTTTCATAATGATGATCATTATCATCGTTATCATTACCATCATAATTTCCACTTTTGTCCACAGACTGTTCAATGGATTGAGTTGCCTTTGATAGTGTTGAAAGCTTCTTTTTAGATGTGCTAGAATGCTTTAACATTGTTATGTTATTATTACCACTATTACCTTTCCCCACTAACTTCTTGATGGGGTATATTGTCTCTGATAGGGTTGAGGGCTTTTGAGATGTGGGTGCATGTCTGAACATGGGTTTCACAGGAGGTGTCGAAGGTTTCTCATTAAACAACTCGCTAACAGTATGAGTGCGTTGTAGTGTATTAAACTTGAGGTTAATATTATCTTGAGCAGTACTATTTTTCTCTTGGACTTGGTTTCTTGCTTTGGTTTGGGTTTTCCTTACATTTAGACTAGCGTGATTATTAAGTTTACATTCATGATTGTTTGAAGAAAGTACGTCGAATTCTTTTGTTTTAAGCATTCCTCGACACTGTTTCGATCGTTGCTTTGAACAGCGCCAAATAATAGTTCCATTTTTATTGCTTCGTTTCACAATATATGAATATCCTTTATAGTATGCATAAGGCTTACCATACCTAGTCACTGATACTTCCATATCAACTGTCAAGCACAAACTAATCTCTAGTAAAGACAACTCGGTAATAACAACAATAGTTTAATGTGGGAGCATATATACATGCAAAAAGTGGGAGCAAAGGTGGGGGGTAAAAAGTGGGAGCAAAAGTGGTAGCAAATGTGGGAGAAAAAAATAACTGTGAGCAAAAAGTGGGAGCAAATATGGGATCAAATGTGGGAGCAAAGCAAATATAAAAAGTGGGAGCAAATATGCTAAGAAATATGTCAACAAATATACCAGCAAAAGTAAATACACAAGTCAAGATAGATTAAAGTGCAAAGAAAATATGGAAGCAAATATGAGAGCAAAAATTGTGTTTTTCTAAAACAACTAGACATAACAAACTTAGTCATAACCTAACCTAACCTAACCCAACCTAACCAAACCTAACCTCACCTAACCTCACCTAACCTAACCTCACCTAACCTCACCTAACCTAACCTCACCTCACCTAACCTCACCTCACCTAACCTAACCTAACCTAACTTTACCTAACCTAACTTGACTGAACTTTACCTAACCTAACCCATCATAACTTCACCTAACCTAACTTTACCTAATCTAACTTCACCTAACCTAACGTTCAACTCTCAGATCAAAATTAAATTCTAGGCATAGTTGAGTTGGAACCCAAGACTTCAGGGATAACACACAAGTATACTAGCCACTACACTGCAAAATGGGCAAATTATCATGCAACACAACATAAAGTAAAAGTTTCCTGTAGTGTAACTCATTGGCTGTCAACCATAGTTTGGGAATTCAAACCCAAGACCTCAAGACTTTTGTTTTGAACATTATCAGAAATATTATTCCATTTACATTTTGCTGCTGCTTATAGTTATAAGAGTTGGCATTAATATGGGAAGCAAAAAAAAAAGTGGGAGCAAATGTGGGAGCCAATATGGGAGCAAATATAGGAGCCAAGATGGGGGCAAAAGTGGGAGCAAATGTGGGAGCCAATATGGGAGTCAATATGGAGGCAAATATGGGAGCAAATGTGTGAACTAATCATCTCACCTCGGATATCGCCAGTGAGTACTCATATCCACCGCAAGGTAGCGGAAACATACTTTGTGTGTTGTATGTATCTATCTTACAAAGTTTGACTGCATGCAAAACGTCCTTGTATAAGCTGTGCATATAATTTTCATATACAATTAAGACCAAGTGTTCAGTACTAACATGTATAGCCTTGTCTAGGGTATATAGAGGATCGTTAGCAAGAAAGACTGACTAACCCAGGAGTGTAAAGCCTTGCCATATGCAGTAAGCATCTGTTGGCAGAAATGGTTCCTAATAATAACGGACTTAATGAATATGAAACGTGTTTTGAGTGTCGTCTTAAATCCTATTTTATACGTTGTGATACGTGTAAGGATTTAAGACGACACACAAAAGACAACACCCAAAATACGTTTGTGTCGTCTTAAATCCTTACACGTATCACAACGTATAAAATAGGATTTAAGACGACACTCAAAACACGTTTCATATTCATTAAGTCCGTTATTATTAGGAACCATTTCTGCCAACAGATGCTTACTGCATATGGCAAGGCTTTACACTCCTGGGTTAGTCAGTCTTTCTTGCTAACGATCCTCTATATACCCTAGACAAGGCTATACATGTTAGTACTGAACACTTGGTCTTAATTGTATATGAAAATTATATGCACAGCTTATACAAGGACGTTTTGCATGCAGTCAAACTTTGTAAGATAGATACATACAACACACAAAGTATGTTTCCGCTACCTTGCGGTGGATATGAGTACTCACTGGCGATATCCGAGGTGAGATGATTAGTTCACACATTTGCTCCCATATTTGCCTCCATATTGACTCCCATATTGGCTCCCACATTTGCTCCCACTTTTGCCCCCATCTTGGCTCCTATATTTGCTCCCATATTGGCTCCCACATTTGCTCCCACTTTTTTTTTTGCTTCCCATATTAATGCCAACTCTTATAACTATAAGCAGCAGCAAAATGTAAATGGAATAATATTTCTGATAATGTTCAAAACAAAAGTCTTGAGGTCTTGGGTTTGAATTCCCAAACTATGGTTGACAGCCAATGAGTTACACTACAGGAAACTTTTACTTTATGTTGTGTTGCATGATAATTTGCCCATTTTGCAGTGTAGTGGCTAGTATACTTGTGTGTTATCCCTGAAGTCTTGGGTTCCAACTCAACTATGCCTAGAATTTAATTTTGATCTGAGAGTTGAACGTTAGGTTAGGTGAAGTTAGATTAGGTAAAGTTAGGTTAGGTGAAGTTATGATGGGTTAGGTTAGGTAAAGTTCAGTCAAGTTAGGTTAGGTAAAGTTAGGTTAGGTTAGGTTAGGTGAGGTGAGGTTAGGTGAGGTGAGGTTAGGTTAGGTGAGGTTAGGTGAGGTTAGGTTAGGTGAGGTTAGGTGAGGTTAGGTTTGGTTAGGTTGGGTTAGGTTAGGTTAGGTTATGACTAAGTTTGTTATGTCTAGTTGTTTTAGAAAAACACAATTTTTGCTCTCATATTTGCTTCCATATTTTCTTTGCACTTTAATCTATCTTGACTTGTGTATTTACTTTTGCTGGTATATTTGTTGACATATTTCTTAGCATATTTGCTCCCACTTTTTATATTTGCTTTGCTCCCACATTTGATCCCATATTTGCTCCCACTTTTTGCTCACAGTTATTTTTTTCTCCCACATTTGCTACCACTTTTGCTCCCACTTTTTACCCCCCCACCTTTGCTCCCACTTTTTGCATGTATATATGCTCCCACATTAAACTATTGTTGTTATTACCGAGTTGTCTTTACTAGAGATTAGTTTGTGCTTGACAGTTGATATGGAAGTATCAGTGACTAGGTATGGTAAGCCTTATGCATACTATAAAGGATATTCATATATTGTGAAACGAAGCAATAAAAATGGAACTATTATTTGGCGCTGTTCAAAGCAACGATCGAAACAGTGTCGAGGAATGCTTAAAACAAAAGAATTCGACGTACTTTCTTCAAACAATCATGAATGTAAACTTAATAATCACGCTAGTCTAAATGTAAGGAAAACCCAAACCAAAGCAAGAAACCAAGTCCAAGAGAAAAATAGTACTGCTCAAGATAATATTAACCTCAAGTTTAATACACTACAACGCACTCATACTGTTAGCGAGTTGTTTAATGAGAAACCTTCGACACCTCCTGTGAAACCCATGTTCAGACATGCACCCACATCTCAAAAGCCCTCAACCCTATCAGAGACAATATACCCCATCAAGAAGTTAGTGGGGAAAGGTAATAGTGGTAATAATAACATAACAATGTTAAAGCATTCTAGCACATCTAAAAAGAAGCTTTCAACACTATCAAAGGCAACTCAATCCATTGAACAGTCTGTGGACAAAGGTGGAAATTATGATGGTAATGATAACGATGATAATGATCATCATTATGAAAATGATTATAATAATGAGGATGATAATCATAATGATGGTGATAATGATGAACTGCTTCCCGAGATTCTGAAACGATTCATAAAAAATAGTAAATGGAACGATCCTAATATATTAGTCGAACGTCTACAGCTCTTGCATGCCTGTAAACAGCTTGGCCATATTGGTTATGAGAAAGAGCTATTAAATATAGAAAATGAACTTCGTAAAGCTGCTATTATTGTGTAATGGGTCAACGTAGCAACACCCCCCATCCCCTAAAAAATAATTTTCAACAAGTGTTATGTTTAAAAGAACTGATAAACCAAAAGAGCTGTATTCTGTGTGTCTATCTCTTGTAAAAAAATGATTAAATTGATAAACATAGTTTGTGTATATTTCTTGTTTTCTTGCATGTTCAAGCAATAGTTATGTCAGGGAAGGGATTCGAACCCTTGCTTCCTTATATATTTGGAAATTTGATCTTAAGTCAAACGCCTTAACCACTCGGCCACCCTGACAGTTACTGATTTAATTAATCTTGTTGGACATTAGTGTTTACAAAACTTTTCTTTTCCCCACTATATATATGCTCAACCACTTTTTGGTTTTTCAATGCTGATTTTTGTTTTGTTTCAATTTTTTTTCACTAACATTGCAGTTATCAGTATTGCAAACTGGGTGATTAATATAGGGATAAAGGCATCTTAAAAATCACAAGCCTTACAGTTGTCACGTATCATGTATATCATGTTATCCTACATTCCACATAGGGCTCTACCTTCTTAACAGTGAACTCTGTTGGTCATTAAAATAACTACTTGTAAAATAATTCCAGTGGTAAATCCTTTTAGCAAATATCATATATTAAATATTTTCACGCCATAGAACGACAACTTAAAAATCATTTATTGTAGGAATACCTTTAATGGGATCACCAAACCTTCAAGTATGCAATATACATTCCAGATAGTGCTGTATTTTGGTCGATAGTGCCTCCAGTGCTTACATTAAATAAGAATACAATAAACATATAAATTATAAATCATAATTGTTTTCATAAAATACCATATAATAAATATTTTCACACCAACGAATGACCATTTGAAAATGGTTTATTGTAGAAATATCTTTAATGGAATCTCCAAACCTTCAAGTAAACCATATATGATGTGCATTCCACATAGCTACATAACCGACAGTACATCGTGGTACCAATCTCCGCCGCATTGCGCGCTCATTGTTTGTGTTGGATTTCTGTCTCATTACTAGAACTGTACTTACTGGTAAATAACCAATATAGTGGTCAAAGTGTTCCCCTGGTAGATAACCCATGTTTGGTTTGTCAATTTCTAATTGCAAGGCCAGTCAAGACCTAACAAAAATTAGTCTTAACGTATATATCCATCATCAACACCATATCATTAAACAAATGAAACCATCTTAAGGTATTTATTACATTTAATTGCATTTTAGGAATCTTGCAAACATCTTGCAACCTTAAAGAGGAAAGTATAGACAGGAATTGTGAAAAGGAAACCGTTCAATCATTTAATGTCGTTAGTGTAAGGAACCTCAACGTAAGAGGTTATGAAAGTCTACGTGAGGGTGTGGTTTTTACAGCTGAATGGCTTTTCCTGACACCCACCTCAGAGACAAGTTTATGGGAAATGAAACTCAGCTATCATGTCGAATGTGAAGCTCCTAGTCTAGGAGAAAGTCATGTTGAGGTGATTGTCTACAGGGAGTGTGGTAAACGAGACAACAACAACAACAACAAAAAGCATACATGTAAAGGGAATATTATGGAATTTTCGAGTACATGTAGTCAATTTTAATAAAAATTGGATAAATTTCATGTTTTGTACACCACTTGGCTAAATTCGGTAAATTTTAGTGAATTTTCATCTATATTCGTCTAATTTTATATGAATTTGAGGTAGTTTAAACCATGCTTAGGTAAATCAATGGAATTTCAATAAATCTGGTAGTCATTTGTTGAATTTTGCTGGAATGTTGTGTCATTTGGTCAATTTGCGGAAAATGTAGTGGATTTTAGGAAAATTTAAGGTAAATCATGGGCAAGCACTCTATTATTAGCTGAGTTTCTAATACAATTTTTGCATACCCTAGGACCAGTATTGCATTATAAGGCATGCCATGTGTTAGCGTTCTTAAAAGCCAGTGATAAAAAACAAAAAGAGGTCTTTAATTCCACCCCTGGGCGTCATATCTAGTGTCATGTAGGTTGACGATCACGGAGTCCCAGCTGAGACCGTCATTGCTTCCACTAACTTGTGCTAGGCTCCTCACTCTCTTATTTCCTGTCGACCACACTTGCTCAACTCTTGTTCTCTACCGACCCCAACATGATTAGAGTATCCGAGCCCTAGGGAGTCTCTTCCTTTTGAAACTTCATTGGCCCTGGTTTATTTATTTTTTCTGATATCCTGAGGAGGCAGCCTTGCTTTTTTATTTTCATGTTATTTCCTGTCTTTTGCCCAAGCCCCCTCAAGAAGGTAGGGTGTATTTAGCCCCACGACTTGCGATGCACTCTGCCTATGGCTACACCCTCAAGGGCTGATCAGTTTGGAAGTTGGCAACCCCAAGGGATTTCTGAGCTGAGTCCAGTTTTCCTCCTCTTTATCCATTACCTCTGGGGCAAAGCCACTCCTAGTATACTTTTTATCTGCCTTTCATGGCTCTCCTTCCTTCCAACTCCCTCAATCCTTATGCTTGAGGGTTGAGGGCCATTTTTTATTCCTTCTGTCCTTTATTTGACCAATTGTTTTCCATTTCTTATTCTAGTATATAAGCGTGTAGTAGCTTAGATTTAATTTTCATCTTTACGATGTCCCAAACCATTGAGGGTCGCTGTAGAACGCTTCTCTCTTGTCCAAAGGACAGCATGTTGAATTCCTCACTGGCTCATGAATTTTATACTTTGTTCACTTAGTTCTCATGGCTTTGAAACTGGCTGTCTGTAGCGTGATCATTATTCATTTTAACTTCAGCGTACTAAACTAATTTTAAATTAGTTAATTTTAAATTAATTATTTTAAATTAATTTTAAATTCAGATTTGTGTTTCACAGTAAACACAATGATTATTCTCCGTTTAAAACAAGCCATACCATTCTTTTTCTAACATGATAGCTTATACGTGGGCATGGAAAGTAGTATAATCATCAGCTAAGGATTCAATTTCCATTACCTACACCTCTCATGGTATGCCAATTCGTTAAACTATAGAAAACGTTTCTATATGTTCTGTTACATTATTATTTCACCATCTCACCGTGTAGTGGTTAACCTACTTGGTTGTCAACCCTAAGGTCTTGGCTTCCAAGCCCGACTATACCATGACATTCATTTCAAGCTTGCCATAAGCTTCACTAAGCCTTTGTCAAACCTAACAACGATCTAGTCATGTGCATAGCATGTCCGCTATCAAGCAAATGAGTAATATGAAACTTACTGACAAGGTCGCTGTGCTGTTATCAGCAAGGCACACTACGCAAACCAAAGCCAGAGTCTCTGTGCAGATTCAACACAGCGGTAGTAGGCAAGCCTATGTTTGTTTAAAAATCATCATGAATATAGCTCCACTGTCACTACAGAGGCCCCGGTTCGATTTTTTTTCTAAAGGCTGCAACAGGGTAGACTGAGTCTTGACAGGTAAAACTTTTTGGGGTCCATTCGTGAACCAGGGTAAAGGGTTGGCCATTCTGACTTGTTCAACACCTCAAACCAATGTTTACTATTACTGGTGAGTTATCATTTTTTTCTTTCTTTGGCTTTTCCCAATTATTTTGAGTCGCCGGAGCCAACCAGGCTCATTTTGGTTTTGGCCGGGGATTTAAGGCCGAATGCCCTTTCTGACGCCACGTGATTTTTTTCATGTGAAAATTCCAACCCCCGCCGTCACCGGGATTTGAACCCCACCTGCCCGAGTAAAGACGAGCAGCTAAGCACCTGCGCCATCACGCTCCCCACAGGTTAGTTATCTATCCGCACATTAATCCATAATTACCTAATAATAATAATAACAACAATCATCCTCCATACACATGTCCATTAATGCATGGTTTCACAAAGATGCTTATGCTTTTAGGTGTATAACACATTTTTTCCCCATAACATGACTATTTACTGTTTTAGGGGTGAAATGATCCATCGAGGTAAAAGCCCTAATCATCCCCTATTTTTTAAGCTATCACACCTAATTTTAGGCTTCTTCATTTCCAAGATAGGGATTTTTCAATTTTGGGGGGTAGTTTCACCCCCCTGCTATTTTTCATCAAAAACAAAAGATCTTAGGTTCATTTATCATTTTTAGGTGTTTAATATGTTTTTTCCCCATAACATGACTATTTACTGTTTTAGGGGTGAAATGATCAATCGAGGTAAAAGCCCATATCATCCCCTATTTTTTAAGCTATCACACCTAATTTTAGGCTTCTTCATTTCCAAGATAGGGATTTTTCAATTTTGGGGGGTAGTTTCACCCCTCTGCTATTTTTCATCAAAAACAAAATATTTTAGGTTCATTTATCATTTTTAGGTGTTTAACACGTTTTTTCCCCATAACATGACTATTTACTGTTTTAGGGGTGAAATGATCCATCGAGGTAAAAGCCCATATCATCCCCTATTTTTTAAGCTATCACACCTAATTTTAGGATTCTTCGTTTCCGAGATAGGGATTTTTCAATTTTGGGGGGTAGTTTCACCCCCCTGCTATTTTTCATCAAAAACAAAAGATCTTAGGTTCATTTATCATTTTTAGGTGTTTAACACGTTTTTTCCCCATAACATGACTATTTACTGTTTTAGGGGTGAAATGATCCATCGAGGTAAAAGCCTATATCACCCCCTATTTTTTAAGCTATCACACTTAATTTTAGGATTCTTCGTTTCCGAGATAGGGATTTTTCAATTTTGGGGGGTAGTTTCACCCCCCTGCTATTTTTCATTAAAAACAAAAGATCTTAGGTTCATTTATCATTTTTAGGTGTTTAATATGTTTTTTCCCCATAACATGACTATTTACTGTTTTAGGGGTGAAATGATCCATCGAGGTAAAAGCCCTAATCATCCCCTATTTTTTAAGCTATCACACCTAATTTTAGGCTTCTTCATTTCCAAGATAGGGATTTTTCAATTTTGGGGGGTAGTTTCACCCCCCCTGCTATTTTTCATCAAAAACAAAAGATCTTAGGTTCATTTATCATTTTTAGGTGTTTAATATGTTTTTTCCCCATAACATGACTATTTACTGTTTTAGGGGTGAAATGATCCATCGAGGTAAAAGCCCATATCATCCCCTATTTTTTAAGCTATCACACCTAATTTTAGGCTTCTTCATTTCCAAGATAGGGATTTTTCAATTTTGGGGGGTAGTTTCACCCCTCTGCTATTTTTCATCAAAAACAAAATATTTTAGGTTCATTTATCATTTTTAAGTGTTTAACACGTTTTTCCCCATAACATGACTATTTACTGTTTTAGGGGTGAAATGATCCATCGAGGTAAAAGCCCATATCATCCCCTATTTTTTAAGCTATCACACCTAATTTTAGGCTTCTTCGTTTCCGAGATAGGGATTTTTCAATTTTGGGGGGTAGTTTCACCCCCCCTGCTATTTTTCATCAAAAACAAAAGATCTTAGGTTCATTTATCATTTTTAGGTGTTTAACACGTTTTTTCCCCATAGCATGACTATTTACTGTTTTAGGGGTGAAATGATCCATCGAGGTAAAAGCCCATATCATCCCCTATTTTTTAAGCTATCACACGTAATTTTAGGCTTCTTCGTTTCCTAGATATGGATTTTTCAATTTTGGGGGGTAGTTTCACCCCCCTGCTATTTTTCATCAAAAACAAAAGATCTTAGGTTCATTTATCATTTTTAGGTGTTTAACACGTTTTTCTCCCATAACATGACTATTTACTGTTTTAGGGGTGAAATGATCCATCGAGGTAAACGCCTATATCATCCCCTATTTTTTGAGCTATCACACCTAATTTTAGGCTTCTTCGTTTCCAAGATAGGGATTTTTCAATTTTGGGGGGTAGTTTCATCCCCAAACAGGGAATGTTGCCCCCAAGTGCTAGGACCCCTCATACAAGTCCCTAGCATGATTGGTTCGCGAGATATGAACAAAAGTGTCGTTAGGCCCTTTCGACAAAAATGAATCCTACATTCAAAAACGGGGCGTCACCCCCAGGGTTAGAATACTGCCTATGGCAAAATTCCATTAGGGGTTCAGAAAATATTAACAAACGTGTAGTTAGGTCCTTTTGAAAAAAGCCGTCCGTGCGCGCACATACAAAAAAAAATTACTATTTCACCCCCCCCCGGGTAAGGGTAGTTTTTATTTTAGAGTGAATATACCCCTTCGATAGAAAAGGGGAGTTCACCACGAGTCCTACGACACCTCATACGTTTAAATCCGATTATTGGTTAGCGAGATAGTAAAAAGCCGATGACCTATTAGTTTTTTTTGGTTTATTTCAATACATATTAAAAAAACACTCATTGGTAAATCATCATTTAAAAAGCCCGCCCTCTTACAAAACCCCTCAAGTGCGCATGCGTATAAAAAACATTCGTCGCCAAAATGTTAAAAAACAACATGTTTACCCCAAATGGCCTTTCCAAATTCCATCCATTTTTAAAAAATAACCTCACCATCACCTAGAGCGGAAAAAATACCATCTAAACGACCCCTCACTCGACCCTACTCCTCCCCCACCACCTAACCCTTTCCCAACATAGGCATACATATTCAAGCACGAGCGCGACTTGAGAAAACCAACACTACCCCACTACTCGCGAATGACCTTTTAGTTTTGGTCTTTTAATCAAATAAAGAGCCTATAGGAAAGTAGGGGGCATTTCTACCAATGCTAGGACACCCTGTATGTTCTAATCCCATGTTTGGTTAGCGAGATATCAGGTTCGGGGCAAATACGAGGGTGGCTCAATAAAAAGGTAAGCAGCTCCCCCACTACCCCACTACTTTCCTGGAAATTAAACTGAAATATTATGATCTGTACGTGTGCCAATTTTGAAATAGCTCCCATTCATACTTTCCAAGATATCCAACATGGAGCTCAAATTTCAATTGCGATTTTTTAGCAGTTGGTAACACTGACATCATTTTCAAATATGGCCGTGAGACATTCAGGTATAGATCTTTAATCCTACCAAATTTTGTTTCGATTGCTGCAGCCGTTTAGGAGTTGATAGGGGGGGACACACACACAGCCAGACAGACAGACAGAAGGACAGACAGACAGACAGACAGACACACATTTGCCCGATCTCATAAGTCTACTTTTTCCTCATTTTTGCAAAATGTGAAAAGTAGGCTAACAACTGTACAATTTATAACAAAGAAGAATATATATAAAATGTATTATGTGTAAATAGTGTACATGTATTTAAAATAAAAAAAATATTGTATGGACACTGCTTGTACATTTTTAATTACTACCCACCTCTCTCCACTCCTAATGCAAAATGAACATGTAAAACACAAATTGGAAAATCCATGTTTCCATATTATGAAATTGAAAAACTTAAAACTGACATTAAAAAAACCTGAAAATGGGAAAATTTGAGAATTCACATATGTGTAAACAACAACATGAAAAACAAGAAGTTCCGTGAAGAACTATACAGCCTACTTTTCATGCCAATGATTATTCTACAGAATATGAACCTATCTAGAATAATGACGAAATTAAGGTGGTAATATCGAAATATCTAATCAGTTCAAAATATACCTGGTATAATGTAGCCTAATAGAGCACTACAGTTGGCAGCCCTGGTGACTGAATATATTCTTAGTTCCATCTCTTAAGGTACAGAATACAAAATTTGGTTGAAGTCCAATGGACGTTACATGCAGTTAGACACTGGATCTATCAGCAGGCGTAAAGGCATGTTGCCAACAATACCATGCGTGTGCTGGTCAGAAATAATCTGAAATATTATGATATCTTGTTGTGCCAATTTTGGATGAAATCCATTTGTTAGTATAGAAGTTACATGTATTTTATAATTGGACATATCAGCAGGCATAGAATCATGTTGTCAGCACTGCCTTGTATTAATCACTCCAAATTAATCTAGAATGTCAGGTGCTATACGTGTGCAAAGTATAGAGCTGTTGGCTTGCATACTTTCTGATATATTGATATTAGGGTAAAAAATATAGACAGCATTTATTAACAGTTGGCAGCCCTGATTGCACTGAAGAATACTTATAGTCATATCTGATATGTTACACATAGCACATGTGAAATTTGGATGAAATCCTACTGATAGTATAGAAGTTACATGTATTTAAAAATTGGCCCTATCAGCAGGCTTAGAATCATGTTGGTAGAACTGACGTATATAAGTTACTCCAAAATTAATCAAACATGTCAGGTACTATACGTGTGCATAGTTTAAAGCTGTCGGCTTGCACACATTCTGATATATTGGTATTTGGATAAAAAAATAGAGAGAGCAATTATTAACAGTTGGCAGCCCTGGTGGCTCCTAAGAATACGCTCAGTCATATCTGTTTATGTACAGATATTACATACAAAATTTGGTTGAAATCCAGTTGATAGTGTAGAAGTTATATGCATTTAAACATTGGACCTATCAGAAGGCTTAAAATTATTTTGGCAACACTGTCATGGTTGGCCTCCTGGAAATTAATCAGAAAAAGTATTATCTACATGTGTGCCAATTTTGGAATAGCTCCTATGCATACCTTGCAGGATATCCAACATGGAGCTCAAATTTCTAGTGCGTTTTTTCAGCAGTTGGTAGCACTGACATCATTTTCAAATATGGACGTGAGCTATTCCGGTGCACATCTTTACTCATACTAAATTTGGTTTTGATTGCTGCAGCCGTTTAGGAGTTGATAGGGGGGGACACACACACAGCCAGACAGACAGACAGACAGACAGACACACATTTGCCCGATCTCATAAGACTACTTTTTCCTCATTTTTGCAAAATGTGAAAAGTAGGCTAAAAAATACCCGGTTGGCGTAGTGATCATGTTGTACAGTATAGACTAGCATAAGGATAGTTGCATGTGCCCTTATATACGTTTGGATTAGCTTAAGTTAGGTTTGGTAAAGTTAGGTTTGGTGAGGTTAGGTATGTGACCTTGTAGTTTACTCTTTTCGGTAAATGTAGAAAGTAAAATCTAAAATCAAAAAATCTTAAATTTAAAATGTAAAATATAAAAAAACTAAAATCTAAAATACAAAAATCAAGAATATAAAATGTAAAATCTAAAAAAATGTAAAATGAAAAAATCAAAATCTAAAATGTTAAAATGTAAAATGTTAAAATGTAAAATCTAAAATCTTTAAATGAGGTTTCTGTGGGTTATGTTATGTTAGCTTAGGTTAGGTTAGGTGAGGTCATGTTTTGGTTAGGTTAGCATGTCATTAATGTAAGTGGTTGCGTGCAGCGACCATTTTGTGTATTAGCTGTGTGCTAAAATAATAAATTAAATATTAAATCAAATAAAATATTTATAAGTTATAAAACAAAATTAAAAATTAAATCTCATGTCTGTGACCTTGTAGTTTGGTCTATTTCACAAAATCTAAAATATAAAATATAAAATAAAAAAGAAATTCAAAATCTAAAACCTTGAAAGTAAAATCTTAAAATGTAAAATAAAAAATCTAAAATATTAAAATGTAAAACTTAGATTTAAAAAAATATACAAATATTACAAGCATTAACTTAAATGTTAAATGAGGTTTCTGTAATTATGGGTTAGATAATTGTTGGGTTAATGACCTTGCAGTTTAGTGCTTCGACACAATAAAAATATATAAACAATTAATTAAATATTAAAAAATTAAAATAAAATTAATAATAAATAACAATAAATAATAAATAAATAAAAAACAATGGATTGTTAATAACAAATAAATAATGATTTGAAAAGCCCGCCATTAAAGAGTGCAGTTGCGCGTGGTGGCCATCTTGCGCATTAGCCCCTGTCCCAGAACCGCTCTTCTATTCCTACTGATAGTGTTAGTGCGGCCATAAATAGTCTACGCCCAGGAGAGAAAGGGGAGTCCATACTCTTAGTAGGGCCACAAAAACAGTCTACTCCCTAAGTCTGTGGTTCTTAACCGGTGGTCCGCGAGTGCCTCGGGAGTGGTTTGCGGGAGAAAAGGGTCCACCAGCACGTATAAAACAGTGGCCAATAAATGGGGATTTCGAAAACGATGTGCATTGAACGAGAATCGTCCGAATGTATTCGCGGCAATGACTATCAGGTTTTGAATTGAAATATCTTTAAAAATAAGTTATATTGAGGAAGGGTTACAACTGAAGGTGTATTGGTGGGGGTCCGTACATGATTCAATTCCACCCTGAGTGGTCCGCAGACTTCTACCGGTTCAGAACCACTGCCCTAAGGGGTAAGGATTGTCCATACTCTTGGTAGGGCCACAAATGTAGTTTACACCCTGGAACTAAGGGTTGTCCGTACTCTCAGTAGGGCCACAATTATAGTCTACTTCCTGGAGAATAAGGGTTGTCCATACTACCAGGGGAATTAGGGGGGGGGGGGGGGGTAGCGGCACTAGGTCCACAGATACCTCCTTGCACTTCCGAAAGTATATTGAACATTTCCTGTGAGAAAGAGTTGCTTGTGGTATGCTGGTACGTCTGTTCTTGTGTGTTCCCATGGTTAATGTGTTGGAGACAATGAAATGTACAATGAAAACGAAGCGTTTCCAGATTCATGTTCATATAACATACATTATTCGTCTAAGTGTGGGAAATGTGTCCTGCACTTTGTGCCGAATATTTTTGTGACACCCTGTACATAATTATAAAGTTTCGGGTTACTTGCAGCTTCGGTGGCGTAGTTGGTAGCATGCTGAAATGCTGTGCCCAAGATAGCGGATTCAAACCCGACCAAAGTTGTCGGATTTTTAAGAGCGTTAAAATCCCACAGTATGCCTTCCTTTGGAGGGGAAGTAAAGCCGGCGGTCCCATGTCATAGATTTATGGCATGTAAATGATCCTTCCAGCCGCCTCCGTGGCTTAGGCGGCAGCACGCCGGCCTCTCACCGCTGGGTCCGTGGTTCGTATCCCGGTCACTCCATGTGAGATCTGTGCTAGACAAAATGGAGGCAGACAGGTTTTTCTCCGGGTACTCCGGTTTTCCCTGTCAAAATTTCATTCCAGCAACACTCTCCACTATCATTTCATTTCATCTGTCATTCATTTAATCATTGCCCCAGAGGAGTGCGACAGGCCTCGGCAGCCGGCACAGTTCATATCCTCGCCGCTAGATGGGGGCTTCATTCATTCCATCCCTGACCCGGTCGGAGACTGGAAACAGGCTGTGGATTTTCATTTCAAATGATCCTTCCACAGACTAAACATGTGTGAAGCTAAATTTCTAGGTTAGAGTGCGTTGTAACACTCTAGCAGAGTTCCAAAGTTCACCACTAGGTATCATTGACATCTGGTAGCGAAAGTTGGAACTACTTGAAATTGAATGGATCTTGTAGCTCACCCTAGGGTTGTCAGCTTGAAGCAGCTACAGCCTCTGGCGAGCCGAACTTGTCCTCGGACACTCCCGGCATTAAAAGCCATACGCTAAATGTAAATTAATAAACGCGCAATTATATCCTCAATGATTTACTTTTGCGTGTTAATGCTACGCCCGGCCACCATCTTAAAATTAAAAAGTCGCTGTTATTTTGCTTTAGGCGCACGATACTCCACATCAAATCACTAATGTGCGTTATGGTAGTTCTAAAACATAGACATTTATAATTTATTAAAATTATGAATTTTGAGGCAAGCATCTGCGCGGTGACACTACTCCTCTCCTACAATGATCCGCCTTAAATGTGCAATAACATCCTGAGTTAGTTATGGGGTTCTACTTTATTATTATTAAATTTAACTATAATAACTCTAGGATCAAAATAAAAATCCACAGCCTGCTTCCAGTCGACCGATCGGGTCGGGGATGGAATGAATGAAGCACCCATCTTGCGGCGAGGATATGAACTGTGCCAGCTGCCGAAGTCTGTCGCACTACCCTGGCGCAATGATTAAATGATTGACAGATGAAATGAAATTACAGTCGAGAGTGTTGCTGGAATGAAATTGTGACAGGGGAAACCGGAGTACCCGGTGAAAAACCTGTCTGCCTCCGCTTTGTCCAGCACAAATATCACATGGAGTGACCATGGACCCAGCGGTGAAAGGCCGGCATGCTACCGCCTAAGCCACGGAGGCTCTTATTATAACTCTAGGATACCGAATGTATTTTGAAATTTGTAGGTGGCCGCTGTGCACTGTATTCAATGTGATAACCGTTTGACTAATGCAAGTGAGGGCTTCTATATGATACTGGATCCTTCATGTTAAATACCCATTTTCATTCGATGTTTTAATGTTCTAATATACTAGCAGAAGTACCCGTTCTTCGAACGGTGTTATATATTAACACCAGACATTATCAATTGAGCTACTGTTGCAATGGTTAGCGGTTTGTCATTCCTTCATAAGTTTATCAGAACGAAGTTAGTTTTCTGGGAATATCACACACACTCTTAATTTAAGGGCCTTAAAATGTGATTTTCGGAGATCCCTTATAGACTCGCAAATTTTGTGTCTCACAATGAGAAGCATATGCTTTGATCGTCCTTCTAGGATAATTTTTATATTTCGCCTATTTTAGCATATATTTTGAGAAGTTTTTCCCTATATCCACCCTTCTACTGTGTGAAAAGTACGGTGAAGTGTTTTATAAATGATTGGTGTATTGGCTCTCATGGATACCATATCTAATTTTACGATGCACCAGGCATCCGAACACGATTTATAGGCGTACATAAAGATACACAGAAAGACAGACAGACAATTCTATTGTCTACAACATATCACCCAGATATCCAAATATGGGTATATCTACCATACAGTATCAAACAAAATCTTCCTTACGATGAACCCGTATGTCGACAAAAAAATAAAAAGATTAGTTAAAATGTGCTCTCAAACTAAATTCACCTAACGTGTACTTCCTGACGTGAAATAGATTTGAAAGCCTTGTAGACGAAACGCAATACACCTCACATAAAAAATGACCCTCTACGTTGTGTTAGGTCCCCATACACAGGAAGACCTCTTTCATAAATTATAAGGGCTTGTTGTGCATGAAAATTCAGGTTCTTTAGCCTCAAATGGCCCAAATTCCTAAAAGCCGCAAAAAATGCTGATTCAATTCAGGAATTTTTGAAAATAATGTTGCTGTTTGGAGATATAATAGACTTTCTGTACTATATATCGCACGTGAAATTGCATGAAAAAATTCTAGGTTACCCCTTGACCCCCTTAATTGCATTGACGAATTATACAGTCTACGTTGGTTCCGTGATAACCTTATAGCCATTTGCAAACTTTCACAGAAATGTAATAAATGGAGTTGCCTAATAATAATATCGTAGGCCTCGGGTGCCGGGTGCAAGCTTCGTAATTTGACACCCAGAGGGTAACTTGCATGTCGAAATTTCGTTGTTCCTTGAATCACTATGAAAGTCAAGGAGGGTAGATATCTAAGCTCCTTGAACACTATAGCACTTTCTAGTAGAGAAATGAGGAACTTTGTGTTGGCGGAAACTGCTGAGATTAATTTTGCCATTATGAACACGGCCTACTGAATTCAAATGGGTTCTTTGACATGCCAACATCGTATGACATGCGAGTCGTATTTTTGCCGCCTTTCAAAAATCACTTACCACGGCCAGGAGTGAACCTGCAATCTTGGGGTTAGTAGACCGACACGCTATCCACTCACCCACCGTGGCAAGGTATAAATGGAGTGACATTGCTTCTCACAGAAATAGATGGAAAGTTGGATGCCACCCCTTGAGATAATGTTATCATGGTTACCGATTTCCATTCCTTCATTAGTTTGTTAAATTAAATTAAATTAGTTTTCTGGGAATATTTCAGATACTGTTGGTTTTAGAGCCTTATAATGTAGTTTTCGAGGCCCCCAAGTTTTGTTTCTGGCACCGAGGGGCTTTGTCTCCTCGTTGTACACCATAATATAATACTAATAATAGTAATATAATATAGGGATAGGAATATAATAGACCTGCCGTACCATTCCCGCAGGTGTAAATCGCGTGAAAAAATTCTAGTGTACCCCTTGACCCCCTTAAGCGCATTATTCGTATTGTTGAATTTTACAGCTTAATTTCTTTCCGTGATAACCTTCTAGCCGATTGGAAACTTTCACACCAATGTAATTAACGGAATTGCATTGCGTCTTACAGCAATAGATGGACCTCTGAGAATCTGTTGGCATGGTTACCGGCTTGAATTCGTTCATTAGTTTCCTAAATGAAATTAGTTTTCTGGGAATATCTCAAAAACGGTTGGTTTTAGGGCCTTAAAATGTGGATTTCGGGGACCCTTTAGGGCCCCCGAGTTTTGTCTCTCACATTGAGGGGCTGAAAATGATCTTTGTCTCGTCCTTCTACTCCTATTTCAGCATGTATTTTAAGGGGGTAGGCCCTCTTTTATGAGAGGTACGGAGAAGGGTTACATCAATGATTAGTGTTGTGCCTCTGATGGATATCTGTACCAAATTTTACGTTGATACACCCAGCCGTTCTCGAGTTATAAGGGAACAAAGTTGTCCACAGACAAACAAACAGACAGACAGACCAAAAAAATATTTTCGCGCGCATCCATAATAAAACAGTCTGAAACGCGTAAATAACTCAAATTTCCGTAGAAATTGCGAAAAAAACATACAAACTTTAATTTTTATGTATGTAGAGATATACTGCACCGCTCGGTGTTGACCGTGTTTTGTTGCACAAATTTAGGTTTTACTCGCTAACCGTTGGAGATACACGAAAAGTAATAATGACCTTTTGGATAGCAAATTAAATGTTAAATCTTTTGTATGCATCAAAAGTTTGGTATTTCTTAGCGTTATCTTTTTATTTGATATGGAAATATGAAATTTTGAAACCAAAGGGTGTAGTGACGTCACTAAAATGGTCGCCATTTTTAATAGTGCAAAATATCGAAATTAAAAGTATCCTATATGTAAACATGGTAAATCAGCTACATCCATGCAAAATTTCATTTAAATCGGACCAGTGGTTCTGGCGTTATTGAGTAACACACAGATAGACAGACAGACAGATAGAAAGACAGACACACACCATCTCATTTTTATATATTAGTATGATTGCGCAGCCACCATTGTCATTAATTTATTTATAACCTATTTTTTTTCTTGCCACCTCAGGGTAGCAGGGCGATGTACTCGCTAAATGTATCACACAAAAGTAAAGTAACTTCACTAAAATATACTCTGATTTATTAATATCTTAACATTGTGATCCGTGAGAAAAGATCTGTATCCCTGACATGTATGAGGTACAAGTAATACATTCAATATATATATAGCAGCAAATAATCACTACCTGGGAACATGGCTCTGGTTTGGTAAAATCCTTCGAAAAATGTTGAAGTCTCGATCGACACGATATGTCTCTTCTTCATCAAAATATAACATTGGTTCTTCACCACTTTCAGATCCTTCCTTTCTGATTGTTACGTCACTCTGAATATCATTTTCTCGATCCGAATCGCTTCTGTGTTGAGCATGCATCTTTTCATCTTGTCCCTTCCACAATTTCTGGCAAGTCAATTCCCATCTCTCCAAACACATCAATTTTCTCCGACTGTCAAATTCTAAACTCCTTCTCGGACAATCTTCCTCAATATTCGATGATCCACTCTGGCAATCGCAAACACAACTCGAAGACTTTTCCTGACCTGTTGGCACTTCCACAAGAAACGTCTTTTTCCTTCCTTATTACTGCATCTTCCTCAAGCTTTCCATTAGGTCCATTGTTAGTCCGTTGTCAAGGAGATTTGTCAACAACTAAGGCCACTATATAAAATGTTTAGCCCAGGCAATAAGGCGGCCATTTTGTAACCTCATTTTCTCACATCACACACCACGGCGATAACACATACTTACAGAATTCCTAAATAAATAAAGTTGATACCCATATTCAAAATAAAATAGAGACTGTATCAGGTAATAATTTTACAACAATTATTCGTGTCCTCAATATAATACTATATGTATAAATACCCCCCAATTAACCGCACAGGGCGATAACCCGAGGGTGAGCTATGTGACCGAATAATTTCGGTTACGCCATCTTGAAACGGAAGTTAGTTATTTAACCTTGGCCATACGAGGCCACATTTACCTTATCACTAATTATCGTTACTGCACCTCTTATGTGTTGAAAGTAATTAATGTTTATGTTTTAAAATGTCAAGATGGTGGCCGCTCGTAACATACAGTTTTATGTATTTATCACGTTGACAACAAAGTCCTAATTTAAAATATCTCAATGCAAATTACTGTGAACATCATAAGTTAAGGGTTATCTTGCTTGATTCGCACGGACACCATGCAGAAATTGCTTGGTTGATGACCCAGTAGTTTGAGCGTTAGACGCGTGAAGGTGTAACTTTGCGAAATTTGGTAGAGATCCGCTGGTTTGTTTAGTCATAATTTGATTTTACCTTTGAACATTCGCGTGCCAGTCATTTTGATTTGGTTAAGATGGCGGTGAAAAAAAGCATGACACTGAGGTGGCCTTTACCTCTGTGCGAAATTTGGGTTAATTCGGTTTCGTCGTGTTTGAATTGATACGGTCAATTTGGCCCTTGTTGATCTCATAAGTATACTTCCATTGCAGTCCTGCTCCGTGGCTAAATGGTTAGCCTGCTAGGCTTTGGCCCGAAGTGCCCCGGGTTTGATTCCCGGCCGAACCATCCGGGATTTTAATCTCTTGGGCTCAATTCCCGTGGCTCGGGGACTGGGTGTATATGTCGTCTTCGTCATCACTACATCCTCATTACGACGCGCAGGTCGCCCACGGGCGTCAACTAGAAAGACCTGCACTCGGCCTCTCAGTAGGCCACACGATCATTCATCACTTCCATTGCAAAAATGGACAGTAGGCTAAGAATGGGTGGTCACATTGTGAGGTTGTATGGGCTCTTCTTTTTAGTAGAAGTAGACTTATGAGATCGATCCGGGAAAATGTGTGTCTGTCTGTCTGTCTGGCTGTGTGTGTGTCACCCCCCCCCCCCCCCCCCCCCACCCCCTATCAACTCCTAAACGGCTGCAGCAATCGAAACAAAATTTGGTAGGAGTAAAGATCTATAGCTGAATATCTCACGGCCATATTTGAAAATGATGTCAGTGCTACCAACTGCTGAAAAAACGCACTAGAAATTTGAGCTCAATGTTGGATATCTTGCAAGGTATGCATGGGAGCTATTCCAAAATTGGCAAACATGTAGATAATATTATTTCAGTTTAATTTCCAGGAGGCCAATCATGACAGTGTTGCCAAAATAATTTTAAGCCTTCTGATAGGTCCAATGTTTAAATGCATATAACTTCTACACTATCAATTGGATTTCAACCAAATTTTGTATGTAATATCTGTACATAAACAGATATGACTGAGCGTATTCTTAAGAGCCACCAGGGCTGCCAACTGTTAATAATTGCTCTCTATATTTGTTTTATCCAAATACCAATATATCAGAAAGTATGCAAGCCAACAGCTTTAAACTATGCACACGTATATTCTGACATTTTAGATTAATTTGGAGTAACTTATATACGTCAGTTCTACCAACATGATTATAAGCCTGCTGATAATACCAATTTTTAAATACATCTAACTTCTATACTATCAGTTGGATTTCAACCAAATTTCGTATGTGCTATGTGTACCATAACAGATATGACTATAAGTATTGTTAAGAGCAACCAGGCTGCCAACTGTTAATAAATGCTGTCTATATTTTTTTACCCTAATATCAATATATCAGAAAGTATGCAAGCCAACAGCTCTATACTTTGCACACGTGTAGCACCTGACATTCTAGATTAATTTGGAGTAATTAATACAAGGCAGTGCTGCCAACATGATTCTATGCCTGCTGATATGTCCAATTTTAAAATACATGTAACTTCTATACTAACAAATTGATTTCATCCAAAATTGGCACAACAAGATATCATAATATTTCAGATTATTTCTGACCAGGACACGCATGGTATTGTTGGCAACATGCTTTTACGCGTGCTGATAGATCCAGTGTCTAACTGCATGTAACGTCCATTGGACTTCAACCAAATTTTGTATTCTGTACCTTAAGAGATGGAACTAAGAATATATTCAGTCACCAGGGCTGCCAACTGTAGTGCTCTATGAGGCTACATTATACCAGGTATATTTTGAACTGATTAGATATTTCCATATTACCAACTTAATTTCGTCATTATTCTAGATAGGTTCATATACTGTAGAATAATCATTGGCATGAAAAGTAGGCTGTATAGTTCTTCAAGGAACTTCTTGTTTCATTTGTTATGCGTTTTCGCTAATTTGACGCGCTTTTTGCACTTCATTCGAATAGACATGTTGATCTTCCAGAGGATCGCCAAGTCGCACTATTTAGCACTGTGGTTAGAGTTGGCACGATATGGTATTGTTTGATGTTGGTCTTTTGCCAGTGTTCCTCCAATGACGTCTAAGTTTACACTGTAACAACCATATTCTCGTCCTTACACCTGTAGTCGATATGAACATTATCAAGCAGCAACACACACTTCCAGACGAACATTTTGTTTCTCTTCACAGTTTAAACAACTGTTTCCATCTTCCATTCGCTGTCTTATTGTTGGCCCAACAGGATGTGGCAAAACAAATCTTTTGTTTATATTCATCACATCTTTAAATGGTGTGCAATAACGATAACATTCTCAACACATAAAAATGTCTCTCCAGATAGTGTCCCCCCCCCCCTTCACTATTGATGATGTGTCGAGAATACTTAAGCAGTGACTGTATTTATCTTATTCAAACGTATTCACGTATACCAAAACTGCTCATCCCTGATAATGCAAAAATGATTGTTCAACATGGAAGAAACATGAGTTGAACTTCCAGGGAAACTCCTAACACACCTCTCTTATCTGACGTATTAACTCAATACGACTCGACAGTTTGCTGCTGGCCGTATCTGGGGTAATAGGCTCGCCCGCTGGTTGCTAGGCAGTAACTGAGGTGATAGACTCGCTCCTAACCAGCTCGTAAACTGTCACCTCAGTATTTGAATGGAGATTGTTGGAAGAAATGAAAACGTAAAAACACTTATAGTGGGCGATTTATTGAAGATAGAGATATGCTCTCAGGGACTTTTATTTAGAACTTTTCATGCCGAACAATTCTTACACTCATAGTATATTGATATTTTTAACGGTTTGCCCAGCGTTAGCTTAAAAAACGCAAGGACGCCATGTGCTTTATTCGACTTTTTCACTGAAATCGTCACTGCTCGGCTTCCTTTGGTCATAAATAAATTATTTTCTACAACAATCTTCCTCGAGGTATTCTTTACAGAATGGTGAAAACCGCATCACAATCCATCCAGAGGTTCACCCGTGACATCCTAAAACAACACTAGCGACACTCGAGCGCAGCAACAGAAGAGAGAGAACGCTGCAGCAGAAGAGAGATGAAACGATATCATCACCTCCCACTGTAACACGTTTTCACAAACGTCACTCTATTCCAACAATTTATCTGACGTTGTCACGTCAAAAAGGTTAAAATCTTGCGGTTACCACGAACCAGCACTGCCCGATTACTTTATGGTGAAGTAGGTGAGCAACAAACGCCCTCAGCTAGAGTACATTCGGCTAGATTAATTTAAAAACATATACTGTATATCAAAACTAAATGTGTGCTTTTACTAAAATTGCATTGTTGGTCGTCAAAAGAGATACCAGAATCTGTGACGTACTTTATTTCTTAACCCTTAGCACTCGAAGTTGTGCAACTGGTCACATACCTAAACTCTTATTTATTTATTTTTCTGGAAATGTATGACTATTACTAGGTTATCCTTAGCATACTGATGTATTCCATTGAATATCTATTTTAATGCTTCATTCGATAAAAAAATAGCATAAAAATGTCTGTCGATGTTGAAAGAGACAAACCAGACAATGGTTGCTAACCTGAAATCAAAGCATGCGGGAATTTCAAGAAGCAGCACTTGTAGGTTGCCCAGTCAGAGCTGTCAGCTTCAGATTCACTGGATTTTTCTGAAGCACCTGATATTCACTTTAATTAAAATCATTTACAATTGAGCAAATACTGGGACAGCTCTTACATCGTTTGGGTGCGGCCATTCTTTTGCCTTCCCGCTGTAAACACAACGCTCGATATTTATTCCGCGTAATGCCTGCCCAATGCACCCTAAGAATTAAGTTACAAAGACCATGGATTCACTAAAATGTGTGTAGATATTATCTGAAAATCGCTAGCTGCCATAAAAATGTGTTAATCTAGGAGTAACAAGATACGAGCGCAATATGAAATTGAGATGTCAGAACATTCGCGACATACGAGCTTAAAAGGTTAAGATACAAAAGAAAAACGGCACCGAATCTCTAATGAACTTTGTAAAAGATGAAGGGAGAAGGTTTTGTTCTAATAACTAAGGAATTGGAACGTTTCATTAGCCACAGTTTGTTGAAGTTGGGATAACCTCGCAGTCCAATCTGTGGCACTGGACGCGCTAACTCAGTTACCTCCCACACACACAGGCTCGGCGCACGCTGATTAAAGCTTGTGTCACCGGCAGCTCTTGAGCCTGGCACAACATAAGTCACTCCTTACAGAGTATGGTAACTCTAGCAGCTCTTGAGCCTGGCACAACATATGTCACTCCTTACAGAGTATGGTAACTCTAGCAGCTCTTGAGCCTGGCACAACATATGTCACTCCTTACAGAGTATGGTAACTCTAGCAGCCCTTGAGCCTGGCACAACATATGTCACTCCTTACAGAGTATGGTAACTCTAGCAGCCCTTGAGCCTGGCACAACATATGTCACTCCTTACAGAGTATGGTAACTCTAGCAGCCCTTGAGCCTGGCACAACATATGTCACTCCTTACAGAGTATGGTAACTCTAGCAGCCCTTGAGCCTGGCACAACATATGTCACTCCTTACAGAGTATGGTAACTCTAGCAGCCCTTGAGCCTGGCACAACATATGTCACTCCTTACAGAGTATGGTAACTCTAGCAGCCCTTGAGCCTGGCACAACATATGTCACTCCTTACAGAGTATGGTAACTCTAGCAGCCCTTGAGACTGGCACAACATATGTCACTCCTTACAGAGCATGGTAACTCTAGCAGCCCTTGAGCCTGGCACAACATATGTCACTCCTTACAGAGTATGGTAACTCTAGCAGCTCTTGAGCCTGGCACAACATATGTCACTCCTTACAGAGTATGGTAACTCTAGCAGCCCTTGAGCCTGGCACAACATATGTCACTCCTTACAGAGTATGGTAACTCTAGCAGCTCTTGAGCCTGGCACAACATATGTCACTCCTTACAGAGTATGGTAACTCTAGCAGCTCTTGAGCCTGGCACAACATATGTCACTCCTTACAGAGTATGGTAACTCTAGCAGCTCTTGAGCCTGGCACAACATATGTCACTCCTTACAGAGCATGATAACTCTAGCAGCCCTTGAGCCTGGCACAACATATGTCACTCCTTACAGAGTATGGTAACTCTAGCAGCCCTTGAGCCTGGCACAACATATGTCACTCCTTACAGAGCATGGTAACTCTAGCAGCTCTTGAGCCTGGCACAACATATGTCACTCCTTACAGAGTATGGTAACTCTAGCAGCTCTTGAGCCTGGCACAACATATGTCACTCCTTACAGAGTATGGTAACTCTAGCAGCTCTTGAGCCTGGCACAACATATGTCACTCCTTACAGAGTATGGTAACTCTAGCAGCTCTTGAGCCTGGCACAACATATGTCACTCCTTACAGAGTATGGTAACTCTAGCAGCCCTTGAGCCTGGCACAACATATGTCACTCCTTACAGAGTATGGTAACTCTAGCAGCTCTTGAGCCTGGCACAACATATGTCACTCCTTACAGAGTATGGTAACTCTAGCAGCTCTTGAGCCTGGCATAACATATGTCACTCCTTACAGAGTATGGTAACTCTAGCAGCCCTTGAGCCTGGCACAACATATGTCACTCCTTACAGAGTATGGTAACTCTAGCAACCCTTGAGTCTGGCACAACATATGTCACTCCTTACAGAGTATGGTAACTCTAGCAGCCCTTGAGCCTGGCACAACATATGTCACTCCTTACAGAGTATGGTAACTCTAGCAGCTCTTGAGCCTGGCACAACATATTTCACTCCTTACAGAGTATGGTAACTCTAGCAGCTCTTGAGCCTGGCACAACATATGTCACTCCTTACAGAGCATGGTAACTCTAGCAGCTCTTGAGCCTGGCACAACATATGTCACTCCTTACAGAGTATGGTAACTCTAGCAGCCCTTGAGCCTGGCACAACATATGTCACTCCTTACAGAGTATGGTAACTCTAGCAACCCTTGAGTCTGGCACAACATATGTCACTCCGTACAGAGCATGGTAACTCTAGCAGCCCTTGAGCCTGGCACAACATATGTCACTCCTTACAGAGTATGGTAACTCTAGCAGCTCTTGAGCCTGGCACAACATATGTCACTCCTTACAGAGTATGGTAACTCTAGCAGCTCTTGAGCCTGGCACAACATATGTCACTCCTTACAGAGTATGGTAACTCTAGCAGCTCTTGAGCCTGGCACAACATATGTCACTCCTTACAGAGTATGGTAACTCTAGCAGCCCTTGAGCCTGGCACAACATATGTCACTCCTTACAGAGCATGGTAACTCTAGCAGCCCTTGAGCCTGGCTCAACATATGTCACTCCTTACAGAGCATGGTAACTCTAGCAGCTCTTGAGCCTGGCACAACATATGTCACTCCTTACAGAGTATGGTAACTCTAGCAGCCCTTGAGCCTGGCACAACATATGTCACTCCTTACAGAGCATGGTAACTCTAGCAGCTCTTGAGCCTGGCACAACATATGTCACTCCTTACAGAGCATGGTAACTCTAGCAGCTCTTGAGCCTGGCACAACATATGTCAGTCCTTACAGAGCATGGTAACTCTAGCAGCTCTTGAGCCTGGCAAAACATATGTCACTCCTTACAGAGCATGGTAACTCTAGCAGCTCTTGAGCCTGGCACAACATATGTCACTCCTTACAGAGCATGGTAACTCTAGCAGCTCTTGAGCCTGGCACAACATATGTCACTCCTTACAGAGCATGGTAACTCTAGCAGCTCTTGAGCCTGGCACAACATATGTCACTCCTTACAGAGTATGGTAACTCTAGCAGCTCTTGAGCCTGGCACAACATGTGTCACTCCTTACAGAGCATGGTAACTCTAGCAGCTCTTGAGCCTGGCACAACATATGTCACTCCTTACAGAGTATGGTAACTCTAGCAGCTCTTGAGCCTGGCACAGCATATGTCACTCCTTACAGAGTATGGTAACTCTAGCAGCTCTTGAGCCTGGCACAACATATGTCACTCCTTACAGAGTATGGTAACTCTAGCAGCTCTTGAGCCTGGCACAACATATGTCACTCCTTACAGAGCATGGTAACTCTAGCAGCTCTTGAGCCTGGCACAACATATGTCACTCTTTACAGAGTATGGTAACTCTAGCTGCCCTTGAGCCTGGCACAACATATGTCACTCCTTACAGAGTATGGTAACTCTAGCAACCCTTGAGTCTGGCACAACATATGTCACTCCTTACAGAGCATGGTAACTCTAGCAGCTCTTGAGCCTGGCACAACATATGTCACTCCTTACAGAGTATGGTAACTCTAGCAGCTCTTGAGCCTGGCACAACATATGTCACTCCTTACAGAGCATGGTAACTCTAGCAGCTCTTGAGCCTGGCACAACATATGTCACTCCTTACAGAGTATGGTAACTCTAGCAGCTCTTGAGCCTGGCACAACATATGTCCCTCCTTACAGAGCATGGTAACTCTAGCAGCTCTTGAGCCTGGCACAACATATGTCACTCCTTACAGAGCATGGTAACTCTAGCAGCTCTTGAGCCTGGCACAACATATGTCACTCCTTACAGAGTATGGTAACTCTAGCAGCCCTTGAGCCTGGCACAACATATGTCACTCCTTACAGAGCATGGTAACTCTAGCAGCTCTTGAGCATGGCACAACATATGTCACTCCTTACAGAGTATGGTAACTCTAGCAGCCCTTGAGCCTGGCACAACATATGTCACTCCTTACAGAGTATGGTAACTCTAGCAGCTCTTGAGCCTGGCACAACATATGTCACTCCTTACAGAGTAAGGTAACTCTAGCAGCCCTTGAGCCTGGCACAACATATGACACTCCTTACAGAGTATGGTAACTCTAGCAGCCCTTGAGCCTGGCACTACATATGTCACTCCTTACAGAGTATGGTAACTCTAGCAGCTCTTGAGCCTGGCACAACATATGTCACTCCTTACAGAGTATGGTAACTCTAGCAGCTCTTGAGCCTGGCACAACATATGTCACTCCTTACAGAGCATGGTAACTCTAGCAGCTCTTGAGCCTGGCACAACATATGTCACTCCTTACAGAGTATGGTAACTCTAGCAGCTCTTGAGCCTGGCACAACATATGTCACTCCTTACAGAGCATGGTAAATCTAGCAGCCCTTGAGCCTGGCACAACATATGTCACTCCTTACAGAGTATGGTAAATCTAGCAGCTCTTGAGCCTGGCACAACATATGTCACTCCTTACAGAGTATGGTAAATCTAGCAGCTCTTGAGCCTGGCACAACATATGTCACTCCTTACAGAGTATGGTAACTCTAGCAGCTCTTGAGCCTGGCACAACATTTGTCCCTCCTTACAGAGTATGGTAACTCTAGCAGCCCTTGAGCCTGGCACAACATATGTCACTCCTTACAGAGTATGGTAACTCTAGCAGCTCTTGAGCCTGGCACAACATATGTCCCTCCTTACAGAGTATGGTAACTCTAGCAGCCCTTGAGCCTGGCACAACATATGTCACTCCTTACAGAGCATGGTAACTCTAGCAGCTCTTGAGCCTGGCACAACATATGTCACTCCTTACAGAGCATGGTAACTCTAGCAGCCCTTGAGCCTGGCACAACATATGTCACTCCTTACAGAGTATGGTAACTCTAGCAGCCCTTGAGCCTGGCACAACATATGTCACTCCTTACAGAGTATGGTAACTCTAGCAGCTCTTGAGCCTGGCACAACATATGTCACTCCTTACAGAGTATGGTAACTCTAGCAGCTCTTGAGCCTGGAACAACATATGTCACTCCTTACAGAGTATGGTAACTCTAGCAACCCTTGAGCCTGGCACAACATATGTCACTCCTTACAGAGCATGGTAACTCTAGCAGCCCTTGAGCCTGGCACAACATATGTCACTCCTTACAGAGCATGGTAACTCTAGCAGCTCTTGAGCCTGGCACAACATATGTCACTCCTTACAGAGTATGGTAACTCTAGCAGCCCTTGAGCCTGGCACAACATATGTCACTCCTTACAGAGCATGGTAACTCTAGCAGCTCTTGAGCCTGGCACAACATATGTCACTCTTTACAGAGCATGGTAACTCTAGCAGCTCTTGAGCCTGGCACAACATATGTCACTCCTTACAGAGCATGGTAACTCTAGCAGCCCTTGAGCCTGGCACAACATATGTCACTCCTTACAGAGTATGGTAACTCTAGCAGCTCTTGAGCCTGGCACAACATATGTCACTCCTTACAGAGTATGGTAACTCTAGCAGCTCTTGAGCCTGGCACAACATATGTCACTCCTTACAGAGCATGGTAACTCTAGCAGCTCTTGAGCCTGGCACAACATATGTCACTCCTTACAGAGTATGGTAACTCTAGCAGCTCTTGAGCCTGGCACAACATATGTCACTCCTTACAGAGTATGGTAACTCTAGCAGCCCGTGAGCCTGGCACAACATATGTCACTCCTTACAGAGTAAGGTAACTCTAGCAGCTCTTGAGCCTGGCACAACATATGTCACTCCTTACAGAGCATGGTAACTCTAGCAGCTCTTGAGCCTGGCACAACATATGTCACTCCTTACAGAGCATGGTAACTCTAGCAGCCCTTGAGCCTGGCACAACATATGTCACTCCTTACAGAGCATGGCAACTCTAGCAGCTCTTGAGCCTGGCACAACATATGTCACTCCTTACAGAGCATGGTAACTCTAGCAGCTCTTGAGCTTGGCACAACATATGTCACTCCTTACAGAGTATGGTAACTCTAGCAGCCCTTGAGCCTGGCACAACATATGTCACTCCTTACAGAGTATGGTAACTCTAGCAGCTCTTGAGCCTGGCACAACATATGTCACTCCTTACAGAGTAAGGTAACTCTAGCAGCCCTTGAGCCTGGCACAACATATGTCACTCCTTACAGAGTATGGTAACTCTAGCAGCTCTTGAGCCTGGCACAACATATGTCACTCCTTACAGAGTATGGTAACTCTAGCAGCCCTTGAGCCTGGCACAACATATGTCACTCCTTACAGAGCATGGTAACTCTAGCAGCCCTTGAGCTTGGCACAACATATGTCACTCCTTACAGAGTATGGTAACTCTAGCAGCTCTTGAGCCTGGCACAACATATGTCACTCCTTACAGAGTATGGTAACTCTAGCAGCTCTTGAGCCTGGCACAACATATGTCACTCCTTACAGAGTATGGTAACTCTAGTAGCTCTTGAGCCTGGCACAACATATGTCACTCCTTACAGAGTATGGTAACTCTAGCAGCTCTTGAGCCTGGCACAACATATGTCACTCCTTACAGAGTATGGTAACTCTAGCAGTCCTTGAGCCTGGCACAACATATGTCACTCCTTACAGAGTATGGTAACTCTAGCAGCCCTTGAGCCTGGCACAACATATGTCACTCCTTACAGAGTATGGTAACTCTAGCAGCCCTTGAGCCTGGCACAACATATGTCACTCCTTACAGAGTATGGTAACTCTAGCAGCTCTTGAGCCTGGCACAACATATGTCACTCCTTACAGAGTATGGTAACTCTAGCAGCTCTTGAGCCTGGCACAACATATGTCACTCCTTACAGAGCATGGTAACTCTAGCAATCCTTGAGCCTGGCACAACATATGTCACTCCTTACAGAGCATGGTAACTCTAGCAGCCCTTGAGCCTGGCACAACATATGTCACTCCTTACAGAGCATGGTAACTCTAGCAGCCCTTGAGCCTGGCACAACATATGTCACTCCTTACAGAGTATGGTAACTCTAGCAGCTCTTGAGCCTGGCACAACATATGTCACTCCTTACAGAGCATGGTAACTCTAGCAGCTCTTGAGCCTGGCACAACATATGTCACTCCTTACAGAGCATGGTAACTCTAGCAGCTCTTGAGCCTGGCACAACATATGTCACTCCTTACAGAGCATGGTAACTCTAGCAGCTCTTGAGCCTGGCACAACATATGTCACTCCTTACAGAGCATGGTAACTCTAGCAGCTATTGAGCCTGGCACAACCTATGTCACTCCTTACAGAGCATGGTAACTCTAGCAGCTCTTGAGCCTGGCACAACATATGTCACTCCTTACAGAGCATGGTAACTCTAGCAGCTCTTGAGCCTGGCACAACATATGTCACTCCTTACAGAGCATGGTAACTCTAGCAGCTCTTGAGCCTGGCACAACATATGTCACTCCTTACAGAGCATGGTAACTCTAGCAGCCCTTGAGCCTGGCACAACATATGTCACTCCTTACAGAGCATGGTAACTCTAGCAGCTCTTGAGCATGGCACAACATATGTCACTCCTTACAGAGTATGGTAACTCTAGCAGCCCTTGAGCCTGGCACAACATATGTCACTCCTTACAGAGTATGGTAACTCTAGCAGCTCTTGAGCCTGGCACAACATATGTCACTCCTTACAGAGTAAGGTAACTCTAGCAGCCCTTGAGCCTGGCACAACATATGACACTCCTTACAGAGTATGGTAACTCTAGCAGCCCTTGAGCCTGGCACTACATATGTCACTCCTTACAGAGTATGGTAACTCTAGCAGCTCTTGAGCCTGGCACAACATATGTCACTCCTTACAGAGTATGGTAACTCTAGCAGCTCTTGAGCCTGGCACAACATATGTCACTCCTTACAGAGCATGGTAACTCTAGCAGCTCTTGAGCCTGGCACAACATATGTCACTCCTTACAGAGTATGGTAACTCTAGCAGCTCTTGAGCCTGGCACAACATATGTCACTCCTTACAGAGCATGGTAAATCTAGCAGCCCTTGAGCCTGGCACAACATATGTCACTCCTTACAGAGTATGGTAAATCTAGCAGCTCTTGAGCCTGGCACAACATATGTCACTCCTTACAGAGTATGGTAAATCTAGCAGCTCTTGAGCCTGGCACAACATATGTCACTCCTTACAGAGTATGGTAACTCTAGCAGCTCTTGAGCCTGGCACAACATTTGTCCCTCCTTACAGAGTATGGTAACTCTAGCAGCCCTTGAGCCTGGCACAACATATGTCACTCCTTACAGAGTATGGTAACTCTAGCAGCTCTTGAGCCTGGCACAACATATGTCCCTCCTTACAGAGTATGGTAACTCTAGCAGCCCTTGAGCCTGGCACAACATATGTCACTCCTTACAGAGCATGGTAACTCTAGCAGCTCTTGAGCCTGGCACAACATATGTCACTCCTTACAGAGCATGGTAACTCTAGCAGCCCTTGAGCCTGGCACAACATATGTCACTCCTTACAGAGTATGGTAACTCTAGCAGCCCTTGAGCCTGGCACAACATATGTCACTCCTTACAGAGTATGGTAACTCTAGCAGCTCTTGAGCCTGGCACAACATATGTCACTCCTTACAGAGTATGGTAACTCTAGCAGCTCTTGAGCCTGGAACAACATATGTCACTCCTTACAGAGTATGGTAACTCTAGCAACCCTTGAGCCTGGCACAACATATGTCACTCCTTACAGAGCATGGTAACTCTAGCAGCCCTTGAGCCTGGCACAACATATGTCACTCCTTACAGAGCATGGTAACTCTAGCAGCTCTTGAGCCTGGCACAACATATGTCACTCCTTACAGAGTATGGTAACTCTAGCAGCCCTTGAGCCTGGCACAACATATGTCACTCCTTACAGAGCATGGTAACTCTAGCAGCTCTTGAGCCTGGCACAACATATGTCACTCCTTACAGAGCATGGTAACTCTAGCAGCTCTTGAGCCTGGCACAACATATGTCACTCCTTACAGAGCATGGTAACTCTAGCAGCCCTTGAGCCTGGCACAACATATGTCACTCCTTACAGAGTATGGTAACTCTAGCAGCTCTTGAGCCTGGCACAACATATGTCACTCCTTACAGAGTATGGTAACTCTAGCAGCTCTTGAGCCTGGCACAACATATGTCACTCCTTACAGAGCATGGTAACTCTAGCAGCTCTTGAGCCTGGCACAACATATGTCACTCCTTACAGAGTATGGTAACTCTAGCAGCTCTTGAGCCTGGCACAACATATGTCACTCCTTACAGAGTATGGTAACTCTAGCAGCCCGTGAGCCTGGCACAACATATGTCACTCCTTACAGAGTAAGGTAACTCTAGCAGCTCTTGAGCCTGGCACAACATATGTCACTCCTTACAGAGCATGGTAACTCTAGCAGCTCTTGAGCCTGGCACAACATATGTCACTCCTTACAGAGCATGGTAACTCTAGCAGCCCTTGAGCCTGGCACAACATATGTCACTCCTTACAGAGCATGGCAACTCTAGCAGCTCTTGAGCCTGGCACAACATATGTCACTCCTTACAGAGCATGGTAACTCTAGCAGCTCTTGAGCCTGGCACAACATATGTCACTCCTTACAGAGTATGGTAACTCTAGCAGCCCTTGAGCCTGGCACAACATATGTCACTCCTTACAGAGTATGGTAACTCTAGCAGCTCTTGAGCCTGGCACAACATATGTCACTCCTTACAGAGTAAGGTAACTCTAGCAGCCCTTGAGCCTGGCACAACATATGTCACTCCTTACAGAGTATGGTAACTCTAGCAGCTCTTGAGCCTGGCACAACATATGTCACTCCTTACAGAGTATGGTAACTCTAGCAGCTTTTGACCCTGGCACAACATATGTCACTCCTTACAGAGCATGGTAACTCTAGCAGCCCTTGAGCTTGGCACAACATATGTCACTCCTTACAGAGTATGGTAACTCTAGCAGCTCTTGAGCCTGGCACAACATATGTCACTCCTTACAGAGTATGGTAACTCTAGCAGCTCTTGAGCCTGGCACAACATATGTCACTCCTTACAGAGTATGGTAACTCTAGTAGCTCTTGAGCCTGGCACAACATATGTCACTCCTTACAGAGTATGGTAACTCTAGCAGCTCTTGAGCCTGGCACAACATATGTCACTCCTTACAGAGTATGGTAACTCTAGCAGTCCTTGAGCCTGGCACAACATATGTCACTCCTTACAGAGTATGGTAACTCTAGCAGCCCTTGAGCCTGGCACAACATATGTCACTCCTTACAGAGTATGGTAACTCTAGCAGCCCTTGAGCCTGGCACAACATATGTCACTCCTTACAGAGTATGGTAACTCTAGCAGCTCTTGAGCCTGGCACAACATATGTCACTCCTTACAGAGTATGGTAACTCTAGCAGCTCTTGAGCCTGGCACAACATATGTCACTCCTTACAGAGCATGGTAACTCTAGCAATCCTTGAGCCTGGCACAACATATGTCACTCCTTACAGAGCATGGTAACTCTAGCAGCCCTTGAGCCTGGCACAACATATGTCACTCCTTACAGAGCATGGTAACTCTAGCAGCCCTTGAGCCTGGCACAACATATGTCACTCCTTACAGAGTATGGTAACTCTAGCAGCTCTTGAGCCTGGCACAACATATGTCACTCCTTACAGAGCATGGTAACTCTAGCAGCTCTTGAGCCTGGCACAACATATGTCACTCCTTACAGAGCATGGTAACTCTAGCAGCTCTTGAGCCTGGCACAACATATGTCACTCCTTACAGAGCATGGTAACTCTAGCAGCTCTTGAGCCTGGCACAACATATGTCACTCCTTACAGAGCATGGTAACTCTAGCAGCCCTTGAGCCTGGCACAACCTATGTCACTCCTTACAGAGCATGGTAACTCTAGCAGCTCTTGAGCCTGGCACAACATATGTCACTCCTTACAGAGCATGGTAACTCTAGCAGCTCTTGAGCCTGGCACAACATATGTCACTCCTTACAGAGCATGGTAACTCTAGCAGCTCTTGAGCCTGGCACAACATATGTCACTCCTTACAGAGCATGGTAACTCTAGCAGCCCTTGAGCCTGGCACAACATATGTCACTCCTTACAGAGTATGGTAACTCTAGCAGCTCTTGAGCCTGGCACAACATATGTCACTCCTTACAGAGTATGGTAACTCTAGCAGCCCTTGAGCCTGGCACAACATATGTCACTCCTTACAGAGTATGGTAACTCTAGCAGCCCTTGAGCCTGGCACAACATATGTCACTCCTTACAGAGTATGGTAACTCTAGCAGCTCTTGAGCCTGGCACAACATATGTCACTCCTTACAGAGTATGGTAACTCTAGCAGCTCTTGAGCCTGGCACAACATATGTCACTCCTTACAGAGTATGGTAACTCTAGCAACCCTTGAGCCTGGCACAACATATGTCACTCCTTACAGAGCATGGTAACTCTAGCAGCCCTTGAGCCTGGCACAACATATGTCACTCCTTACAGAGCATGGTAACTCTAGCAGCTCTTGAGCCTGGCACAACATATGTCACTCCTTACAGAGCATGGTAACTCTAGCAGCTCTTGAGCCTGGCACAACATATGTCACTCCTTACAGAGTATGGTAACTCTAGCAGCCCTTGAGCCTGGCACAACATATGTCACTCCTTACAGAGTATGGTAACTCTAGCAGCTCTTGAGCCTGGCACAACATATGTCACTCCTTACAGAGTAAGGTAACTCTAGCAGCCCTTGAGCCTGGCACAACATATGTCACTCCTTACAGAGTATGGTAACTCTAGCAGCTCTTGAGCCTGGCACAACATATGTCACTCCTTACAGAGTATGGTAACTCTAGCAGCCCTTGAGCCTGGCACAACATATGTCACTCCTTACAGAGCATGGTAACTCTAGCAGCCCTTGAGCCTGGCACAACATATGTCACTCCTTACAGAGTATGGTAACTCTAGCAGCTCTTGAGCCTGGCACAACATATGTCACTCCTTACAGAGCATGGTAACTCTAGCAGCTCTTGAGCCTGGCACAACATATGTCACCCCTTACAGAGTATGGTAACTCTAGCAGCCCTTGAGCCTGGCACAACATATGTCACTCCTTACAGAGTATGGTAACTCTAGCAGCTCTTGAGCCTGGCACAACATATGTCACTCCTTACAGAGCATGGTAACTCTAGCAGCTCTTGAGCCTGGCACAACATATGTCACTCCTTACAGAGTATGGTAACTCTAGCAGCCCTTGAGCCTGGCACAACATATGTCACTCCTTACAGAGCATGGTAACTCTAGCAGCTCTTGAGCCTGGCACAATATATGTCACTCCTTACAGAGCATGGTAACTCTAGCAGCTCTTGAGCCTGGCACAACATATGTCACTCCTTACAGAGTATGGTAACTCTAGCAGCCCTTGAGCCTGGCACAACATATGTCACTCCTTACAGAGTATGGTAACTCTAGCAGCTCTTGAGCCTGGCACAACATATGTCACTCCTTACAGAGTATGGTAACTCTAGCAGCCCTTGAGCCTGGCACAACATATGTCACTCCTTACAGAGTATGGTAACTCTAGCAGCTCTTGAGCCTGGCACAACATATGTCACTCCTTACAGAGTATGGTAACTCTAGCAGCTCTTGAGCCTGGCACAACATATGTCACTCCTTACAGAGTATGGTAACTCTAGCAGCTCTTGAGCCTGGCACAACATATGTCACTCCTTACAGAGTATGGTAACTCTAGCAGCCCTTGAGCCTGGCACAACATATGTCACTCCTTACAGAGTATGGTAACTCTAGCAGCTCTTGAGCCTGGCACAACATATGTCACTCCTTACAGAGTAAGGTAACTCTAGCAGCCCTTGAGCCTGGCACAACATATGTCACTCCTTACAGAGTATGGTAACTCTAGCAGCTCTTGAGCCTGGCACAACATATGTCACTCCTTACAGAGTATGGTAACTCTAGCAGCCCTTGAGCCTGGCACAACATATGTCACTCCTTACAGAGTATGGTAACTCTAGCAACCCTTGAGTCTGGCACAACATATGTCACTCCTTACAGAGCATGGTAACTCTAGCAGCCCTTGAGCCTGGCACAACATATGTCACTCCTTACAGAGTATGGTAACTCTAGCAGCTCTTGAGCCTGGCACAACATATGTCACTCCTTACAGAGTATGGTAACTCTAGCAGCTCTTGAGCCTGGCACAACATATGTCACTCCTTACAGAGTATGGTAACTCTAGCAGCTCTTGAGCCTGGCACAACATATGTCACTCCTTACAGAGTATGGTAACTCTAGCAGCCCTTGAGCCTGGCACAACATATGTCACTCCTTACAGAGCATGGTAACTCTAGCAGCCCTTGAGCCTGGCACAACATATGTCACTCCTTACAGAGCATGGTAACTCTAGCAGCTCTTGAGCCTGGCACAACATATGTCACTCCTTACAGAGTATGGTAACTCTAGCAGCCCTTGAGCCTGGCACAACATATGTCACTCCTTACAGAGCATGGTAACTCTAGCAGCTCTTGAGCCTGGCACAACATATGTCACTCCTTACAGAGCATGGTAACTCTAGCAGCTCTTGAGCCTGGCACAACATATGTCACTCATTACAGAGCATGGTCACTCTAGCAGCTCTTGAGCCTGGCAAAACATATGTCACTCCTTACAGAGCATGGTAACTCTAGCAGCTCTTGAGCCTGGCACAACATGTCACTCCTTACAGAGCATGGTAACTCTAGCAGCTCTTGAGCCTGGCACAACATATGTCACTCCTTACAGAGCATGGTAACTCTAGCAGCTCTTGAGCCTGGCACAACATATGTCACTCCTTACAGAGTATGGTAACTCTAGCAGCTCTTGAGCCTGGCACAACATATGTCACTCCTTACAGAGCATGGTAACTCTAGCAGCTCTTGAGCCTGGCACAACATATGTCACTCCTTACAGAGTATGGTAACTCTAGCAGCTCTTGAGCCTGGCACAGCATATGTCACTCCTTACAGAGTATGGTAACTCTAGCAGCTCTTGAGCCTGGCACAACATATGTCACTCCTTACAGAGTATGGTAACTCTAGCAGCTCTTGAGCCTGGCACAACATATGTCACTCCTTACAGAGCATGGTAACTCTAGCAGGTCTTGAGCCTGGCACAACATATGTCACTCCTTACAGAGTATGGTAACTCTAGCTGCCCTTGAGCCTGGCACAACATATGTCACTCCTTACAGAGTATGGTAACTCTAGCAACCCTTGAGTCTGGCACAACATATGTCACTCCTTACAGGGCATGGTAACTCTAGCAGCTCTTGAGCCTGGCACAACATATGTCACTCCTTACAGAGTATGGTAACTCTAGCAGCTCTTGAGCCTGGCACAACATATGTCACTCCTTACAGAGCATGGTAACTCTAGCAGCTCTTGAGCCTGGCACAACATATGTCACTCCTTACAGAGTATGGTAACTCTAGCAGCTCTTGAGCCTGGCACAACATATGTCCCTCCTTACAGAGCATGGTAACTCTAGCAGCTCTTGAGCCTGGCACAACATATGTCACTCCTTACAGAGTATGGTAACTCTAGCAGCCCTTGAGCCTGGCACAACATATGTCACTCCTTACAGAGTATGGTAACTCTAGCAGCCCTTGAGCCTGGCACAACATATGTCACTCCTTACAGAGTATGGTAACTCTAGCAGCCCTTGAGCCTGGCACAACATATGTCACTCCTTACAGAGTATGGTAACTCTAGCAGCCCTTGAGCCTGGCACAACATATGTCACTCCTTACAGAGCATGGTAACTCTAGCAGCCCTTGAGCCTGGCACAACATATGTCACTCCTTACAGAGTATGGTAACTCTAGCAGCCCTTGAGCCTGGCACAACATATGTCACTCCTTACAGAGTATGGTAACTCTAGCAGCCCTTGAAACTGGCACAACATATGTCACTCCTTACAGAGCATGGTAACTCTAGCAGCCCTTGAGCCTGGCACAACATATGTCACTCCTTACAGAGTATGGTAACTCTAGCAGCTCTTGAGCCTGGCACAACATATGTCACTCCTTACAGAGTATGGTAACTCTAGCAGCCCTTGAGCCTGGCACAACATATGTCACTCCTTACAGAGTATGGTAACTCTAGCAGCTCTTGAGCCTGGCACAACATATGTCACTCCTTACAGAGTATGGTAACTCTAGCAGCTCTTGAGCCTGGCACAACATATGTCACTCCTTACAGAGTATGGTAACTCTAGCAGCTCTTGAGCCTGGCACAACATATGTCACTCCTTACAGAGCATGATAACTCTAGCAGCCCTTGAGCCTGGCACAACATATGTCACTCCTTACAGAGTATGGTAACTCTAGCAGCCCTTGAGCCTGGCACAACATATGTCACTCCTTACAGAGCATGGTAACTCTAGCAGCTCTTGAGCCTGGCACAACGTATGTCACTCCTTACAGAGTATGGTAACTCTAGCAGCTCTTGAGCCTGGCACAACATATGTCACTCCTTACAGAGTATGGTAACTCTAGCAGCTCTTGAGCCTGGCACAACATATGTCACTCCTTACAGAGCATGGTAACTCTAGCAGCCCTTGAGCCTGGCACAACATATGTCACTTCTTACAGAGTATGGTAACTCTAGCAGCTCTTGAGCCTGGCACAACATATGTCACTCCTTACAGAGTATGGTAACTCTAGCAGCTCTTGAGCCTGGCACAACATATGTCACTCCTTACAGAGCATGATAACTCTAGCAGCCCTTGAGCCTGGCACAACATATGTCACTCCTTACAGAGTATGGTAACTCTAGCAGCCCTTGAGCCTGGCACAACATATGTCACTCCTTACAGAGCATGGTAACTCTAGCAGCTCTTGAGCCTGGCACAACATATGTCACTCCTTACAGAGTATGGTAACTCTAGCAGCTCTTGAGCCTGGCACAACATATGTCACTCCTTACAGAGTATGGTAACTCTAGCAGCTCTTGAGCCTGGCACAACATATGTCACTCCTTACAGAGTATGGTAACTCTAGCAGCTCTTGAGCCTGGCACAACATATGTCACTCCTTACAGAGTATGGTAACTCTAGCAGCCCTTGAGCCTGGCACAACATATGTCACTCCTTACAGAGTATGGTAACTCTAGCAGCTCTTGAGCCTGGCACAACATATGTCACTCCTTACAGAGTAAGGTAACTCTAGCAGCCCTTGAGCCTGGCACAACATATGTCACTCCTTACAGAGTATGGTAACTCTAGCAGCTCTTGAGCCTGGCACAACATATGTCACTCCTTACAGAGTATGGTAACTCTAGCAGCCCTTGAGCCTGGCACAACATATGTCACTCCTTACAGAGTATGGTAACTCTAGCAGCTCTTGAGCCTGGCACAACATATGTCACTCCTTACAGAGTATGGTAACTCTAGCAGCCCTTGAGCCTGGCACAACATATGTCACTCCTTACAGAGTATGGTAACTCTAGCAGCTCTTGAGCCTGGCACAACATATGTCACTCCTTACAGAGTATGGTAACTCTAGCAGCTCTTGAGCCTGGCACAACATATGTCACTCCTTACAGAGTATGGTAACTCTAGCAGCTCTTGAGCCTGGCACAACATATGTCACTCCTTACAGAGTATGGTAACTCTAGCAGCCCTTGAGCCTGGCACAACATATGTCACTCCTTACAGAGTATGGTAACTCTAGCAGCTCTTGAGCCTGGCACAACATATGTCACTCCTTACAGAGTAAGGTAACTCTAGCAGCCCTTGAGCCTGGCACAACATATGTCACTCCTTACAGAGTATGGTAACTCTAGCAGCTCTTGAGCCTGGCACAACATATGTCACTCCTTACAGAGTATGGTAACTCTAGCAGCCCTTGAGCCTGGCACAACATATGTCACTCCTTACAGAGTATGGTAACTCTAGCAACCCTTGAGTCTGGCACAACATATGTCACTCCTTACAGAGCATGGTAACTCTAGCAGCCCTTGAGCCTGGCACAACATATGTCACTCCTTACAGAGTATGGTAACTCTAGCAGCTCTTGAGCCTGGCACAACATATGTCACTCCTTACAGAGTATGGTAACTCTAGCAGCTCTTGAGCCTGGCACAACATATGTCACTCCTTACAGAGTATGGTAACTCTAGCAGCTCTTGAGCCTGGCACAACATATGTCACTCCTTACAGAGTATGGTAACTCTAGCAGCCCTTGAGCCTGGCACAACATATGTCACTCCTTACAGAGCATGGTAACTCTAGCAGCCCTTGAGCCTGGCACAACATATGTCACTCCTTACAGAGCATGGTAACTCTAGCAGCTCTTGAGCCTGGCACAACATATGTCACTCCTTACAGAGTATGGTAACTCTAGCAGCCCTTGAGCCTGGCACAACATATGTCACTCCTTACAGAGCATGGTAACTCTAGCAGCTCTTGAGCCTGGCACAACATATGTCACTCCTTACAGAGCATGGTAACTCTAGCAGCTCTTGAGCCTGGCACAACATATGTCACTCATTACAGAGCATGGTCACTCTAGCAGCTCTTGAGCCTGGCAAAACATATGTCACTCCTTACAGAGCATGGTAACTCTAGCAGCTCTTGAGCCTGGCACAACATATGTCACTCCTTACAGAGCATGGTAACTCTAGCAGCTCTTGAGCCTGGCACAACATATGTCACTCCTTACAGAGCATGGTAACTCTAGCAGCTCTTGAGCCTGGCACAACATATGTCACTCCTTACAGAGTATGGTAACTCTAGCAGCTCTTGAGCCTGGCACAACATATGTCACTCCTTACAGAGCATGGTAACTCTAGCAGCTCTTGAGCCTGGCACAACATATGTCACTCCTTACAGAGTATGGTAACTCTAGCAGCTCTTGAGCCTGGCACAGCATATGTCACTCCTTACAGAGTATGGTAACTCTAGCAGCTCTTGAGCCTGGCACAACATATGTCACTCCTTACAGAGTATGGTAACTCTAGCAGCTCTTGAGCCTGGCACAACATATGTCACTCTTTACAGAGCATGGTAACTCTAGCAGCTCTTGAGCCTGGCACAACATATGTCACTCCTTACAGAGTATGGTAACTCTAGCTGCCCTTGAGCCTGGCACAACATATGTCACTCCTTACAGAGTATGGTAACTCTAGCAACCCTTGAGTCTGGCACAACATATGTCACTCCTTACAGAGCATGGTAACTCTAGCAGCTCTTGAGCCTGGCACAACATATGTCACTCCTTACAGAGTATGGTAACTCTAGCAGCTCTTGAGCCTGGCACAACATATGTCACTCCTTACAGAGCATGGTAACTCTAGCAGCTCTTGAGCCTGGCACAACATATGTCACTCCTTACAGAGTATGGTAACTCTAGCAGCCCTTGAGCCTGGCACAACATATGTCACTCCTTACAGAGTATGGTAACTGTAGCAGCCCTTGAGCCTGGCACAACATATGTCACTCCTTACAGAGTATGGTAACTCTAGCAGCCCTTGAGCCTGGCACAACATATGTCACTCCTTACAGAGCATGGTAACTCTAGCAGCCCTTGAGCCTGGCACAACATATGTCACTCCTTACAGAGTATGGTAACTCTAGCAGCCCTTGAGCCTGGCACAACATATGACACTCTTTACAGAGTATGGTAACTCTAGCAGCCCTTGAGACTGGCACAACATATGTCACTCCTTACAGAGCATGGTAACTCTAGCAGCCCTTGAGCCTGGCACAACATATGTCACTCCTTACAGAGTATGGTAACTCTAGCAGCTCTTGAGCCTGGCACAACATATGTCACTCCTTACAGAGTATGGTAACTCTAGCAGCCCTTGAGCCTGGCACAACATATGTCACTCCTTACAGAGTATGGTAACTCTAGCAGCTCTTGAGCCTGGCACAACATATGTCACTCCTTACAGAGTATGGTAACTCTAGCAGCTCTTGAGCCTGGCACAACATATGTCACTCCTTACAGAGTATGGTAACTCTAGCAGCTCTTGAGCCTGGCAGAACATATGTCACTCCTTACAGAGCATGATAACTCTAGCAGCCCTTGAGCCTGGCACAACATATGTCACTCCTTACAGAGTATGGTAACTCTAGCAGCCCTTGAGCCTGGCACAACATATGTCACTCCTTACAGAGCATGGTAACTCTAGCAGCTCTTGAGCCTGGCACAACATATGTCACTCCTTACAGAGTATGGTAACTCTAGCGGCTCTTGAGCCTGGCACAACATATGTTACTCCTTACAGAGTATGGTAACTCTAGCAGCTCTTGAGCCTGGCACAACATATGTCACTCCTTACAGAGCATGGTAACTCTAGCAGCCCTTGAGCCTGGCACAACATATGTCACTTCTTACAGAGTATGGTAAATCTAGCAGCTCTTGAGACTGGCACAACATATGTCACTCCTTACAGAGTATGGTAACTCTAGCAGCTCTTGAGCCTGGCACAACATATGTCACTCCTTACAGAGCATGATAACTCTAGCAGCCCTTGAGCCTGGCACAACATATGTCACTCCTTACAGAGTATGGTAACTCTAGCAGCCCTTGAGCCTGGCACAACATATGTCACTCCTTACAGAGCATGGTAACTCTAGCAGCTCTTGAGCCTGGCACAACATATGTCACTCCTTACAGAGTATGGTAACTCTAGCAGCTCTTGAGCCTGGCACAACATATGTCACTCCTTACAGAGTATGGTAACTCTAGCAGCTCTTGAGCCTGGCACAACATATGTCACTCCTTACAGAGTATGGTAACTCTATCAGCTCTTGAGCCTGGCACAACATATGTCACTCCTTACAGAGTATGGTAACTCTAGCAGCCCTTGAGCCTGGCACAACATATGTCACTCCTTACAGAGTATGGTAACTCTAGCAGCTCTTGAGCCTGGCACAACATATGTCACTCCTTACAGAGTATGGTAACTCTAGCAGCTCTTGAGCCTGGCACAACATATGTCACTCCTTACAGAGTATGGTAACTCTAGCAGCCCTTGAGCCTGGCACAACATATGTCACTCCTTACAGAGTATGGTAACTCTAGCAACCCTTGAGTCTGGCACAACATATGTCACTCCTTACAGAGTATGGTAACTCTAGCAGCCCTTGAGCCTGGCACAACATATGTCACTCCTTACAGAGTATGGTAACTCTAGCAGCTCTTGAGCCTGGCACAACATATTTCACTCCTTACAGAGTATGGTAACTCTAGCAGCCCTTGAGCCTGGCACAACATATGTCACTCCTTACAGAGTATGGTAACTCTAGCAGCCCTTGAGCCTGGCACAACATATGTCACTCCTTACAGAGTATGGTAACTCTAGCAGCCCTTGAGCCTGGCACAACATATGTCACTCCTTACAGAGTATGGTAACTCTAGCAACCCTTGAGTCTGGCACAACATATGTCACTCCTTACAGAGCATGGTAACTCTAGCAGCCCTTGAGCCTGGCACAACATATGTCACTCCTTACAGAGTATGGTAACTCTAGCAGCTCTTGAGCCTGGCACAACATATGTCACTCCTTACAGAGTATGGTAACTCTAGCAGCTCTTGAGCCTGGCACAACATATGTCACTCCTTACAGAGTATGGTAACTCTAGCAGCTCTTGAGCCTGGCACAACATATGTCACTCCTTACAGAGTATGGTAACTCTAGCAGCCCTTGAGCCTGGCACAACATATGTCACTCCTTACAGAGCATGGTAACTCTAGCAGCCCTTGAGCCTGGCACAACATATGTCACTCCTTACAGAGCATGGTAACTCTAGCAGCTCTTGAGCCTGGCACAACATATGTCACTCCTTACAGAGTATGGTAACTCTAGCAGCCCTTGAGCCTGGCACAACATATGTCACTCCTTACAGAGCATGGTAACTCTAGCAGCTCTTGAGCCTGGCACAACATATGTCACTCCTTACAGAGCATGGTAACTCTAGCAGCTCTTGAGCCTGGCACAACATATGTCACTCCTTACAGAGCATGGTAACTCTAGCAGCTCTTGAGCCTGGCAAAACATATGTCACTCCTTACAGAGCATGGTAACTCTAGCAGCTCTTGAGCCTGGCACAACATATGTCACTCCTTACAGAGCATGGTAACTCTAGCAGCTCTTGAGCCTGGCACAACATATGTCACTCCTTACAGAGCATGGTAACTCTAGCAGCTCTTGAGCCTGGCACAACATATGTCACTCCTTACAGAGTATGGTAACTCTAGCAGCTCTTGAGCCTGGCACAACATATGTCACTCCTTACAGAGCATGGTAACTCTAGCAGCTCTTGAGCCTGGCACAAGATATGTCACTCCTTACAGAGTATGGTAACTCTAGCAGCTCTTGAGCCTGGCACAGCATATGTCATTCCTTACAGAGTATGGTAACTCTAGCAGCTCTTGAGCCTGGCACAACATATGTCACTCCTTACAGAGTATGGTAACTCTAGCAGCTCTTGAGCCTGGCACAACATATGTCACTCCTTACAGAGCATGGTAACTCTAGCAGCTCTTGAGCCTGGCACAACATATGTCACTCCTTACAGAGTATGGTAACTCTAGCTGCCCTTGAGCCTGGCACAACATATGTCACTCCTTACAGAGTATGGTAACTCTAGCAACCCTTGAGTCTGGCACAACATATGTCACTCCTTACAGAGCATAGTAACTCTAGCAGCTCTTTAGCCTGGCACAACATATGTCACTCCTTACAGAGTATGGTAACTCTAGCAGCTCTTGAGCCTGGCACAACATATGTCCCTCCTTACAGAGCATGGTAACTCTAGCAGCTCTTGAGCCTGGCACAACATATGTCACTCCTTACAGAGCATGGTAACTCTAGCAGCTCTTTAGCCTGGCACAACATATGTCACTCCTTACAGAGTATGGTAACTCTAGCAGCTCTTGAGCCTGGCACAACATATGTCCCTCCTTACAGAGCATGGTAACTCTAGCAGCTCTTGAGCCTGGCACAACATATGTCACTCCTTACAGAGCATGGTAACTCTAGCAGCTCTTGAGCCTGGCACAACATATGTCACTCCTTACAGAGTATGGTAACTCTAGCAGCCCTTGAGCCTGGCACAACATATGTCACTCCTTACAGAGTAAGGTAACTCTAGCAACCCTTGAGCCTGGCACAACATATGTCACTCCTTACAGAGCATGGTAACTCTAGCAGCTCTTTAGCCTGGCACAACATATGTCACTCCTTACAGAGTATGGTAACTCTAGCAACCCTTGAGTCTGGCACAACATATGTCACTCCTTACAGAGCATGGTAACTCTAGCAGCTCTTTAGCCTGGCACAACATATGTCACTCCTTACAGAGTATGGTAACTCTAGCAGCCCTTGAGCCTGGCACAACATATGTCACTCCTTACAGAGTAAGGTAACTCTAGCAACCCTTGAGCCTGGCACAACATATGTCACTCCTTACAGAGCATGGTAACTCTAGCAGCTCTTTAGCCTGGCACAACATATGTCACTCCTTACAGAGTATGGTAACTCTAGCAGCTCTTGAGCCTGGCACTACATATGTCCCTCCTTACAGAGCATGGTAACTCTAGCAGCTCTTGAGCCTGGCACAACATATGTCACTCCTTACAGAGCATGGTAACTCTAGCAGCTCTTGAGCCTGGCACAACATATGTCACTCCTTACAGAGTATGGTAACTCTAGCAGCCCTTGAGCCTGGCACAACATATGTCACTCCTTACAGAGCATGGTAACTCTAGCAGCTCTTGAGCCTGGCACAACATATGTCACTCCTTACAGAGTATGGTAACTCTAGCAGCCCTTGAGCCTGGCACAACATATGTCACTCCTTACAGAGTATGGTAACTCTAGCAGCTCTTGAGCCTGGCACAACATATGTCACTCCTTACAGAGTAAGGTAACTCTAGCAGCCCTTGAGCCTGGCACAACATATGACACTCCTTACAGAGTATGGTAACTCTAGCAGCCCTTGAGCCTGGCACAACATATGTCACTCCTTACAGAGTATGGTAACTCTAGCAGCTCTTGAGCCTGGCACAACATATGTCACTCCTTACAGAGTATGGTAACTCTAGCAGCTCTTGAGCCTGGCACAACATATGTCACTCCTTACAGAGCATGGTAACTCTAGCAGCTCTTGAGCCTGGCACAACATATGTCACTCCTTACAGAGTATGGTAACTCTAGCAGCCCTTGAGCCTGGCACAACATATGTCACTCCTTACAGAGTATGGTAACTCTAGCAGCTCTTGAGCCTGGCACAACATATGTCACTCCTTACAGAGTATGGTAACTCTAGCAGCTCTTGAGCCTGGCACAACATATGTCACTCCTTACAGAGCATGGTAACTCTAGCAGCTCTTGAGCCTGGCACAACATATGTCACTCCTTACAGAGTATGGTAAATCTAGCAGCTCTTGAGCCTGGCACAACATATGTCACTCCTTACAGAGTATGGTAACTCTAGCAGCTCTTGAGCCTGGCACAACATTTGTCCCTCCTTACAGAGTATGGTAACTCTAGCAGCCCTTGAGCCTGGCACAACATATGTCACTCCTTACAGAGTATGGTAACTCTAGCAGCCCTTGAGCCGGGCACAACATATGTCACTCCTTACAGAGCATGGTAACTCTAGCAGCTCTTGAGCCTGGCACAACATATGTCACTCCTTACAGAGCATGGTAACTCTAGCAGCCCTTGAGCCTGGCACAACATATGTCACTCCTTACAGAGTATGGTAACTCTAGCAGCCCTTGAGCCTGGCACAACATATGTCACTCCTTACAGAGTATGGTAACTCTAGCAGCTCTTGAGCCTGGCACAACATATGTCACTCCTTACAGAGTATGGTAACTCTAGCAGCTCTTGAGCCTGGCACAACATATGTCACTCCTTACAGAGTATGGTAACTCTAGCAACCCTTGAGCCTGGCACAACATATGTCACTCCTTACAGAGCATGGTAACTCTAGCAGCCCTTGAGCCTGGCACAACATATGTCACTCCTTAAAGAGCATGGTAACTCTAGCAGCTCTTGAGCCTGGCACAACATATGTCACTCCTTACAGAGTATGGTAACTCTAGCAGCCCTTGAGCCTGGCACAACATATGTCACTCCTTACAGAGCATGGTAACTCTAGCAGCTCTTGAGCCTGGCACAACATATGTCACTCCTTACAGAGCATGGTAACTCTAGCAGCTCTTGATCCTGGCACAACATATGTCACTCCTTACAGAGCATGGTAACTCTAGCAGCCCTTGAGCCTGGCACAACATATGTCACTCCTTACAGAGTATGGTAACTCTAGCAGCTCTTGAGCCTGGCACAACATATGTCACTCCTTACAGAGTATGGTAACTCTAGCAGCTCTTGAGCCTGGCACAACATATGTCACTCCTTACAGAGCATGGTAACTCTAGCAGCTCTTGAGCCTGGCACAACATATGTCACTCCTTACAGAGTATGGTAACTCTAGCAGCTCTTGAGCCTGGCACAACATATGTCACTCCTTACAGAGTATGGTAACTCTAGCAGCCCTTGAGCCTGGCACAACATATGTCACTCCTTACAGAGTAAGGTAACTCTAGCAGCTATTGAGCCTGGCACAACATATGTCACTCCTTACAGAGCATGGTAAATCTAGCAGCTCTTGAGCCTGGCACAACATATGTCACTCCTTACAGAGCATGGTAACTCTAGCAGCCCTTGAGCCTGGCACAACATATGTCACTCCTTACAGAGCATGGCAACTCTAGCAGCTCTTGAGCCTGGCACAACATATGTCACTCCTTACAGAGCATGGTAACTCTAGCAGCTCTTGAGCCTGGCACAACATATGTCACTCCTTACAGAGTATGGTAACTCTAGCAGCCCTTGAGCCTGAAAAACATATGTCACTCCTTACAGAGTATGGTAACTCTAGCAGCTCTTGAGCCTGGCACAACATATGTCACTCCTTACAGAGTAAGGTAACTCTAGCAGCCCTTGAGCCTGGCACAACATATGTCACTCCTTACAGAGTATGGTAACTCTAGCAGCTCTTGAGCCTGGCACAACATATGTCACTCCTTACAGAGTATGGTAACTCTAGCAGCCCTTGAGCCTGGCACAACATGTGTCACTCCTTACAGAGCATGGTAACTCTAGCAGCCCTTGAGCTTGGCACAACATATGTCACTCCTTACAGAGTATGGTAACTCTAGCAGCTCTTGAGCCTGGCACAACATATGTCACTCCTTACAGAGTATGGTAACTCTAGCAGCTCTTGAGCCTGGCACAACATATGTCACTCCTTACAGAGTATGGTAACTCTAGTAGCTCTTGAGCCTGGCACAACATATGTCACTCCTTACAGAGTATGGTAACTCTAGCAGCTCTTGAGCCTGGCACAACATATGTCACTCCTTACAGAGTATGGTAACTCTAGCAGTCCTTGAGCCTGGCACAACATATGTCACTCCTTACAGAGTATGGTAACTCTAGCAGCCCTTGAGCCTGGCACAACATATGTCACTCCTTACAGAGTATGGTAACTCTAGCAGCCCTTGAGCCTGGCACAACATATGTCACTCCTTACAGAGTATGGTAACTCTAGCAGCTCTTGAGCCTGGCACAACATATGTCACTCCTTACAGAGTATGGTAACTCTAGCAGCTCTTGAGCCTGGCACAACATATGTCACTCCTTACAGAGCATGGTAACTCTAGCAGCCCTTGAGCCTGGCACAACATATGTCACTCCTTACAGAGCATGGTAACTCTAGCAGCCCTTGAGCCTGGCACAACATATGTCACTCCTTACAGAGCATGGTAACTCTAGCAGCCCTTGAGCCTGGCACAACATATGTCACTCCTTACAGAGTATGGTAACTCTAGCAGCTCTTGAGCCTGGCACAACATATGTCACTCCTTACAGAGCATGGTAACTCTAGCAGCTCTTGAGCCTGGCACAACATATGTCACTCCTTACAGAGCATGGTAACTCTAGCAGCTCTTGAGCCTGGCACAACATATGTCACTCCTTACAGAGCATGGTAACTCTAGCAGCCCTTGAGCCTGGCACAACCTATGTCACTCCTTACAGAGCATGGTAACTCTAGCAGCTCTTGAGCCTGGCACAACATATGTCACTCCTTACAGAGCATGGTAACTCTAGCAGCTCTTGAGCCTGGCACAACATATGTCACTCCTTACAGAGCATGGTAACTCTAGCAGCTCTTGAGCCTGGCACAACATATGTCACTCCTTACAGAGCATGGTAACTCTAGCAGCCCTTGAGCCTGGCACAACATATGTCACTCCTTACAGAGCATGATAACTCTAGCAGCCCTTGAGCCTGGCACAACATATGTCACTCCTTACAGAGTATGGTAACTCTAGCAGCCCTTGAGCCTGGCACAACATATGTCACTCCTTACAGAGCATGGTAACTCTAGCAGCTCTTGAGCCTGGCACAACATATGTCACTCCTTACAGAGTATGGTAACTCTAGCGGCTCTTGAGCCTGGCACAACATATGTTACTCCTTACAGAGTATGGTAACTCTAGCAGCTCTTGAGCCTGGCACAACATATGTCACTCCTTACAGAGCATGGTAACTCTAGCAGCCCTTGAGCCTGGCACAACATATGTCACTTCTTACAGAGTATGGTAAATCTAGCAGCTCTTGAGACTGGCACAACATATGTCACTCCTTACAGAGTATGGTAACTCTAGCAGCTCTTGAGCCTGGCACAACATATGTCACTCCTTACAGAGCATGATAACTCTAGCAGCCCTTGAGCCTGGCACAACATATGTCACTCCTTACAGAGTATGGTAACTCTAGCAGCCCTTGAGCCTGGCACAACATATGTCACTCCTTACAGAGCATGGTAACTCTAGCAGCTCTTGAGCCTGGCACAACATATGTCACTCCTTACAGAGTATGGTAACTCTAGCAGCTCTTGAGCCTGGCACAACATATGTCACTCCTTACAGAGTATGGTAACTCTAGCAGCTCTTGAGCCTGGCACAACATATGTCACTCCTTACAGAGTATGGTAACTCTAGCAGCTCTTGAGCCTGGCACAACATATGTCACTCCTTACAGAGTATGGTAACTCTAGCAGCCCTTGAGCCTGGCACAACATATGTCACTCCTTACAGAGTATGGTAACTCTAGCAGCTCTTGAGCCTGGCACAACATATGTCACTCCTTACAGAGTATGGTAACTCTAGCAGCTCTTGAGCCTGGCACAACATATGTCACTCCTTACAGAGTATGGTAACTCTAGCAGCCCTTGAGCCTGGCACAACATATGTCACTCCTTACAGAGTATGGTAACTCTAGCAACCCTTGAGTCTGGCACAACATATGTCACTCCTTACAGAGTATGGTAACTCTAGCAGCCCTTGAGCCTGGCACAACATATGTCACTCCTTACAGAGTATGGTAACTCTAGCAGCTCTTGAGCCTGGCACAACATATTTCACTCCTTACAGAGTATGGTAACTCTAGCAGCCCTTGAGCCTGGCACAACATATGTCACTCCTTACAGAGTATGGTAACTCTAGCAGCCCTTGAGCCTGGCACAACATATGTCACTCCTTACAGAGTATGGTAACTCTAGCAGCCCTTGAGCCTGGCACAACATATGTCACTCCTTACAGAGTATGGTAACTCTAGCAACCCTTGAGTCTGGCACAACATATGTCACTCCTTACAGAGCATGGTAACTCTAGCAGCCCTTGAGCCTGGCACAACATATGTCACTCCTTACAGAGTATGGTAACTCTAGCAGCTCTTGAGCCTGGCACAACATATGTCACTCCTTACAGAGTATGGTAACTCTAGCAGCTCTTGAGCCTGGCACAACATATGTCACTCCTTACAGAGTATGGTAACTCTAGCAGCTCTTGAGCCTGGCACAACATATGTCACTCCTTACAGAGTATGGTAACTCTAGCAGCCCTTGAGCCTGGCACAACATATGTCACTCCTTACAGAGCATGGTAACTCTAGCAGCCCTTGAGCCTGGCACAACATATGTCACTCCTTACAGAGCATGGTAACTCTAGCAGCTCTTGAGCCTGGCACAACATATGTCACTCCTTACAGAGTATGGTAACTCTAGCAGCCCTTGAGCCTGGCACAACATATGTCACTCCTTACAGAGCATGGTAACTCTAGCAGCTCTTGAGCCTGGCACAACATATGTCACTCCTTACAGAGCATGGTAACTCTAGCAGCTCTTGAGCCTGGCACAACATATGTCACTCCTTACAGAGCATGGTAACTCTAGCAGCTCTTGAGCCTGGCAAAACATATGTCACTCCTTACAGAGCATGGTAACTCTAGCAGCTCTTGAGCCTGGCACAACATATGTCACTCCTTACAGAGCATGGTAACTCTAGCAGCTCTTGAGCCTGGCACAACATATGTCACTCCTTACAGAGCATGGTAACTCTAGCAGCTCTTGAGCCTGGCACAACATATGTCACTCCTTACAGAGTATGGTAACTCTAGCAGCTCTTGAGCCTGGCACAACATATGTCACTCCTTACAGAGCATGGTAACTCTAGCAGCTCTTGAGCCTGGCACAAGATATGTCACTCCTTACAGAGTATGGTAACTCTAGCAGCTCTTGAGCCTGGCACAGCATATGTCATTCCTTACAGAGTATGGTAACTCTAGCAGCTCTTGAGCCTGGCACAACATATGTCACTCCTTACAGAGTATGGTAACTCTAGCAGCTCTTGAGCCTGGCACAACATATGTCACTCCTTACAGAGCATGGTAACTCTAGCAGCTCTTGAGCCTGGCACAACATATGTCACTCCTTACAGAGTATGGTAACTCTAGCTGCCCTTGAGCCTGGCACAACATATGTCACTCCTTACAGAGTATGGTAACTCTAGCAACCCTTGAGTCTGGCACAACATATGTCACTCCTTACAGAGCATAGTAACTCTAGCAGCTCTTTAGCCTGGCACAACATATGTCACTCCTTACAGAGTATGGTAACTCTAGCAGCTCTTGAGCCTGGCACAACATATGTCCCTCCTTACAGAGCATGGTAACTCTAGCAGCTCTTGAGCCTGGCACAACATATGTCACTCCTTACAGAGCATGGTAACTCTAGCAGCTCTTTAGCCTGGCACAACATATGTCACTCCTTACAGAGTATGGTAACTCTAGCAGCTCTTGAGCCTGGCACAACATATGTCCCTCCTTACAGAGCATGGTAACTCTAGCAGCTCTTGAGCCTGGCACAACATATGTCACTCCTTACAGAGCATGGTAACTCTAGCAGCTCTTGAGCCTGGCACAACATATGTCACTCCTTACAGAGTATGGTAACTCTAGCAGCCCTTGAGCCTGGCACAACATATGTCACTCCTTACAGAGTAAGGTAACTCTAGCAACCCTTGAGCCTGGCACAACATATGTCACTCCTTACAGAGCATGGTAACTCTAGCAGCTCTTTAGCCTGGCACAACATATGTCACTCCTTACAGAGTATGGTAACTCTAGCAACCCTTGAGTCTGGCACAACATATGTCACTCCTTACAGAGCATGGTAACTCTAGCAGCTCTTTAGCCTGGCACAACATATGTCACTCCTTACAGAGTATGGTAACTCTAGCAGCCCTTGAGCCTGGCACAACATATGTCACTCCTTACAGAGTAAGGTAACTCTAGCAACCCTTGAGCCTGGCACAACATATGTCACTCCTTACAGAGCATGGTAACTCTAGCAGCTCTTTAGCCTGGCACAACATATGTCACTCCTTACAGAGTATGGTAACTCTAGCAGCTCTTGAGCCTGGCACTACATATGTCCCTCCTTACAGAGCATGGTAACTCTAGCAGCTCTTGAGCCTGGCACAACATATGTCACTCCTTACAGAGCATGGTAACTCTAGCAGCTCTTGAGCCTGGCACAACATATGTCACTCCTTACAGAGTATGGTAACTCTAGCAGCCCTTGAGCCTGGCACAACATATGTCACTCCTTACAGAGCATGGTAACTCTAGCAGCTCTTGAGCCTGGCACAACATATGTCACTCCTTACAGAGTATGGTAACTCTAGCAGCCCTTGAGCCTGGCACAACATATGTCACTCCTTACAGAGTATGGTAACTCTAGCAGCTCTTGAGCCTGGCACAACATATGTCACTCCTTACAGAGTAAGGTAACTCTAGCAGCCCTTGAGCCTGGCACAACATATGACACTCCTTACAGAGTATGGTAACTCTAGCAGCCCTTGAGCCTGGCACAACATATGTCACTCCTTACAGAGTATGGTAACTCTAGCAGCTCTTGAGCCTGGCACAACATATGTCACTCCTTACAGAGTATGGTAACTCTAGCAGCTCTTGAGCCTGGCACAACATATGTCACTCCTTACAGAGCATGGTAACTCTAGCAGCTCTTGAGCCTGGCACAACATATGTCACTCCTTACAGAGTATGGTAACTCTAGCAGCCCTTGAGCCTGGCACAACATATGTCACTCCTTACAGAGTATGGTAACTCTAGCAGCTCTTGAGCCTGGCACAACATATGTCACTCCTTACAGAGTATGGTAACTCTAGCAGCTCTTGAGCCTGGCACAACATATGTCACTCCTTACAGAGCATGGTAACTCTAGCAGCTCTTGAGCCTGGCACAACATATGTCACTCCTTACAGAGTATGGTAAATCTAGCAGCTCTTGAGCCTGGCACAACATATGTCACTCCTTACAGAGTATGGTAACTCTAGCAGCTCTTGAGCCTGGCACAACATTTGTCCCTCCTTACAGAGTATGGTAACTCTAGCAGCCCTTGAGCCTGGCACAACATATGTCACTCCTTACAGAGTATGGTAACTCTAGCAGCCCTTGAGCCGGGCACAACATATGTCACTCCTTACAGAGCATGGTAACTCTAGCAGCTCTTGAGCCTGGCACAACATATGTCACTCCTTACAGAGCATGGTAACTCTAGCAGCCCTTGAGCCTGGCACAACATATGTCACTCCTTACAGAGTATGGTAACTCTAGCAGCCCTTGAGCCTGGCACAACATATGTCACTCCTTACAGAGTATGGTAACTCTAGCAGCTCTTGAGCCTGGCACAACATATGTCACTCCTTACAGAGTATGGTAACTCTAGCAGCTCTTGAGCCTGGCACAACATATGTCACTCCTTACAGAGTATGGTAACTCTAGCAACCCTTGAGCCTGGCACAACATATGTCACTCCTTACAGAGCATGGTAACTCTAGCAGCCCTTGAGCCTGGCACAACATATGTCACTCCTTAAAGAGCATGGTAACTCTAGCAGCTCTTGAGCCTGGCACAACATATGTCACTCCTTACAGAGTATGGTAACTCTAGCAGCCCTTGAGCCTGGCACAACATATGTCACTCCTTACAGAGCATGGTAACTCTAGCAGCTCTTGAGCCTGGCACAACATATGTCACTCCTTACAGAGCATGGTAACTCTAGCAGCTCTTGATCCTGGCACAACATATGTCACTCCTTACAGAGCATGGTAACTCTAGCAGCCCTTGAGCCTGGCACAACATATGTCACTCCTTACAGAGTATGGTAACTCTAGCAGCTCTTGAGCCTGGCACAACATATGTCACTCCTTACAGAGTATGGTAACTCTAGCAGCTCTTGAGCCTGGCACAACATATGTCACTCCTTACAGAGCATGGTAACTCTAGCAGCTCTTGAGCCTGGCACAACATATGTCACTCCTTACAGAGTATGGAAACTCTAGCAGCTCTTGAGCCTGGCACAACATATGTCACTCCTTACAGAGTATGGTAACTCTAGCAGCCCTTGAGCCTGGCACAACATATGTCACTCCTTACAGAGTAAGGTAACTCTAGCAGCTATTGAGCCTGGCACAACATATGTCACTCCTTACAGAGCATGGTAAATCTAGCAGCTCTTGAGCCTGGCACAACATATGTCACTCCTTACAGAGCATGGTAACTCTAGCAGCCCTTGAGCCTGGCACAACATATGTCACTCCTTACAGAGCATGGCAACTCTAGCAGCTCTTGAGCCTGGCACAACATATGTCACTCCTTACAGAGCATGGTAACTCTAGCAGCTCTTGAGCCTGGCACAACATATGTCACTCCTTACAGAGTATGGTAACTCTAGCAGCCCTTGAGCCTGAAAAACATATGTCACTCCTTACAGAGTATGGTAACTCTAGCAGCTCTTGAGCCTGGCACAACATATGTCACTCCTTACAGAGTAAGGTAACTCTAGCAGCCCTTGAGCCTGGCACAACATATGTCACTCCTTACAGAGTATGGTAACTCTAGCAGCTCTTGAGCCTGGCACAACATATGTCACTCCTTACAGAGTATGGTAACTCTAGCAGCCCTTGAGCCTGGCACAACATGTGTCACTCCTTACAGAGCATGGTAACTCTAGCAGCCCTTGAGCTTGGCACAACATATGTCACTCCTTACAGAGTATGGTAACTCTAGCAGCTCTTGAGCCTGGCACAACATATGTCACTCCTTACAGAGTATGGTAACTCTAGCAGCTCTTGAGCCTGGCACAACATATGTCACTCCTTACAGAGTATGGTAACTCTAGTAGCTCTTGAGCCTGGCACAACATATGTCACTCCTTACAGAGTATGGTAACTCTAGCAGCTCTTGAGCCTGGCACAACATATGTCACTCCTTACAGAGTATGGTAACTCTAGCAGTCCTTGAGCCTGGCACAACATATGTCACTCCTTACAGAGTATGGTAACTCTAGCAGCCCTTGAGCCTGGCACAACATATGTCACTCCTTACAGAGTATGGTAACTCTAGCAGCCCTTGAGCCTGGCACAACATATGTCACTCCTTACAGAGTATGGTAACTCTAGCAGCTCTTGAGCCTGGCACAACATATGTCACTCCTTACAGAGTATGGTAACTCTAGCAGCTCTTGAGCCTGGCACAACATATGTCACTCCTTACAGAGCATGGTAACTCTAGCAGCCCTTGAGCCTGGCACAACATATGTCACTCCTTACAGAGCATGGTAACTCTAGCAGCCCTTGAGCCTGGCACAACATATGTCACTCCTTACAGAGCATGGTAACTCTAGCAGCCCTTGAGCCTGGCACAACATATGTCACTCCTTACAGAGTATGGTAACTCTAGCAGCTCTTGAGCCTGGCACAACATATGTCACTCCTTACAGAGCATGGTAACTCTAGCAGCTCTTGAGCCTGGCACAACATATGTCACTCCTTACAGAGCATGGTAACTCTAGCAGCTCTTGAGCCTGGCACAACATATGTCACTCCTTACAGAGCATGGTAACTCTAGCAGCCCTTGAGCCTGGCACAACCTATGTCACTCCTTACAGAGCATGGTAACTCTAGCAGCTCTTGAGCCTGGCACAACATATGTCACTCCTTACAGAGCATGGTAACTCTAGCAGCTCTTGAGCCTGGCACAACATATGTCACTCCTTACAGAGCATGGTAACTCTAGCAGCTCTTGAGCCTGGCACAACATATGTCACTCCTTACAGAGCATGGTAACTCTAGCAGCCCTTGAGCCTGGCACAACATATGTCACTCCTTACAGAGTATGGTAACTCTAGCAGCTCTTGAGCCTGGCACAACATATGTCACTCCTTACAGAGTATGGTAACTCTAGCAGCTCTTGAGCCTGGCACAACATATGTCACTCCTTACAGAGTATGGTAACTCTAGCAGCCCTTGAGCCTGGCACAACATATGTCACTCCTTACAGAGTATGGTAATTCTAGCAGCCCTTGAGCCTGGCACAACATATGTCACTCCTTACAGAGTATGGTAACTCTAGCAGCCCTTGAGCCTGGCACAACATATGTCACTCCTTACAGAGTATGGTAACTCTAGCAGCTCTTGAGCCTGGCACAACATATGTCACTCCTTACAGAGTATGGTAACTCTAGCAGCTCTTGAGCCTGGCACAACATATGTCACTCCTTACAGAGTATGGTAACTCTAGCAACCCTTGAGCCTGGCACAACATATGTCACTCCTTACAGAGCATGGTAACTCTAGCAGCCCTTGAGCCTGGCACAACATATGTCACTCCTTACAGAGCATGGTAACTCTAGCAGCTCTTGAGCCTGGCACAACATATGTCACTCCTTACAGAGTATGGTAACTCTAGCAGCCCTTGAGCCTGGCACAACATATGTCACTCCTTACAGAGCATGGTAACTCTAGCAGCTCTTGAGCCTGGCACAACATATGTCACTCCTTACAGAGCATGGTAACTCTAGCAGCTCTTGAGCCTGGCACAACATATGTCACTCCTTACAGAGCATGGTAACTCTAGCAGCTCTTGAGCCTGGCAAAACATATGTCACTCCTTACAGAGCATGGTAACTCTAGCAGCTCTTGAGCCTGGCACAACATATGTCACTCCTTACAGAGCATGGTAACTCTAGCAGCTCTTGAGCCTGGCACAACATATGTCACTCCTTACAGAGCATGGTAACTCTAGCAGCTCTTGAGCCTGGCACAACATATGTCACTCCTTACAGAGTATGGTAACTCTAGCAGCTCTTGAGCCTGGCACAACATATGTCACTCCTTACAGAGCATGGTAACTCTAGCAGCTCTTGAGCCTGGCACAAGATATGTCACTCCTTACAGAGTATGGTAACTCTAGCAGCTCTTGAGCCTGGCACAGCATATGTCATTCCTTACAGAGTATGGTAACTCTAGCAGCTCTTGAGCCTGGCACAACATATGTCACTCCTTACAGAGTATGGTAACTCTAGCAGCTCTTGAGCCTGGCACAACATATGTCACTCCTTACAGAGCATGGTAACTCTAGCAGCTCTTGAGCCTGGCACAACATATGTCACTCCTTACAGAGTATGGTAACTCTAGCTGCCCTTGAGCCTGGCACAACATATGTCACTCCTTACAGAGTATGGTAACTCTAGCAACCCTTGAGTCTGGCACAACATATGTCACTCCTTACAGAGCATGGTAACTCTAGCAGCTCTTTAGCCTGGCACAACATATGTCACTCCTTACAGAGTATGGTAACTCTAGCAGCTCTTGAGCCTGGCACAACATATGTCCCTCCTTACAGAGCATGGTAACTCTAGCAGCTCTTGAGCCTGGCACAACATATGTCACTCCTTACAGAGCATGGTAACTCTAGCAGCTCTTTAGCCTGGCACAACATATGTCACTCCTTACAGAGTATGGTAACTCTAGCAGCTCTTGAGCCTGGCACAACATATGTCCCTCCTTACAGAGCATGGTAACTCTAGCAGCTCTTGAGCCTGGCACAACATATGGTACTCCTTACAGAGCATGGTAACTCTAGCAGCTCTTGAGCCTGGCACAACATATGTCACTCCTTACAGAGTATGGTAACTCTAGCAGCTCTTGAGCCTGGCACAACATATGTCCCTCCTTACAGAGCATGGTAACTCTAGCAGCTCTTGAGCCTGGCACAACTTATGTCACTCCTTACAGAGCATGGTAACTCTAGCAGCTCTTGAGCCTGGCACAACATATGTCACTCCTTACAGAGTATGGTAACTCTAGCAGCCCTTGAGCCTGGCACAACATATGTCACTCCTTACAGAGTATGGTAACTCTAGCAGCTCTTGAGCCTGGCACAACATATGTCCCTCCTTACAGAGCATGGTAACTCTAGCAGCTCTTGAGCCTGGCACAACATATGTCACTCCTTACAGAGTATGGTAACTCTAGCAACCCTTGAGTCTGGCACAACATATGTCACTCCTTACAGAGCATAGTAACTCTAGCAGCTCTTTAGCCTGGCACAACATATGTCACTCCTTACAGAGTATGGTAACTCTAGCAGCTCTTGAGCCTGGCACAACATATGTCCCTCCTTACAGAGCATGGTAACTCTAGCAGCTCTTGAGCCTGGCACAACATATGTCACTCCTTACAGAGCATGGTAACTCTAGCAGCTCTTTAGCCTGGCACAACATATGTCACTCCTTACAGAGTATGGTAACTCTAGCAGCTCTTGAGCCTGGCACAACATATGTCCCTCCTTACAGAGCATGGTAACTCTAGCAGCTCTTGAGCCTGGCACAACATATGTCACTCCTTACAGAGCATGGTAACTCTAGCAGCTCTTGAGCCTGGCACAACATATGTCACTCCTTACAGAGTATGGTAACTCTAGCAGCCCTTGAGCCTGGCACAACATATGTCACTCCTTACAGAGTAAGGTAACTCTAGCAACCCTTGAGCCTGGCACAACATATGTCACTCCTTACAGAGCATGGTAACTCTAGCAGCTCTTTAGCCTGGCACAACATATGTCACTCCTTACAGAGTATGGTAACTCTAGCAACCCTTGAGTCTGGCACAACATATGTCACTCCTTACAGAGCATGGTAACTCTAGCAGCTCTTTAGCCTGGCACAACATATGTCACTCCTTACAGAGTATGGTAACTCTAGCAGCCCTTGAGCCTGGCACAACATATGTCACTCCTTACAGAGTAAGGTAACTCTAGCAACCCTTGAGCCTGGCACAACATATGTCACTCCTTACAGAGCATGGTAACTCTAGCAGCTCTTTAGCCTGGCACAACATATGTCACTCCTTACAGAGTATGGTAACTCTAGCAGCTCTTGAGCCTGGCACTACATATGTCCCTCCTTACAGAGCATGGTAACTCTAGCAGCTCTTGAGCCTGGCACAACATATGTCACTCCTTACAGAGCATGGTAACTCTAGCAGCTCTTGAGCCTGGCACAACATATGTCACTCCTTACAGAGTATGGTAACTCTAGCAGCCCTTGAGCCTGGCACAACATATGTCACTCCTTACAGAGCATGGTAACCCTAGCAGCTCTTGAGCCTGGCACAACATATGTCACTCCTTACAGAGTATGGTAACTCTAGCAGCCCTTGAGCCTGGCACAACATATGTCACTCCTTACAGAGTATGGTAACTCTAGCAGCTCTTGAGCCTGGCACAACATATGTCACTCCTTACAGAGTAAGGTAACTCTAGCAGCCCTTGAGCCTGGCACAACATATGACACTCCTTACAGAGTATGGTAACTCTAGCAGCCCTTGAGCCTGGCACAACATATGTCACTCCTTACAGAGTATGGTAACTCTAGCAGCTCTTGAGCCTGGCACAACATATGTCACTCCTTACAGAGTATGGTAACTCTAGCAGCTCTTGAGCCTGGCACAACATATGTCACTCCTTACAGAGCATGGTAACTCTAGCAGCTCTTGAGCCTGGCACAACATATGTCACTCCTTACAGAGTATGGTAACTCTAGCAGCCCTTGAGCCTGGCACAACATATGTCACTCCTTACAGAGTATGGTAACTCTAGCAGCTCTTGAGCCTGGCACAACATATGTCACTCCTTACAGAGTATGGTAACTCTAGCAGCTCTTGAGCCTGGCACAACATATGTCACTCCTTACAGAGCATGGTAACTCTAGCAGCTCTTGAGCCTGGCACAACATATGTCACTCCTTACAGAGTATGGTAAATCTAGCAGCTCTTGAGCCTGGCACAACATATGTCACTCCTTACAGAGTATGGTAACTCTAGCAGCTCTTGAGCCTGGCACAACATTTGTCCCTCCTTACAGAGTATGGTAACTCTAGCAGCCCTTGAGCCTGGCACAACATATGTCACTCCTTACAGAGTATGGTAACTCTAGCAGCCCTTGAGCCGGGCACAACATATGTCACTCCTTACAGAGCATGGTAACTCTAGCAGCTCTTGAGCCTGGCACAACATATGTCACTCCTTACAGAGCATGGTAACTCTAGCAGCCCTTGAGCCTGGCACAACATATGTCACTCCTTACAGAGTATGGTAACTCTAGCAGCCCTTGAGCCTGGCACAACATATGTCACTCCTTACAGAGTATGGTAACTCTAGCAGCTCTTGAGCCTGGCACAACATATGTCACTCCTTACAGAGTATGGTAACTCTAGCAGCTCTTGAGCCTGGCACAACATATGTCACTCCTTACAGAGTATGGTAACTCTAGCAACCCTTGAGCCTGGCACAACATATGTCACTCCTTACAGAGCATGGTAACTCTAGCAGCCCTTGAGCCTGGCACAACATATGTCACTCCTTAAAGAGCATGGTAACTCTAGCAGCTCTTGAGCCTGGCACAACATATGTCACTCCTTACAGAGTATGGTAACTCTAGCAGCCCTTGAGCCTGGCACAACATATGTCACTCCTTACAGAGCATGGTAACTCTAGCAGCTCTTGAGCCTGGCACAACATATGTCACTCCTTACAGAGCATGGTAACTCTAGCAGCTCTTGATCCTGGCACAACATATGTCACTCCTTACAGAGCATGGTAACTCTAGCAGCCCTTGAGCCTGGCACAACATATGTCACTCCTTACAGAGTATGGTAACTCTAGCAGCTCTTGAGCCTGGCACAACATATGTCACTCCTTACAGAGTATGGTAACTCTAGCAGCTCTTGAGCCTGGCACAACATATGTCACTCCTTACAGAGCATGGTAACTCTAGCAGCTCTTGAGCCTGGCACAACATATGTCACTCCTTACAGAGTATGGTAACTCTAGCAGCTCTTGAGCCTGGCACAACATATGTCACTCCTTACAGAGTATGGTAACTCTAGCAGCCCTTGAGCCTGGCACAACATATGTCACTCCTTACAGAGTAAGGTAACTCTAGCAGCTATTGAGCCTGGCACAACATATGTCACTCCTTACAGAGCATGGTAAATCTAGCAGCTCTTGAGCCTGGCACAACATATGTCACTCCTTACAGAGCATGGTAACTCTAGCAGCCCTTGAGCCTGGCACAACATATGTCACTCCTTACAGAGCATGGCAACTCTAGCAGCTCTTGAGCCTGGCACAACATATGTCACTCCTTACAGAGCATGGTAACTCTAGCAGCTCTTGAGCCTGGCACAACATATGTCACTCCTTACAGAGTATGGTAACTCTAGCAGCCCTTGAGCCTGAAAAACATATGTCACTCCTTACAGAGTATGGTAACTCTAGCAGCTCTTGAGCCTGGCACAACATATGTCACTCCTTACAGAGTAAGGTAACTCTAGCAGCCCTTGAGCCTGGCACAACATATGTCACTCCTTACAGAGTATGGTAACTCTAGCAGCTCTTGAGCCTGGCACAACATATGTCACTCCTTACAGAGTATGGTAACTCTAGCAGCCCTTGAGCCTGGCACAACATGTGTCACTCCTTACAGAGCATGGTAACTCTAGCAGCCCTTGAGCTTGGCACAACATATGTCACTCCTTACAGAGTATGGTAACTCTAGCAGCTCTTGAGCCTGGCACAACATATGTCACTCCTTACAGAGTATGGTAACTCTAGCAGCTCTTGAGCCTGGCACAACATATGTCACTCCTTACAGAGTATGGTAACTCTAGTAGCTCTTGAGCCTGGCACAACATATGTCACTCCTTACAGAGTATGGTAACTCTAGCAGCTCTTGAGCCTGGCACAACATATGTCACTCCTTACAGAGTATGGTAACTCTAGCAGTCCTTGAGCCTGGCACAACATATGTCACTCCTTACAGAGTATGGTAACTCTAGCAGCCCTTGAGCCTGGCACAACATATGTCACTCCTTACAGAGTATGGTAACTCTAGCAGCCCTTGAGCCTGGCACAACATATGTCACTCCTTACAGAGTATGGTAACTCTAGCAGCTCTTGAGCCTGGCACAACATATGTCACTCCTTACAGAGTATGGTAACTCTAGCAGCTCTTGAGCCTGGCACAACATATGTCACTCCTTACAGAGCATGGTAACTCTAGCAGCCCTTGAGCCTGGCACAACATATGTCACTCCTTACAGAGCATGGTAACTCTAGCAGCCCTTGAGCCTGGCACAACATATGTCACTCCTTACAGAGCATGGTAACTCTAGCAGCCCTTGAGCCTGGCACAACATATGTCACTCCTTACAGAGTATGGTAACTCTAGCAGCTCTTGAGCCTGGCACAACATATGTCACTCCTTACAGAGCATGGTAACTCTAGCAGCTCTTGAGCCTGGCACAACATATGTCACTCCTTACAGAGCATGGTAACTCTAGCAGCTCTTGAGCCTGGCACAACATATGTCACTCCTTACAGAGCATGGTAACTCTAGCAGCCCTTGAGCCTGGCACAACCTATGTCACTCCTTACAGAGCATGGTAACTCTAGCAGCTCTTGAGCCTGGCACAACATATGTCACTCCTTACAGAGCATGGTAACTCTAGCAGCTCTTGAGCCTGGCACAACATATGTCACTCCTTACAGAGCATGGTAACTCTAGCAGCTCTTGAGCCTGGCACAACATATGTCACTCCTTACAGAGCATGGTAACTCTAGCAGCCCTTGAGCCTGGCACAACATATGTCACTCCTTACAGAGTATGGTAACTCTAGCAGCTCTTGAGCCTGGCACAACATATGTCACTCCTTACAGAGTATGGTAACTCTAGCAGCTCTTGAGCCTGGCACAACATATGTCACTCCTTACAGAGTATGGTAACTCTAGCAGCCCTTGAGCCTGGCACAACATATGTCACTCCTTACAGAGTATGGTAATTCTAGCAGCCCTTGAGCCTGGCACAACATATGTCACTCCTTACAGAGTATGGTAACTCTAGCAGCCCTTGAGCCTGGCACAACATATGTCACTCCTTACAGAGTATGGTAACTCTAGCAGCTCTTGAGCCTGGCACAACATATGTCACTCCTTACAGAGTATGGTAACTCTAGCAGCTCTTGAGCCTGGCACAACATATGTCACTCCTTACAGAGTATGGTAACTCTAGCAACCCTTGAGCCTGGCACAACATATGTCACTCCTTACAGAGCATGGTAACTCTAGCAGCCCTTGAGCCTGGCACAACATATGTCACTCCTTACAGAGCATGGTAACTCTAGCAGCTCTTGAGCCTGGCACAACATATGTCACTCCTTACAGAGTATGGTAACTCTAGCAGCCCTTGAGCCTGGCACAACATATGTCACTCCTTACAGAGCATGGTAACTCTAGCAGCTCTTGAGCCTGGCACAACATATGTCACTCCTTACAGAGCATGGTAACTCTAGCAGCTCTTGAGCCTGGCACAACATATGTCACTCCTTACAGAGCATGGTAACTCTAGCAGCTCTTGAGCCTGGCAAAACATATGTCACTCCTTACAGAGCATGGGTAACTCTAGCAGCTCTTGAGCCTGGCACAACATATGTCACTCCTTACAGAGCATGGTAACTCTAGCAGCTCTTGAGCCTGGCACAACATATGTCACTCCTTACAGAGCATGGTAACTCTAGCAGCTCTTGAGCCTGGCACAACATATGTCACTCCTTACAGAGTATGGTAACTCTAGCAGCTCTTGAGCCTGGCACAACATATGTCACTCCTTACAGAGCATGGTAACTCTAGCAGCTCTTGAGCCTGGCACAAGATATGTCACTCCTTACAGAGTATGGTAACTCTAGCAGCTCTTGAGCCTGGCACAGCATATGTCATTCCTTACAGAGTATGGTAACTCTAGCAGCTCTTGAGCCTGGCACAACATATGTCACTCCTTACAGAGTATGGTAACTCTAGCAGCTCTTGAGCCTGGCACAACATATGTCACTCCTTACAGAGCATGGTAACTCTAGCAGCTCTTGAGCCTGGCACAACATATGTCACTCCTTACAGAGTATGGTAACTCTAGCTGCCCTTGAGCCTGGCACAACATATGTCACTCCTTACAGAGTATGGTAACTCTAGCAACCCTTGAGTCTGGCACAACATATGTCACTCCTTACAGAGCATGGTAACTCTAGCAGCTCTTTAGCCTGGCACAACATATGTCACTCCTTACAGAGTATGGTAACTCTAGCAGCTCTTGAGCCTGGCACAACATATGTCCCTCCTTACAGAGCATGGTAACTCTAGCAGCTCTTGAGCCTGGCACAACATATGTCACTCCTTACAGAGCATGGTAACTCTAGCAGCTCTTTAGCCTGGCACAACATATGTCACTCCTTACAGAGTATGGTAACTCTAGCAGCTCTTGAGCCTGGCACAACATATGTCCCTCCTTACAGAGCATGGTAACTCTAGCAGCTCTTGAGCCTGGCACAACATATGGTACTCCTTACAGAGCATGGTAACTCTAGCAGCTCTTGAGCCTGGCACAACATATGTCACTCCTTACAGAGTATGGTAACTCTAGCAGCTCTTGAGCCTGGCACAACATATGTCCCTCCTTACAGAGCATGGTAACTCTAGCAGCTCTTGAGCCTGGCACAACTTATGTCACTCCTTACAGAGCATGGTAACTCTAGCAGCTCTTGAGCCTGGCACAACATATGTCACTCCTTACAGAGTATGGTAACTCTAGCAGCCCTTGAGCCTGGCACAACATATGTCACTCCTTACAGAGCATGGTAACTCTAGCAGCTCTTGAGCCTGGCACAACATATGTCACTCCTTACAGAGTATGGTAACTCTAGCAGCCCTTGAGCCTAGCACAACATATGTCACTCCTTACAGAGTATGGTAACTCTAGCAGCTCTTGAGCCTGGCACAACATATGTCACTCCTTACAGAGTAAGGTAACTCTAGCAGCCCTTGAGCCTGGCACAACATATGACACTCCTTACAGAGTATGGTAACTCTAGCAGCCCTTGAGCCTGGCACAACATATGTCACTCCTTACAGAGTATGGTAACTCTAGCAGCTCTTGAGCCTGGCACAACATATGTCACTCCTTACAGAGTATGGTAACTCTAGCAGCTCTTGAGCCTGGCACAACATATGTCACTCCTTACAGAGCATGGTAACTCTAGCAGCTCTTGAGCCTGGCACAACATATGTCACTCCTTACAGAGTATGGTAACTCTAGCAGCCCTTGAGCCTGGCACAACATATGTCACTCCTTACAGAGTATGGTAACTCTAGCAGCTCTTGAGCCTGGCACAACATATGTCACTCCTTACAGAGTATGGTAACTCTAGCAGCTCTTGAGCCTGGCACAACATATGTCACTCCTTACAGAGCATGGTAACTCTAGCAGCTCTTGAGCCTGGCACAACATATGTCACTCCTTACAGAGCATGGTAAATCTAGCAGCTCTTGAGCCTGGCACAACATATGTCACTCCTTACAGAGTATGGTAACTCTAGCAGCTCTTGAGCCTGGCACAACATTTGTCCCTCCTTACAGAGTATGGTAAGTCTAGCAGCCCTTGAGCCTGGCACAACATATGTCACTCCTTACAGAGTATGGTAACTCTAGCAGCCCTTGAGCCTGGCACAACATATGTCACTCCTTACAGAGCATGGTAACTCTAGCAGCTCTTGAGCCTGGCACAACATATGTCACTCCTTACAGAGCATGGTAACTCTAGCAGCCCTTGAGCCTGGCACAACATATGTCACTCCTTACAGAGTATGGTAACTCTAGCAGCCCTTGAGCCTGGCACAACATATGTCACTCCTTACAGAGTATGGTAACTCTAGCAGCTCTTGAGCCTGGCACAACATATGTCACTCCTTACAGAGTATGGTAACTCTAGCAGCTCTTGAGCCTGGCACAACATATGTCACTCCTTACAGAGTATGGTAACTCTAGCAACCCTTGAGCCTGGCACAACATATGTCACTCCTTACAGAGCATGGTAACTCTAGCAGCCCTTGAGCCTGGCACAACATATGTCACTCCTTACAGAGCATGGTAACTCTAGCAGCTCTTGAGCCTGGCACAACATATGTCACTCCTTACAGAGTATGGTAACTCTAGCAGCCCTTGAGCCTGGCACAACATATGTCACTCCTTACAGAGCATGGTAACTCTAGCAGCTCTTGAGCCTGGCACAACATATGTCACTCCTTACAGAGCATGGTAACTCTAGCAGCTCTTGAGCCTGGCACAACATATGTCACTCCTTACAGAGCATGGTAACTCTAGCAGCCCTTGAGCCTGGCACAACATATGTCACTCCTTACAGAGTATGGTAACTCTAGCAGCTCTTGAGCCTGGCACAACATATGTCACTCCTTACAGAGTATGGTAACTCTAGCAGCTCTTGAGCCTGGCACAACATATGTCACTCCTTACAGAGCATGGTAACTCTAGCAGCTCTTGAGCCTGGCACAACATATGTCACTCCTTACAGAGTATGGTAACTCTAGCAGCTCTTGAGCCTGGCACAACATATGTCACTCCTTACAGAGTATGGTAACTCTAGCAGCCCTTGAGCCTGGCACAACATATGTCACTCCTTACAGAGTAAGGTAACTCTAGCAGCTCTTGAGCCTGGCACAACATATGTCACTCCTTACAGAGCATGGTAAATCTAGCAGCTCTTGAGCCTGGCACAACATATGTCACTCCTTACAGAGCATGGTAACTCTAGCAGCCCTTGAGCCTGGCACAACATATGTCACTCCTTACAGAGCATGGCAACTCTAGCAGCTCTTGAGCCTGGCACAACATATGTCACTCCTTACAGAGCATGGTAACTCTAGCAGCTCTTGAGCCTGGCACAACATATGTCACTCCTTACAGAGTATGGTAACTCTAGCAGCCCTTGAGCCTGAAAAACATATGTCACTCCTTACAGAGTATGGTAACTCTAGCAGCTCTTGAGCCTGGCACAACATATGTCACTCCTTACAGAGTAAGGTAACTCTAGCAGCCCTTGAGCCTGGCACAACATATGTCACTCCTTACAGAGTATGGTAACTCTAGCAGCTCTTGAGCCTGGCACAACATATGTCACTCCTTACAGAGTATGGTAACTCTAGCAGCCCTTGAGCCTGGCACAACATGTGTCACTCCTTACAGAGCATGGTAACTCTAGCAGCCCTTGAGCTTGGCACAACATATGTCACTCCTTACAGAGTATGGTAACTCTAGCAGCTCTTGAGCCTGGCACAACATATGTCACTCCTTACAGAGTATGGTAACTCTAGCAGCTCTTGAGCCTGGCACAACATATGTCACTCCTTACAGAGTATGGTAACTCTAGAAGCTCTTGAGCCTGGCACAACATATGTCACTCCTTACAGAGTATGGTAACTCTAGCAGCTCTTGAGCCTGGCATAACATATGTCACTCCTTACAGAGTATGGTAACTCTAGCAGTCCTTGAGCCTGGCACAACATATGTCACTCCTTACAGAGTATGGTAACTCTAGCAGCCCTTGAGCCTGGCACAACATATGTCACTCCTTACAGAGTATGGTAACTCTAGCAGCCCTTGAGCCTGGCACAACATATGTCACTCCTTACAGAGTATGGTAACTCTAGCAGCTCTTGAGCCTGGCACAACATATGTCACTCCTTACAGAGTATGGTAACTCTAGCAGCTCTTGAGCCTGGCACAACATATGTCACTCCTTACAGAGCATGGTAACTCTAGCAGCCCTTGAGCCTGGCACAACATATGTCACTCCTTACAGAGCATGGTAACTCTAGCAGCCCTTGAGCCTGGCACAACATATGTCACTCCTTACAGAGCATGGTAACTCTAGCAGCCCTTGAGCCTGGCACAACATATGTCACTCCTTACAGAGTATGGTAACTCTAGCAGCTCTTGAGCCTGGCACAACATATGTCACTCCTTACAGAGCATGGTAACTCTAGCAGCTCTTGAGCCTGGCACAACATATGTCACTCCTTACAGAGCATGGTAACTCTAGCAGCTCTTGAGCCTGGCACAACATATGTCACTCCTTACAGAGCATGGTAACTCTAGCAGCCCTTGAGCCTGGCACAACCTATGTCACTCCTTACAGAGCATGGTAACTCTAGCAGCTCTTGAGCCTGGCACAACATATGTCACTCCTTACAGAGCATGGTAACTCTAGCAGCTCTTGAGCCTGGCACAACATATGTCACTCCTTACAGAGCATGGTAACTCTAGCAGCTCTTGAGCCTGGCACAACATATGTCACTCCTTACAGAGCATGGTAACTCTAGCAGCCCTTGAGCCTGGCACAACATATGTCACTCCTTACAGAGTATGGTAACTCTAGCAGCTCTTGAGCCTGGCACAACATATGTCACTCCTTACAGAGTATGGTAACTCTAGCAGCTCTTGAGCCTGGCACAACATATGTCACTCCTTACAGAGTATGGTAACTCTAGCAGCCCTTGAGCCTGGCACAACATATGTCACTCCTTACAGAGTATGGTAATTCTAGCAGCCCTTGAGCCTGGCACAACATATGTCACTCCTTACAGAGTATGGTAACTCTAGCAGCCCTTGAGCCTGGCACAACATATGTCACTCCTTACAGAGTATGGTAACTCTAGCAGCTCTTGAGCCTGGCACAACATATGTCACTCCTTACAGAGTATGGTAACTCTAGCAGCTCTTGAGCCTGGCACAACATATGTCACTCCTTACAGAGTATGGTAACTCTAGCAACCCTTGAGCCTGGCACAACATATGTCACTCCTTACAGAGCATGGTAACTCTAGCAGCCCTTGAGCCTGGCACAACATATGTCACTCCTTACAGAGCATGGTAACTCTAGCAGCTCTTGAGCCTGGCACAACATATGTCACTCCTTACAGAGTATGGTAACTCTAGCAGCCCTTGAGCCTGGCACAACATATGTCACTCCTTACAGAGCATGGTAACTCTAGCAGCTCTTGAGCCTGGCACAACATATGTCACTCCTTACAGAGCATGGTAACTCTAGCAGCTCTTGAGCCTGGCACAACATATGTCACTCCTTACAGAGCATGGTAACTCTAGCAGCTCTTGAGCCTGGCAAAACATATGTCACTCCTTACAGAGCATGGTAACTCTAGCAGCTCTTGAGCCTGGCACAACATATGTCACTCCTTACAGAGCATGGTAACTCTAGCAGCTCTTGAGCCTGGCACAACATATGTCACTCCTTACAGAGCATGGTAACTCTAGCAGCTCTTGAGCCTGGCACAACATATGTCACTCCTTACAGAGTATGGTAACTCTAGCAGCTCTTGAGCCTGGCACAACATATGTCACTCCTTACAGAGCATGGTAACTCTAGCAGCTCTTGAGCCTGGCACAAGATATGTCACTCCTTACAGAGTATGGTAACTCTAGCAGCTCTTGAGCCTGGCACAGCATATGTCATTCCTTACAGAGTATGGTAACTCTAGCAGCTCTTGAGCCTGGCACAACATATGTCACTCCTTACAGAGTATGGTAACTCTAGCAGCTCTTGAGCCTGGCACAACATATGTCACTCCTTACAGAGCATGGTAACTCTAGCAGCTCTTGAGCCTGGCACAACATATGTCACTCCTTACAGAGTATGGTAACTCTAGCTGCCCTTGAGCCTGGCACAACATATGTCACTCCTTACAGAGTATGGTAACTCTAGCAACCCTTGAGTCTGGCACAACATATGTCACTCCTTACAGAGCATGGTAACTCTAGCAGCTCTTTAGCCTGGCACAACATATGTCACTCCTTACAGAGTATGGTAACTCTAGCAGCTCTTGAGCCTGGCACAACATATGTCCCTCCTTACAGAGCATGGTAACTCTAGCAGCTCTTGAGCCTGGCACAACATATGTCACTCCTTACAGAGCATGGTAACTCTAGCAGCTCTTTAGCCTGGCACAACATATGTCACTCCTTACAGAGTATGGTAACTCTAGCAGCTCTTGAGCCTGGCACAACATATGTCCCTCCTTACAGAGCATGGTAACTCTAGCAGCTCTTGAGCCTGGCACAACATATGTCACTCCTTACAGAGCATGGTAACTCTAGCAGCTCTTGAGCCTGGCACAACATATGTCACTCCTTACAGAGTATGGTAACTCTAGCAGCCCTTGAGCCTGGCACAACATATGTCACTCCTTACAGAGTAAGGTAACTCTAGCAACCATTGAGCCTGGCACAACATATGTCACTCCTTACAGAGCATGGTAACTCTAGCAGCTCTTTAGCCTGGCACAACATATGTCACTCCTTACAAAGTATGGTAACTCTAGCAACCCTTGAGTCTGGCACAACATATGTCACTCCTTACAGAGCATGGTAACTCTAGCAGCTCTTTAGCCTGGCACAACATATGTCACTCCTTACAGAGTATGGTAACTCTAGCAGCCCTTGAGCCTGGCACAACATATGTCACTCCTTACAGAGTAAGGTAACTCTAGCAACCCTTGAGCCTGGCACAACATATGTCACTCCTTACAGAGCATGGTAACTCTAGCAGCTCTTTAGCCTGGCACAACATATGTCACTCCTTACAGAGTATGGTAACTCTAGCAGCTCTTGAGCCTGGCACAACATATGTCCCTCCTTACAGAGCATGGTAACTCTAGCAGCTCTTGAGCCTGGCACAACATATGTCACTCCTTACAGAGCATGGTAACTCTAGCAGCTCTTGAGCCTGGCACAACATATGTCACTCCTTACAGAGTATGGTAACTCTAGCAGCCCTTGAGCCTGGCACAACATATGTCACTCCTTACAGAGCATGGTAACTCTAGCAGCTCTTGAGCCTGGCACAACATATGTCACTCCTTACAGAGTATGGTAACTCTAGCAGCCTTTGAGCCTGGCACAACATATGTCACTCCTTACAGAGTATGGTAACTCTAGCAGCTCTTGAGCCTGGCACAACATATGTCACTCCTTACAGAGTAAGGTAACTCTAGCAGCCCTTGAGCCTGGCACAACATATGACACTCCTTACAGAGTATGGTAACTCTAGCAGCCCTTGAGCCTGGCACAACATATGTCACTCCTTACAGAGTATGGTAACTCTAGCAGCTCTTGAGCCTGGCACAACATATGTCACTCCTTACAGAGTATGGTAACTCTAGCAGCTCTTGAGCCTGGCACAACATATGTCACTCCTTACAGAGCATGGTAACTCTAGCAGCTCTTGAGCCTGGCACAACATATGTCACTCCTTACAGAGTATGGTAACTCTAGCAGCCCTTGAGCCTGGCACAACATATGTCACTCCTTACAGAGTATGGTAACTCTAGCAGCTCTTGAGCCTGGCACAACATATGTCACTCCTTACAGAGTATGGTAACTCTAGCAGCTCTTGAGCCTGGCACAACATATGTCACTCCTTACAGAGCATGGTAACTCTAGCAGCTCTTGAGCCTGGCACAACATATGTCACTCCTTACAGAGTATGGTAAATCTAGCAGCTCTTGAGCCTGGCACAACATATGTCACTCCTTACAGAGTATGGTAACTCTAGCAGCTCTTGAGCCTGGCACAACATTTGTCCCTCCTTACAGAGTATGGTAACTCTAGCAGCCCTTGAGCCTGGCACAACATATGTCACTCCTTACAGAGTATGGTAACTCTAGCAGCCCTTGAGCCTGGCACAACATATGTCACTCCTTACAGAGCATGGTAACTCTAGCAGCTCTTGAGCCTGGCACAACATATGTCACTCCTTACAGAGCATGGTAACTCTAGCAGCCCTTGAGCCTGGCACAACATATGTCACTCCTTACAGAGTATGGTAACTCTAGCAGCCCTTGAGCCTGGCACAACATATGTCACTCCTTACAGAGTATGGTAACTCTAGCAGCTCTTGAGCCTGGCACAACATATGTCACTCCTTACAGAGTATGGTAACTCTAGCAGCTCTTGAGCCTGGCACAACATATGTCACTCCTTACAGAGTATGGTAACTCTAGCAACCCTTGAGCCTGGCACAACATATGTCACTCCTTACAGAGCATGGTAACTCTAGCAGCCCTTGAGCCTGGCACAACATATGTCACTCCTTACAGAGCATGGTAACTCTAGCAGCTCTTGAGCCTGGCACAACATATGTCACTCCTTACAGAGTATGGTAACTCTAGCAGCCCTTGAGCCTGGCACAACATATGTCACTCCTTACAGAGCATGGTAACTCTAGCAGCTCTTGAGCCTGGCACAACATATGTCACTCCTTACAGAGCATGGTAACTCTAGCAGCTCTTGAGCCTGGCACAACATATGTCACTCCTTACAGAGCATGGTAACTCTAGCAGCCCTTGAGCCTGGCACAACATGTCACTCCTTACAGAGTATGGTAACTCTAGCAGCTCTTGAGCCTGGCACAACATATGTCACTCCTTACAGAGTATGGTAACTCTAGCAGCTCTTGAGCCTGGCACAACATATGTCACTCCTTACAGAGCATGGTAACTCTAGCAGCTCTTGAGCCTGGCACAACATATGTCACTCCTTACAGAGTATGGTAACTCTAGCAGCTCTTGAGCCTGGCACAACATATGTCACTCCTTACAGAGTATGGTAACTCTAGCAGCCCTTGAGCCTGGCACAACATATGTCACTCCTTACAGAGTAAGGTAACTCTAGCAGCTCTTGAGCCTGGCACAACATATGTCACTCCTTACAGAGCATGGTAAATCTAGCAGCTCTTGAGCCTGGCACAACATATGTCACTCCTTACAGAGCATGGTAACTCTAGCAGCCCTTGAGCCTGGCACAACATATGTCACTCCTTACAGAGCATGGCAACTCTAGCAGCTCTTGAGCCTGGCACAATATATGTCACTCCTTACAGAGCATGGTAACTCTAGCAGCTCTTGAGCCTGGCACAACATATGTCACTCCTTACAGAGTATGGTAACTCTAGCAGCCCTTGAGCCTGAAAAACATATGTCACTCCTTACAGAGTATGGTAACTCTAGCAGCTCTTGAGCCTGGCACAACATATGTCACTCCTTACAGAGTAAGGTAACTCTAACAGCCCTTGAGCCTGGCACAACATATGTCACTCCTTACAGAGTATGGTAACTCTAGCAGCTCTTGAGCCTGGCACAACATATGTCACTCCTTACAGAGTATGGTAACTCTAGCAGCCCTTGAGCCTGGCACAACATGTGTCACTCCTTACAGAGCATGGTAACTCTAGCAGCCCTTGAGCTTGGCACAACATATGTCACTCCTTACAGAGTATGGTAACTCTAGCAGCTCTTGAGCCTGGCACAACATATGTCACTCCTTACAGAGTATGGTAACTCTAGCAGCTCTTGAGCCTGGCACAACATATGTCACTCCTTACAGAGTATGGTAACTCTAGTAGCTCTTGAGCCTGGCACAACATATGTCACTCCTTACAGAGTATGGTAACTCTAGCAGCTCTTGAGCCTGGCACAACATATGTCACTCCTTACAGAGTATGGTAACTCTAGCAGTCCTTGAGCCTGGCACAACATATGTCACTCCTTACAGAGTATGGTAACTCTAGCAGCCCTTGAGCCTGGCACAACATATGTCACTCCTTACAGAGTATGGTAACTCTAGCAGCCCTTGAGCCTGGCACAACATATGTCACTCCTTACAGAGTATGGTAACTCTAGCAGCTCTTGAGCCTGGCACAACATATGTCACTCCTTACAGAGTATGGTAACTCTAGCAGCTCTTGAGCCTGGCACAACATATGTCACTCCTTACAGAGCATGGTAACTCTAGCAGCCCTTGAGCCTGGCACAACATATGTCACTCCTTACAGAGCATGGTAACTCTAGCAGCCCTTGAGCCTGGCACAACATATGTCACTCCTTACAGAGCATGGTAACTCTAGCAGCCCTTGAGCCTGGCACAACATATGTCACTCCTTACAGAGTATGGTAACTCTAGCAGCTCTTGAGCCTGGCACAACATATGTCACTCCTTACAGAGCATGGTAACTCTAGCAGCTCTTGAGCCTGGCACAACATATGTCACTCCTTACAGAGCATGGTAACTCTAGCAGCTCTTGAGCCTGGCACAACATATGTCACTCCTTACAGAGCATGGTAACTCTAGCAGCCCTTGAGCCTGGCACAACCTATGTCACTCCTTACAGAGCATGGTAACTCTAGCAGCTCTTGAGCCTGGCACAACATATGTCGCTCCTTACAGAGCATGGTAACTCTAGCAGCTCTTGAGCCTGGCACAACATATGTCACTCCTTACAGAGCATGGTAACTCTAGCAGCTCTTGAGCCTGGCACAACATATGTCACTCCTTACAGAGCATGGTAACTCTAGCAGCCCTTGAGCCTGGCACAACATATGTCACTCCTTACAGAGTATGGTAACTCTAGCAGCTCTTGAGCCTGGCACAACATATGTCACTCCTTACAGAGTATGGTAACTCTAGCAGCTCTTGAGCCTGGCACAACATATGTCACTCCTTACAGAGTATGGTAACTCTACCAGCCCTTGAGCCTGGCACAACATATGTCACTCCTTACAGAGTATGGTAATTCTAGCAGCCCTTGAGCCTGGCACAACATATGTCACTCCTTACAGAGTATGGTAACTCTAGCAGCCCTTGAGCCTGGCACAACATATGTCACTCCTTACAGAGTATGGTAACTCTAGCAGCTCTTGAGCCTGGCACAACATATGTCACTCCTTACAGAGTATGGTAACTCTAGCAGCTCTTGAGCCTGGCACAACATATGTCACTCCTTACAGAGTATGGTAACTCTAGCAACCCTTGAGCCTGGCACAACATATGTCACTCCTTACAGAGCATGGTAACTCTAGCAGCCCTTGAGCCTGGCACAACATATGTCACTCCTTACAGAGCATGGTAACTCTAGCAGCTCTTGAGCCTGGCACAACATATGTCACTCCTTACAGAGCATGGTAACTCTAGCAGCTCTTGAGCCTGGCACAACATATGTCACTCCTTACAGAGTATGGTAACTCTAGCAGCCCTTGAGCCTGGCACAACATATGTCACTCCTTACAGAGTATGGTAACTCTAGCAGCTCTTGAGCCTGGCACAACATATGTCACTCCTTACAGAGTAAGGTAACTCTAGCAGCCCTTGAGCCTGGCACAACATATGTCACTCCTTACAGAGTATGGTAACTCTAGCAGCTCTTGAGCCTGGCACAACATATGTCACTCCTTACAGAGTATGGTAACTCTAGCAGCCCTTGAGCCTGGCACAACATATGTCACTCCTTACAGAGCATGGTAACTCTAGCAGCCCTTGAGCCTGGCACAACATATGTCACTCCTTACAGAGTATGGTAACTCTAGCAGCTCTTGAGCCTGGCACAACATATGTCACTCCTTACAGAGCATGGTAACTCTAGCAGCTCTTGAGCCTGGCACAACATATGTCACCCCTTACAGAGTATGGTAACTCTAGCAGCCCTTGAGCCTGGCACAACATATGTCACTCCTTACAGAGTATGGTAACTCTAGAAGCTCTTGAGCCTGGCACAACATATGTCACTCCTTACAGAGCATGGTAACTCTAGCAGCTCTTGAGCCTGGCACAACATATGTCACTCCTTACAGAGTATGGTAACTCTAGCAGCCCTTGAGCCTGGCACAACATATGTCACTCCTTACAGAGCATGGTAACTCTAGCAGCTCTTGAGCCTGGCACAACATATGTCACTCCTTACAGAGCATGGTAACTCTAGCAGCTCTTGAGCCTGGCACAACATATGTCACTCCTTACAGAGTATGGTAACTCTAGCAGCCCTTGAGCCTGGCACAACATATGTCACTCCTTACAGAGTATGGTAACTCTAGCAGCTCTTGAGCCTGGCACAACATATGTCACTCTTTACAGAGTATGGTAACTCTAGCAGCCCTTGAGCCTGGCACAACATATGTCACTCCTTACAGAGTATGGTAACTCTAGCAGCTCTTGAGCCTGGCACAACATATGTCACTCCTTACAGAGTATGGTAACTCTAGCAGCTCTTGAGCCTGGCACAACATATGTCACTCCTTACAGAGTATGGTAACTCTAGCAGCTCTTGAGCCTGGCACAACATATGTCACTCCTTACAGAGTATGGTAACTCTAGCAGCCCTTGAGCCTGGCACAACATATGTCACTCCTTACAGAGTATGGTAACTCTAGCAGCTCTTGAGCCTGGCACAACATATGTCACTCCTTACAGAGTAAGGTAACTCTAGCAGCCCTTGAGCCTGGCACAACATATGTCACTCCTTACAGAGTATGGTAACTCTAGCAGCTCTTGAGCCTGGCACAACATATGTCACTCCTTACAGAGTATGGTAACTCTAGCAGCCCTTGAGCCTGGCACAACATATGTCACTCCTTACAGAGTATGGTAACTCTAGCAACCCTTGAGTCTGGCACAACATATGTCACTCCTTACAGAGCATGGTAACTCTAGCAGCCCTTGAGCCTGGCACAACATATGTCACTCCTTACAGAGTATGGTAACTCTAGCAGCTCTTGAGCCTGGCACAACATATGTCACTCCTTACAGAGTATGGTAACTCTAGCAGCTCTTGAGCCTGGCACAACATATGTCACTCCTTACAGAGTATGGTAACTCTAGCAGCTCTTGAGCCTGGCACAACATATGTCACTCCTTACAGAGTATGGTAACTCTAGCAGCCCTTGAGCCTGGCACAACATATGTCACTCCTTACAGAGCATGGTAACTCTAGCAGCCCTTGAGCCTGGCACAACATATGTCACTCCTTACAGAGCATGGTAACTCTAGCAGCTCTTGAGCCTGGCACAACATATGTCACTCCTTACAGAGTATGGTAACTCTAGCAGCCCTTGAGCCTGGCACAACATATGTCACTCCTTACAGAGCATGGTAACTCTAGCAGCTCTTGAGCCTGGCACAACATATGTCACTCCTTACAGAGCATGGTAACTCTAGCAGCTCTTGAGCCTGGCACAACATATGTCACTTCTTACAGAGCATGGTAACTCTAGCAGCTCTTGAGCCTGGCAAAACATATGTCACTCCTTACAGAGCATGGTAACTCTAGCAGCTCTTGAGCCTGGCACAACATATGTCACTCCTTACAGAGCATGGTAACTCTAGCAGCTCTTGAGCCTGGCACAACATATGTCACTCCTTACAGAGCATGGTAACTCTAGCAGCTCTTGAGCCTGGCACAACATATGTCACTCCTTACAGAGTATGGTAACTCTAGCAGCTCTTGAGCCTGGCACAACATATGTCACTCCTTACAGAGCATGGTAACTCTAGCAGCTCTTGAGCCTGGCACAACATATGTCACTCCTTACAGAGTATGGTAACTCTAGCAGCTCTTGAGCCTGGCACAGCATATGTCACTCCTTACAGAGTATGGTAACTCTAGCAGCTCTTGAGCCTGGCACAACATATGTCACTCCTTACAGAGTATGGTAACTCTAGCAGCTCTTGAGCCTGGCACAACATATGTCACTCCTTACAGAGCATGGTAACTCTAGCAGCTCTTGAGCCTGGCACAACATATGTCACTCCTTACAGAGTATGGTAACTCTAGCTGCCCTTGAGCCTGGCACAACATATGTCACTCCTTACAGAGTATGGTAACTCTAGCAACCCTTGAGTCTGGCACAACATATGTCACTCCTTACAGAGCATGGTAACTCTAGCAGCTCTTGAGCCTGGCACAACATATGTCACTCCTTACAGAGTATGGTAACTCTAGCAGCTCTTGAGCCTGGCACAACATATGTCACTCCTTACAGAGCATGGTAACTCTAGCAGCTCTTGAGCCTGGCACAACATATGTCACTCCTTACAGAGTATGGTAACTCTAGCAGCTCTTGAGCCTGGCACAACATATGTCCCTCCTTACAGAGCATGGTAACTCTAGCAGCTCTTGAGCCTGGCACAACATATGTCACTCCTTACAGAGTATGGTAACTCTAGCAGCCCTTGAGCCTGGCACAACATATGTCACTCCTTACAGAGTAAGGTAACTCTAGCAGCTCTTGAGCCTGGCACAACATATGTCACTCCTTACAGAGCATGGTAAATCTAGCAGCTCTTGAGCCTGGCACAACATATGTCACTCCTTACAGAGCATGGTAACTCTAGCATCCCTTGAGCCTGGCACAACATATGTCACTCCTTACAGAGCATGGCAACTCTAGCAGCTCTTGAGCCTGGCACAACATATGTCACTCCTTACAGAGCATGGTAACTCTAGCAGCTCTTGAGCCTGGCACAACATATGTCACTCCTTACAGAGTATGGTAACTCTAGCAGCCCTTGAGCCTGAAAAACATATGTCACTCCTTACAGAGTATGGTAACTCTAGCAGCTCTTGAGCCTGGCACAACATATGTCACTCCTTACAGAGTAAGGTAACTCTAGCAGCCCTTGAGCCTGGCACAACATATGTCACTCCTTACAGAGTATGGTAACTCTAGCAGCTCTTGAGCCTGGCACAACATATGTCACTCCTTACAGAGTATGGTAACTCTAGCAGCCCTTGAGCCTGGCACAACATGTGTCACTCCTTACAGAGCATGGTAACTCTAGCAGCCCTTGAGCTTGGCACAACATATGTCACTCCTTACAGAGTATGGTAACTCTAGCAGCTCTTGAGCCTGGCACAACATATGTCACTCCTTACAGAGTATGGTAACTCTAGCAGCTCTTGAGCCTGGCACAACATATGTCACTCCTTACAGAGTATGGTAACTCTAGTAGCTCTTGAGCCTGGCACAACATATGTCATTCCTTACAGAGTATGGTAACTCTAGCAGCTCTTGAGCCTGGCACAACATATGTCACTCCTTACAGAGTATGGTAACTCTAGCAGTCCTTGAGCCTGGCACAACATATGTCACTCCTTACAGAGTGTGGTAACTCTAGCAGCCCTTGAGCCTGGCACAACATATGTCACTCCTTACAGAGTATGGTAACTCTAGCAGCCCTTGAGCCTGGCACAACATATGTCACTCCTTACAGAGTATGGTAACTCTAGCAGCTCTTGAGCCTGGCACAACATATGTCACTCCTTACAGAGTATGGTAACTCTAGCAGCTCTTGAGCCTGGCACAACATATGTCACTCCTTACAGAGCATGGTAACTCTAGCAGCCCTTGAGCCTGGCACAACATATGTCACTCCTTACAGAGCATGGTAACTCTAGCAGCCCTTGAGCCTGGCACAACATATGTCACTCCTTACAGAGCATGGTAACTCTAGCAGCCCTTGAGCCTGGCACAACATATGTCACTCCTTACAGAGTATGGTAACTCTAGCAGCTCTTGAGCCTGGCACAACATATGTCACTCCTTACAGAGCATGGTAACTCTAGCAGCTCTTGAGCCTGGCACAACATATGTCACTCCTTACAGAGCATGGTAACTCTAGCAGCTCTTGAGCCTGGCACAACATATGTCACTCCTTACAGAGCATGGTAACTCTAGCAGCCCTTGAGCCTGGCACAACCTATGTCACTCCTTACAGAGCATGGTAACTCTAGCAGCTCTTGAGCCTGGCACAACATATGTCACTCCTTACAGAGCATGGTAACTCTAGCAGCTCTTGAGCCTGGCACAACATATGTCACTCCTTACAGAGCATGGTAACTCTAGCAGCTCTTGAGCCTGGCACAACATATGTCACTCCTTACAGAGCATGGTAACTCTAGCAGCCCTTGAGCCTGGCACAACATATGTCACTCCTTACAGAGTATGGTAACTCTAGCAGCTCTTGAGCCTGGCACAACACATGTCACTCCTTACAGAGTATGGTAACTCTAGCAGCTCTTGAGCCTGGCACAACATATGTCACTCCTTACAGAGTATGGTAACTCTAGCAGCCCTTGAGCCTGGCACAACATATGTCACTCCTTACAGAGTATGGTAATTCTAGCAGCCCTTGAGCCTGGCACAACATATGTCACTCCTTACAGAGTATGGTAACTCTAGCAGCCCTTGAGCCTGGCACAACATATGTCACTCCTTACAGAGTATGGTAACTCTAGCAGCTCTTGAGCCTGGCACAACATATGTCACTCCTTACAGAGTATGGTAACTCTAGCAGCTCTTGAGCCTGGCACAACATATGTCACTCCTTACAGAGTATGGTAACTCTAGCAACCCTTGAGCCTGGCACAACATATGTCACTCCTTACAGAGCATGGTAACTCTAGCAGCCCTTGAGCCTGGCACAACATATGTCACTCCTTACAGAGCATGGTAACTCTAGCAGCTCTTGAGCCTGGCACAACATATGTCACTCCTTACAGAGCATGGTAACTCTAGCAGCTCTTGAGCCTGGCACAACATATGTCACTCCTTACAGAGTATGGTAACTCTAGCAGCCCTTGAGCCTGGCACAACATATGTCACTCCTTACAGAGTATGGTAACTCTAGCAGCTCTTGAGCCTGGCACAACATATGTCACTCCTTACAGAGTAAGGTAACTCTAGCAGCCCTTGAGCCTGGCACAACATATGTCACTCCTTACAGAGTATGGTAACTCTAGCAGCTCTTGAGCCTGGCACAACATATGTCACTCCTTACAGAGTATGGTAACTCTAGCAGCCCTTGAGCCTGGCACAACATATGTCACTCCTTACAGAGCATGGTAACTCTAGCAGCCCTTGAGCCTGGCACAACATATGTCACTCCTTACAGAGTATGGTAACTCTAGCAGCTCTTGAGCCTGGCACAACATATGTCACTCCTTACAGAGCATGGTAACTCTAGCAGCTCTTGAGCCTGGCACAACATATGTCACCCCTTACAGAGTATGGTAACTCTAGCAGCCCTTGAGCCTGGCACAACATATGTCACTCCTTACAGAGTATGGTAACTCTAGAAGCTCTTGAGCCTGGCACAACATATGTCACTCCTTACAGAGCATGGTAACTCTAGCAGCTCTTGAGCCTGGCACAACATATGTCACTCCTTACAGAGTATGGTAACTCTAGCAGCCCTTGAGCCTGGCACAACATATGTCACTCCTTACAGAGCATGGTAACTCTAGCAGCTCTTGAGCCTGGCACAATATATGTCACTCCTTACAGAGCATGGTAACTCTAGCAGCTCTTGAGCCTGGCACAACATATGTCACTCCTTACAGAGTATGGTAACTCTAGCAGCCCTTGAGCCTGGCACAACATATGTCACTCCTTACAGAGTATGGTAACTCTAGCAGCTCTTGAGCCTGGCACAACATATGTCACTCCTTACAGAGTATGGTAACTCTAGCAGCCCTTGAGCCTGGCACAACATATGTCACTCCTTACAGAGTATGGTAACTCTAGCAGCTCTTGAGCCTGGCACAACATATGTCACTCCTTACAGAGTATGGTAACTCTAGCAGCTCTTGAGCCTGGCACAACATATGTCACTCCTTACAGAGTATGGTAACTCTAGCAGCTCTTGAGCCTGGCACAACATATGTCACTCCTTACAGAGTATGGTAACTCTAGCAGCCCTTGAGCCTGGCACAACATATGTCACTCCTTACAGAGTATGGTAACTCTAGCAGCTCTTGAGCCTGGCACAACATATGTCACTCCTTACAGAGTAAGGTAACTCTAGCAGCCCTTGAGCCTGGCACAACATATGTCACTCCTTACAGAGTATGGTAACTCTAGCAGCTCTTGAGCCTGGCACAACATATGTCACTGCTTACAGAGTATGGTAACTCTAGCAGCCCTTGAGCCTGGCACAACATATGTCACTCCTTACAGAGTATGGTAACTCTAGCAACCCTTGAGTCTGGCACAACATATGTCACTCCTTACAGAGCATGGTAACTCTAGCAGCCCTTGAGCCTGGCACAACATATGTCACTCCTTACAGAGTATGGTAACTCTAGCAGCTCTTGAGCCTGGCACAACATATGTCACTCCTTACAGAGTATGGTAACTCTAGCAGCTCTTGAGCCTGGCACAACATATGTCACTCCTTACAGAGTATGGTAACTCTAGCAGCTCTTGAGCCTGGCACAACATATGTCACTCCTTACAGAGTATGGTAACTCTAGCAGCCCTTGAGCCTGGCACAACATATGTCACTCCTTACAGAGCATGGTAACTCTAGCAGCCCTTGAGCCTGGCACAACATATGTCACTCCTTACAGAGCATGGTAACTCTAGCAGCTCTTGAGCCTGGCACAACATATGTCACTCCTTACAGAGTATGGTAACTCTAGCAGCCCTTGAGCCTGGCACAACATATGTCACTCCTTACAGAGCATGGTAACTCTAGCAGCCCTTGAGCCTGGCACAACATATGTCACTCCTTACAGAGCATGGTAACTCTAGCAGCCCTTGAGCCTGGCACAACATATGTCACTCCTTACAGAGCATGGTAACTCTAGCAGCCCTTGAGCCTGGCACAACATATGTCACTCCTTACAGAGTATGGTAACTCTAGCAGCTCTTGAGCCTGGCACAACATATGTCACTCCTTACAGAGCATGGTAACTCTAGCAGCTCTTGAGCCTGGCACAACATATGTCACTCCTTACAGAGCATGGTAACTCTAGCAGCTCTTGAGCCTGGCACAACATATGTCACTCCTTACAGAGCATGGTAACTCTAGCAGCCCTTGAGCCTGGCACAACCTATGTCACTCCTTACAGAGCATGGTAACTCTAGCAGCTCTTGAGCCTGGCACAACATATGTCACTCCTTACAGAGCATGGTAACTCTAGCAGCTCTTGAGCCTGGCACAACATATGTCACTCCTTACAGAGCATGGTAACTCTAGCAGCTCTTGAGCCTGGCACAACATATGTCACTCCTTACAGAGCATGGTAACTCTAGCAGCCCTTGAGCCTGGCACAACATATGTCACTCCTTACAGAGTATGGTAACTCTAGCAGCTCTTGAGCCTGGCACAACACATGTCACTCCTTACAGAGTATGGTAACTCTAGCAGCTCTTGAGCCTGGCACAACATATGTCACTCCTTACAGAGTATGGTAACTCTAGCAGCCCTTGAGCCTGGCACAACATATGTCACTCCTTACAGAGTATGGTAATTCTAGCAGCCCTTGAGCCTGGCACAACATATGTCACTCCTTACAGAGTATGGTAACTCTAGCAGCCCTTGAGCCTGGCACAACATATGTCACTCCTTACAGAGTATGGTAACTCTAGCAGCTCTTGAGCCTGGCACAACATATGTCACTCCTTACAGAGTATGGTAACTCTAGCAGCTCTTGAGCCTGGCACAACATATGTCACTCCTTACAGAGTATGGTAACTCTAGCAACCCTTGAGCCTGGCACAACATATGTCACTCCTTACAGAGCATGGTAACTCTAGCAGCCCTTGAGCCTGGCACAACATATGTCACTCCTTACAGAGCATGGTAACTCTAGCAGCTCTTGAGCCTGGCACAACATATGTCACTCCTTACAGAGCATGGTAACTCTAGCAGCTCTTGAGCCTGGCACAACATATGTCACTCCTTACAGAGTATGGTAACTCTAGCAGCCCTTGAGCCTGGCACAACATATGTCACTCCTTACAGAGTATGGTAACTCTAGCAGCTCTTGAGCCTGGCACAACATATGTCACTCCTTACAGAGTAAGGTAACTCTAGCAGCCCTTGAGCCTGGCACAACATATGTCACTCCTTACAGAGTATGGTAACTCTAGCAGCTCTTGAGCCTGGCACAACATATGTCACTCCTTACAGAGTATGGTAACTCTAGCAGCCCTTGAGCCTGGCACAACATATGTCACTCCTTACAGAGCATGGTAACTCTAGCAGCCCTTGAGCCTGGCACAACATATGTCACTCCTTACAGAGTATGGTAACTCTAGCAGCTCTTGAGCCTGGCACAACATATGTCACTCCTTACAGAGCATGGTAACTCTAGCAGCTCTTGAGCCTGGCACAACATATGTCACCCCTTACAGAGTATGGTAACTCTAGCAGCCCTTGAGCCTGGCACAACATATGTCACTCCTTACAGAGTATGGTAACTCTAGAAGCTCTTGAGCCTGGCACAACATATGTCACTCCTTACAGAGCATGGTAACTCTAGCAGCTCTTGAGCCTGGCACAACATATGTCACTCCTTACAGAGTATGGTAACTCTAGCAGCCCTTGAGCCTGGCACAACATATGTCACTCCTTACAGAGCATGGTAACTCTAGCAGCTCTTGAGCCTGGCACAATATATGTCACTCCTTACAGAGCATGGTAACTCTAGCAGCTCTTGAGCCTGGCACAACATATGTCACTCCTTACAGAGTATGGTAACTCTAGCAGCCCTTGAGCCTGGCACAACATATGTCACTCCTTACAGAGTATGGTAACTCTAGCAGCTCTTGAGCCTGGCACAACATATGTCACTCCTTACAGAGTATGGTAACTCTAGCAGCCCTTGAGCCTGGCACAACATATGTCACTCCTTACAGAGTATGGTAACTCTAGCAGCTCTTGAGCCTGGCACAACATATGTCACTCCTTACAGAGTATGGTAACTCTAGCAGCTCTTGAGCCTGGCACAACATATGTCACTCCTTACAGAGTATGGTAACTCTAGCAGCTCTTGAGCCTGGCACAACATATGTCACTCCTTACAGAGTATGGTAACTCTAGCAGCCCTTGAGCCTGGCACAACATATGTCACTCCTTACAGAGTATGGTAACTCTAGCAGCTCTTGAGCCTGGCACAACATATGTCACTCCTTACAGAGTAAGGTAACTCTAGCAGCCCTTGAGCCTGGCACAACATATGTCACTCCTTACAGAGTATGGTAACTCTAGCAGCTCTTGAGCCTGGCACAACATATGTCACTCCTTACAGAGTATGGTAACTCTAGCAGCCCTTGAGCCTGGCACAACATATGTCACTCCTTACAGAGTATGGTAACTCTAGCAACCCTTGAGTCTGGCACAACATATGTCACTCCTTACAGAGCATGGTAACTCTAGCAGCCCTTGAGCCTGGCACAACATATGTCACTCCTTACAGAGTATGGTAACTCTAGCAGCTCTTGAGCCTGGCACAACATATGTCACTCCTTACAGAGTATGGTAACTCTAGCAGCTCTTGAGCCTGGCACAACATATGTCACTCCTTACAGAGTATGGTAACTCTAGCAGCTCTTGAGCCTGGCACAACATATGTCACTCCTTACAGAGTATGGTAACTCTAGCAGCCCTTGAGCCTGGCACAACATATGTCACTCCTTACAGAGCATTGTAACTCTAGCAGCCCTTGAGCCTGGCACAACATATGTCACTCCTTACAGAGCATGGTAACTCTAGCAGCTCTTGAGCCTGGCACAACATATGTCACTCCTTACAGAGTATGGTAACTCTAGCAGCCCTTGAGCCTGGCACAACATATGTCACTCCTTACAGAGCATGGTAACTCTAGCAGCTCTTGAGCCTGGCACAACATATGTCACTCCTTACAGAGCATGGTAACTCTAGCAGCTCTTGAGCCTGGCACAACATATGTCACTTCTTACAGAGCATGGTAACTCTAGCAGCTCTTGAGCCTGGCAAAACATATGTCACTCCTTACAGAGCATGGTAACTCTAGCAGCTCTTGAGCCTGGCACAACATATGTCACTCCTTACAGAGCATGGTAACTCTAGCAGCTCTTGAGCCTGGCACAACATATGTCACTCCTTACAGAGCATGGTAACTCTAGCAGCTCTTGAGCCTGGCACAACATATGTCACTCCTTACAGAGTATGGTAACTCTAGCAGCTCTTGAGCCTGGCACAACATATGTCACTCCTTACAGAGCATGGTAACTCTAGCAGCTCTTGAGCCTGGCACAACATATGTCACTCCTTACAGAGTATGGTAACTCTAGCAGCTCTTGAGCCTGGCACAGCATATGTCACTCCTTACAGAGTATGGTAACTCTAGCAGCTCTTGAGCCTGGCACAACATATGTCACTCCTTACAGAGTATGGTAACTCTAGCAGCTCTTGAGCCTGGCACAACATATGTCACTCCTTACAGAGCATGGTAACTCTAGCAGCTCTTGAGCCTGGCACAACATATGTCACTCCTTACAGAGTATGGTAACTCTAGCTGCCCTTGAGCCTGGCACAACATATGTCACTCCTTACAGAGTATGGTAACTCTAGCAACCCTTGAGTCTGGCACAACATATGTCACTCCTTACAGAGCATGGTAACTCTAGCAGCTCTTGAGCCTGGCACAACATATGTCACTCCTTACAGAGTATGGTAACTCTAGCAGCTCTTGAGCCTGGCACAACATATGTCACTCCTTACAGAGCATGGTAACTCTAGCAGCTCTTGAGCCTGGCACAACATATGTCACTCCTTACAGAGTATGGTAACTCTAGCAGCTCTTGAGCCTGGCACAACATATGTCCCTCCTTACAGAGCATGGTAACTCTAGCAGCTCTTGAGCCTGGCACAACATATGTCACTCCTTACAGAGCATGGTAACTCTAGCAGCTCTTGAGCCTGGCACAACATATGTCACTCCTTACAGAGTATGGTAACTCTAGCAGCCCTTGAGCCTGGCACAACATATGTCACTCCTTACAGAGCATGGTAACTCTAGCAGCTCTTGAGCCTGGCACAACATATGTCACTCCTTACAGAGTATGGTAACTCTAGCAGCCCTTGAGCCTGGCACAACATATGTCACTCCTTACAGAGTATGGTAACTCTAGCAGCTCTTGAGCCTGGCACAACATATGTCACTCCTTACAGAGTAAGGTAACTCTAGCAGCCCTTGAGCCTGGCACAACATATGACACTCCTTACAGAGTATGGTAACTCTAGCAGCCCTTGAGCCTGGCACAACATATGTCACTCCTTACAGAGTATGGTAACTCTAGCAGCTCTTGAGCCTGGCACAACATATGTCACTCCTTACAGAGTATGGTAACTCTAGCAGCTCTTGAGCCTGGCACAACATATGTCACTCCTTACAGAGCATGGTAACTCTAGCAGCTCTTGAGCCTGGCACAACATATGTCACTCCTTACAGAGTATGGTAACTCTAGCAGCTCTTGAGCCTGGCACAACATATGTCACTCCTTACAGAGCATGGTAACTCTAGCAGCCCTTGAGCCTGGCACAACATATGTCACTCCTTACAGAGTATGGTAACTCTAGCAGCTCTTGAGCCTGGCACAACATATGTCACTCCTTACAGAGTATGGTAACTCTAGCAGCTCTTGAGCCTGGCACAACATATGTCACTCCTTACAGAGTATGGTAACTCTAGCAGCTCTTGAGCCTGGCACAACATTTGTCCCTCCTTACAGAGTATGGTAACTCTAGCAGCCCTTGAGCCTGGCACAACATATGTCACTCCTTACAGAGTATGGTAACTCTAGCAGCTCTTGAGCCTGGCACAACATATGTCCCTCCTTACAGAGTATGGTAACTCTAGCAGCCCTTGAGCCTGGCACAACATATGTCACTCCTTACAGAGTATGGTAACTCTAGCAGCCCTTGAGCCTGGCACAACATATGTCACTCCTTACAGAGCATGGTAACTCTAGCAGCTCTTGAGCCTGGCACAACATATGTCACTCCTTACAGAGCATGGTAACTCTAGCAGCCCTTGAGCCTGGCACTACATATGTCACTCCTTACAGAGTATGGTAACTCTAGCAGCCCTTGAGCCTGGCACAACATATGTCACTCCTTACAGAGTATGGTAACTCTAGCAGCTCTTGGGCCCGGCAAAACATATGTCACTCCTTACAGAGTATGGTAACTCTAGCAGCTCTTGAGCCTGGCACAACATATGTCACTCCTTACAGAGTATGGTAACTCTAGCAATCCTTGAGCCTGGCACAACATATGTCACTCCTTACAGAGCATGGTAACTCTAGCAGCCCTTGAGCCTGGCACAACATATGTCACTCCTTACAGAGCATGGTAACTCTAGCAGCTCTTGAGCCTGGCACAACATATGTCACTCCTTACAGAGTATGGTAACTCTAGCAGCCCTTGAGCCTGGCACAACATATGTCACTCCTTACAGAGCATGGTAACTCTAGCAGCTCTTGAGCCTGGCACAACATATGTCACTCCTTACAGAGCATGGTAACTCTAGCAGCCCTTGAGCCTGGCACAACATATGTCACTCCTTACAGAGTATGGTAACTCTAGCAGCTCTTGAGCCTGGCACAACATATGTCACTCCTTACAGAGTATGGTAACTCTAGCAGCTCTTGAGCCTGGCACAACATATGTCACTCCTTACAGAGCATGGTAACTCTAGCAGCTCTTGAGCCTGGCACAACATATGTCACTCCTTACAGAGTATGGTAACTCTAGCAGCTCTTGAGCCTGGCACAACATATGTCACTCCTTACAGAGTATGGTAACTCTAGCAGCCCTTGAGCCTGGCACAACATATGTCACTCCTTACAGAGTAAGGTAACTCTAGCAGCTCTTGAGCCTGGCACAACATATGTCACTCCTTACAGAGCATGGTAACTCTAGCAGCTCTTGAGCCTGGCACAACATATGTCACTCCTTACAGAGCATGGTAACTGTAGCAGCCTTTGAGCCTGGCACAACATATGTCACTCCTTACAGAGCATGGTAACTCTAGCAGCTCTTGAGCCTGGCACAACATATGTCACTCCTTACAGAGCATGGTAACTCTAGCAGCTCTTGAGCCTGGCACAACATATGTCACTCCTTACAGAGTATGGTAACTCTAGCAGCCCTTGAGCCTGGCACAACATATGTCACTCCTTACAGAGTATGGTAACTCTAGCAGCTCTTGAGCCTGGCACAACATATGTCACTCCTTACAGAGTAAGGTAACTCTAGCAGCCCTTGAGCCTGGCACAACATATGTCACTCCTTACAGAGTATGGTAACTCTAGCAGCTCTTGAGCCTGGCACAACATATGTCACACCTTACAGAGTATGGTAACTCTAGCAGCCCTTGAGCCTGGCACAACATATGTCACTCCTTACAGAGCATGGTAACTCTAGCAGCCCTTGAGCTTGGCACAACATATGTCACTCCTTACAGAGTATGGTAACTCTAGCAGCTCTTGAGCCTGGCACAACATATGTCACTCCTTACAGAGTATGGTAACTCTAGCAGCTCTTGAGCCTGGCACAACATATGTCACTCCTTACAGAGTATGGTAACTCTAGTAGCTCTTGAGCCTGGCACAACATATGTCACTCCTTACAGAGTATGGTAACTCTAGCAGCTCTTGAGCCTGGCACAACATATGTCACTCCTTACAGAGTATGGTAACTCTAGCAGTCCTTGAGCCTGGCACAACATATGTCACTCCTTACAGAGTATGGTAACTCTAGCAGCCCTTGAGCCTGGCACAACATATGTCACTCCTTACAGAGTATGGTAACTCTAGCAGCCCTTGAGCCTGGCACAACATATGTCACTCCTTACAGAGTATGGTAACTCTAGCAGCTCTTGAGCCTGGCACAACATATGTCACTCCTTACAGAGTATGGTAACTCTAGCAGCTCTTGAGCCTGGCACAACATATGTCACTCCTTACAGAGCATGGTAACTCTAGCAGACCTTGAGCCTGGCACAACATATGTCACTCCTTACAGAGCATGGTAACTCTAGCAGCCCTTGAGCCTGGCACAACATATGTCACTCCTTACAGAGCATGGTAACTCTAGCAGCCCTTGAGCCTGGCACAACATATGTCACTCCTTACAGAGTATGGTAACTCTAGCAGCTCTTGAGCCTGGCACAACATATGTCACTCCTTACAGAGCATGGTAACTCTAGCAGCTCTTGAGCCTGGCACAACATATGTCACTCCTTACAGAGCATGGTAACTCTAGCAGCTCTTGAACCTGGCACAACATATGTCACTCCTTACAGAGCATGGTAACTCTAGCAGCTCTTGAGCCTGGCACAACATATGTCACTCCTTACAGAGCATGGTAACTCTAGCAGCCCTTGAGCCTGGCACAACCTATGTCACTCCTTACAGAGCATGGTAACTCTAGCAGCTCTTGAGCCTGGCACAACATATGTCACTCCTTACAGAGCATGGTAACTCTAGCAGCTCTTGAGCCTGGCACAACATATGTCACTCCTTACAGAGCATGTTAACTCTAGCAGCTCTTGAGCCTGGCACAACATATGTCACTCCTTACAGAGCATGGTAACTCTAGCAGCCCTTGAGCCTGGCACAACATATGTCACTCCTTACAGAGTATGGTAACTCTAGCAGCTCTTGAGCCTGGCACAACATATGTCACTCCTTACAGAGTATGGTAACTCTAGCAGCTCTTGAGCCTGGCACAACATATGTCACTCCTTACAGAGTATGGTAACTCTAGCAGCCCTTGAGCCTGGCACAACATATGTCACTCCTTACAGAGTATGGTAACTCTAGCAGCCCTTGAGCCTGGCACAACATATGTCACTCCTTACAGAGTATGGTAACTCTAGCAGCCCTTGAGCCTGGCACAACATATGTCACTCCTTACAGAGTATGGTAACTCTAGCAGCTCTTGAGCCTGGCACAACATATGTCACTCCTTACAGAGTATGGTAACTCTAGCAGCTCTTGAGCCTGGCACAACATATGTCACTCCTTACAGAGTATGGTAACTCTAGCAACCCTTGAGCCTGGCACAACATATGTCACTCCTTACAGGGCATGGTAACTCTAGCAGCCCTTGAGCCTGGCACAACATATGTCACTCCTTACAGAGCATGGTAACTCTAGCAGCTCTTGAGCCTGGCACAACATATGTCACTCCTTACAGAGCATGGTAACTCTAGCAGCTCTTGAGCCTGGCACAACATATGTCACTCCTTACAGAGTATGGTAACTCTAGCAGCCCTTGAGCCTGGCACAACATATGTCACTCCTTACAGAGTATGGTAACTCTAGCAGCTCTTGAGCCTGGCACAACATATGTCACTCCTTACAGAGTAAGGTAACTCTAGCAGCCCTTGAGCCTGGCACAACATATGTCACTCCTTACAGAGTATGGTAACTCTAGCAGCTCTTGAGCCTGGCACAACATGTCACTCCTTACAGAGTATGGTAACTCTAGCAGCCCTTGAGCCTGGCACAACATATGTCACTCCTTACAGAGCATGGTAACTCTAGCAGCCCTTGAGCCTGGCACAACATATGTCACTCCTTACAGAGTATGGTAACTCTAGCAGCTCTTGAGCCTGGCACAACATATGTCACTCCTTACAGAGCATGGTAACTCTAGCAGCTCTTGAGCCTGGCACAACATATGTCACCCCTTACAGAGTATGGTAAATCTAGCAGCCCTTGAGCCTGGCACAACATATGTCACTCCTTACAGAGTATGGTAACTCTAGCAGCTCTTGAGCCTGGCACAACATATGTCACTCTTTACAGAGCATGGTAACTCTAGCAGCTCTTGAGCCTGGCACAACATATGTCACTCCTTACAGAGTATGGTAACTCTAGCAGCCCTTGAGCCTGGCACAACATATGTCACTCCTTACAGAGCATGGTAACTCTAGCAGCTCTTGAGCCTGGCACAATATATGTCACTCCTTACAGAGCATGGTAACTCTAGCAGCTCTTGAGCCTGGCACAACATATGTCACTCCTTACAGAGTATGGTAACTCTAGCAGCCCTTGAGCCTGGCACAACATATGTCACTCCTTACAGAGTATGGTAACTCTAGCAGCTCTTGAGCCTGGCACAACATATGTCAATCCTTACAGAGTATGGTAACTCTAGCAGCCCTTGAGCCTGGCAAAACATATGTCACTCCTTACAGAGTATGGTAACTCTAGCAGCTCTTGAGCCTGGCACAACATATGTCACTCCTTACAGAGTATGGTAACTCTAGCAGCTCTTGAGCCTGGCACAACATATGTCACTCCTTACAGAGTATGGTAACTCTAGCAGCTCTTGAGCCTGGCACAACATATGTCACTCCTTACAGAGTATGGTAACTCTAGCAGCCCTTGAGCCTGGCACAACATATGTCACTCCTTACAGAGTATGGTAACTCTAGCAGCTCTTGAGCCTGGCACAACATATGTCACTCCTTACAGAGTAAGGTAACTCTAGCAGCCCTTGAGCCTGGCACAACATATGTCACTCCTTACAGAGTATGGTAACTCTAGCAGCTCTTGAGCCTGGCACAACATATGTCACTCCTTACAGAGTATGGTAACTCTAGCAGCCCTTGAGCCTGGCACAACATATGTCACTCCTTACAGAGCATGGTAACTCTAGCAGCCCTTGAGCCTGGCACAACATATGTCACTCCTTACAGAGTATGGTAACTCTAGCAGCTCTTGAGCCTGGCACAACATATGTCACTCCTTACAGAGCATGGTAACTCTAGCAGCTCTTGAGCCTGGCACAACATATGTCACTCCTTACAGAGTATGGTAACTCTAGCAGCTCTTGAGCCTGGCACAACATATGTCACTCCTTACAGAGCATGGTAACTCTAGCAGCCCTTGAGCCTGGCACAACATATGTCACTCCTTACAGAGTATGGTAACTCTAGCAGCTCTTGAGCCTGGCACAACATATGTCACTCCTTACAGAGTATGGTAACTCTAGCAGCCCTTGAGCCTGGCACAACATATGTCACTCCTTACAGAGTATGGTAACTCTAGCAGCTCTTGAGCCTGGCACAACATATGTCACTCCTTACAGAGTATGGTAACTCTAGCAGCCCTTGAGCCTGTCACAACATATGTCACTCCTTACAGAGTATGGTAACTCTAGCAGCTCTTGAGCCTGGCACAACATATGTCACTCCTTACAGAGTATGGTAACTCTAGCAGCTCTTGAGCCTGGCACAACATATGTCACTCCTTACAGAGCATGGTAACACTAGCAGCCCTTGAGCCTGGCACAACATATGTCACTCCTTACAGAGTATGGTAACTCTAGCAGCCCTTGACCCTGGCACAACATATGCCACTCCTTACAGAGCATGGTAACTCTAGCAGCTCTTGAGCCTGGCACAACATATGTCACTCTTTACAGAGCATGGTAACTCTAGCAGCTCTTGAGCCTGGCACAACATATGTCACTCCTTACAGAGTATGGTAACTCTAGCAGCTCTTGAGCCTGGCACAACATATGTCACTCCTTACAGAGTAAGGTAACTCTAGCAGCTCTTGAGCCTGGCACAACATATGTCACTCCTTACAGAGTATGGTAACTCTAGCAACCCTTGAGCCTGGCACAACATATGTCACTCCTTACAGAGCATGGTAACTCTAGCAGCTCTTGAGCCTGGCACAACATATGTCACTCCTTACAGAGTATGGTAACTCTAGCAACCCTTGAGCCTGGCACAACATATGTCACTCCTTACAGAGCATGGTAACTCTAGCAGCTCTTGAGCCTGGCACAACATATGTCACTCCTTACAGAGTATGGTAACTCTAGCAGCCCTTGAGCCTGGCACAACATATGTCACTCCTTACAGAGTATGGTAACTCTAGCAGCTCTTGAGCCTGGCACAACATATGTCACTCCTTACAGAGTATGGTAACTCTAGCAGCTCTTGAGCCTGGTACAACATATGTCACTCCTTACAGAGCATGGTAACTCTAGCAGCTCTTGAGCCTGGCACAACATATGTCACTCCTTACAGAGTATGGTAACTCCAGCAGCTCTTGAGCCTGGCACAACATATGTCACTCCTTACAGAGTATGGTAACTCTAGCAGCCCTTGAGCCTGGCACAACATATGTCACTCCTTACAGAGTATGGTAACTCTAGCAGCCCTTGAGCCTGGCACAACATATGTCACTCCTTACAGAGTATGGTAACTCTAGCAGCTCTTGAGCCTGGCACAACATATGTCACTCCTTACAGAGTAAGGTAACTCTAGCAGCCCTTGAGCCTGGCACAACATATGTCACTCCTTACAGAGTATGGTAACTCTAGCAGCTCTTGAGCCTGGCACAACATATGTCACTCCTTACAGAGTATGGTAACTCTAGCAGCCCTTGAGCCTGGCACAACATATGTCACTCCTTACAGAGCATGGTAACTCTAGCAGACCTTGAGCCTGGCACAAGATATGTCACTCCTTACAGAGCATGGTAACTCTAGCAGCTCTTGAGCCTGGCACAACATATGTCACTCCTTACAGAGCATGGTAACTCTAGCAGCTCTTGAGCCTGGCACAACATATGTCACTCCTTACAGAGTATGGTAACTCTAGCAGCCCTTGAGCCTGGCACAACATATGTCACTCCTTACAGAGCATGGTAACTCTAGCAGCCCTTGAGCCTGGCACAACATATGTCACTCCTTACAGAGTATGGTAACTCTAGCAGCTCTTGAGCCTGGCACAACATATGTCACTCCTTACAGAGTATGGTAACTCTAGCAGCTCTTGAGCCTGGCACAACATATGTCACTCCTTACAGAGTATGGTAACTCTAGCAGCCCTTGAGCCTGGCACAACATATGTCACTCCTTACAGAGTATGGTAACTTTAGCAGCCCTTGAGCCTGGCACAACATATGTCACTCCTTACAGAGTATGGTACCTCTAGCAGCTCTTGAGCCTGGCACAACATATGTCACTCCTTACAGAGTATGGTAACT